>CP032583.1:18524910-19774910 GCA_008044935.1 Gossypium turneri
ATATTTATGTTGGGGACCCCAGTTTATCATTATCATATTTTATCTTATTATTTTCAAGTTATTGCTTCGACAACTACTCTTATAATTTATCTCGTTTCTATCTATTTATTGCCCTAACATTGATAGACAAAAGACAACTATCCTCTTGGGACCAATATCCGACAGAATCATATCTGCCTACTATACTTGCATCGATAGTGTACGCTTGCACACTATTACTGTGACGTTAAACAACCAATCAGGGGTCTAGCGAGAGATGCCAATCTTTGAAATTGTGAACATTACGAAAGGAAGCACAGAAACAAATGCTAGAAAAAGACGGGTGCATGTTTTCAATGAGGATCCTTTGAGCATTTTGCTTGAGAGTGCCTGAAAAATGCTATTGATGTTCCTGCTACTAAAAAATTTTCTCCTGCAGTTAAAGGTTGGGGAATTCTTGTGGTGGTTCAATTGAGAGTGGTAGCCAGAGAAAAAGAACCAAGTTGGCAGCTCAATAATGTGAAGCTAGAGCTATTGTAGGAGCCTATTCGGTTTGAACCAAAGAGAAAGGTGATGCTACTGATGTTGTAGCAGGTATATTTCTTTTATGATCTATAGTCATTCATGCTTTAATTGATCCTAGCTCTACGCCTTCATATGTTAATTCTAGGTTCTTGAAATTGGGAAAATTGAAATCTAAATTGTCAAGTGTGGCAATAGCTGCCTCGAGTCCTTGAGGGCAATTTGTGCTCGTTGATCACGTGTGCAGGCGTTGTCTATTAGAAATTTTGAATCAATCATTCCCAGTTGATCTGTTGGTCATGCCATTTGGTGATTTTGATATAATTCTGGGAATGGTCTAGTTGATCGAGTATAGTGTGATATTAGACTATCGTAAAAAGTTCTTTATCTAGAGCCCTAACGGTGATATCATTGAATTCAGGGCATAAGATCAAGTGATTCTAGTCGTATCATTTCATTAGTTCGAGCTAATAAGCTTTTAAATCAAGGTTGCGAGGCATATTTGGCCTATGTTATTAACTCAAACATGGATGAAAGAAAATTGGATAAAATCTTGACAATATGTGAGTTTTTGGATGTATTTCCAGAAGAATTGTTAGGATTTCCATTTGATCATGAGGTTGAATTTGTAATTAAAGTTTACTCAATTACAGCTCTAGTTTCTACTACTCTATACCATATGGCGCCAACAAAGCTAAAAGAGCTAAAAATTCAATTGCAAGATCTTCTAGATCATGGCTTTGTATGTCCTAGTATAGTAACTTGGGGAGCTCCAATGCTATTTTTCAAAAATAAAGATGGGTCAATGCGGCTCTGTATTGATTATTGTGTTAGATATGATGTCCTAAGTGTAGTATATTCATTTTTATACTTGCATTTTTTCAAACAGATTGGTTTAATAATATTATCCATGAGTTGCATTAATATTCTTGTATATTTTCCTCAATGGTTTTTACATGCAAAGCAAAATGGAAGAAAATATTAGCTCAATCATTATCTAATTTTTAATTAATACCAAGCGATATTACATGGTTGGATCATAATATAGAAAGACATCTTCTATTGGTAGATGAACCTAAACATGTAATTAGTCTAATAAAAAAGGAGCAAAATTGGCTAGTATGTCATCTATCAAGTCCAATTAGGGAGATTTTTTGTCTGCATCATAGCGGATGAATCCAAGAAGATAGATATAAACCAATTGACTCACTTAGGTTAACTTACAAAAATGCACTCAAAATACTGGTTCGTATATGAACAATAGTAAGTTATCTCTCAATCATCTTCTACTTAGTACAAGTCGATCTTATCTAAGAGTTTTGGCTTACTAAGATGCCAATAAAATACTATCATATTTCCCCCTAAAAAGCCATACGAAATGGTCTTCAATTATCCTTCTAAAGCTAAGATATGGACTGGATCTTTAAGAAATTCCAAAGTCTACACGATTGCGTCTCGCTAAACAAGGGAACTTGGATTGCATTGAAACATTCTGGTTTAATCTTTTAATATTTGATTTTGCATTAATGATCATCATAGATGAGACATAGATACTTTTTTTAACACAAATAAGGCAACTTTTGGTTTATTCTAGCTATGCTTCAAGTTACAATTGTCATTATATTTGCCATCATAGTTGAGAACAAAATTTGTCTTTAACAATCTCACCTTTTGGTAACTTTTTTTAAAAAATAAGTAATCTTCACAATACAAGAATCCATGAACAACATTCTCCCCATTAATCAATGATTAACCCCCCTAAATCTAAAAAAAAAGTCTTATTATGATTATCGCCAAACATATAACCATTAGTAATCAAAGTAACAAGGGTAACATCATAGGAAGTCTAAGGTAAAAGTTAAAACTAAATTTCAACAATAATCAAATATAGTTCATCAACAATCATCATCAGAATAGAAATAGAACAAAAATTTAAAATAATCAAGAATGAACCAAAAATTGAAATAAAATTTCAAAGAACAAATCTTGTTACTCCATTAGCCACTTTCCTCCTTTTTGTTTAAAGATCTTCTAAATGACTCTATTGTTGAAAAATTATGTCTAGCTTAAAGCATTGAGCCCTTATTCTCAAATATTGAAACACCCTTAATTGATTCTCCAAATATTTGATGTTTTTGTCTAACTTAGCAATCTTCTTGTCTAAGTGTTGTAACAAATGGTTCTATGCACTTGGCTTTATAGCTGGCTCAATCATCTCCCTCAATTACATATTTAGCATCTGCAGTAGTATGTTCCCCTTGCTTCCATTGGAGTATACTTCAATTCCAAAGTTTTAGGCTCATATACTTAAAAGGTGTTAATAATTAGACTTGAATTCTTAAATAAAATATAGCAAAACTAAATTATTATCAATAAAAGTAGGTGAGATTTTCAAATGTAAAAAGAATATAAGAACTTGGAATATATTTTAAACAAAAATAAAAATATTACCAAAATTACATCCTCATTTTATTTTCATCACCAGTTTTATTAAAAAAAATATACAAACAAGCAAACAAATAAAAAATTTGTATTTTTGCATATTAAGAATTAAAAGGATATGAATAAAAAAAGGAATTGGCAAGTTCTTTTATAAATTTAACACATTTATTTTGGTAAATAAAGAAGTTAAATACAATTAGCCATAATAAATCTTGTCATGGTCACCAAATCTTTCTTGTATCACTCCCAAAGTAACCTGTTTGGGGGGATACTCATAAATTTTCAGACCAACAGGATCGTTTCTGCCTAAACCTGCCATAGAGTCTATAATCATATTCGCTAAGCGTGGAGTATATAACACCTTTATATGACATCCCCTTGCTAACTATTCTCTGATGATTCGCACCAAACTCGATCCAACCTCCTCTGTCTGACCATTAATTGTATTTACTGTAACTAAGCTGTCACTCTCCACCATCAATTGCTTTATACCGCTCCTCCATGTTATATCCAAACCATCCATAATAGCCCAAACTTCTACATCAACTATAGAACATATACATTTATTTCTACTATAATTAGTAATCCATTTACATTTGTAGTTGTGAATAGATGCTTAGCCCCATCCATATTCAGCTTGCACCACTCTTTAGGCAATGCCTGTTAGCAAATCCAATTACTTTCTTGATCATTCTACTGAAGCCTTCTTTTGCTGGCCATAGTAATTAATTTCGCATAAGCTAGAATACCGACCATTATTTCTTCCTTTCTACACTCTCCATCCAATTATTCCAAACAAGATGTTCCATCTAACACCTGAAATAATAGTATCATTGAGTGCTTGTAAATTTTTGAGTAGCCGTTCTTCTAGGTTCATAGAAAAGAAA
The DNA here is from genome assembly GCA_008044935.1 of Gossypium turneri. Lineage (NCBI taxonomy): Eukaryota > Viridiplantae > Streptophyta > Magnoliopsida > Malvales > Malvaceae > Gossypium > Gossypium turneri. The sequence continues at coordinate 18,528,741 of CP032583.1, forward strand.
CTATTTGACGTTTGTGACAGTACAAATTTGGCCCAAATTTCCTGAGCTGCAATGCAATCTCTCACTATATGTAACAACATTTCCATTTCACTACTACATAGACTATAAAAATATTATCCGACATACCTCTTTTGCATTGTTCAGAAATGGAGAGCAAGTAATTTTGTAATAATAACCAAAGAAATTGTTGAATCCTTTGTGGAACATTCAACTTCCAAATCCATTCCCCTTTTTGATCTCGTACAAGCCAACCATCATGCTTAACTTTGCTATAACCACTAGCCACTGTGCACTGATCATTCTCTGTCAACCTCCATGCCACTTAATCAACTCCCACATCATCTCATTGGGATAAATACCTGCAATATGCATTATTACCTCCCTTGGAAGATCCCTTTCAAAATACCCATAATTCCAATCCCCTGTTAAAGATACCATGGCATAGATTATTGCATCCTTAAACGAAGGAATCAAGTTTATACAATAGTTAATTAAAGGACCCAGTTCTCTTATCAAGTGATCTGACCAAAATCTTACTTTCTGACCATCACCTAATCTCCAAAAGATGTTATCCTAAAGACCAACTAAGACCTTTGACATATATTTCCAAGTAAAACTACAACATCTTCTATCAATACTCATAGGGCAATCCTCCTCGATTTTATACTTTAATCTTATAATCCTTACCTACAATGCATCTTTTTTCATGAGAAAATTAAAACCAAGTTTAAGAAGGAATGCTTGATGCTAAAAGTGGGCTTGAATAAGCCCCAACCCCCTCGATCTTGCGATAGAAAAAATTTGTTCCATCCAACTAGAGCTGTTTTCCAAGTAATTATATTCAAACCCCACATAAATTGTCAAATCATATTTTCTATCTCCTTACAAAATCCCATAGGTATAAGGGTGCACCGTATAATGGACTTTGCTAAGGTAACTCTACCTACTAGCGACAACATTTTCCATTCTCATCCACTAAGTCATTTCCTTACTTTCTCAATTAGAAAGGTGTATGCTCCTTTCGTTACCCATGAATGAAACAAAGGAAATCCAAAGTACTTACCAAGGTCATCCATTCTTGACACCCGTAAACATCCGCTGATCTCATCCCTTAATTCATTATTAACCATGACAAAAAAAACAAAATTTTGGATTTTTGACTATTTACTTTATTCCTTGAGAAATAATAAAGCATGATAGTATTTCATGGACATTTATTGCCTAATCCATTTCTGTTTTGCAATATAGTACAAGATCATTCGCAAAAAAACAAATCAGATAATTCAGAACTATTTTTAGATAGCTTCATGGGTTATTATGTTCCTTTATAAATTGTTTGTTCAATGTAATGTCCCAACCTCCCCATACAAAGTACAAACATGTAACACCCCTAACCCGTATCCGTCACAGAATTAGGGTTACAAAGTACTACCGATCAACCAGAAACCATGCAACATAATATTGTTCAATAACTTAAATATATCTTTAAATCATTCATATACATGCATATGTCCCTAAATTGAGCCCTCGCGGCCTTAAAAATAACTTAAAAGCAAATCGGGACTAATTGGAATCATTTTGAAAAGTGTTGGAATTCCACTTAGATAAACTGCCAAAAGTGTTGGAATTCCACTTATTAACCTCACCGAAAAAACCTTCAATTGTCTCCTTGATAATGCGACTAAAATTTCAATTATCTTTAATCAACCTTGTAAATGATTTATGAGTAAGCCACCCTGCAAAGAAATGAAATGCTCGCACACTTTTTTTTCTTTTATTTCACCATCTAAAAAGATAAGTAATGGTCGATGATCAGACTTTAATCGGTGAAGATGAAAAATTGTATAGTTTGGATAATCATTTATCCATTATATATTACCAATCCACGATCGAGTCATTCAAATATCAACCCCCTATTCCAAGTAAATTTTTACCCTGAAAACCCCAAATCATACAAGCTAAAATCTGTCAATAAGGCGTTAAATCTTCTACACCCATGTTTTCTATTCACATTTGCTCTTGCTAATCTTCAGCATCTAAAATTGGGTTTCAGTCACCCACAAGCATCCATGGCTCCTTCATAAATTTTTCCATCTTACGTAATGATTTCCACAACAATTCTCTTTTCTTTGTGTCTAGATTGCCATAAGCAATAGTCCAATGAAAAGTTTTGGCACTTTCAACCATCATTACTATCATATGAATAAACTGAAAACGGTTCAATTGGATATTAATTCAAATAGAATAATTCCATAGCACCTAAATTCCTCCCAGAAAGCCTCACACTTCTACCCTATCAGAGCAACTAAACCCTAAATTAAGAATAATCGATTCTGCCCTCACCCCACTTATTCTAGTTTAACAGCTTGTTTTAAGTGAAATCAAAACAGTTGTTTCGGGACCATAAACCTGACGTGAAAATATTTATTTTTCTATTTTAATATCTACGGAATGATAGTAGTGTCGTATAAAAATTTCGTTAAGAAAATTTATCATTTGCATGCTTAATTTAGTATAAATGACTAAATCGTAAAAGATACAAAATTAGAGTTCTATAAACTAAAGGCACTAAATGGCTATAAAATTAAATGGTTAAGGGATTTAAATGCTAATTAGACCATAACTAAATTGAGTAGACAAATATGGACATTAATCATGTGGGTTTAAGGATTATAATAAAAGGTTAATTAAGTAAATTAATAAATAAGGTCAGTAAAATAATCAAAACAAAGGCCATCATCTTTGTTTGTCCATTTTTTACTGAAAATAAGAGCAGAAATAAGCCATAGACAAGCTTGACTATTCGGTCATCTCTTCCTTGTGCATATAAGTGATTTTTCATCTCGTTTTTAATGATTTTTATATTTTTGAAGTCATTGTATTCATGTGGTTTTTTATGTTTGATGGAAAAAACTGAATCCTTGTTTATTTATAAATAACTTTTGTAAAGTGAATTTTGTTAAAAATGTCAAATAGGGATTTAATTGAAAATTTTGAAATATTCATGGTGAAAATTGTGAAACAATGAATTGTATGAATTGATTTGGGCTTATGTTGAATTTGGCTAGCTTGGGTTAGGGATAATTTGCATGAATTTCAATTTACGAGCTTAAAGACTAAATTGTAAAGAAATCAAAATAATAGGGGTAAAAGCATAATTTGTAAAATATTATTTTTAGATTGAATTGAATAGAATGATTATTGAATGGATTGAATTTGATTATTTAGATCAAGTTAAGCCTCGTACGAATTTAGATCGAGGGAAAGATAAAGTGTCAGACTAGTCGGTCTTATTTCATCATTTTGCGATTGAGGTAAGTTCGTACATTTAAATAGTGTTTTAATGTATTTGATTTAAATATTATTATATTATTTGTCATATCATGTCAAGACGAAAAATCCAACAACATTTCACGACTATCGAGCCCCGTTTCAACCTTAGGAATATAGAGGATACAAATGACATGTCATCAGGGTTACCATGTTTCGGGTACTGGTCTTGAATGTCCTACCAGTGTCTAAGTTTCGGTATTTGTTGCAGATACTTGTCAGCTTGTGAGCAGCATCAGGTAGCTATGTTTCGACCGTTAGCTTGTGTGAGCAGCCCATTTATGGCTCGTATGAGCATCTATGAAAAAGAAAAGGAAAAGAATGGTTTCGACCATATGTTTAGCACACTTTGTGTGAGCTTTCCCGTGCATCCGATATTATTCTAAGTGGTTCAACAGGCATGAAAAGGGATGAACCGGTAAGGGTTTCGATTGATTTCACTATGGAATTATGGAAAGGTATGAAGTATTGATGATCAATTTTGTATAGCCATGATATGAAAAGTATGTATTCATACGTATTATGTTCATGAAAATTTCCTTAGCATGTGATGATATTGTTAAGTTATTTGTTTAATCACTAACTTGTGTTGTTGATGATGCTTAGGCTTGTGCCAAGCTATGTTCGATTGATTCATATTTATTTTTAAGCTTATGCATTGAAATTGTAAGCATTGTTCATGATTTACGAACTTTCTAAGCATTATATTCTTACATTGTGTTTATTTTCTATGTTTTATAGATTATCATAAGCTCGACTAGTTTGAAAGTTTATCGGAGAACTATCACACTATCCATCGGCTATATCGGTAGATTTTGATGTTTTGAGTAATGGTTATAATGGCATGTATAGGTGAATTATGTTTGATGAAATGGTCATTTTATTTGGCTTGTAAATGTGGTGTTCTGGTTGATGAACTTTTGGTATTTTTTATGCTTTGATAGTTGGTGTTGAAATGGTCAAGTGAAGTTATGTTTTGAATAGCTCATTTGGTATGTTTTGAATGACCAATTTGGTATGTCTAGTTCTGGTTTGGCATATGGGCAATTGTGTTATATTTTGCTATGGAAAAATAGGTAGTTATAAATGGTATGTTTATGTTTAGGTACATCTGATGCTATGTGATTGAGGTGTCTTTTAGCATATTGGTTGTATGGATAAATATCATGTTGAACTAGCTTTATTATGCATATTGGTACATTTTGTGGCTTGAAATTATGTGCAAATGGCTTGTAGGTGTAAGCATGGTTTGGGTGAAAGAAATGGCTTGAAAATGACCTATTTTTTGTCCACACAGCCTAAGACACGGGCGTGTGTCTTAGCCGTGTATGACACACGGCCATACGACATGGCCTTGTGTCCCCTGTAGGTTTCAAAGGGTTGCAAGTCAGCAATTACACAGCCTAGCACACGGCCTGACGCATGAGCGTGTGAGGCCATTTCGAGAGTTACACGGGCGTGTGGCTTGGCCGTGTGACCCAAGTCAAAGAGTTACATGGGCTGGGACACGGCCGTGTATCCCTACTTTGAATGTCTACACAACCTAAGACACGGGCATGTGTCTCAGCCGTGTGAGTCACACGGTCGTGTGGCCCCTGTAATGTGAAAAATTCTATCTTTTTCAGGAAGTTCTAAATGTTTCCGATTTAGTCTCAAATCATTTCTAAATTGTTTTTAAGGCCTCGAGGGCTCAAATAAGGGACGTTATGCATGAGTTTGATTGAATTATGCTATGATTCATGAAATGTATGCAATTGAATGTTTTAAGTTATGTTTTTACAGTAATACTCCATAACCATATTCATGTGACCGATACGAGTTAGGGGTGTTACATCTAGTTTCAAGAAAAACAACCATATCCACAGTAAACTCACGAACATATTCTTTCAAAACTCGATTGAAACGACTATGTGCACTACCTTGACAGTTTCAAACTAAGAAATTTGGAAACATCAACATATAACTAGGAAATAGGAAGAACCCAAATCAATCAGGATTAACATTGAACCTGAGGGTTCTAATCACGATTAACATTTTAGAAATGAGTGGTCAATTGAGATCAATACTCACTGCCATCCTCACAAATTAGCCTCGCATCCTATTTTCCATTTGATTATCCACCTTAATCACTTATCCAATCGAATTACCCACCACTTCTAGTAAACAATTTTTTGACATGATAAAATAAAGATTAAATTTCATTTCTAATCCTTTTACTTTTTTAAGATTATATAAGAATGGTTAAATGTTAGTTTTGATCCCTATATTTCGCGCAAATTTGAGATTTAATCTCTATACTTTAATTTTGACATAATTCGGTGGCTCAACTTTTATAATGTAATTAGTTAGTTTAAAAATTTTATTTTAATGAAAATGTTGATGGGAATTTTTAAGAATTGTTAACATTCTATATTAAATTCAAATCCATTATAATATTTTTTATTACATGGATATTAAAGGTTTTTTTTTTAATTTCATAATGTTGTGCTGGCAAATGTTACATGAGAGTTTTCATAGTGTTAACAAATGAACCTAAATTCTAAAATTGAAAAAATAGAGAAATTAAATTTCTGAAAATAAATATACAGAGAATAAATTCCAAATATAAGAAGAGTACAAAAATTTTGAGCATATTATAACCTTTCAATTTTTACTCTATAATTTAATAAAAATAAATAATCGACCCAACTGTGAAAGGAAACATACTAATAATCTAACAATCTTCAAATATTTAGTTATAAATGTATTCAATTTTCCCTTGGCAATTATTAAGTCATCCATCCATCCACTAATTAATTAATTATATTCTTTCATTTTAATAAATGTATTAATTTCGGTTTTAAATGATTTTCGACATTTATATTTCGCTTATATTAGTTTGGTTTCGTTGGCTCAAAATTCGACTTATCTCTCAATAGTAAATAAGACATTTTAATTCATTAGATATACCACAACAACGGAAAAAGTAAAGATAAAAAAAATTCAAAATTATATAAAATTATATATGAATAAATCCTAGTCCCAACTATAAGAGAATTTTTATAATGAAAGAAAACTATGAGGACCAAAATATTATAAACTCTAGGATTAAAATAAATGTTTTTCTCATTTTCATTTTATTGTAAAAATAAGGATATAAAAAAATTGTAGAATTGTAATTTTCAGTAATTTTCTTGATTTCTTTCTTCTTGATTTAAAATTAAGAGTTTGGATAAAATTAAATGTACGAAAAAAAATATTATCTTCCAAAATTAGAATCTCTTTAAAAGGTAAATAAAACAAAGCACATCAATGTTTTTGTATTCGGTTAGACTATCGGTTTTTAGTCCGACTGGTAGGTTTAATTTGATTAAATAGATTATTAAAAATTATAAAAATAAAAACATTAAAAAATTCTTGTTCAGTTGGTCCGTATCGGTTTACAGATCAATCGTTTCAACCTCTTTTTTTAAATTAGTGTATCAATTAGTTCCCAGTGTAATTGATCCGATAAACTAGTCTGATCTAATTCCAATAACCTTAGAGTACACACCATACATTCATCTTAAAAAATTGTAAAAATTTTAAAAAATTAATTATTCAAACAGAATAAAAAAAAATCTAAAGAGTAAAACAACCATGTAACTGCAATTTTTTTTTTTTCGAATCTATACTCTATTTGAATTTAGAGTCCTGTAAATGTTTTTAATCTTTATTAAATAAGCATTTTATCTTAATAATAAGAAATAAATAATTAATATAGAGTCTAAAAACATTATTATATTTCAAGAATTAATAATATTTTAGTTGTCATTATTTTTATAATAAAAGTTCCCGCAATAAGTCCAACATAAATATTTGTATAAAAATTTCGAAAACCATAATTTGATATGATTTCCAAAAGAAGCCAACAACTTGCCGTTGCCTTTAATTGGTGATGATGGTCCAGACAGGCGGCACCAACCACTTGCCGACCCCATGATCAATGCTGCTCCGACACCAGCGTCGCCCACCGGCCCTACTTGTTTATTTTTACTCTTTTGTCTTATTTATTGTTACATATAGTATATATTAAGTTGTTGATAGAATTTGTATCATGAGTTAATTCGACATGTAATAAATAAAATATTATTTTTTTATAAAGTATTATTTTGAAGGTAATTTTTTATACAATTTTTTACATATAAAATTAATAATACATGTAACAAGATGTGAATTTATAACACTATAATTTTAAACATTTTTAATTTATCATTTCAACTAAAATTTTATTTATTTTTATATTAATTTTTTATAAATATATTTATTTAATTTTATTTTTATATTGTAGGTGTGATATAATTTAATTGTTAATTAAGTGTAAGACACAATCACATCAAAGAAAAAATTATAAAAAATATATTAACAAATATTAAATGAGGTCGTAGTGTCTTAAATTTAAGTATGGGTTCAAATTGATTTGTTACGTTATAACAAGAATATATTTTAGTATATATAGATGATGACGAAGACGGTAATGATTTTACTTTTCCCTTTATTTTATTCTTGAAAAGATATTTGCTAAAATATTAAAAAATACTCTTAGAACTATATTGTTTTATTTACATAAGTTTTATATTTTTATACATTAAATAAGTTAACAAGACTCAATTGATATTATTTATTTTTATATTTTTTCTTTCATAAGAGGGTTGAAAAATTGATATTTGTCTCATTAATTTATTTTTTATTTTTAAGTACAAGTTAAATACACATGTTAATTTTTTATCCTATTAGTGGAATTAAAAATTTGATAATTAATATTTTAAATAATATCCAAATATATATTAAATTATATAACACTTGGCAGGAAGGAAAAACAAATATGAAAGAAAACTATATATTTTGGATAATTAAAATAAAGCTATATTTATCTTTAAAATTAAAAGGTAAACATTTCTTTATTGGTTGAGGCTTCTTTGTTAATGCCTTCAACAAGAAGGTTTGAACTTTGATATTGTATTTTTTAAGTAGTTTTTTTTTTTTATGATTTTAAAATTTATTAATGTCTTTGTTATAATGTTTGTTATTTTATGTTATAGTTTTAAGGTGTATTCTATTTAGAAAGAGGGAATATTTGTACGGATGGAGACATGTGGTTGACAAGGATTCGTCTCTTAAAATATAAATTTTTTATTTAAATCCCTTTATAATTTATAAAATTTTAAATTAATAATAGTAAAATTATACTTTGACCCCTCAAAATAATAAAATTTAATTTAATCATTTAAAAATTATAAAGATATAAGCTATTAAAATGATGAAATTACATTTTTATATTGTAAAAATATATAATTTAATTTTGAACCCCTAAAAAAATTTTGGCTCTGTCTCTGAATATATGATTGAACTTTATAAATGATATTGATAAAAAAGACAACCACGAATCCCAAACATTGACCACAAAACAGATATGAAAAACACCCAAAAAATTATATTTTAAAATTTTCTCAAATAAATTAACATTCGGTTAATTAGATACATTAACTTAATTAACCACATTATATATATATATATATATATATATATATAACCCCCTTGTTTCCAAAAAAGTTTTACCTTTGCTTACAGGTAGAAAGTTGATTTAGGTTAGGAATTTAATTATGTATAAAATAAACCTTGGGATGTATTTAGATATAAATTAAAGGTTAATGATTTATTACAATTCATAAAAATAATCTTTTTAAGCCTTCGTTACAATATCATTTTTAATATTTAAACCTGAAATCTTTGTTTAAAAGTATAATATATTTTAGAATTACAACCAACATTGGTTGATAATAATTTTTTTTTACAATAATAATTTCAACTCAGACTATTTTTAAGATTGATAAACATCCAACCAATCGCAAAACGGGTATGAAAAACAATAACACTGAAAAACAGTATAATGTGAATGAAGAACATTTTCTAATTCAAATTAAACTTTTTTTTTTTTTTTTTTTTTACACTTTACCTAAACTAACCCAAAACATAAATCAATGATCTATACTACTATATATATCAAAGGAAGTCCGGCCTTCCTTACAGACACTTGTATAATGTCAATCTTTTCACATGAAAAGTTAATGGACAAATATAAATTCTACCCCCTTTACTTTTTACATGACACCTGTTCAATCTCCAATGTCAATTGTTTTCTTTTTTCTTTTTTTGACATGAGAAGCTAATGGCCAAATATCAATTATAATCCCTATACCAAATATGAAATTTAATCTTTATACTTTAATTTTGATATAATTTGATACCTCAAAATTATAATGTCCTACCACATTTCGTATTGGGTTAGTTATTAATTTCTTTTGGGGGTCAAATTATAGAGTAAGTATTTGAATATTAAAATATGCTTAAAGTCTTTGTACTCTTTATATATTTGAAATTTAGTTTTTGAATTTTTATTTTCAGAAATTTAGCCTCTTTATTTTTCAAATTTAAAAATTCAAATATAATTGTTAACACCATTAATTTCTTTTGATAAATTCGTTGGTGTAACACTTTGAAATTAAAAAAGAAGTACTCACTTAGTAGCCATATGTCAAAATTAAAGAATAAAGATTAAATTTCATATTTGAGTGAAATATAGGGATTAAGTCTTGTTAGCTCAAATAATCAGACCGAAATTGCTAAGACGGGGTGAATTGGCTTTTTAAAATTTTGTGGATGCTAAAGAATAAGGATAGAAAAATTGAACACAAGAATTTAGAATGGTTCAGCCCCGATTGCCTACTCGACTACCTTAGCTTTGCACTGCTAAGGATGTCACATCCCAACAACCGGGTTAGTATAATCGGGTATTAGGTTATGGGCTCAAGAGAAAAATTGGATTTAGTATCATAGAAATTAAAATATGATAAAATAATTAAATAAATAATAATGGTAATAATAAAATATTAAAATGATTATTGGGTCTAAAATTAAGTGGTGAAAATTTGGATTAGTTGATTGGTTATTAGATAACTTAAAACAAATTTTAAAATAAAATCGAGTTTGAAAATAATTGAGAAAAATGTGTTTTAATTAAACTAAGGACTGATTTGAAAAATAAGAGAAATTAGGGAGTCTTTAAAAGGCAATTTTCCTTATTTAAAAAAAAAAAAAAACACTTCTCATCTTCCTTGCTTCTTTAAACAACCTGTCTCCTTTCCTCCCATTTAGCCTCACATCCAAAATATTCCCCAAGTTTAAATTTGATATTTTCTCTCAAAATTAACTCATCCTTTGTAATTTTTGAGCTATCCAAACACTTCAACACCTTCCAATTTTAATGAAAAATCATTAAATCCTCATCAAATTCATCATTATTCTTCCTACATTCAACTTCGAATTAGCTCTGCAACTAGCTGTTTTCTTCAAATTGAGGTAATGTATTCACTTATTTTTATTAGATTAAGTTTGTTGTTTTTCTAATTTGGAATTTAATCGAGTGTGTCGAGAGTTTTTAAGATTTAAAGCTTTTTAATTAAATTTTGGTTCAACAATGGTGAAATCTGAAATAATGAGTAAATCTACTATTTTTGATTGATTTCTAACCTATTTTTAACTAAATAGAAGGTATTTGAACTCAATTTGATAAATCGGTATCCAATTTTAATGAATTTCGAGTTTCCCCCTTTTGTGTGTTCATACAAGCTTAATTTTTTGAAAATTTTAAATTCGTGAGATTAGGTAAAATTAAAGTTTATATTTGTAATAATAAGGTAAATAAGATGTTCAGAAACTTAATTAAGGTTTAGGAACAAAATTGAGTGAGGAAACCTCATATTTCGACAAAATGAGTTATTTTTTGATTGAAAATGGTGGATATTGTATTTATTGGAAAAGCTTTCGTTTTAAAGTTATTTATAACTCATTTTGATCTAATTAAAATTAATTTTATCTTAATTTAATAAATCCTTAATGAATTTAAGCAAATTGAATGTTTTCCCTTTTAAAAAATCACGTAAGCTTGATTTTTCGTAAAAATTAGATTGGTGAAATTTGATGAAATTAATAGTCTGGATCTGTAATTAGATAATATTTAGGATGTATGAAGTTGAAATCTAAGCTTAGAAGTGAGATTTGAGTGGTTAAAGACCTATTTCGGCAAAACTAGTTAAGTTTTCAATATGGAGGTTAAGACGCTTTGATCTATGATTTTGGAATGATTAAATGGTGTTTATTGTTGTTAGTAATGCCTTTGTAACGTATTTTATGTGTATGAAAAGTGACAATTCATTTGGGAGCCTCCACAAGCATGAACAAAGGCAAATTAAAGCTTACTTAAGCATGGTAGTTGAGACAATGGTTGCTAAGGTGAGTGGTCTAATATATTGCATTTAAACTCTAGTACGTAGGCTAAGGTAACATATGCGAATCCCCTGTTTAATTAATATGTGAACCTTGATTTCTCCTAGTGCAAATCATTACAGTTTTGTTTGAGTGTAGGGTATGCATGCTATGCGATTTCAGTGAGCCAAATGTGTGAATTTAAAACGTGCATGTAGTTATAGGAATAAAATAGGCAGGTCATAGCTGTAAACCATGTACTTGACGTGATAAGTTTGTGTGAATTGTGCATTTAATTATTGAGTTTGTGTGTGAACATAATATTAAGGGCGAGCTAATGTACTAAAAAGGTATGTGTATGTCATATATATATGTATGGGTTTTGTTATATATATAATATATATGTGTGGGTCTTGATTATATATATATAATAATATATATGCATATATAGGACTTGTTTTATATAATATATATGTATATGGGTTTTGTAATGCTTGCGAACTAATAAAATTATATATAATGTGAACTCTTATAACATGCGAATTTTTATTGATAATGTACATCTATGCATGCACGAACTAGTATGTAAATTATGAGTTCTACGATAATGCAAAAACTCTGATTAGTATAGAATTATATTATTGTGAAATGCTAGGTGCGAGCTCAACTGTAGTGCGAGCCAATTGTATTTGTGTACTGTGTTATATTGTGAACCATGTTAACTTGGCGAATTATATTAATATGGTGAACTGTGTTAATTTGGTGATCTGTACTAATGTGACGAACTGTATTAATTTGTCAAACTGTGTATTATGAGACTTTAAGTTGTATTATATGTAAGCTAAGTTATTGTGTGCCCTATGCTAAAAAAATATGCAAACAATGATTTATGTGAGTTATGTCGTGAATGACATGTGAAATGTGTTATGTGTGCAATATATGTTGCATGAAAGTTATATTATTTGCGAACCATGCTCTATTGCAAATTGTGAATTACGAACTATGTTATAATGTGTGAGCTCTGCTTAATTACAAGCCTTGTTATACTGAATATTATGAATGTGATAGAGAGATACGTTGGCATTGTGACCTTATGGAACCATTGGATATAGTTGGCATGCCATAGGATTGTGAGTACTCACCCTCATTATTGCGATGGGCATTGTGCCCGTAGATAGCGTTGGAGAGAAAAGAGAATGTTGAGCATAGCTCCATTCAACGGAGACAGTGCAGGGTTCTATAAGTCAAGAGTGTTGAAGAGTGTGAGCATTCGTGCTACACTTATATCGGAGACAGTGTAGGGCTCTTTGAGTCCAAAAGTGAGGTGTTCTAAGGAGATTCTTTTATCCAATGTGTGGTGATAGAGTCCCCTATATGTTTCATAATAACAAAAATGTCAATTTATCATTGTTTGAGATATATGAGTTACGATGTGGTATGAATGAATTATTATATTGAATGAATTGTTATCATGCATCAACTATTATTTTATGCAAACTGCCTATTCTATGTGAACCATTTAATTCGTGTGAACTATTATCTTGTGTAAGTTGTGATAAAAAGTGAATCATTTAAGTATGCCTATTTCACCTAACCTGACGGATGTGTTTATTTGTAGTATGTTTGAGGACTCACTGAGCTTCAATAAGCTCATTGACTCTTTTATATCATTGCGGTGATTTAGCTTGTGAAGAGGTGGGGAAGTGAGCAATCCAAGTGCTCCATAACGAGGCTATACCTTGGTTTGTTAATGTGTTCCCAAATCCAATTGAGAAAGGCAATGTGGGACCAAATAGTGGGATTTAGAATTACACTTTGTTATAATTGTTGGGTTGTAATTGGACATTATGATTGAATAGTATATTATGAATGCTTAATAAATGCTATGAGTAATTGTTAGACTAACTTGTAAGTACAGGTTGAAGAGCCGGTTGTTGTTATCGAGGTAAGTCTTATATGTTTTATGTGTGATTTGGAAATTAATAATGAGCTTAGTTTGCATGGAATGTTAAATTGGAAAAATTACATAAATAGTAGGTGGCCTATGAACTAATTAAATGATGATGATTTTATAAAGAGACGCATGATGTTTTAATGAATCTTCCTAAACAAGATTTATATGCATTACTTTACTATACTATTTTCAACCTTGTGAAATGGTATTTTCCAACATTTTAATAAATTACGATTTAGATCTAATATTTTTTTAAAAAAAAATGACTTCTAAAATCTTTTCAAATATAACATTTTAAATATGTTATCACCTGCGTGAATGTTCAATTGAAGTTTTTAGAATATTTGCTTGTTAATAATTCAATTTACGAATTATGTTGACAACCTGATGATCAAAGTAGCAAAGCAAAAGCATGACTTTAAGTCTTTACATATTTAAATGAACAACTGTGTGGGGGTGATTGGTTGAATGGTTTGTTTTGTTGTGTTTTAACAGAGAGTCACGTCGATGGCTAATGTGAAGTTCGAAATTCGAGTCGGACCATCTTAGACGGGTTTGGAGTGCCACAAAAGATTTTCCCAAATTCACTAATTTGACAAACTTTGAGGACAAGGATTAACCTTACAAACTCCGTTAAGGTTTCTAGCCAAACCTTAAGACACAAACCCTCTCAAACAAATATAAGTAAGCAAACGAAGAAATAACCCTTACAATATCAGAATGTTTGCAAATTAAGCTCAATTACAAAGAGAAGCAATTGAGCTAAATGAAAATAATGAAAGCTCACAAGTGTGTTTAAAGAAATTGTTGAGAATTGTAAGCAAAAGGTTATTTTTAATTGATCTTTAATCTTGATAATCTCTCTTGTTGTTGTAGAGGACCTTTGGAAGTTGGTATTTATACCTCGAATTGATTTCCAACCGTTATGGTTGCTGGAGAAATGAATAGAGCCATTGGGGATGAAATAACTAGTGCATTTAATTCACCTGCAACTACAAGTATCAATACTTGCTAACAAGGTATCGATATTTTTGCATTTAATGCAAAGTTCAGTGACCGTTGGTGCTAAAGATATCGATACCAGTGGACTTTTATCGATACCATATGAAAAGTATCGATAGTGGATCGATACTTAGCAGAATTGGTTGAGAAACAAAATGTCAATTTGGTAAGGATTTTTGAAAGGGTATCGATATTTTGGAAACTATTGATACTAGGCCAAAGAGTATGACTTGTTTTAAAAACAATTCAACTGATTAAAAAACTCTAACTTGATTGAAACCATTTTAACTTGATTTAAAGGTTGGTTAAAAAATTTCTAAGAGTTCAAAGTAATAGGTTTAAAATTTTATCTTTAGATCATTTGAAACATCATTTTGCCAATTTTTTTTTCAATTTTGACTTTTATTCAAAAATATTTTAATTTGTTATATCAAAATATAATATCAAATAAAGTTTGGTATAACAAACGTGAAACTTAACCATTCTAGTATAATCTCAAAAAAGTATAAGGATTAGAATTAATATTTGACCATTAGCTTCTCATGTAAAAAGAAAAGGAATACAATTGACATTGGAGTGTTAAACAGGTGTCATGTAAAATATAGAGGATTAGAATTGATATTCAACCATTAGCTTCTCATGTCAAAAGAAGAAGAAGAAGAAGAAGAAAACAATTGACATTGGAGTATTGGACAGGTGTTATGTAAAAAGTAAAGGGTTTAGAATTGATATTTGATCATTACCTTCTTCATGTCAAAAAAAAAGGACGTTCGACATGTGTTATGTAAGGAAGGCCTTATGGCTATATATATATATAAAGTAGTATAGATTAGTAGCTTAAAATACTTTCTTCTAATTAAAATGTTGATGTAAATTTTTAAAAGTTGTTAACACTATTAAATTTTTTTTATTAAATTTATATTCATTGCAATGTCATTTTTTTTTTGTTACATGGATACCAAGTGAGTTTTTTTTTTTTTTTCAAAATGTCACACCAATAAATTTAATAGAAAGATTTTAACAGTGTTAACAAATATACCTAAATTCTTAGATTTGAAAAATAAAGGGACTAAATCCTTAAAAAAATATAAAGATTAAATTCTAAAAATACAAACAATATAAAAACTTTAAATATATTGCAACCTTTAAATTTTTATGTTATAATTTAGTCAAAAAAAGAAGGAAATTACCCCCCAATACAAAGTGTTGGTAGTAACCATGCTAGTATTGTTTAATCATAAACGTGAATCGTAGTATACATTAATGGAAAGGAGAATCACGAACCCCAAATGTGAATTGTAAAACGGACATAGAAAGAAATAAAAAGAAAATTATAAGATGTAGTATAGTGGTGCAGTGGTTGCTCACCTCATCACTAAATCATGAAGTTGGGGTTTGATCCTTCTTCATGGAACAAATTTCATGACCAATTGTTTACCTCTTTAAATAACATCCGCAATGAAAGAGTTAATCACTATTATATTATAGATAATGAAGACCCTAATTTCAAAAAAAAAAAAAAAAGTATTTCTCCTAAATTGGTTACTACAAGTATCACGAGAGTAATAAATTCTCCGCATAGTTTGGGTACAAATTGAATTAATGGATGATCTTTGGATCACAAAGTCATTCCATAAATAATGGTTGAAAGAACCACATGGAATATATGATCACAAGAATCTTGCTAAGTTAAATATTTTTTTTAATAGTAATAAATTTAACACTAACATAAAGAAATGTTAGTTATAAAATACTAAATTATGACACACATAATATAATTAAAAGATATATAATAAATGAAAATAAAATGTGATTTGGATGAAATGGTAGGAAGGACGATTTTGAGATGTAAGGTTAAAATCTTATTGTGTACATAATTTTTTTTATTTAAATTGCAAGTAAAAAAACAAAAATGCTTTCAAAATTTTATTTGTTTCTATTTAAAAATTATTAAGTTTTTGATTATTTTATATCCAACACAATTAAAGATTTAAATAATAATATAGTTACTAAAAAAAATTACGTTTTGATTTTATTTTTAAACATTTATAACTAATTTATTTGATTTTTAAATGTCATTTATTATCAGAAATCAATCCTAAACTTGGCGGATAATTTCTTTTTATGATATAAAAAAAATGAGATTTCACTAAGTCGATTCGTAGGAAATCTCGAATCAGACCATTTGTTCTTTCTTCAACAAAGGAAACACAAACCTCTTCGAGGGAAGAACTTTTGTTGTCTTGGTCCCAACTCAACACTAAATAAGTTCGAACTAGTTGAATACTTGTGTCAAAAATTCTCCGAGTCGGTTTGTCATTTCCATAAAGGATATAATTGACAGCTCGAAGTTGTATATTATCTTTTTCCCAAAATGGATCCTGGGGGAAGAGTATTGCTAAGTTTAGACCATTCAGTATTTCATATGGGATTATTGGTTGAACCAAAACAAAATACTTTTTCTTGGTAGGTGTGATCCATTGGACATAGATCCAATTTTTCAATTTTTTTTATCCCTTAAAGTTTATTTTGCCTATTCCTAGTGGTATTAAGATGCCACTGTGTCGAGATATCTTATTAATTTCTACGAGAAAATAGATATTACCTGAAAAAAAATTTCAATTCAATCTTTTTTTTCCCTCTCCACTCGGTCCAATCCCCCCCACTTAAGTAGGGGTGAGCATTCGATCGAATCGAATCGAATCGAAAATTTTCGAGTTAATCAAGTTTTTGAATCTCATTTTATCATCCTAACTTTATTTGAAGTTTTCTTGAATCGAGTCGAGTGAGATGGAATTCAAATCGAATCGAATCGAATATATTTGTTCGAGTTAAATTTTAAAAATAATTTTGGTTCCTTGTAACCACTGTCACCCATCGTAATAAAATTTGTCCACCTTAATCAAATTTTTTATTAACTTTCATCACCTCATAATTTATTTATTAATTTTTTATGTACTGGTTAGCTTCTTTGCTTGCTTAGTTGTTCCAATTATCTTCAGATTTTTGTCAGTATATATTTTAGAATTAAAAAATATTAAATGTAAAAATATAATTTTTTAATAAAAGTTATTTTAAAAATAAAATGTGAAATTGATACCAACATAAATTTTAACACGAATATTTTATGGCATAATTAATAATTCAATTTTAATATAAATATTCAATATGACTAAACTATTCAATAATATAAATAATATAAAATGTGAAATTTAATTTAATAATATAAATAGTAGATATAAATAAAATTATTACTATTTTATGTTTAGTGATTTTTTTTTGGATAATTTTGATTTTTTATTTGAGAGTAAAGGGTGAGAAGTAAAAGTTTAGGGGCAAAATAAAAAGTTTTGGGGAATAAAAGTTTGAGGGAAAGTAAATAGGGGGGAGAAAAATTTTGGAGGGAAAATATTAAAAAAAAAATAGAGGGGGGAGGTTTTGGGGTAAATGAGAGGTGGGATGGGAAGGGAATAAAAGTTTTAGAGGAAAAGTGGGCGGGAGTAAAAATTTTTGGGGAAAATAAAAGGTTTTGAGGGTTTTGGGAGTAAAATTTTGAGAAAAAGTAAATGGGAGAGTAATTTTGGTGGGAAATAGATTTTGGTAAATTGGGGGGTTGGGAGGGGAGGGGAGTAAAAGTTTTGGGGGAAAAGTGGGAAGGAGTAAAGTTTTGAGGAATAGTAAAAAGGTTTGGGAGTTTGGGGTAAAAATGTAAAATGTTATAGTTTGATATTCGAATTATTCAAATTATTCGAGTTATTCGAGTTATTCGAATTCGAAAACTCAACTCGATTCGAACTCGAAATTTGAAAAAAAATTCGAGTTGATTCAAATAACTCGATTAACTTGAATAACTCGATTCGTTTAACTCGAAATTCAAATTTTTTTTTTCGATTTTTTCGAGTCGAATCGAGTTTTGCTCACCCCTACATTAAGTCTATAACACTTCACAAAATAATCTTTAAATTTTGCAAGAATAAAAAATGAAAGAACATTCTTGGAGAATTATAATTTAAAATATATGAAATTTTTTACTCTAATCTTTCATCCTGAATAATGTATCAGAAATATATAAACATTTTTTTCAATCCTTTTAAAATTACAATTTCTTTTTTTATTCTCAGTATATACAATAAATATAACTTATATAATGAATCAAGAAAAATAAGTTAAATGTTTTAACCCTTAGTATTGAGCCTATTTAAAGGGCCTTTGTAACTCCAATTTAGACACGCCAATTAGCAAGGGCTTTTCATTGAAGGCGACAAGATGTAGTCGCATATGAGTTTTCGCAAAAGTCTCGTGGTAACTATGGAGAGAATTTTTTTTTTCGAGTTTGGGTTTTGTTTTTGAGGTTTGAGTTTGTAAGTTTAGTACATTTAGTTTTATTTTCTCCATATTGTACTCTCATTTATTTACTCATTTAGTGAAAAGTTGTAGCCTCCTTTGCTCTTGATTTTTATCCTCTTCTAATGAGTTTTCCACGTAAATATTTGCGTGTTCAATATTCTCTACATTTTATATTTTGTTGTTTTTATGAGTCGATACCCAATAAATTAGTATCAGAGCCTGGTTCAGCTTCTTCAGACTAACTCGTTTGATGACACAACTATAACTTTGGATATCAAGAAGTTCGAAGAGATCAAAAATTTTAGTTTCTGGCAGTTTTAGATAATTACAGAGGTAATTGAAGTGGCCAAGAACGAGGATGATGATTCATTGTTCTCAACATATAATCTAGTTAAAGGTGAAGTCATGTTAGATGTCAGACATGTGCCTGGTTTAGAGAAGAATCTCATCCCCTTAGATAAAAAAGAGGCTTGATAAATACGAGTCAATGTGGAGATTTGTGGGGTGTACCTCGCATTTATCAGACACGTTTCAAGCACCTTAGATGAGAATCGACGAGTAACTGAACAGGCTTGATGTCGAGATGATGAGGTAATCGACATCAAGATAACATGACGATTTTTGGCAATGGGTGTGGCGATGACGTCATGGCGAGGAGAGCCGGCACGTCATGACATCACGACGATTCCTAATGTTATGCAGCCACATTTTATATAACTCAACAGGACTTCTTCTCCTAGTTAGACTCTAATTACTTTAAGGTTATTTTAGTCATTTTAACCCTAGTATCGAACCTATTTAAAGAGCCTTTGCAACCCTGATTTAGACATGCCAATCAGTAAGGGCTTTTCATTAAGGGCAACAAAGTGTAGTCGCATATGAGTTTTGGTGAGGGTCTCATGTTAACTATGGAGAAAATTTTGTTAGAGGCCAAATGAAGAAGTATTTTTTTAGGGTGACAAAAATATTTAAAGCACTTTTTTACAGGGAATGACGAAGTCTGAAGGTCCGATGCCAAGTCTATAGAAATAGTAATGAAACTTTAGCAAGATTGTAGAGACTATTGCATACAATGTTAATGGAAGAAATATAGATTGAGAGCGCATTAAAAGATTAAACAAAGTACTAAAGATACTCTTACTCTTAAATTGTAGATTCATAACACATTGAAATGAATACTTGTGCGAGGATCACTCGTGGTAGGAGGGGCCGTAGGGGGCGACCTCTAAGGGTTTCGATTGAGTTGGCTGCATCACTAGAACCAAAATAGAATAATCAATAAAATTAGGTTAATAGTGAACCCACTACTGAGGGTGGGAATGTGGAAAATAAGGGTAATGATGACTATAATGGAAATGATCCTGTTACACGTGCTTTGTTAATGGCTTTGAATTTGGTTGCTGGGGCTCCGATGGATGGTGTTAGTTAAAGGACGATTGTTGAGAGGCTTCGCTCTAGTGGGGCAGAATTATTTAGGGGTATTGCTGGAATTACTCTTACAGTGGATGAGTATTGGATGGAAACAACTGAATGGATTTTGGATGTTCTGGACTGTACTCCTGAGCAGAAACTTAAGGGGGTCGTGTCTCTATTAAAGGATAACGTATATCGGTGGTGGAAATCAGTGGTTAGGGCTATATTGCCAAAGCGTATTGATTGGGCTTATTTTCAAGAGGCCTTTTAGGGTAAGTTTGTGGTCCCTCGCTATGTGGAGGCATGACGGTTAGAATTTATTGAACTTAAACAAGCATTCAAGACTGTTTCTGAGTATGAGGCAAAATTTCTAAGGTTAAGCCATTATGTGGTGGCGTCTGAGCAGAAAAAGTGTTTTTTGTTTTTAGGAGGGTCTAAGGTATGACCTCAAGGTTCAAGTAGCTCTACAACAAGAGTGTGTGTTTGAGACTTTGGTCAAGAAGAACAAAATTATTCAGGAGATTAAGCTTGTGGAGTGTGGAAGAAAAGGAAACAATGGGATCAACTCTAAATAAAAATGGGCCTGACTGGCCCAAACCCGCGACTTGTTAAGTGGGGCCAGAGAGGTTAGACCATCGCAAAATAAGGAAGCAGTGGACCCTAGGGAAGGGCAAATTCAGGTTTGCTAGTATTGTCAGAGGCACCATTCGAATGAGTGCTGGAGAAGAATGAGTGCTTGTTTGGTTTGTGGCTCGATGGAGCACAAGGTTAGAGATTTTCCTTGTCGACGGGATCAGGTGCAAGCTCTGGCCTAGAATCAAGTCCCAATTAGGGGTCAAAATTAGAGGTGTAATCAGGGTGCTTAGAGGGGACATAATCAAAACTGAAATGCGAATGGTAATTAGGGTTAGAGAGCACTAGCTCTAGGTGCGAATTGGGTCGAGGCTAGGTAACCTGCCTTGGTTTATGTAGCTAGATACTAAGAGGATAGAGATGCAACTGATGTCATTGTAGGTACCTTCACTATTTACTCGATACCTTACTTTGCTTTAATTGATATAGGATCTACTCATTCGTATATTGCTTATAATGTGGTTGTAAAATTGGGGATTAGGGTAGAGAAAACTAAAAACACTATAAATGTAGTTAGTCCATTAAAAACACTATAAATGTAGTTAGTCCATTAGAATCCTACATACTTGTAATAAAATTTATAAAAGATGTCCTTTAGAGGTTCAAGGAGAGGTGTTTCTCACTGATTTGATGGAGCTTTCTTTAATATGTTCAACCTAATACTAGGGATGGACTGACTGGTTGAGCGTCAAGTTCGAATGGGTTGTGCACTGGAGAGGGTGACTTTAGTGACTGAGACTAAGAAAAAATTTTTATGGTTGGGGAACGTCAGAATTATATGTCCAATGTGATTTCTGCCATGGTAGTAGAAAAGATGGTACGAAAAGGGTGTGAAGCGTTTCTAGCTTATGTCTAGGATGTGAGTATAGTTGATCCTTCAATTGGTAGCATTCGTGCAGTAAGGGAATTTCCATATGTTTTTCACAAGGAATTACCGGGGTTACCTCCGGATTGAGAAGATAAAATTGGTATTGAATTATTGTCGAGAATGACACTGGTGTCTATCACTCCCTACCATATGACACCTAAAGATCTTAACGAGTTGAAGGTGCAGTTACAAGATTTTTGTATAGGGGTTTCATTAGACCCAGTATTTTGCCATGGGGTGCAGCGGTTTTATTTGTGAAAAAGAAAGATGGTACCTTACGGTTATGTATTGAACACCGGCAACTTAACAAGTTAACTATCAAGAATAAGTATCCACTACCGATGACCTATTTGATTAGTTCAGGGGTGCAACCGCCTTTTCCAAAATTGACTTAAGATCTGGGTGTTATCAACTCAAGGTAAAAGAATTCAATATTCATAAAACTACTTTTAGGACTCGGTATGGACATTACTAGTTTCTTGTCATGCCTTTTGGGTTGACTAATACACTAACAGCCTTTATGGATCTTATGAACCATGTCTTTCAGCCTTTCTTTCATCAATTCTTTCTGCTTTTTATCGATGAAATCCTTGTGTATTCTAAGAGAAAAATTGAACATGATGAACATTTGAAAGTGGTCTTATAGATACTTCGTGAAAAGCAACTTTTTGCTAAAATTAGTAAGTGTGAATTCTGGTTAAAGAAAGTGATGTTTTTGGGTCATGTGGTATTTGTGTAGATCCTAAAAAGATTGAAGCTATCTTAGATAGGAGGAAATCGAGGAATGCCTCAGGAAATTGAAGTTTTCTAGGTCTTACTGGGTATTATTGAAGGTTTGTAGAGGGTTTTTCCTTGATAGCAACCCCATTAACTAAGTTGTTGAGGAAGAACACACCTTTTAAGTGGAGGGAGAAACAACGAGACAATTTTTGAAAAATTGAAATTCTTCATAACAGAAGCTCTCGTATTAATTCAATCAGAATCTGGTAAAGAGTATGTTGTGTATAGCGATCCTTCGCATGTTGGGCTTGGTTGTGTTCTAATGCAAGATGGTAAAGTTGTAGCCTATGCCTCGAGACAGCTTAGGCCATATGAATGTAATTACCCCACTCATGATTTGGAGTTGACAACTGTTGTTTTTGCTCTCAAAATTTAGAGACACTACTTGAATGGTGAAAGGTGTATTATTTACACCAATCACAAGAGTTTCAAATATCTCCTCACCCAAAAAGAACTTAATTTGAGGCAGTAGAGATGGATTGAGTTGTTAAAGGACTATGATTGTATGATCGAGTATCATCCGAGAAAGGCCAATGTTGTGGTCAATGCCTTAAGCAGAAAGGTGATATCTGACTTGAGGGCAATGTTTACTTACTTAAGTCTCTATGATGATAGGGGTATCTTGTCAGAATTGCAAGTAAAACCTGCGTGGGTTCTGGAAATTAAGGATAAGCAGAGTTTAGATGAAACTCTAACACCTCAGTTTGAGCAGGTTGAAAATGGATCGACTGAGGACTTTGGAATTAATTCAGATGGAATTTTGTGCTTTAGAGGGAGATACTGTGTGTGTAACGATCAAAATTTGAGGCATTCCATACTTCAGGAAGCACATAGTTGTCCTTATGTTATACATCTTGGTAGTATTAAAATGTGTCGAGACTTGAGAGAAGTGTATTGGTGGTTGGGTCTTAAATATGAAGTGACTGAATTTATATTTAAATGTTTGACTTGCTACTAGGTTAAAACTAAGCATCAGTTTCCATCAAGGTTGCTCCAACCAATTTGAATTTCATAGTGGAAGTGAGAGAGAGTGACAATGGATTTTGTTTATGGGTTGCCCTTGACACATACTAAGAAGGATTTGGTTTGGGCTGTGGTGGATAGATTGACTAAGTTCGCCCATTTTGTTCCTATTCGTGCCGATTACTCTCTCCAGAAGTTAGCTAAGCTCTACATTTTTGAGATAGTGAGATTGCATAGTGTGCTAGTGTCGATTATTTTAGATTGAGATCCTAGGTTCATGTCTCGATTCTTGAAGAAGTTGCACGAGGCTTTGGGTACTCGGTTGCATTTTAGTACAACTTTCCATCCACAATCTGACGGTGAGACAGAAAGGGTTATTTAGATATTGGAAGATATGTTGAGGAGTTATGTAATCAACTTCCAAGGTAGTTGGGAGGAGTATTTACCAATGATTGAATTTACTTACAATAACAATTTTCAGTCAAGTATTCAAATGGCACCTTACGAATCTGTTTATGGTTGTAAGTGTCGCTCGCTTTTATGTTGGACTGAGGTGGGTGAAAGGAAGTTGTTTGATCTAGAATTGGTTACTAAAATCAAGGATAAAATTTGGTTAATTCAAGAAAGACTAAAGGTAGCTTCTTATAGATAGAAGTCGTATGCAGATTTGAAGTGCAAGGACATTGAGCTCAATGTGGGAGATTTGGTTTTCCTTCAAGTCTCTCCATGGAAGAAAGTTTTGAGATTTGGTCGAAAGAGCAAGTTAAGCCCTAGATTCATTGGTCCCTATTGAGTGCTTAAAAGGGTTGTTCCCGTGGCTTACCAACTTGAGTTTTCACCTGAGTTAGATCGTATTCACGATGTGTTTCATGTCTCGATGTTGAGGTGGTATCGATCGGATCCCTCGCATGTTGTACCAGTTGAAGAGATTGAGGTTAGACCAAATTTGACATTGGAAGAGGAGCCAGTTCGGATACTGGGCCGTGAAATCAAAGTGCTAAGGCGTAAGAAAATTCCATTAGTTAAAGTAATTTGGCGAAATCATGGCATTGAAGAGGCTACTTGGGAGCCGGAGGACTCAAGGCTTCAGTACCCTCATATTTTCGTATTAGGTAATTTCAAGGACAAAATTTCTTTAAGTGGGGCAGAGCTGTAACATCCCAAAATTTAGCTCAATGAGAATGTAAAAATATAACAAAAATAAGGAGTTAGCTAAATGGTTAGTTGTTGAATGTGCGAGCATGAAAGTTAGTTGGAGGTCCCAAGTTTAAATCCCTTCTCCTGCAAATAATTTAATTTTTTCAAACAAAAAGCCCTTATTTTAATGTATGTGTTGTCCAAGCCAAGTAAACCTAGGTATAAGTATTAATTTTTCAAAAATAATCAGCCTTTAATCCTCCTCCTCATTTCCCTAGTTGTTCCTCTCCTCCGCTCCTCCTCTTGGATTTTAATTTTTTTCTTGTCCTCCATTATTGCCGTCGCCTACATCTCCCCTTTTACCATCTCTTTTTTCTTCTTTTTTCACCAAGCTTCTACACCATATCCTTTACTCTATTGCTACCATTTATCCTCATCTAAATCAGCCCCAAGTCTAAAATCTTGAACTCCAAGATTGATCCTGAACATTGCCAAGAATGTGCCATTATCGTTTCTCTCAACTAGCTTCGGTAAGAGCTCTTCGTTCTTCAATTTCTTGATTAATCTTGCCAATTAAAAAACTAAATTTCTAGATCTAGAATTTGGGGGATTTTTTATGATTTTAAATATATTTTTCTAGCTTTTTAATGGGTTTTTAAATTTATTTAAATTGGCTCTAATTTTGGCCACCGTGGCTGGTGGTGCGTGCGCCTTTGTGCAAAAAGGGGGATGTTTTGTTTCTTAAATCTTACCCACTTATTTCCAGCCATTAATTGTGTTCTTGAACCCTCCTAATCAACCTCTAATCACATATTTATTAGGCAAAAATGTTCTTGATCAATTGGCCGTTTGGATCTCACAAATCGGGAAGCGTAAGTGCGATTAAACGTAAACTAGTTTGTTATTTCGACATAGTTGTTGGATAAAGGTTATAGATTGATTAAATGACAGATTTTAATTGATATTAGATACTGATTTTCCAGTATATGATTGTGTTAGATGCTGATCCGAACACCCCAAATCAACTGTAAAGCCAAAAGACGTTCGCGCGTGTGATTCACATCAAAATAGTGTAAGAAATCTAACTAGTTTGGATTCGTATAATAGTAGCAATTTTGACGATTTCCTTGAACCCATAAGTGGATGTTTAAGAGCTTGTTAAGGGATGAATTGATGGAATTTATATTGATTTTTGACTTAGGTTCATTTTAAGATTTATTAAGGAAAAATAGAAGATTCGCTAGTGTGCTGCGAAAAAGTGAAAGATAAGGTGTGGGTCCTAAACTCTTAAGCTTGTTTGAAAGTGATAATTATCATGTTATTTTTGATGAATTAGCTTGTTGTTTGGGTTGGCTTAATAGCCAAATAATTAGTTTTGTAAGTGGTCGAACCAGGTACGTTTTGAGCCTTAAAAGATTAATGTGTTAGCAAAGTTGCTAGTTTGACAGTGTGACTAGGTGGTTGGGATTGTGATGCATGGTTGTGTTATATGATATGAGATAGGTTGTTTGAATAGCATGATTTGATGAAATATTGAGTTTATGCATGATATAATTGCACGAGATGTTTGCTATGATGTATATTGAAAATGTTACTATACTTGCACAGTGAAATTCATAAAGTATATGGAATTGAATGATATTGATAGACACCATCATAATAGTCATTTGAAAGTTTGAACACTGCTTCCATTTACTAAAAGCATCTAATTTTTTAGGACGTGTTAAACATGTCAATTAATATGAAAAGTATTGAATTACGACTATGTATGATTACGGAGGAGTTCCGTGAAGTACCAGTAGCCTTTTAGGTCCGCATTTATTCGTAGTGAATGCATTGCATTTGGAATACTGCATTATTGTTATTCAACAGTTTTACTCCATTATTGATTATTGGTGGTTTTTATCACATCAAGCTATACTTGCATTCGTTGGAGTTTGGAACACGGGTTTTGAGGAACACGTGGTGTGTAGCAGATGGTATGGGTAGGATCTTTGTAAACCCCAAATCCTGCCTTGACGTTATGGTCGAATTAAGAAGGCCACATTGGACACCTTAGTGTCGAACCTAGACTAATGATAGTTAAAAACCTTCAAGTACTCCCGTTTATAAAACCATGGTTTCTATTGTTAGCTTTAGAAAACGTCCATTTACTTAGTCCAACCATGCTTAGGTTAAATTAGAGAATTAGTTGAGTTTTTGTTATCCTCTTAGCAGCGAAAATGTACCATTACTATTTAAATTATTAATTTAGTCATATATCATGCATAGTCCATTTCAACATATTTATAAAAATCGTGTATCTATATCAAATATGCGTGTCATGCATGCATGAAAAACCCCAAATTCTCAAACAGTCCCAAACTACAGTTTAAAGAAACTTTACAATCCAAAACCAAATAATAATAAAATAACCAAAAAATATAATTAAATTAAAATAATATAAAGAAGTAAAGTCCGAAGTCCACCGTATGTTCGCATGCCAATTTCGATCCTAAGTTCAATCATTACCTAAGAAGTTGAGGTAATGGGGTGAGCTTAACAAGCTCAGTGTAAGACTAAACAAGTATTAAGCATTCATAAAGGAAATTTCATAGAGGTACCAATAGCACAATCAAACATTATCAATAATAATTTCAAATGCCCATGATCATGAAAAATGCATATCTGAGATCCTACATATACCATCCGCTACACACCACGAGTTCCCCAAAGCCTGTTTGCTAAACTCTAATGTATCTGAGAAAAGCACGATGTGGTAAAATCACCAATAATAAATAATGCAGTGAAACTGCCAAATTAATAATGCGATATAATCACCAGTCTCCTTGGTACTCCAAATGCAGTGCACTGACTACAAATATATGCAGACTTAATATGCCATCGATACTCCACGGAACTCCTTCATCAACCACAAAATCCCATCCCAATCCACATACAACATGTCATACAAATTCATACATAATCATATTTCAATACTTTTCACATTTATTCGACATTTTCAACATGTCCTCAATAATCACATACTTTCAGAAAAAAAGGAAGCAATTCACATACTTTACGAATTTCATTGTGCACCAATAGCAACCTCACTATATATATCGTAGTAATTATTTCATACATTGAAATCATGCATAAACCTAATATCTAAACATTTCATACCATTCAATCAAACATTCTCATATCATATAATATAATTATACATAACAAGCTCAATTACACATTCATACAGTCAAACTAGCAATTTTGCCAACAAATCAATCTTTTAAGGCTCGGAACGTACTTGATTAGGCCACTACCAAAACTAATATTTTGGCTATTATGCCAAACCAATCAGCAAGCTAATTTATTAAATATAATAAGAAATTTATCATTATCAAAGAAATTTGACAAGTTTAGGACCCACACCATATTTTTTGCTTTCTTGCAACACCCTAGTGAATTTTCT
Organism: Gossypium turneri; assembly: GCA_008044935.1. NCBI lineage: Eukaryota > Viridiplantae > Streptophyta > Magnoliopsida > Malvales > Malvaceae > Gossypium > Gossypium turneri. The sequence continues at coordinate 18,556,899 of CP032583.1, forward strand.
AATTTTCCTTAATAAACCTTTATTCAATCCTAAACCAAAATTTAGTGTAAATTCAATAAATTTACCACTCAACCAACTCCCAATTACCCAATTATGGGTTTAAACCAATTTTTGAATTAATAACTATTTTACGAATTCAACTAGTTCGATTCCTTACATTGTATCGAAGCGAACTGTACATACGATCATTCTTCGGCTTTACAGTTGACTCGGGGAATTTGGGTCAGCACCTAATTCCATAATATACTGGAAAACTAGTAGCTAATAATTATTAAATTCCTTCATTTAATCAATCCTTAACCTTTACCTTACAACTATATTGAGACAACAACTAATTTTACGCTTAACTTCACTTACGTTTCCCGATTTGTAAGTTTTGAATGTCAAAATGATCAAGAACGTTTTTCCCTAATTTACATGGGTTTAATAGCTGGTTAGGAGGTTTCAAGAACTCAAATTATGGCTAGAATTAAATAGGAAAGATTCAAGAAACGAAACAGCCCCTAATCTACACATATGTGCATGCACCACCACCCATGGTGGTCGAAATTGAGGCTGACTTTTAAAATGGGTTGAGACGTCATTAAATCCTGGAAAAATCCCTTTAAAAACATTTAAGTCTCCCAAATTTGAAGATCTAGAAATTTTGTTTTATAATTTAAAAGATTAATCAAGAAATTGAAGAGAAAAGAGATCTTACCCAAGCTAGTTGAGAGAAACGGAAATGACACATTCTTGGCAATGTTTGGGATCAATTTTAGAGTTCAATATTTCAAATTTAGGGCTGATTTATTTGGGGAGAAATTGCAGCAATATAGTATAGGAGATGGTGCACAATCTTTATGCAAAAAGAAGAAGAAGAAGAAGGTAAAATGGGAGGTGTAGGCAATAGCAGCAATAGAGGAAAAGGGAAAGGAAAAAAAATAAAGATGAAGAGAGGGCTAGGGGGTTAGGGACGGCTAAGGTAGAAGAAAAAGGGATTAAAAGGCTGATTATTTTGATATAAAACTGTATTTATACCTATGTTTACTAGGCGTGGCTGGCAACACAAAAAAAAAAAAGGGAATTTGCAAAAATCAATTTATTTTGTAAGAGTTGAGACTTGAACTTGGGACCTTCAACTAACTTTCATGCTTCCACAATCAATAACTAATCATTGGGTCAATTCCCTATTTTTGATATATTTCTAAATTTTAAGGAGCAAAATTTGGGATGTTACAGCTTTACCCCTTAAAGAAATTTTGTCCTCGAAATTACCTATTTCGAAAAAGTGAGGATACTGAAGTTGAATTGGGTCCTCCAAGTCCCAAGTAGCCTTTTTGATGCCATGATTTTTGCACAACACCTTATCCTCGACCTGTCTAAATTCAGGTGTTAGAGTTTCATCCAAACTCTACTTATTCTTGATTTCCTGAACCCATGCAAGCTTTATTTGCAATTCAGCCAAGATACCACCATCATAAAAAAGACTTAAGCGAGCGAACATAGCCCTCAAATCTAACATTGCCTTTCTGCTCAATGCATCAGCCACAACATTGGCTTTTTCGGGATGATACTCAATCGTATAGTCATAATCTTTTAACAGCTCAATCCATCTACGTTGCCTTAAATTTAGTTCCTTTTGGGTAAGGAGATATTTGGGACTCTTGTGATCGGTGTAAATAATACACTTCTTACCATACAAATAGTGTCTCCAAAATTTGAGAGCAAAAACAATAGTTGCCAACTCATGAGTGTGGTAGTTACATTAATGTGGCCTAAGTTGTCTTGAGGCATGTCCTACAACTTTACCATCTTGCATTAGAACACAACCAAGCCAAACATGCGAAGCATCACTGTACACAACATATTCCTTAACAGATTCTGGTTGAATTAAAACGGGAGCTTTTGTCAACACAGACTTCAACTTTTCAAAACTGGTTTGTTGTTTGTCTCCCCACTTAAATGGAGCATTTTTCCTCAATAGGTTAGTCAATAGGGCTACTATCAAAGAAAAACCCTCGACAAACCTTTGATAATACCCAATAAGACCCAGAAAACTCCAAATTTTCAAAACATTCTTTAGTTGCTTACAATCTAGGATAGCTTCAACCTTCCTATGATCTACGCGAATACCCTTAGCTAATACCACGTAACCAAAAACATCATTTCCTTCAACCAAAATTCAGACTTACTAAGTTTAGTGAAAAGTTATTTTTCATGGAGTATCTGTAAAACCACTTTTAAATGCTTATTATGCTCGATTTCTGTCTTAGAGTACACAAGGATGTCTTCAATGAAAACCATGACGAACTGATCAAGGAAAGGTTAGAAGATCTGATTCATAAGATCCATGAAGGCTATTGATGCATTAGTCAACCCAAAAGGCATGACAAGGAACTCGTAATGTCCATAACAAGTCCTAAAAACAGTTTTTGGAATATCAAATTCTTTTACTTTGAGTTGATAATACCAAGATCTTAAGTTAATTTTGGAAAACACAGTTGCACCTCTAAATTGATCGAATAGTTGTCAATCTATTGTAACGGGTACTTATTCTTTATAGTTAATTTGTTTAGTTGTCGATAATCAATGCACAACTGTAAGGTTCCATATTTCTTTTCCAAAAATAAAACCGGTGCACCCCATGACGAAACACTGGGTCAAATAAAACCCCTATCCAACAGTTCTTGCAACTGCACCTTCAACTCCTTAAACTCTTTCAGTGCCATGCCGTAGGGAGCAACGGACATTAGTGCCGTTCTTGGCAATAACTCAATTTTGAATTCCATTTCCCTCTCTGGAGGTAACCCTGGTAGTTCATTGGGAAATACATCGAGAAATTCCCTCACTGTACGAATACCTTCATCTACAGGATCAATGAAGCATGCATCTTGGACATAAGCTAAAAACACTCTGCACCCTTTTGACACCATCTTTTCTGCTACTAAAGAGAGATTACATTGGACAGATAATTCTGATGTTCCCTTACCATAATAACTTCTTTCCTAGACTCAATCACGAAAGTCATCCTTTTCAATGCATAATCTAATCGAACTTGCTGCTCAACCAACCAGTCCATCCCCAAAATCAAGTTGAATTCATTAAAAGGAAGTTCCATCAAATCGGCGAGGAATACCTCTCCTTGAACCTGTAAAGGACATCTTTTATAAAATTTATTCACAAGTGTGGACGATCCTAAGGGACAAACTATAGTTACAATGTTTTCAGTTTCCTCTACCCCAATCCCCAATTTTACAGCCACATTACGAGCAACATACAAATGGGTAGATCCTTTGTCAATGAAAGTAAACTAGGGTAACAAGTAAATAGTAAAGGTACTTGCTATGACGTCAGCTGCATCTCTATACTCTCGGCGCCTAGCAACATAAACCAAGGCAGGTTGTCTCGCCTTAGCTCGATTGGCACCTTGAGGTAGTGCTCTCTCACCCCAATTACCATCCCCATTTTGATTCTGATTACTGCCCCTCTAAGCATCCTGATTACCTCTTTAATTTTAACCCCCAACTGGGCCTTGATTCTGAGCCAAAGCTTGCACCTGATCCTGACAACGAGGACAATCCCTAATCTTATGCTCCATCGAACCACGTACCAAACAAGCACCCTTAGAAATTCTGCCTCATACTCAGAAACTACCTTATCTCCCTGTTTTGGAATTCCAACCGTCGGGCCTCCACATAAACCATCGAAATGAATGTACATGCCTCCTATTTTGAAATACACTTTAAATCTACCAAATTTTGAGGCCCTAACAATGTAGCTGACTCAACCGGAGCCCTCAGAGGTCACCCCTTATGGCCCCTCCTTCCACGAGTTATAATTTCATGTACATTTATTTCGGTGGTTTATGGATCTACAATTTTACAAATAAGAGCTTCTAGTACTTTGTTTAGTCTTTTATGCACTCACATTTTATAATTCTTTTATAAAAGTTTTATACAATAGTCTCTATAATCTAAATAGATTTTCAGTACTGTTTCTATTGACTTGGCATCAGACCTTCAAACTTAGTCATTTCCTGTATAAAACATTTTCAAAACCCACTACTATTTGTTTCTCCCCATAATTTTCCCTTTTCATGCATGCATGCAAGCAGACTAACTTAAGTAGATTTAAAGTCTCAGTTCGAGGTTTTGAATCGAGGTTCTAATACCACTAAATGTAATCTCCAAAGCCTGACCTAGACATTATGATCGAATCAGAAAGGCAACATTGGACACTTTAGTGTCAAACTTACCTTAACGATAGTTAAAAACCTTCAAGTACTCCCTTTGATAAAATCATGGTTTCTACTGTTAGCTTTGGAAAATGTCCATTTACTTAGTCCAACCATGCTTAGGTCAAATTAGAAAATTAGGTCAGTTTTTGTAAAACCTTATTGACGACGTTGCCTTTGAAAATCATTTTATTTTCTTCTTCACAGCAAAAATGTACCAAATAATAATAAAATAACTTAAAAATATAATTAAATTAAAATAACATGAAGAAGTAAAGTCTAAAGTTCGCCATATGTCCACATGCTAATTCCGATCCTAAGTTCGATCATTACCTAAGAAGTTGAGGTAATGGGGTGAGCTTAACAAGCTCAGTGTGAGACTAAACAAGTATTAAGCATTCATATAGGAAATTTCATAGAGGTACCAATAGCACAATCAAACATTATCAATAATAATTTCAAATTCACATGATCGTGAAAAATGCACATGTGAGATCCTACCCATACCATTCGCTACACACCACGCGTTCCCTAAAACCCGTCTGCCAAACTCCAACGTATGTGAGCAAAGTTCAATGTGTTAAAAACAACCAATAATCAATAATGCAGTGAAACTGCCAAATAAATAATACGATATAATGGCTAATCCCCTCGGTACCCAAATGAAGTGCACTGACTACAAATATATGCGAACTTAATATGTTGCCGATACTTCACGGAAGTCCTCCGTCAACCACACAAATCCCATCCCAATGTACATATAATATGTCATACAAATTCATACATAATCATATTTCAATACTTTTCACATTTATTCGAAATGTTCAACATGTCCTCAATAATCACATACTTTCAAAAAAGGAAGCAGTGTTCCAATTTTCAAATTACCATTAAGATGGTATCTATCTACATCGTTCAATGCACATACTTTACAAATTTCACTGTGCATCAATCGCAACCTCACATATATATATCATAGTAAATATTTCCTGCATTGAAATCATGCATAAACCTAATATCTCAACATTTGATACCATTAAATCAAACATTCTCATATCACTTAATATAATTATGCATAGCAGTCTCAATTACACATTCATACAGTCAAACTAGCAATTTTATGAACAAATCAATCTTTTAAGGCTCGAAACATACCTGGTTTGGCCACTTGCAAAACTAATTTTGGCTACTATGCCAAACCAATCAGCAAGCTAATTTATCAAATATAACATGACATTGATCATTATCAAACAAATTTTACAAGTTTAGGACCCACACCTTATTTTTCGCTTTCTTGCAGCACCCTAGTGAATCTTCAAATTTTCCTTAATTAACCTTTATGTGATCCTAAACCAAAATTCCATATAAATTCAATAAATTTACCACTTAATCAACTTCAAATTACACACTTATGGGTTCAAACCAATTGTCAAATTAATAACTATTTTACGAATTCAGCACCTAATTCCATAATATACAGGAAAATCACTAGCTAATAATTATTAAATTCCTTCATTTAATAAATCCATAACCTTTACCCTACAAATATGTCGAAACAACAATTAATTTTACGCTTAACTGCACTTACGCTTCCTGATTTGTGAGTTTCGTATGCCCAAACAATGAAGAATGTTTAGTCCTAATTGACATGGGTTTCATAGCTGATTAGGAGGGTTCAAGAACTCAAGTTATGGCTGGAATTAAATTGGAAAGATTCAAGAAATGAAACATCCCTCTATTCCACACATATGCGCAGGTACCACCACCTATAGTGGCCGAAATTGGGGCTGAATTTTAAAATTGGTTGAGACCTCATTAAAATCTTGAAAAATCCCTTTAAAAACATTTAAAATCTCCCAAATTTCATATCTAGAATTTTTTTTAATTGACAATATTAACCAAGAAATTAAAGAGAAAAGAGATCTTACCCAAGCTAGTTGAAAGGAATGGCAATGGTACCTTCTTGGCAATGTTTGGGATCGATTTTGGAGCTCAATATTTCATATTTTTTGGGAAAATTGTAGAAATATAGTAAAGGAGATGGTGCACAATCTTAATGCAAAAAGAGGAAGAAGAACGTAAAAGGAGAGGTGTAAGCAACGGCAACAATGGAAGAAAAAGGGAAAAGAAAAAAATAAAGATGAAGAAAGGGAGAAAGGGTTAAGGACGGCTAAGGTAGAAGAAAAATGGATTAAAAGGCTAATTATTTTGATAAAAAATTGTATTTATACCTAGGTTTACTAGGCTTGGATGGCAACACACATAAAAAAACAAGGGAATTTGCAAAAATCAATTTATTTTGTAAAAGTTGACACTTGAACTTTGGACCTCCAACTAAATTTCATGCTTTCACAATAAATAACTAACCATTGAGTCAGTTCCCTATTTTTGATATATTTCTAAATTTTATGGAACTAAATTTGGGATGTTACAATCTCACATGTGCATTTTGTCATGATCTTGTTAGTAAACTGCTATTGATGATGTTTGATTGTCCTATTGGATTTCATGTGAAATTGCTTGAATGAATGCAAATTGCTTACTTTTTTAGACTCACATTAAGCTTGTGAAGCTCACCCCATTACTTTAACTTCTCAGGTAATGAACGAATTTAGGATCGAAATTGGCATGCGGACGTACGACGGAATTTGGACTCAATTTCATCATATTACTTTATTTTTAATTGAATTTTCAGTTTATTTTCTTATAATAATTATTCAGTTTTGGACTATAAAATTATTGAAATTGTGGTTTCGGATTGTTTTATTTTGGGGATTTTCACGCATGCATGTTTAATTCTTAGGATGGACCAACGGATTTATATATGTTGAAATTAGACTATGCATGTTATTGGGCCAAGTTATTAATGATTTGGTTAGTAAATGGTAATTTTCTACTACGAAGAAGTTAATCAAAATGTTTTTCAAAGGCAATGTCAAGTGCTGAGTTTTTACAAAAACTACACCTAATTCGCTAATTTGATCTAACATGGTTGGGTTAATTAAATGAACGTTTTTCCAAAATTAACAATAGAAACCATGGTTTTATAAAAGAAAGTATTTGAAGGTTTTTAACTATTGTCAGAGTAGGTTTGACACTTAGGTCTCTAATGTGACTATCACAATTCAGCCATAACGTTTAGGCCGGGTTTGGGAGGTTACAAGTTGTGGAATAGAACCTTTATAATATGATGTTTATAATTTTGGATCATAAAATCAACTATACTTTGTTAAATGTCAGGTTGGAACTAAAGAGGAATGAGTTTGTAGGATTTCATTTGCAATGTCACACACCAACCTTCATTATTGTGATTTCCCCTTATTGATGTTGCGACACTAGCCTTCATCGTCGCGGTGTCCCTTGTTTGATATCACAGCACCTATACACTGTCTTCAAGGTCGCAAGACCGCGCCATATGAGTCACGACTCCAGCCCGAAAATAATTTGTAAACTTTACATTTTAGTCTTCTAAGGGTCTCAGATTATCAAAAGAGCTTTCGTAAGCTTAGATAAACCTCGACAAATTATATATTATAATATGATGATGTAATGAACATGTTAGTGAGTATAAAGTATTGATTGATAGAAATTGTAATTGTAGTTGCTTTGGCAACGAATGTCGCATCTTATAGCTCAGACTCGACCATCAGGTCGGGTATGGGGTGTTACATTTAGGGTATCTATAACGATCTAGTTTCCAGTGGTGTCAGAAATTGAAATACTGTTTCCATAAACCGTGTTCGTAAATATTTAAAATATATTAAAATTTGGTCTAGTAATTTTTGTTTAATTGATATTTAATTAAGGTACAAGTCTAATGATCCTAAAGTCAGTAATATTGAAAATTTTGATTTTGAAATCTCATATCTAATTTTCAAGACCATAAATATTAATATTACAAGATTAGTGTAAAGGTTAATTAAAGTTTGGTCCATTAATTTTGTCATCTAGAAAGTTAATTAAGGTAAAATCACTAAATTATAAAAAATTGTAAAAATTCACCGTTATATATTTTTAAATAGCCAAAGGACCAAAGAAGTGATGATAGAGGGTTGCGCGCGGACCAAGATCGAGTTGCCAAGTCACGAGAAAACTCCTACGAGGCTAAAGACGAATAGATCTGAAATCAAAACAAAGAATAAGATTAAAACGATTCAGATCTGAAATTAAAATCCCCAAAAACAATTAAAAACAACCAAGAACCAAAGAACGTATGAATTGATGTTTCCGGAGTTCAAGAAGACGAAAACGAACTCCAAGATTGAATCCCCACAAGCTGAATCTGTTAAAGAACACTAAAACAGAAAAACAAATCAAACGATCAGATTACTAATGACTTCTCAAAGTTGGTGAGGCAAGAAGGAAAGAAAGAAATCGAAGGATTTAACGATTCTTTAAGATGAAAAATGGATGGAAACACAAAAAAGAACAGCAAAGAGATCAATTAAAGATTCGGCACAAGCAGAAATAAAGAAAAGAAATTGAACAGCAACTAAATAAAAGATAAGTCCTAAGAAGCCTTGAAAACCCGAAAGATTTCACAACTCCCTTCAAACGGCTCTAATCTCCCCTCCAAAGAATATTGATGGCAAGAAGAAGGTTGAAGATGGCTCCCACAATCAAAAGATTGTTAAAACAACTTCTAAAGAAAGCTCAAGCGAGAATTCTTGGAGAAAACCTCAAAGAAAATTCTGCACTTAACAAATCTGAAATTTTAATAAAATTCTAAGTAATAAATACAATGGTGGCCGACCATACCTTTAAATAGGCCTTAGACTAATCCTAATCTCGTTAGATAACTTAAAATTAAACCTAATTAATAAAAATAATAGAGAAATTCGGCCATGCACTTAAATGGACTGTTTTGGGCCGAATTTTAACATGTAACATTCCTAAAGCCTAAAATTTAAATTAACAACTAAAATGTTTACAAGTTGGGCCCTTTGACAATTTGGCCTAATTTTCAACTAAATATGGGTGGATTTCTTGATTGGGCTTGGAATATCTTATTGGGCCTTGTCTTTAAGAACTTGGGCTTGTAATCTGTTCTCTCCCGAAATTTGCTTGTTAATGCTCGTAACTGAGATCCAATGCACCTTAGTTGCAAGATTCGGTTTCTTGGACCAAGATTTCCAAGATTTGAAATCTTGATTTTCTTGATTCTTGAAATCGCTCAAAACAGCAAAATTGGACCAAGATTCGGTTTCTTGATTTTCTTGAAAACAAGAAAGTGAATCTTGATTTTCTTTTTTCTTCGTATACGCATCTAAAGCCTTTGTGACTCGTATCATTCCTCCCTTCCTCAAAATGTTCGTCCTCGAACCTGAAAAATCAAATGGAGATAAGTTAGCCACATTGAAAGTAGAACTTGTACTCCAATCATAAGCATAACAAAACAAGTATAACGCATGCGAATGGACAGATTCAGATTACCATGCAAACAAGCTAATTTACTCGCCAATGCCTCGTCAAATATTCGAAACAAAGATGGACATGTTTTAAGGCATTCTATCATCTCAAATTGTTTCCACAAACCATGAATAAATCACGAGTAATCATCATAAGTAGGTATTTGAAAAGGTTCACACAGTTCACAGAGTTGCACAATCATACCATGCATTAATCGACGGTCTATAGATTCACTCACACATGCATTATCAAAAACAAGAATCTTTTTATCAACCATCAAAATAGATAGATCATCAATAAATAAAATAGGACAGTCAAGCAAGTTTTGATCTAAGTGTTTTACAAAAATTAAATCATCAACACGATCTTTAAGATGGAAAAAGGATGGAAACAAAAAAGAACAGCAAAGAGATCAATTAAAGATTCGGCACAAGCAGAAATAAAGAAAAGAAATTGAACAGCAACTAAATAAAAGATAAGTCCTAAGAAGCCTTGAAAACCCGAAAGAATTCACAACTCTCTTCAAACGGCTCTAATCTCCCCTCCAAAGAATATCGATGGCAAGAAGAAGGTTGAAGATGGCTCCCACAATCAAAAGATTGTTAAAACAACTTCTAAAGAAAGCTTAAGAGAGAATTCTTGGAGAAAACCTCAAAGAAAATTCTGCACTTAACAAATCTAAAATTTTAATAAAATTCTAAGTAATAAATACAAGGGTGGCCGGCCATGCCTTTAACTAGGCCTTAGACTAATCCTAATCTCATTAGAAAACTTAAAAATTAAACCTAATTAATAAAAATAATAGAGAAATTCGGCCATGCACTTAAATGGACTGTTTTGGGCCGAATTTTAACATGTAACATTCCTAAAGCCTAAAATTTAAATTAACAACTAAAATGTTTACAAATTGGGCCCTTTGACAATTTGGCCTGATTTTCAACTAAATATGGGTGAATTTCTTGATTGGGCTTGGAACATCTTATTGGGCCTTGTCTTTAAGAACTTGGGCTTGTAATCTATTCTCTCCCGAACGTGGCTTGTTAATGCTCGTAACTGAGATCCAATGCACCTGAGTTGCAAGATTCGGTTTCTTGGACCAAGATTTCCAAGATTTGAAATCTTGATTTTCTTAATTCTTAAAATCGCTCAAAACAGCAAAATTGGACCAAGATTCGGTTTCTTGATTTTCTTGAAAGCAAGAAAGTGAATCTTGATTTTCTTTTCTTCGTATACGCATCTAAGGCCTTTGTGACTCGTATCAAGTGATTTGACACATTTTATGTGGCCAAACGGTGGTGGAGGTAGGTTGTAATCCACTAGTTTTAATTTTATTATAAAATTATTATCTTAGTTTGTTAAAACATGATTTGTTTTAATTATATTAAATTAATTAATATTAATACTAGTATATATATTAAAACTAAAAGAAAAAGAATACCACCATGTTCATCTTTCCTTCTTCACGAAACAAAGAAATAAAAAGAGGTTTCAAGCTTTTTCAATTTTGGCCTTCCATTGGTAAGCCATTTTAAGTTTGTTTTGGTAAATTTTATATTTTGAGATCATAGAAGCTCAATTTATTTAATTTGAGCATTATTTTTCAAAATTTCTAAAGTTGCTAAAAGTTTTCATTGATGAATATTTGAAACTTTTGGTATTAAATTGGTCGATTTTAAGCTTATAAGTGAAAAAGGATTAGCTTGTAAAGTTTAATTGCTAGTTTTTGAACATAAGGACTAAAGTGCATGAATTTCAAAATTGATGTTATATTTCTATAAATTTTTATAATATAAGGTCGTAGAAGGATGGAATTGAGATCGGTTTCGGAATCAAAACTCAAATTTGGAAGTTATAGCAATTTTAGTTTCAAGGTCTAAATTGAATAGAATGTAAAATTTTAGGGCCATTCAAATTAATAAATTGAAATTATGCATACTCATAATAGGATATTATAAAAAATTTTGATTGATAAATTAAACTGAATTATCATTTAGATTGGGAATTGAATCAAGTCGAGGATAATCAAGAAAAAGGCAAAATTGTCGATTAGTCCGTACGACTCAACTTGTCTGCTGATTTTGTTAGGTAAGTTCATATTATATTTTTATGTATTCAAATTATGAATATGTGTATGTTTAATTAAAATTTTGAATTGTTTACAAATTTGTACAAAAATGTGTTATATGGACTAAATTGTAAAGAAATGATAATTTAAATATAATGAATTGCAATTTGAGAACATTTTTATTTTTCAGGCAACCTAGACCTAAATGCTTTAAGGATCTGCATCGGAACATGCTCCTATTTTCTTCTAGCATTCACTTAACAAAAAGATTGTTCTGATAATTTCTACTCTACATCATAGCTCAACTCATCAGGAACTTTTAAGACAAAATAATTAACAATCAGCATCCAATCACGACTTAGACTCGACTCAACCTTGACCTGTACCTCTAGAATCAATTTTGAGCTCAATTTAGTCTAAGAATTGACTAAATATATAGCTCTGATACCACTAAATGTAACACCCTATACTTGACCCGATCGTTGGGTCTAAGCTACAGTGTGTCACATTTGTTGCCATAGCAACTACGATCAATTCAAATTTAATTTATATGATAATTATCAAGCAAATATACATTCCTTAATCATAAAAATACAATATTTAATTAGAACATCATTTAACTATCACAATACCTAGCTTATTAGGTACATGCCAAATATAAATAAGGTTGAAAACAAGCAAACAAACAAACAAACATTGCTAAGACTGGATTGTGGATTGGATGCTGAGATCGTTACTCAAAAATCTGGAACTAAAAATAACATGCGCATAGAGAACAAACCATACGCTGAGTAAAACACTCAGTGGTATTTCCATAATTTAGGTATGTAATATTAGCATCAACAATTCTACCCTAAGTAAACATGTATATCTATATGCATATATCTACTATATACTTATAATAATACCATTAAAACATATCAAATTTGAAGCCAGTTATTGTTCATGTCCTATTAGCCACATTCAATGCCAATAGATATAAATTAAAATGGAAATATATCTGTTACTGAGTAGAGGGTTGACTTCTAAATATGAAAAATCTAATGATGCTTACTCGAACAATCTACAAGACTATACGCTTAGCAATTTTGCTCAGTGATAAATTTATGACAGTACAACTTTAATCGAGCTTACGTAGGCACTTAAGTTGACTCGGGCATAAAGTAGGACCTAGTTGCAAAGTTTCCAAAATTTATACCAGGTATCGATACCCTTGTGTAGGTACTGATACTATTTTGGCATTCTATGTGTTTGAGAAACTAGTTGGAAGTGTCAAGTATCGATATATGCATTCTAGCTATCAACTTTAACATCCAATCCTACAATTCTTTATCAAGAATGCATGCAATACTTTAACGATTAGTAAATGGTTCCATACCAATTCACCTCTCAATTACCAATTCATATACAATTAAATGCATTCAACTATTACTCAAATCATATCATTTTTCACTATATAATAACATATTATCTATCAACATCTAACATATATTCAAAGCATGTCAACATCAAATGTCAATCTTGCAAAACATAGTTACATGTCTAATCAAATTCAACTCAATATTTTAAACATTGCAAGGTATAGGGACTTCACTAGGTACATGCTTTATTATATACTATCCCAAATCATATCCAATTCTATGTATCAATTAAATAATATAACTTTTTATTCTATTCAATTTAGTCCTTGTTTCGATATTCACTTCCACTCTTAGCATTTTTAGCTCAAAATCTATTAATAGTTTACCTTAATTTTATATACTGCAATATATCATGAATATGCTTTAACTAAAATTAGTTTTGATCATAGAAATACAAATCAAAAGCTCACGTCACCTGTCATCGACTTTCGCCTTCCTTTTCCCTTTTGACAATCTTGCGTCGTTCTTAGCTATGAATAATAATGTTAATTAGTCTTTAAAACTGAATTATTATGTAACACCCTATATAACATCCAAAAAAAATCAGAAGTTAGTAGAATCAGATTTGTAAATCAAGAGAGAGTAGTCATGCCTTAGTTTTTGAGATTATCTATGTACTTTTAGAGAATAAATGAGGTATTGGTTTGTTTGTTAAGTGTTAGTGAAATGTTCCTTGAAACCCAAATTCAAATCCCTTCTCTCTAACCATTTTTATTATTTTGCAAATTTTTCCTTAAATCATAGCTTGTGACATGTCTTATTTTTTAAAATAAATATTTCAAAATTATATCAACAATGAATTATTGGTTTGATGGTTAAACATTAGTGAATTTATCCTTGAGGTTCTAACTTCAATTCCATTCCCATGCAAATAATTTAAGTTTTTTTGACAAAAACCCCTTGTTTTAATGTTTGGGGCATCCAAGCCTAGTTAACCTAGGTATAAATATTAATTTTTCACTAATAATCAGCCTTTAATACTCCTCCTCATTGCCCTAATCGTTCCTCTCCCCTCTCCTTCTCTTTGATTTTAATTTTTTTCCTTTCCTCCATTGTTGTCATCGCCTACACCTAGTTTTACCATCTCTTTCTTTTCCTTTTCTTTTTCTTTTGGCCACAAGATTTGTTAACATATTCTCCACCATATTGTTGTCATTTTTCCTCATTAAAATAAGCCCCAAATCTGAAATATTGAACTCCAAGATCGATCCTGAACATTTCCAAGGAAGTGCCATTGCCGCTTCCTCGACTAGCTTGGGTAAGGTCTCTTCTCTCTTCAATTTCTCTTGTCCATTAAAAACATAAATTTCTAGATCTGGAATTTAGGGGATTTTAAATGATTTTAAAGGTATTTTTCCAGAATTTAATGAGATCTCAAACTGTTTTTCAGCCCCAATTTTTGCCACCATGGGTGGTGGTGCGTGCGCCTATGTGCAAGAAAGGGGGCTGTTTTGTTTATTAGTTCTTACCGATATTTTTCCAGCATTAGTTTGAGTTCTTGAACCCTCCTAATAATATTTTAAACCCATTTAAATTAGGGAAAACATTCTTGATCGATTGGTCATTCGGATCCCACAAATCGTGAAGTGTAAGTGCAATTAAGGGTAACTAGTTTGTTATTTCGACATAGTTGTTGGGTAAAGGTTATGAATTGACTAAATGAGGAATTTAATCATTAATTAGCTACTGATTTTCTAGTATATTGTTGAATTAGGTTCTGACCCAAATGCTCAAATCATTCATAAAGGTGAAGAACGATTGTACATACGGTTTGCATCGATACAGTGTAAGGAATCTAACTACTTTGGATTCATAAAATAGTTATAATTTCAATGATTTGTTTGAACTCATAAGTGGGTGTTTGAGGGATGGTTTAATGGTAAATTTATTATATTTATATTGAATTTTGGTTTAGGTTCATTTAAGGAATTATTAAGAAAAATTAGAAGATTCGCTAGTGTGCTGTGAGGAAACAGAAAATAAGGTGTGGGTCCTAAACTCATAAAATTGTTTGAAAATGTTAAATGTCATGTTATATATAATAAAATTGGCTTGCTGATTGGATTTTCTTAATATACAAATTATTGATTTTGTGAGTGGCTGAACCAGGTATGTTTCGAGCCTTAAAAGATTGACATGTTGGCAAAATTGCTAGTTTGATAGTATGGATATTTGATTGAGTTTGTAATTGCATATTTGAGTTATGAGATATGAGAATGTTTTACTGAATGATATAATGTGTTGAGATATTAAGCTTATGTATGATTTAAATGCATGAGATATTTGTTATATTGTGTACTGAAAAGGGTGCTATTTATGCACAATAAAAATACGTAAAGTATGTGAAATTGAACGATATTGATTGATACCAACACAATGGCAATTTGAAATATTGGAACACTGTTTCCATTTACTGAAAGTATGTGATTATTGAGGACATGCTGAGCATGTAAAATGAATGTGAAAAGTATTGAAATATGATTATGTATGAGATTGTGTGACATATTGCATATTGATAGGGTTGGAATTTTGTGGTTGAAGGAGGAGTTTCGCCGAGTACCCGCGGCATATTAAGCCCGCATTATTCATAGTCAGTGCACTACACCTAGAGTACCGAGGGGATTGACGATTTTATCACATATTATATGTTATTGGCGATTATATCTCACTATTTGATATCGGATAGATTTTCTGCATTATTGATTATTTGGTGGTTTTAACACATCGAGCTATGCTCATAATGTTTTGGTGTTTGGTAGACGGGTTTGGGGAAGTCATGGTGTGTAGCGGATGGTATGGGCAGGAACCTTTTTGCATTGCATCATGTGCATGAAGTATTCGAATATTATTGATTTATGCAATGTATTGTATTTTGTTGTACTGAATGGTGATTGTTACTCAAATGTAACTCTCCGGGAAGATATATTATGCCCTTTTTTTGTAGGTACTGTTCAATTGGATCTTGTATCATATTTGGTTAGAATTGTTGGAATTTTTCAACACCAGAAGAAAATATCAAGTAAAGAGCAAAATGTATGAAAGATTGCTTGTACACTAAAACAAGCCAACTAATAAAATCATCACAAGTAGCATGGTTGGCGACCTCTCAATAGCAATCAAATGGATTGATTTGACCCTTCCCATGACTGGTCAACAGTGAGGTTAACCTTCACCAGAGTTTCTTGTACCTACCCTAGATTTGTAAGGAAATCACGGGGATCGAGAATATATGTATGGAAAAGGTACATTTCAAATGATTTATCTATCTACTTAATGTTTAGGTTCTTCTTTCTGACCTTAACATTCTCTTCTTCTTCTTCAATTAAGGTCATACTAAGATCTCATTTAATGAGCAGATGATTTAGACTACGTGTAAGTCTTACAGCTTTGTACACTACGAATATAGAAGGGAAGAGTATTACAGGAAGGCCTTTCATGGTGTCACTCATAGTTGAAATATTAGTAAAATGATTGTAACAGGGATTCTAATGGAAATCTTATGATTGTTTAAGCAGTTGTTGTTACTGGATTAGGAAGGACTATCAAAATAGAAGCTCTAGGCCAAGGTAAAGGTAAGTCTCTAGTGAGTCTCTAAAACTAGCTCTTACATGTCATGAAATTATGTGTATATGTGTTTCTGAGAGGTATCTACAAATATGTAAATGAGGTGAACAATGTGCATGATATGATGTTATTGCTAGCGTGTTTGTAGTCATTGCTAACTGAACAAGCAGATCACTATGAAAAATGGAGATCTATTGTGTAGCCTCCGATAGGGCAACTATAATGTTAATCAGACTAGTAGGTCACGAAATAATTCTATGGAAAGTCCATGGCCATGGCATCATAGATAATACTCCAAAAAGGTGTGAAGGTATAAGATCATGTTAGAGAAACCCCATGACATCCACAGAGATGGTCCAACAAGTTAGTAAACACGAATTTCAAGGAAAACTTTGTGGTGAATTCTTTGGAAAATTTGCAGAGTGAATTCTGTAATGAGCAAGTGGTGAGATGTAGGTATAAGATCATGTTGGAGAAACCCCATGGCATCCACAGAGATGGTCTGACGAGATAGTAAACATGGATTTCATAGAAAGCCTTTTGGCAAATCCTCTCGAAAGGCTTTGTGGCAAATTCTCTGGAAAATTCGTAGAGTGAATTCTGTAATGACCAAGTGGTGAGATATTAGTCTGCCTTGTGTGAGATCTAGGGTATGCTTATGAGGCATCATCTAATAGAATTCTCGACAAAATGACCAACTGATGAATCCACCTTAGTGGTCTGTCATGGCAAGTAACCTTATAGGTTGGAATATGACATAGTGTAAGTGTCTGCCGAACCTTGAATTTATTAGGTCATGCCTTAATGTTATCTAGAATTCTATTGTCTATATTATAATGTTATGTTCTTCAAAGAAAATATGATTGTTTGGATTGATTTGAAGATACAATGTAACTGGTGTTTTGACAATCGATGAGTCTTGTAAGGGAATCCACCAAGAGTATTATCTACTGGGTATCAATCTAAAAGTGTATCTAATTACAAATAGCAAAGAAATCGTGTAATGGGATTCAAAATATGGGTGTAAAGTCTGAGATCTGCCAGTCAGGCGAACTGAGTATAAGACGGTTAGGTGCAGAGATTGACGTATGGCTATCCACCAACCAAGAACCAGAAAGTACCCACTAATGTCTAGGAGGGAACTCAAACTATTGAGTTGAAAGGATTCCATGAGCAAGTAAAAAGAATAATTATAAGTCAGACCCACTAAGTTCCTTTGAACTTATACGTATTTTGGTATGCAGGTCTGTGAATTGAACCAATGCACCAAAAGGGACCAAGTCCGGGATACACCTTGGTGGTAGATCAAGGAAATATTATGCATATAGAGGAACCTTTACAGAAACATGTTTTTCAAATGACAAATAGTAATATACACTACAAATATGTCTTTTTATTTAAACAGTTTGTTGTAAGGTTTTATTTTACCTTTGAAATTTTGTGATAAATGATAAATGTATTACTCAAACCTATTACCTTAGAAAGGATTTCAAATTAATAAGAGGTACATTTAGTATGACTTCTGTTGATTGCAAAATTTAGCTGAGTAAGTAAGTATTGTTGTAACACTCCTAACCGTATCCATCACCGAAATAAGGTTATGGAGCATTACCATAAAAAACATAACTCAAATAATTCATTTCTAATCATTTCATAGATCATAACATAATCCATTCAAAAACATGCATATCGTCCCTTATTCAAGCCCTCGAGGCCTTAGAAACACTTTACAAACGATTCGGGACTAAATCAGAAACATTTAAAACTTAATGGAAAAAGATAGAAAATTTCACACTACAAGGGCCACACAGTCATGTGGACAAGCAATGTGACTCACATGGCTAAGACACATGTCCGTGTCTCAGGTCGTGTGGGCGTTCAAAGTAGGGACACACGGCCGTATCCCAGCCCGTGTCCATGCCTATGTAACTCAATAACTTGGGTCACATGGCCAAGCCACATGTCCGTGTGCCAGGCCGTGTAACACTCGAAATGTAACATTTAAAACCTATAAGGGACACATGGCCGTGTCGCATGGCCATGTGTCACACACGACTGAGACACACGCCCGTGTCTTAGGCCGTACAGAAAAGAAATTGGACAAAATCAAGCCATTTCCTTCACCCACCTCAAACTGCACCTAAATATCATTTGCACATATGACCAAGGCATTAAAACATGTTCAAACATGCATAAAATGACCAAATTCCATTCAACCAATATGCTATATAGGCCCCTTAATTACAAACATACAATTTATCTAAATATATACATGTACTTAACACATTTCATTTTCCATTTCAAAACTCATCATAGATTGACCACATTTATACCATTACAAATAGTTCATATCTACCTCAAAGCATAACTCCACTTAGTCTCATATAAACATACCAAATATGGTCATTCCAAACATACCTAAACGTGTGCATATTTAAGCATACCATATTAGAATCATGCCATATCAAAATAACCTTACCAATTGGACCATTTCTCACATGCATCAAAACCATCTAAATAACACAAATCTAGCCATTTCCAAATGGTACCAACACCTAACATATATACAAACCATATTTCAATCATGCACATCTAGTCAAAACCTTTCCAAAGCATACCATAACTTGACCATATTGAGGTCAATTCATTACCCACCATTTTGGCCACTCAAACATGCATTAACCCTGTAACACCCCTTACCTATATTTGACCACCGGAATAGGGTACGAGGCATTACCAGAACACATACAATTGTAAACGTATTGAACCGAGTTATAAAATTCCATTAATTATTAAAACTTTCAAATTATTAACATGCTTTTATAATTCTTCACAATATAAATAATGCAACATTTCCTACCAACCATAATCGAGCTTCCGATAATCATCTCACTGCATCTAATAATTGTACATATTACCAATAATAATTCAATTTCAATAATAAAAACATATCTATATAATATTCATCATCAAATAACATTCACTTTAATTAAAATTATACAGAATATAGTTCATACGAACTTACCAGGCTAAATTGCAGAAATACCAAAATTTAGGGACATTTTGGTAATTTTCTATTTTCTCGAATTTCCACCCAATCTTGATCTAAATTAATATTTCATTAAATTTACTAATTTAAATAATAAAACAATTCATTCCATGCAATTTGGTCACTTTTTGACATTTTTACAAATTTACCCTTAAAGTTTCACATTTGTTCAATTAGTCCCTGAACCTAAAACATGTAAATTGGTCATTTCTAATGAAAACTCATGCTAGTTGAATAATCATATATTTCCTCCTCCTCCCCTCCATTCCACATCCTTAATGTATATAACATGCTTATAGGTAACATTATCTATAATTTCACCATTTACTATATATTCATTCAAAGCTGTCCACTTGAGTCATTGTCACTAAATTATTTATAAATTGAGCTAAAGAACTCAAAATTAAGATCCATTAATTTTCTCTGAAAATAGACTCACATATATTATTACCATAAAATTTTCAGAATTTTTGGTTTAGCTAATAAGTACATTTTATTCTTTAAAGTCATCCCTATTCTGCTGTTTGACCGTTCTGACCCTTCTTCACTAAAAATTAATTACCTCCTCATACAGAATTCAAATGATGTTAATGTTTGTTTCTATTGAAAATAGACTCATTAAGGATTTAAAAATATAAATTTAAGTCTCTAATTATTTTTCTCCAATTTTTTATGATTTTCCAAATTCAATACAGGGGAACCCGAAATCATTCTGACCTTATCTCACAAAACATATTATATCTGATAATTTAAAATTACATTGCTTACACCGTTTTTTCTATAAGAAACTAGACTCAATAAGCTTTAATTTTATATTTTTTTCATCCTCTAACTCCATTTATACAATTTTGATAGATTTTCAAAGTCAGACTACTGCTGCTGTCTCCAAAACTGTTTTAGTGTAAAATGTTGATAACTAAATTTATAACACTTTCCTTCCTTTCTCTTCAATATTTTTCATCACTTTCTCTTATTTCCCTTTACTAACATAACAAGAATATAGAACCTTATATAATGAAACTCTACCTTAACATTAATTTCCTACTTTTTTCAATAATATAAAACTCAAAAGTATATAAAAATCTTGATGTTCTTACCTTATGCCTTTGATTTCAATCTTTAACTTGATTTTCTCCCTCCTCCTGCTTCTATTTCTTGAATCTAACTTGATATTCTAACTCCCCATAGTCTCCTTGTTATCTTTCTCTCTTGATGAATATGGAAATTCTTTTGATTTCTAAGTGAAAATGGTGAATTTTTGGTAAAAGGACCAAATTGTAAAGAAAAGAAAGTTTCTCTCTTTCTTTTCTCTTCATACGTTAGTTGCATGGGGAAGAAGATGATGATTCTTCATCTTTTCTTCCATATATATACACTAAATAAAATAATAATAAAATAATAAAATATCATTTAAAAATTAAATTAAAATATTAATAAACTAATATTTATTTATTTAATCTAAAATATCTCCAACATCATCATTATTTTCTAGATTTCTCTTTCTTCTAATTGACCATTTTGCCCTTTAGATCTTTTAAAATTCCATCCTTGAGTCATCTCTTAATTTGGTAAAATTACAATTTAGTCCCTCATAATTCTTCATCTATTCAATTTGGTCCCAATTCATCCATCTTCCTTAGTTTCTAGATTATTCCACCCTTAAAATATTTACACTATTGGTCCTTCAACTTTTTCATATTTACACTTTAACCCCTCAAACTTTGAGTATTTACTCTTGGGTAACAAAACTTTTTTCACTTTTGCAATTTAATCCATTCTTGAATTAATATGTCATAATATACTTTCCAATGTTGACATAACTCAATTACCCTTTTATCACTTTATTTCCTTATTTCACCATATCAGGGATATTATCTTACTTTCTTACTGTAGTAATTTTCGGGGTATTACAATTTCATAGCTAATTAGCCCTTCTAGCTTCTAGAATTCAAATTCTACATTTTATACAAATAGGTCCTTTCCTTAATTAATCACTAAATCGATAAAATTTTCATATCAGTATTTTCATGTAACCTTCCTATCATAATGCAACCCATGTCATAATTTTAAAATAAATTTTTCCTTGTCGGATTTGTGGTCCCGAAATCACTGTTCCATCTATACCCAAAATCGGGCTGTTACGAACCAATTGTCAAAATGACACACATCAATAATGCATCAAAAGTACCAAGGTTACATCAACCGAAATGACATATACATGCCAAACTCATCAACTAACATAAACCACATGTTCAGCTATACATGCCATTATAACCTTGATCAAAACATCAAAATCTACCAATTTAATCTCTGGATAGTTTGATAGGTCTTTGACGAGCTTCCAATAATCTGTAAAGTAAGAGAAAGATAACTATGTAAGCAATGAATGCTTAGTAAGCTTGTAGAAGATGAAACATAACTTATCACTTCAATACTATAATACATAGATTAACACCAATACTTTAAATCTGGTATAAACCCATTAAACACCATTCAACTCACATTTGAGTATATTCATCACCATCACATATACTTTTCATATATAACATATTGGGATTTATAAGTCGTAATACATAATCATCAACCTTTTCATCAGATTATGAATCATTCTATTTACTTACTTTCCCTTCCATTCCAAATGCTTAGCATAAGCATAAACATCATTATCATTTCATGAATTAGTGTATTTATCCATGATATAGGTAAATTATTTCACAACATAAATAGACTTCTCACATATAAGTACATCATGTATCACATCAAACCTTTTATAACATCATAATACATCTCAATTATGAACTTACTGTTTCATTCCCTTTTCTTACCCTTTTCATATGCATAGTAAAAGCATAAGCATAAACATCAATCATAACCACAAGCTTGGTACAAGCCTAAGCACATCAACAACACATGTTAGTTCATTTAAACATAATTCATATGAATTTAACATGGATAACCATTATACTTGAGCATGATTCAATTGGATTTATCATCCATCATAACATAACATGCTTTTCATGTATCTCACCATTTCAATCTACTTCGTAAATACATACCTTTTCTTTCCTTTTTCATGTCCGTTGAATTGTTTAGAATATCATTCGATACGCAGGATAGCTCACACAAAGAGTCCTAACATATAATCATAACCTTTCCTTTCTTTTACATCATTGCTCACACGAGCTATGAAATGAGTCTACTAACACAAGTTGTGAAATGGGCCTGCTCACACAAGCTGTAGGTCAGAATGTAAGCTATACGATGCTGCTCACACGAGTTGTGGAGTATCCGCAACACATGCCAAACCTTAGCCATCGGTAGGACATTCAAGACCAACACCTGAAACATAGAAACGCTAATGACACGTCATTTGTATCCTAAGAATTTTTAAGGTTCAAACGGGGCTCGATAGTCGTCGTAACATCGTTAGATTTCCATCATTTCTTGACATGATAATTGCATAATAAAAATTAATAATTTCATTAAACTTATTAATTTAGACAGAAAAATCACTCCATTTTATGTAATTTAGTCATTTTTGATATTTTTACAAAATTACCCTTAACCTTTAATTTTCCTTCAATTTAGTCCTTAAGCCTTAAACATGCAAATTAACCTTTTTTAATGCAAACCCATGCCAACTGAATATTCATGGCATCCAATACAGTCCATTTTTGCAACAATTTCACATCAAGTGCTTGAACTATTACTATTTCAACAATAGTCCCTAATCGGCAAATTCATCAAAAATCATTTAACAAAATAATTTTAAATACTAACAACCACTTCAAATTCATCATTTAACATCTAAAATCATAAATATTCATCAATGACAACATTCAAAATCCTTAACAGTTTCAAAAACAAAAGTACAGGCTAGTTGGACCTAATTGCAACGATCTCAATAACATAGAAATTAATAAAAACGGGGCCAAAATCACATACCATGCATGAAATTTCACCATGACTGAAATCTCCATCCTTAAATCCATGGATATTCGATTGTTGAAGAAGAAACCAAAAGGATGATAATGAATTAGCCTTTTGATTTTATTTTATTTTAATTTAATATACCAAATTATCATTTTAACCTTGGTTAATAATTAAATAAAATACCAAATCCATGTCCATATTTTTCCACTAACTCCTTAAATGGTTTAATTACAATTTAAGTCTCTTTTCCTTTATTCAATAAGCCATTTTATTACTCAAATTAGATAGTGATAAAATTTTACATATTTTACGATTTAGTCCTTTTTAATTAATTAACTATTGAAACATTAAAATTTCTTAACGAAACTTTAATACAACCTTAATAACACTCCGTAAATATTTATAAAAAAAATTTCGGCTTGGTTTATAGAAACGAGGTCCTTATACCTCATTTTCTAAAACCAATTGACTTTAAGGTTTTACCACTTGAACTTAATTAATCATTCATATCACATAAATTACCATAACAAAAAACTTTTCAGAGCCATATTTAACTTGTAAATATTAAATAATAATATTTATGAACTTACTCGTCGAATTTGTGGCCCTAAAACCACTGTTTCTAACACCACTGAAAATTGGTTGTTACAATTGTGACGTCTTATACTCAGATCCGGTAAATTAGGTCGGGTATAGGGCATTACATATCTCATATTCACTATCCCGACAGACTATTTCTATTCCGTGTTTACTGTCCCAGTAGACTTATCTCATATTTACTATTTCGGTAGACTTTTTTTTTGTGGACACCATGGAATCTTTCATCCGTGGTCTTACACTGCTCTGCCATCTTGGCGTATTACCTCATGAAGTCATGGCGTCTTTCATCCATGGTCTTACTCATCATACTTGGCTACCATAACATCTTTCATCTATGGTCTTACACTGATTACCTTATACCCTTTACCTAACTACCATCGCGTCTTTCATCCATGCTCTTACACCCTTATTAGTACCATGTACCATGCAGCCATGGCATCTTTTATCCATAGTCTTACGCTGCTTACTACATACCAGACTGCCATAGCCTCTTTCATCTATAGGCTTACATCATATACTGTCATCACGGTGTTACCCCGAAGGATCAGTCGATATAGCTGTCGCAGTAAATATCATTCCATTATCTCATTTCCTGAATGCTCCTCCCATTACCTCATTAACACCACCTAACCTTGATGCTTAAACATTGCAGTGTTCCTTCTGCAAGGTTCGAAGCTTCGCTCGAGGCAGTAACTAATAAGTTCTTTCCCCCATTCTTAGCCTATCTTCCTCTAGCCCCTTAAGGTATCTCACATTCATGCAATGCATGCTCATAACTTCATATTATCATACTCATGCAAACATGGTATGCTTAATAGGGTAAACCATAATAACAGGTTTAGAATCTGGAACTCACTTGAATCCTTATCCTTCCGGTAGCTTAATTTCCTTGAATGTCAAAGCTTCCATTCTCTTGGAAGTATCTAAGCATTTCAACAAAAAATCTTGGTTTATACATAATATCTCAACTTAAACCCATTTTCTAGAAACATGCAAAACCCTTAAAATAGTTCTGAAGCTCCATAGTTTCATTTCTTAATTTTTACGTACATATAAAGGTTAAGAACCATACCCGCTTGTTGTTTTCACTACTTTTCCAGCTTAATCCTCATGAAGTCTGCTCCATGCAGAACCTTCCATGGCTGCTCTCTGAGCTGCTGAAAAAGATGATTAATAGTAGAAAATGAAGCAAAGTCAAATTGAGGTACTTTGCATCGATAAACATTGAAACCTATTTTGCACCTTTTGTTTACTGATCACTTGTTTTTTGTTTTTTTGTCATAGTGCATTCATGTCATAATATTAAAAATAAACTTGCTCAATACTATCAATTCTTGGGTCTAACAATCAACCTTAAAAAGTTAGAATTATTCCTCAGCAAGTTAGGAAAGAAGAATAACAAAGAGATGGCTTTTTGGCATCTTTGAAGTACGAGTAGTAGATATTTTGGGTAATTATTTAGGGCTTCAATTAGGTTATTTTAATTGGAAGTCAATCTTTTTTATGATCATCTCTTGAGAAAATGAAACAAAAATTGGTACATTAGAAGGCTAAACATCTTTGGTAGGGTTCTAGGTTTACTTTCATTTGATCCACTATAATCAATCCCATTTTATTCTTTCTCATGTGTCAAGGAAACCAAAAGGTCACAAACAAAGTTGGCAAGATCGTACGAGATCTCTAATGGGGGACATTATGTGAAGTAGATGAAAATTAATTGTGTAGATGGAAACACCAATGCCAATCGTGTGATGGAAGTGGCTTAGGATTTCGAAGATTTGATGTCATGAGTAAATCTTTGTTATGTAAGCAAGCTTGGAGAATTCTGGCTGAGCCTAACTGGTAGGCTTAGTCTATGATGCTAACCAAGTAATCCAAACATTTCCTTGATGCTCAGCCCAAAATATTGACTTTTAGATCTAAAGAAGTATACTTAATGTAACACCCTCACTCGGTCCAATCACCAAACCTAAGCAATAAGATGCTACAAACAATTACAGAACAATTACACACAATTCATAATTTAGATTTCAATTTCATATTAAATAATCATGTAAAAACATGTAAATCATGCAATACAATCAAAATAAAGTTTAAATTGATCTTACGAAAGCTCTAAAATTAAATCGGTATTAATCAAGGATAATTTTGAAATTATTGCAAAAAGGTGGGAAATTTTGAAAACAGGGATCACATGGTCATGTCCCCTAGCCGTGTGAAAGGTTGAATTCGTTTAAAGGTGGAGACACATGGCAATATAGACAAATTGTGTAACAAGCTGACCCTGTGTGGAGCTAGAGTCACACGACCATGCAAACAAACTGTGCAACCCACTGAGGTGGCGTGGGTCAATTGTGTAAATATTCAATAATAGTCACACAATCGTGTCACTGGGCAGTGTAACAGGTTGAAGCTATGTGCAACCATGTAGACAAAAATTCAATAGGTCACATGGAGTATGCCAGCCCGTGTAATAGCCTAATGTCATGTCTTGGATCTGTGTGTGGCACATGGCCGTGTGGCACAAAAAGTGACCTTTAGGTCCTAAAACATCCCTAAAAATTTCACTTATGCAAGGCATGACCTAAAGTGCAATGAAACCTATTCAAACCTACATAATTCCATAGTGTATCAATATATTCAAACCTAAAGTGCAATGAAACCTATTCAAACCTACATAATTCCATAGTGTATCAATATATTTACCACACTTTTAAACTATACCAATATGCCACATTTGGAACCTCAATACAAACAAAAAAAAACATGCATCAATTGAATCATTCAAACATACAAATTGACTCAAATACAAACCTATAAATATGTACCAAAATTGTCAAGCAATCAAGTCATCATAAACATAACACTCATAATTTCTCAACTATTTATTTACCACACCCATTCCATATCATACTATCAACTCACCATTCAAACATATATACCTAAACAATTCAATAAGTTACCATTAACATGGACCATTTCCATCACACATATATACATTTATGCTTACGATATAATGTCAAACTCATCCAAAATATATCATTTTCATAAGCATATGAATCCCTAGGTACATGCCTTTAATAACTGAAACATCACCAACAATTTAAGTTCGAGATTTACCACTGGATATTGATCTTGACAGTTGTACAAAATAGTACCTAACCTGCGCACGGAAAACAAACCGCATGCTAAGTATAACTCAGTGGTATTTCTATAATCCAAACATTATAACATAACATAAATCATTCGAATGCATGATCTAAAAGTAAGTAATTATATGCAAATATATTTCAATTTTACCATTTCTCAACTTATCATCAGCAAACCAACTCAATCACAAGTATAAACTCATAATACTTTCATTTCATATCCATTTCCAGTCATAATATCAAATACCACATCCCATATTAGATTTTCAATCTCATGGATTTGAGGACTTGTTCACCAACATCATTTTAATTATGATTATTTCGTTTTTCCATTTATCTCCCTATTAACTTGACTCGAACTCAGACAGATACAAGGATCCAACCAACACACCAGTGTGGCACAAGTGCCTCATCGGATAAATTTGAAGTAATAAGTTGTGCCAAGTGCTAATCAATATAGCCGAAGTAAATTTGGTACCCAATGCCTCATCGACTCATGGTTGAAGTAACCCTGAACTCTTCCTATCCTTTGGCATGGCAACAATATCAGACTCTACCCGAGCAATTAATAGGGTATTCATTACTCATTTCATTATCAATCGATATATTAAATAATAACAT
This sequence comes from Gossypium turneri, assembly GCA_008044935.1. NCBI lineage: Eukaryota > Viridiplantae > Streptophyta > Magnoliopsida > Malvales > Malvaceae > Gossypium > Gossypium turneri. The sequence goes on from CP032583.1 coordinate 18,584,926, forward strand.
ATATTTATCATCAAATAACTTATTCATATATATAGCAACATAGCTCATCACAAGATAAGATCTATTTCATAATTCTATCAATGTACCACATTTTCACATATATTTGATTTAGTCCTCTTCAATACTGATTCAATTCAAATCAATTTGATTTAATTCATATCTAACAAAATGACTCACCTCATGATCTTACCATGCAGAAATAGTTCATTATGCTGCAATCGAAAGTAGTTCGGATGATAGAAACACAAATCGTAAACTTCAAGCTATTTGCCGACGATTTTATCTTTTTCCTTTCTTTTTCAAATAATTCGGGTTGAAGTTAGCTACGGATTAATACAAACATACAAATTTATCAATACACAAACAAATTCACATTCAAATTGCTAATATAAGCAACTTTTCATTTTATTCAATTTAGTCCCTAAAATCGAGACTATCATAACTTTAAATCTAAAACTCACTATTTCAATTTGAATTAACTATAGTACCACTAGGACCTCATATTTCACATTTTCACTACTTATTTCTAAATTTACTCATCTAAGTCCCTACGAAATAAAACTATAAATTTACTTAACAATTTAGTCCTTTTTCAACCCCAAGCTTAGAATCAATCAAATTAACACCTAAAAGTTCAAAGATTCATCAATGGCATCTTCCTAAATCTTTAACAGTTTTGAAAAAGTAAAACACAAGTCAACTAACTTAAGCTCTTGGGATTAAAAACATAAAAATTACAAGAAAATGACTAAATTATACTTACCAATTTAAACTTCAAAAATCCAATTCAATGGTCGAATTTTCCTTTCTTCCTAATATCTTATTTGGTTGCATGAGGAAGAAGAAATAATGGTTCTTTCTTTCTCTCCACTTCTCTATATATTTTCATTTAGTTTTATTTTAACATTAATTTAAGTTTAAACTTTAATTAAATTAAAATTTTATACAATCATCATCTAACCTTTCACTACTATTCACAATCATTTGTGTAGTGGTTTAATTGCTTCATAAGTCCATTAGTCTTATTCTACATAATGATTCACTAACAATTGAGCTTTTGACACTTGTACAATTTAGTCCTTGTACCTTAATTAAACACCAACTCGATAAAATTATCTAACCAAAATTTAAGTTACCTGTATCATAACTTTGTAAATATTTAATAAAATGGCCTTGGGCCGTCACCCCCATAGATCCCTAATTTTTCCTCTCTATTTTATTTCTTTAACGGGTTGTACCTCGAACTTTTCAGGCCGAATCAAACAATATTCAGGTTACACAACTCTAACAAATATATTCAATTATATTTTCATGAATATATTCAAAAATATGTTCATTTGGATTTTGCAAAAAATTGCAAATATTTTCATGAATATTTATTTAAAGCTTGTTTTTAATGTTCACGAATAATTTGATTTAATTTGAATGAATAATAAACACACATAATTTAAACTAAATGTACACAAACACAATTTTGAAATTTTTAACGAACAAAAATGCAATTTTTGAAATTTTGAACAAACATGAATTGAAAGCAAACACATTTAGAAATAAACAAACAAAAATGAATAAAGGTTGGTTAGTTCAAACTTGATTCAATCACAACTCTAATAAGTACCAACTTAGGAGGTGTCAAGTTCGGGGGTGGGGGCTAAATGCATATTTAAGCTTTATAATTATAATTAAATAAATACACATATAATATTATTTATGTAAATATACATAAATATTTTTTTACTTTTTCATAATATATATTTTATATTTAGTAATAAGTGTTTGAGGATCAAATTGATAAAAAGTGCAAATTTGAGCATTAAATGTATTGTTGATAAGTGTTAAAAGTAAAATGTTTTAACCTCATTGTTATGCGTTTTTTGGATGATTATCTGATGTTAATTTTGAATTTTGTACTCTTAATCCTTTGAATTCATGTTTTAATGCTTAATATAGCACTTGAGAGGAAAATGAGTGAAAATCGGAGTGTTGGAGCAAGCTGCGTGACCCACATGAGCTGGACCATTCCTCATGGCCAGACCACACAGGTTTGTGGTAGCGCATGTAAATTTCATGGAATTATGCACTAAACTACTCAAAATCACAATTTTTAAGGTTTTTCAAACATCTTAAGATGTATATATGAAAAAATTAAGAAGATAGGTGTCGAAACCATTTTTTTGAAAACGGGTGTCGACTTTAATTTTGAAAAACGAAAACGAATATAGGAGTCGCCACCAATCTTTTTTTGATGAGGTGTGATCGGGTCACCTCGTAAAAATGATTGTTTTTAATAAATGGTTTGGATTTATTAAAACAACGATTTTGCTCTGCAAAATTCAGAAAAATGAATTCGGGAGTCGGTTACGTATGGGGAAGGATTAGCACCCTCATAACTCCCAAAATTGGTACCTAGTTGATTAATTAGTGTCTTAGTGTTGAAAATTGAAAATTTTGAAGAGATTTAAAATACGATCTTTTGTTAAAATGTTGAAAATTTTTAAGAAAGGGGCATATTTCACGTTAATCGAGAAAGAGAATTATGTCCCGTAAGTTAGAACACAATGTCTTAAACCCGGATACGAGAATGAATGCAGAAAAATTTACTTATTTGAAAGATATTTGATTATCTTGGTTTTAAAAAGAAGATCATATTCCGTAAGTTAAAACACGATCTTTTATTAATTCTGAGATAATTAAAAATTTATGCTTAAAAAGGTTCATGTATTTGGATTTGTCGAAAAAATTGAAACCCCGTAAGTTAGGGCACGACCTTTTCGAATCTAAAAATACGAAGCTTTGCTTATTTTAAAGTCATAATTTATTGAGTAAAATTAATGTAACACGAATTGGTAGAAATAAAATACGGTGCTGATGTGTATAACAAAATAACAATAAATGCAATAGTGTAAATAAAATAATACGAGCAAAAACAAAAAAAAAAGATAAATAAATAAAAAACACAAATCATTATATATATACAATGACAAGTAAATAAACAAATAAAAACTAAATCATTTAAAAAAATAATAATGGACACATAAATATAAAGAAATATTAAGTAAAACAGTTTAATAATAATACAATAAATAAAAATATAGAAACAAAATGAAAATAAAAAATACAATAAAAAAATAAAGATTTTAAATACTAAAGTACCTAAATAGAACTATGTATTAAAAAATGATAGTAAAATATAAAAATAAAACAAAACAAAATATATACAAAAAAAAAGTAATAATAATATTACATTAAATAATTAATAATAAATAGCAAAAATAACAAAAAGGGCCAAATTGAACTTTAAAACAAAATTTGGGAACAAATTAGAAATAAATAAAAGGAAAAAAGGACCAAATCGAACATGCGGATAACAATGAGGGACTGGATGGGCAATAATCCCCACCCTCCAAAACGCACAGCTCGATTAGGGACCAAATTGTAAGCGCAACAAATTGTGGGGTAAAATTAAAAAAAAAATACTTAATTGAAAAATCATTAAAAAGCGGAAGGGCTAAAGGTGTAATTAGCACTTCCAACAAAAAACACACGGATCCTAGCCATGGAGAGGGTTGGGTTTGAGTCGGCCCCAAAACGACGCCGTTTTAGGTGTTTGAGTCCGTTGCCAAAACGATGCCGTTTTGGGAGTCTATAAGTACCAAAAAAATTCAGAAAAAAATCATTTTTCCTCTGCCCTAAAAAAATCCTCTGTTCTTTCCTTTTTTTCTCTGAAATAGCTCTCAAGCCCGACCATCCCTCCGGCCAGTCACCACCGCGTCGGCCACCGATTGCCAGTCGCCGGTGATAGTGCCGCCATTAACGGAGTCGGAAGGCTAAAAGTCGCCCTTTTTGAAGCTCGTCACACGTGGAGCAAGGATTCTAGGCCAAATCTCCTGAAAACTCGGCCAAACCCGGTGGAGCAACGAAGAAACATTTTGTTTTTTCTCCTTTCCGGCGTGGCCTTCGACGGTGAGTAGGTCGGCCGACTTAGGTGAGTCATTTTCTTCCTTTTACTTTACTTTCGTGGATAAAAAAATTAATGTAAAAAAAATCGAAATCAAACGAAAATTACCTTGAAAAATATATAAAAGTTGAGTCTTTTCTTTTTGTATTCAATCTTTTCAAAAAATAAAAGAAAAAAAACCCCCCGTTACAATGGTTTGCCATGGCTTTATAGCCATGTTTACAAGATTTCTTTAATATTTGTTGTCATTTCTCTGTAGGTGTCGCTACAAGTGGTGGTTGGAGTAGGTGGAGTTGGTGCGGCGCAGCAGTGGAGGTGACAGACGTGCGGCAGCCAGGACAGCTAGGGTTTTAGCTTTTCTGAAACCTTAGTTTGACTTTTGTCATTTGGGTTTGGGTCACATGGGCCTACTGTAATTTGGGGCTGTAAATAGACTATTTATTTTTATTTGGTTTGGGTTCTGTTTTGGCACTGGGCCCGGGTAAAATAGGGCTACTATAGCTGCCCCTCTTTGCTCTTTGTCCTGTAACGAGAATAGAGTAAAGACTTTAAAACGGCCAAATTTACCTGGTCTTGTCGAGTCTTGACTTTCTGGTGCTTCTCTTCTTCAAGTAGTATTATTCCACTCCACTGTGTCTTGTTGCTTCGATCCACTCTACTGCAACTTTAGATATGACTTGTAGCTTCAATCTATTCTACCACAACTTCAAAGGGACAAGATTTGTGGTTTTAGTCTGCTCCACTGCGACTTCAGAGGGACGAGATTTGTGGTTTTAGTCTGCTCCACTGCAACTTCAGGGAGATAAGACTTGATATGATCTGCTCTACTACAACTTCAGAGAGATAAGATCTGCAATTTATAGCTTCAAACTATTCCACTGCAGCTTCAGGGAAATAAGATTCGCTGTCTTCAGTCTGCTCTGCTGCAACTTCAAGGAGATAAGGTTGGTAGCTTCAATCTGCTCCACTGCAACTTCAGGAAGATAAGATTCACCATCATTGGTAGCTTTAATCTGTTCCGCTGCAACACCAGGGAAATAAGATTCGCTGTCTTTAGTCTGCTTCACTACAACTTCATTGAGATAAGGCTAGTGGCTTCAATCTGCTCAACTGCAACTTCAGGAAGATAAGATCCACCATAATTGGTAGCTTTAATCTGTTCCACTGCAATGCCAGGGAAATAAGATTCGTTGTCTTCAGTCTACTCTGCTGCAACTTCAGGGAGATAAGGTTGGTTATCTTCAGTCTGCTCCACTGCAACTTCGGGGAGATAAGACTCTCCATAATTTGTAGCTTTAATATCTTCCACTGCTACGCCAAGGAAATAAGATTCGCTGTCTTCAGTCTGCTCCGCTGCAACTTCAGGGAGATAAGGCTAGTGGCTTTAATCTGCTCCACTGCAACTTTAGGGAGATAAGATCCGTCATAATTTGTAGCTTTAATCTTTTCCACTGCTATGCTAGAGAAATAAGATTCGCTACCTTTAGCTTTAATCTGTTCCACTGCAATGCCAGGGAAATAAGATTTGCTGCCTTCAGTCTTAACGCCAAGGAGATAAGATTCGCTACCTTCAGCATTAATTTGCTCCGCTGCAACACCAGGGAAACAAGATTCGCTACCTTTAGCTTTAATCTGTTCCACTATAATGTCAAGGAGATAAGATTCGCTGCCTTTAGCTTTAATCCGCTGCACTTCAGCTTTAATCTATTCCACTGCAACACCAAGGAAACAAGATTTGGTACCTTTAGCTTTATTCTGTTCCACTGCAACACCAGGGAAATAAGATTCGCTGCCTTCAGTCTTAACGCCAAGAAGATAAGATTCGCTGGCTTCAGCTTTAATTTGCTCCGCTGCAACGCCAGGGAAACAGGATTTGCTACCTTTAGCTTTAAACTGTTCCACTGTAATGCTCGGGAGATAAGATTCGTTGCCTTCAGCTTTAATCTGCTCCACTTCAGCTTTAATATATTCCACGGCAACGTTAGGGAAACAAGATTCGCTACCTTAAGCTTTAATCTGTTCCACTGTAACGCTAGGGAAATAAGATTCGTTGCCTTCAGTCTGCTCCACTGCAATTTTAGGGAGATAAGACTGGTGTCTTCAATCCACTTCACTGCAACTTTATGGAGATAGGATTCGTAGTTTGACCGATCTGTTCTCTGGGGAACATGACCTATAGAATCCCTTTCATGGGCCTATTTATGCCTAGTGATTAGGATGTTATAGTCGGAATGAATCAAAATCTCCTAACTAAATGTGCATGCATGACTGCAAAATGTCATGAAATTAATACCTTAATGTTCAAGTTGTTATTGCTCATTTTTCAATAAGGCTTTATTACCAACACGTCAGAATGCTACTTGTCCGACTGGTAACACTCATATCTTACTTAATCGAATTGCCCCACCGTAATCTTCAAGGTTCAATTCGCTGTAATTTTGGGATATAAAATTTGAACCATCCTCCTCCCACTGTAATTTAGGAGTATAAGATCTGACTCTCTCAATCCTTTCCTACTGCAATTCAAGGATACAGGATCTGAATCTCTTTGGTCTCTTACACCTTTCCTAGAGTATCATACCAAATGTTTATGCACAATTGTAGAACTTTTTCTCCAAGAAAACCTCTTCTTATCACTTGGTGATCATTGCTTGTTTGTTCATTGAAGCTTTGTCACCAACACGACATCTTGTCATTTTGTTCAATCAATGTTTTGACAACAAAATCTGAAAGGATAGTCTTAATTTAGAGTTTTCCTTCTTAAACATTTCAACCTTTAAACTTTGTGCATTCTAAACAATAGTCTTGTTTCAGGTTCCTGTATTATTTGGAAACTTCTAGAGTGATATGCAAAACTTCCCTTGTGAAAGTGTTATTAGTCCATTAATCATTATTCCAATGCAACATACTTGCAAAAGATCATAACAATGGATAAACATAGAATTGATTTGGGAGCATGGCTCAAAATGAATAAATTATCAAGGATAATAAGAATAAAAGCGGAATATGTTAGGAACACGTATCTTGAAAAAGAATGAAGTATTCTAAGACAGTAAATTCAATATAAATAGTATGAAGATTATGTGCCCCAGATATCGTAGCTTGAACTTCTCTGTACAAACTCTTTGAAAGACCATTCTGAGTTTGACATGTGTTTAGGAGATCTACAGGACTTTGTCGATGCCCCAAGATGTCGCCTACCCTTTCCTGTTGATTCAGGTATAACAAGATCACCACATGCCTCAATCTGATCAAAATTTGAGCTGCTCTAATCACCTCATGCCCCATTTTGATCCAAAATTTGAGTCACCCTTTTCAAATTTTCAACTCAAATCCCCTTTGGTCTCAAGGCGCCCTTTGCGGGTTTTCGCCTTGGCCTCTCCTTTTCCTTTTCTTCTATTTTTCTTTTCTTTTTTCATCATTTTCATTTTTTTGAAATATTTTTTGATTTTTTTTGAAATATTTTTTTGATTAGACCTAAACTCATAGGATTAGGCAAATCCTTGTTATCCCTTTCGATCAGAATCAAAGCTTTTCTAGATAAATTCTTCCACACAAGATCTTCCACTTTTATTTTGTATGCGAAAGATCTTCTCTGGTATCAGGTTTCTCTCATAGAGTCTTCTAGGACAAAATTTAAATATGACGAAAATCTTTGGATCTTCTTCTTCAATCGGGATAAAATCCAACAAAAACTCGAAGGGATGGAAACTCGACTTCAATGGGCAAAACTATGATAAGCCAAAGAGAAAGGCGTTGCCTTGGTAGAAGGTTTTTTACTGCATCATTCATGATGTTAATCTTGAACATACTACAAATTTTTGATATTGTGTTGTTGTTCAGATTACAATGTCAGTGTTTAACCCAGGCATGACCATGCGAAGACATCTTTGAACTCTCGAAGTAACTTAACAAGGTCTTGCTTCGTTTCTTTAGGTTATGCATGTTCTGATTTTTACTACTTTTCCCTCCTCTAAGGTCACAATCTCCATTGTCTCCTCATGAGGTAAAATTTGTTTCTCTTCCTATTCTACCATCTTCAACAAGTCCGAAAATAGGCTACAATCTACGTTATCTTCAAAGTCATGAGATCCCTTTAAACACTTGTCTTGCTCAAAAGGAGATTTTGAGTCTGTATCAGTGTCACTCTTGTCATTGATATCTAGGGACCTATTGTGGGTACAAAAGAATATACAAAGAATGTATGAATTTTTGAATAATTATTTGTACAATATGGCTATGAATGAATGAAAGAATGATTTAGAAGAAAATCCAAAAGAATGAAAGAATAAAAAATGATTATTCATAAAGGATGAAAGAATATTGACTTAAAAATGATCACAAAGATGTATTAAAATAATGACATTCAGACATGAGCCTATTTTAGAAAGGAGTTTTTATTGCCTCTCGGTTGAAAGCAACAAGTGTGTTTTAAACGTTACTCTAAGTAAGCTCTAAATACTACAGAGATTTCTTCTGCAGTCTAATTATTTAGAACACTCCAAGTTTATAAGAGTGGATATCTAACAAGGTCCCTTTTTAGTTGTCTTCATGTATGACATTGATGTGAACCTTTTTTTTACCCCTTTACAGAACTCCATTTTTATTGTCCATCATATTTTGTTGGATTCTAGCTAACCGCTCTTGCAACTGTAGTTGGTCCTACCTCTCCCTTTGGAGTTGTTCAAGTTTCTCCAAGCTTTGGTCCATGTCTTTTATTTTTGCTCAAGTACCGTAATGGTGTTTGGTTTGTAGGTTGGTTTCTAGATTAACTGAGAAATGATTTTAGTCAATTAGGATCTTTTAATAGTCTTTAATACATGTGATGTTATGTAATGCATGAAATGAATGCAAAAAGCCGTCAATTCTGATTCAATTCCATTTAGAAAACTTTACTAGAAAACAAATTTTTTTACATAAAATGGGTTACAAATAAGGCTTTGCCCTAATGCTCAAAACTTTAATCTTCCTAAGTAATGAAAGTAGTTCTTACCCCTGATCTGATTCAGGTTCGTAATTCACACTCAGCGTACCGGCCTATACTGCCAAGGTCTGCAAGTGATCGGCTACCCCTCGAATCTGAACCACGGCTTCTTCCATAATGTAATCCCTATTTCTAACTTGGTTCTGAAAATAGTGAATATGTTCATTCTGACGCTCTTCACTTGCTTCAAGGAACTCAATCCTGTTTTCACAGCTTTGTAGTGCCCTTTCTAATTCTTCTATTCTTCTTTTCGTATCTTCAATTTTGCTCAAACTCGCTCTCAGCTCCCTTGTGAAATTACGATTTCATTGAAGAGATCTTTCCAGTTCAGCCACTCTGGCCCTTAATTCCCTTCTTTCATTTCGGATTTCTGACAAATTTTCTCTAGGGTCTCATTTCACATCTAGACCTCCTAGAATTTCCTTTCCCATCTATCAGCTTTAATCTTTTCCTCTTGAATTTCTTGACGCTATTGCTCTGAAGCTTTCCCCAACCCAGCAGTTCTCATCGAGAGATGCAACTTCTTATAGTCTGTCTTCAAACTATCCAAATATTCCTCGACCTTATTTTTCTTTTTTCTTAACTTTTCAGTTTCTAGCTTCTGCAGATCAATGTCTTGCCTCAAATTCATCTTCTCTTCTTCCATTTGTTCTATCTTCTTTTCCAACTCTGAATTTCTTCTTTCAAATTCTGGCCTTATAATTTCTAACCCAAAAGGGACAACTTGCAAGTGTTTTTATACCGGCTGACTGTCTTCTTGACTTAACCCGGGGATATTATCATTAATTCTCCTACCCAAGCACTCAATATACTCAGAAGTTGTCATCGGACCTACTGCCAATCTCTTCATCCGTCGAGTCTGGTTCCAAGCATTGGACATCTCTCAAATCTTCTTTTTGTAACCATCACCTTTATATGAGCTAGCCCTTAGGTTGCAGGTACGAACTACCTCGACCTATACTGTCTTAGCACTAGCAATGGTGTATAGCCAATAGCTCCCCAAATCCCAAGTAGAGGGACCCAGTCGAAATCACCATATCGATATAAGATCTCATCTGGAAGCATCCAAGGAGCTCTCCATTCAATGTCCTCTTCTTGAAGATTCTGAAGAATTGCCATCCATTTTTCTTCCGAGATATCATCCCACCTCGGTATAGCTACTATCTCTTTCAAAGGTGAATAGTTTTCAGAGAAGACCCGATAAGAAACCTTATCAACTTTCAAAAAGTGACCATGGAACCATGCTAATAGGAGCTGCACACATCCAACGAATCTACCCTCACCCGTTCTTCGGCATTCATTTAGCAATCTGAAGGTTTCTGCCAAAATTGTTGAGACTGGTGTAACCTTCTTATCAAGTCGGTCAAAGAGACTAGTGACTACTTCATCAACGTGACCCAAGGCTTTGGGGAAGACAACTAAGCTGTAGATATTCAAGGCAAAGATATCAAGTTTCTTCTTCGTATCTGGGTGTGCTAAAATTAGATCCTTCAAGGTCTTCCAAGGAATACATTTGCTATCCCCCTTTTGCTTGATTCGGGCTGCCACCAACTGCTCGCTCATCCTGGTGATATTTATCAATTTCTTAAAAAAGGTTGGGACATTTACAACTCTCGAGTACACTTTGTCTACCTGAATCTTCAACCAATGAAGTAAGGCTATGTATTCCTCTACTGTAGGCACCAGATCAACCTTCCCAAATGTGAAGCAACCATAAACAGGATTCCAAAATTGGGTGAGGGCACGAAATAAGTGCTTATCCACTTTCATGTCGAGCAAATAAGGCAAATCTCCACAGTCAAAGTAAAACAGCTATTTGACCTCATCGCTCCATTGATCCCAGATTTCCTTCAATTCTTGCAAATTATTCTAGGTCACACTAATACGAGTGAAGTCCCATAACTCTGATACATATCCCTCGGCCAAACTATCACCTTTTTCTCGTTGTGTTGTTTCGGACCAAGTTCGGACAACCGCATTATCCTCCACATTATCAAGAAACCCTTTTTCCATGATAAACTTTCTATCTAGTAACCGAATATGAATAAACACCTTTTATAATGAAATGCCATGCAGTCAAAATGTCATGCAATCAAAACAAAACACCACAAGTCAGTATCATGTATAAAAATAAAATTCAATACAAACAAGAAATAATAAAGCACCTATTTGGATATTTACTAGGGTTTGGTGTAGTTCTACCTAGGGCAAGCTCCTAAGGTTCATTATATGTGGTTTGGTTCTAAAGTAAAGGTACCTGAACCAGCAGATTCCTCAATCCTCACCCATTATAGGCTCACATGGTCCGAGTCCAGTTCAAAGGAATACATTTCCCTATGGCTGCATGAAGATGAAAATCTCACGAAGACATAGGTACGGATGTATCCCGAAAGTGATCCCCTATGTTGCACGGAGGTGAAGACCTCACGAAGGAATAGTTTCTCACTCCCACATAAAAGGGTATAGCTGGACGATTATGCAAATTCAATATGCAAAAATATGTCGAGAGACTTGAACAAATAAAGCAAATATAGCAAAATGACGCAAACTATAAAAATGAAATGCACCGAAAGGATCGTCAATTTAAACCAAATTATCAACTTTCGACAAAAAGACAAGAAATAATCAACTCGTGGCTTGACTCTCTTATTTTGTCCCCAGTGGAGTCGCCAAGCTGTCGAAACCATTTTTTTTAAACGGGGGTCGACTTTAATTATGAAAAACGAAAACGAATATAAGAGTCGCCACCAATCTTTTTTTGATAAGGTGTGATCGGGTCACCTCATAAAAACTATTACTTTTAATAAATTGTTTGGATTTATTAAAACAATTTTGGTCTACGAAATTTAGAAAAACGAGTTTAGGAGTTGGTTACGTATGAGGAAGGATTAGCACCCTCGTAACGCCCTAAATTGGTACCTAGTTGATTAATTAGTGTCTTAGTGTCGAAAATTGAAAACTTTGAAGAGATTTAAAATACGATTTTTTGTTAAAATGTTGAAAATTTTCAAGTAAGAGGCATATTTCACGTTAATCGAGAAAGAGAATTATGTCCCGTAAGTTAGAACACAATGTCTTAAACCCCGATACAAGAATCGATGCCAAAAAATGTACTTATTTTAAAGATATTCGATCATCTCGGTTTTAAAAAGAAGATCATATTCCATAAGTTAGAACACGATCTTTTATTAATTCCCTAACTTTATGTTTAAAAAGGTTCGTGTATTTGGATTTGTCGAGAAAATGGAAACTCCGTAAGTTAGGGCACAACCTTTTCGAATATGAAAATACGAAGTTTTGCTTATTTTAAAGTCATAATTTATCGAGTAAAATTAGTGTAACATGAATTGGTAGAAATAAAATACGGTGTTGATGTGTATAATAGAATAACAATAAATACGATAGTGTAAATAAAATAATACGAGCAAAAAAGAAAAAGATAAATAAATAAATAAAAAGACAAATCCATTATATATGTACAATAACAAGTAAATAAACAAATAAAAACTAAAACATTTAAAAAAAATGGACACATAAATAAATAAATAAATAAATATTAAGTAAAACAGTTTAATAATAATACAATAAATAAAAATATAGAAACAAAATGAAAATAAAAAATACAATAAAAAATAAAGATAGTTTTAAATACTAAAGTACCTAAATAGTAACTATGTTTAAAAAAAGATAGTAAAATATAAAAATAAAATAAAACAAAATATATACAAAAAAGAAAGTAATAATAATATTACATTAATTAATTTAATAATAAAATAGCAAAAATAACAAAAAGGGCCAAATTGAACTTTAAAACAAAATTTGGGAACAAATTAGAAATAAATAAAAGGAAAAAAGGACCAAATTGAACGTGCGGATAACAAGGAGGGACTGGATGGGTAATAATCCCCACCTTCCAAAACGCACAGCTCTATTAGGGACCAAATTGTAAGCGCAACAAATTGTGGGGTAAAATTAAAAAAATAAAAATACTTTATTGAAAAATCATTAAAAAGCGGAAGGGCTAAAGGTGCAATTAGACCTTCCAACAAAAAACACACGGATCCCAGCCATGGAGCGGGTTGGGTTTGGGTCGGCCCCAAAATGACGCCGTTTTAGGTGTTTGAGACCATTGCCAAAACGACGCCGTTTTAGGATTCTATAAATACAAAAAAAAATTTAGAAAAAAATCATTTTCCTTCTGCCCTAAAAAATCCTCTCTTCATTCCTTTTTTTCTCTGAAATAGCTCCCATGTCCGGCCATCCCTCCGGCCAGTCGCCACCGCGCCGGCTGCCGATCGTCGGTGATGGAGCTACCGTTAACAGCAGTCGAAAGGCCAAAAGTCGTCCTTTTTGAAGCCTGTCACACGTGGAGCAAGGATTCTAGGCCAAAACTCCCAAAAACTCGGCCAAACCCGATGGAGCAATGAAGAAACGTTTCGTTTCTTCTCCTTTCCAGCGTGGCCTTCGACGGCGAGTAGGTCGGCTGACTTAGGTGAGTCCTTTTCTTTCTTTTACTTTACTTTTGTAGATAATAAAATAAAAGAAATAAATCTTAACGTAAAAAAAATTGAAATCAAACGAAAATTACCTTGAAAATATATAAAAGTCGAGTCTTTTCTTTTTGTATTCAATCTGTTTGAAAAATCAAAGAAAAAACCCCCCCGTTACAATGGTTTGGCAGGGCTTTATAGCCATGTTTACATGATTTCTTTAATATTTGTTGTCATTTCTCTGCAGATGTCAGTGCAAGTGGTGGTTGGAGTAAGTGGAGTTGGTGCGGTGCAGCAGTGGAGGTCGCAGACGCGCGGCAGCCAGGACAGCTAGGGTTTCAGCTTTTCTGAAACCTTAGTTTGACTTTTGTCATTTGGGTTTGGGTCACATGGGCCTACTGTAATTTGGGGCTATAAATGGACTATTTATTTTTATTTGGTTTGGTTTCTGTTTTAGCACCGGGCACGGGTAAAATTAGTCTACTACAATAAGAGTGAGATGTCATAGATTATTCAAGAAAACAACTCGAAAACACACCACAGAAGCTAATTTTGAAGTAGATTTTTATCAAGATTGAAGATTCCCAGTTGATTTCTTAGGACATTGTCATGAGTTTCTTTATTTCTTTCGATTCTACTATGTCTTGGATGTGTTTATTTTCAAGCATGAACTAATTTTCTAAATACCTACGGAGATGAACTTTATGATGAATTCTGCTGTTTGATTTTTATTTTATGCAATAAATACTTAGTTTCTTGTTCTCAATTATGTGTGCTTAATTCTTGGTTTAATATTTCTAGATTACTAATCCATGTTTGATGTGTTTAAATCGATGATTGAATAGACTCTGTTTAAGAGTAGATCTTGTATAGTTGATTAGAGTTGCATGCAATCCTAGAAATAGGATGACATAAATCTACTATATTAGATTCAAATCTAATAGGGGAATCCATAGCACGAGTTAATGAAATAATATGGGTTTTAATTAGAAAGAAATTTCAATTACTCAACCTATATTCAGTTGCTCTTATGCTTGAAAGAGATATTGGCATAATTTAAGGATTTCTACGGATCAAGATACTAAGTAAAGAAATTGTGTAATTTAGATTGATAGTGACAGATGAAATCTAGTCAGATTCATTTTGGGTATTGTTCGTTTCTTGGTTGTTAATCAATTATTTTCGTGATTTGTTTTTTGTCGTGTTTATTAGTTAATTTTGGTTTTTAATCAATCACTCGAATTATTCGGTTAAATGATAGAAAGACGATAATTACTAGTACTTTTAGTCTTTGTGGGAATGATACTTTTGCTCAGCGTAGCTACATTATTAATTGATAAGTGCACTTGCCTTAGTCAAATTTTTAGTTAGTTCCGTGGACATCAAGTTTTTGGCGCCATTTCCAGGGTCTAAAATTTATATTAATTTAGTCATTTTTTATTTAATTTTAATATTTTTTTAATTTAATTGTTACATTCTAATTTTTCTTTTGTATGATTCTTGCAGGTTCTTTTGGTTTATGACTAGAGGTAACCCATTAAGATCGTTAATTTTTTACAATAAGGTCGAAAAAACATCCCGCAAAAATTGGAGAGAGGTTAGAGAAGCAAGCCAAAGATAACATATTTTAATAAATGATCAAGAGCAAACAGACATTACGGTGGAGATGGATAATTATCCTGTTAATCCACAACTTCCTGCACGTCATGCTCCTTAGACTATGTATGACTATGCTAAGCCCACTCTGATTCGGGCTGAATCGAGTATTGTTTGACTGACAATTGCTACAAATAATTTTGAGATTAAGCCGAACATAATTTAGATGGTGCAGCAGTATGTTCAGTTTGATGGGTTACAAGAAGAAGATTCAAATATTCATTTAGCTAACTTTCTAAAGATCTAAGACACATTTAAGAACAATAGTGTTATTGATGATGTCATACACTTATGATTTTTCCCATTCTCTTTGAGGAACAAGGCAAAGTAGTGGTTGAATTCACTTCCACGAGGTTCTCTCACCACTCGGGCATAGATGACTAAAAAAATTATGTTGAAGTATTTTCCATAGACCAAAATAACTAAGTTGAGCAATAACATCTCTTCTTTTACTCAATTTGAGCTTGATACATTATATGATTCATGGGAGAGATTTAAGGATCTTCTGAGAAGGTGTCCTCATCATCGGTTACCTTTGTGGTTACAAGGTCAAACCTTTTACAACAATTTGAATTCCTCGACTAGGATGCAGCGACTTGTGGAACACTGAATAAAAAGACACCTGAGGCAACCTAAGAATTTATGGAAGAGATGGCACTGAATAACTATCAGTGGCAAGTTATGATAATGAAACCTACTAAGGTAGCCAATGTTTTTAATATAGATGCAGTTGCTATGTTGGTGAATTAGGTGGAAGCACTTAGTAAAAAGATTAATGGTTTGAGTTGCAGTAAATAAGTGAATTCGATAATGCAACACAATGCGACTGCAATGTGGATGATTAATCCAATATATTCACTCTTTAAGTCTAACATGGAGCATGAGCAAGTCGACTTTATAGGTAATAATTTTATACATCAGAATAACCCCTACAACAATAATTATAATCCAGGATAGAGGAATTATCCAAATTTCTCTTGAGGTGGTCAAGGAAATCAAATGTCACAACCCACTCTAGGTTTTCAGCAACCTTATCAGTAAGAAAAGAAACTGTATCTAGAAGAGATGTTGACTAAATTTATTTCAATGTCAGAAACTAGATTCTAGAACATTGAAACGACTTTGAGGAATTAGCAGGTGTCTATTCAGGGCCTCGAGAATTAGATTAGTTAGCTTTCTAAACTAGTTTTGCAAAGACAATAAGGCAGTTTACCTAGTTGTTGGTTCGTCGGCACGCCCCATGGTGTAGCAAAAAATTATTCCAGCAATCATCAACCAGGATCCATTTACAAAGAACAAATTGGGTTGAAAATATACCTTTTTCAAACTGAAAAATGACATGTAACATTGTTGCTTGAAATTCTTTGCGCGATGTCAATCTAAGTCGAAACAAAAGTGTCTCAGCCTCTATGTAGTCCACCCAGTCAAACACAAATAAAAAAAAAACTCTTTGAACAACTTCAGAAAGAATTCAAAGATGGCTAGTAGACCTTTTTAGTTGTGTGTTTGTATTTTGGTAACTCTAACACATCAAGATTCATATTCCTTTTATTTTTGCTTAATATCACATATCAGTAAAAAAAAAAAGGATTATTTCCTTATTTTTAGAGAAACAAATGGAAGGTTAGAATAAAATTATATTCTTTCCTAAAGAATATCAATTTCCATGTCCTTTTATATTTTGACTGAAATTATTATAACTGTTTATATTAATAATTTTGGTAAAATATATTAATTTAATATTTTGTATGAACCAAATTCATATATTAATTTAATTTATATTCTCTATATGTGAACAACAAGCTTGTACATATAATGTGTTCAATATTTAACTATCAAATTAAATTAATTCAATAATTAATTTAATTAATGTGACAGCTAAATACAATACCAAATGTATTTGTATTCTATTCGCTTCAACTATTGGGTGTGACTCTGTAGACTATTGTAATGTTAGTAGTAATACTAAAACGTTTCTAATATTACAAGCAATGAGTGACATCTAGCACTACATCATTGCTACTTAAGTTACAAGAAGTCATGATTCGACCTAACTTTTCTATAATAATATTTTTCATGTATAATATCATTTTATCCTTAATATCTAAATTGGACACAAGTCATGGAATAGTCACACTTGTATAGTTCAATCTCATATTTCTCGATATTCTGAGTAGACTACAATAAACAAATAAGTGTAACATCTCATACCAACTTATTCGAGCATGACCATGCATTTATAATCTCACTCCATCTAAAGGCCTAAGATATTGCTTCCATTATGTAGGAGGGACAAATTGTAACTTGATCAACCATATCCCTCCACATAGATTACGACATACTCAACGTCAGCCTTTATAGTATAACCTATTATGGTAGACGTTTGATTGTGTCAAAATATATAACTCACTATGTTGGGACAATGATGATCTCAAGTTTGAGGATCATATATATAGTTATCACTATGAGTAATGTTGTAACTATTACATAATAATCTAAGAACCATACTTATAGTGGGTCAGTCTAGTACGTTGTTCTTTAGCACATACTCATGTATCGATTTTGACATCCCTATGTCAATCACAACACTTTGTCATCAATCAACTACACATTAGTCTCAAAACATTATCATTGTCCAAGCCCATAATAACACTTGACTAATGACCTTTTAAGAATAATCATATTATTCTCGGACTTTATTAAACCAATGTATTTGTACACACATAAAAAGAAACTGAAATAAAAATGGCAATGTCTTATATTAACAAACAAGGTAAAATTAGTATGTGATTACAATCATCTCATGATTGGTCTTTAGGCATACTCTAACATTAGTAACACTGAAACCAACCCAAAGGAGCAAGTCCACATAATCACTATACGAAGTGGAAAGGTGTTACCCGAGCTTGAAAAGAAGTTGATTCTAGAAGTTATTGAGAAAAATAATGGGGTTGAGGAATGCAAGAAAGAGTATAAGCTGGTGGTCAGAGAATACAAACCACCAATTTCATATCCGGGGAAGTTGAAAAAAGACCGTATGAATGAACAATATGGTAAATTTCTTAAACTTAAAAAAATGCATATTAACTTACCTTTTGTTGAAGACCTTTCGCAGATGCCCAAATATACAAAATTTTTAAAGGAACTACTAAAAAATAAAAGGAAGTTAGATGAACTGTCCACTATGGAGCTCAATGAGGAGTGCTCGACTATAAACGAAAAAATATATAAGATTTTTCCTATGTAATTTATCACCTTTTTACTTAAATCCGTTGTTAAAACTAAGTAATTGTTTAATAAATTAATGAAATATGTGAAAATATGAAATTAGGACATATAAATTATTAAAATGTGATTTATGCTTTATTATATAGTTTTCATGCAATAAATAGCTTATTTTATATTAATTTGAATATATTATATTTTTTAATACATAAAATGGGTCATGCATGATTAAATTAAATAATAAAATATAAAATTATATTTAATAATTCATTTTAAAATATTTCATTAATAATTTGATTTTTAATTAATTAATTAAATTGGATAAATTTAATTCTTTGGTCCTCTAACTTGTTGATTTATTTTGGAAAGGTCTAATAGCTTTGCTGGATTACAAAACCGTCCAAATTAGAGACCAAGTCAACCAAAATTCAGCTGCACATGGCTTTCCATAAACCACTTTTTGGTTTAATTGCATAAGGTCCTTGAAGAGTTGAAGAAATTAGAGATTTACCTGAAGATTTGCACTTAACCGAGTCTTAGTCCTAAGTTGTTATGGCACACAAATTGACCAAAAATCAAGGAAAAATCAGTTCAACTTACTAAAATTATGGTCGGCCACCCATGTAAGATGATTCAAAAGATGGAAACTCCTATTTTTAGCAAACTATCTCTCTCTCCTCACCTATAAATAAGACCCTCAAATTCTTTCATTCATCATCCCTCAAGCATTCATCAAGCATCATTCTCTTTTTTTCTCTTAGCTTTTTCCACTCCCACACCTAGCATCACCTCCTCATAGAGATTTTAGGAGTTAAACCTCTTAAAGAACCCTTGGTCGGCTACCTTGGAGAGCCATCAGCAAATGAGCAAAGAAAAGGAACGAAGGAGTCTCCTCAGTTAGAGTCTTGGGTGACAGCCACTCTGAATTGGGTTTTATCTTTCTTTTCTTTAACTTAATATGAATATGTTTGCTATGTGTTATTTCTTCTTGTTTACAACACTGTTAGCTTAATTTTATTTAAGTTAGGATGATTGCTTTGATTAAATCATATTTATTTGATTCATGCTTATAATGTTTGTGCCTCAATCGATCATGTTTTCAATTAAAATCAAGTCTGTATTTCATTCATACGTGATTGAAATGCACCTGAATTAGCTGAGCGATCCTAACTAGACGACGGCTAATGGACGGATAACTGAAATGTGCATGCTCAATTTAGATCCTAACACGATTAAATTTTAGGTTGCATAACAATTCTAAGCAAGCTCTGTTATCTGCATAGTTTTTAGATTTGTGTGATTAAATTGTTTCAAACCTAACACGTCCCTGTTACCTCACACGAATGCTAAGAAACCCTTAGTAAATAAGGATCAGTAAAATGCGTATTTACTACGTAAAGGATTCCGAAAGGACCTAATGTGGTTTCCAAACTCATGAAAGATCGAGTTGCCATAAAATGTTTTTCCGAATGTTATTAAGCATGTTGATAATAAATTGAGTTTAATTAAAGTAATTGTCCTAGTTTATTTATGTTATAATTGTTGCAAATTATGTTTAATTTTACTAAAATCTATTTCAATCATATAGTTTGCATACTTAGGATAATTGACATTAGGGATCATTGCATTTAGTTTAATATATTTTAATCTCCACTTCTCAACTATATTGTGTTTTTATTTACCAAATTGTTAATATGATTTTACAAATTAAGTGACTTAGCACAAAACAATCCCTATGGAGATGATAAGTCGATACTTACTTATTACTATATAACGACTGTGTACACTTGCACAAACCTACACGTTACATTGGCCATTTTCTAGAATAAACTACCCACAAAGCTAAAAGATCCAAGAGTTTTACTATCCCTTGTTTTATTGGTAGCTTAAATGTTGAAAATACTTTGGTTGATTTGGGTGGTAGTATAAATCTAATTCCTTATGAAATGTTCAAAAAACTTGGTCTCAAGAAACCAAAACCCACTAGGATGACTATTCAATTAGCCGACATATCAATTAAGTGTCCTAGGGGTATTATTGAGGATGTACTTGTTAAAGTAGATATATTCATATTCCTTGTTGATTTCGTTATATTAGACATGGATGAGGATATTGAGGTACTCATGATCTTAGGTCAACCTTTTTTAGCCACTTCTAGAAATGTTATTGATGTGGGTAATAATGAACTTGTGCTCAGGGTAGGTGATGAAGAGATTACTCTTCAAGCACATGATGCTGTGAGAATTTTTAGAGAGCGAAATGGTATTTGTCATTCTGTTGATGTTAGTTACTATGTGGCTCAATGTTCTTTGTAGGAAATCAATCATGAAGACGTGTTAAAACCGTATCCTTTTGAAGGTGAAGGAAATCAAGGGAAAAATGAAGAGAGAATGCTGTAACTCGATGAATTAGATGAATGGCGAACAAAGGCTAATGAGAAGTCTAGAACGTTCAAAGAAGTAACAAAGCAACGTCATGGTGTGTATGTAAAGAGGACGAACCAATTAAAAGTTAGAGACAAAGTACTATTGGACAATCTAGATACACGAATGTTCTCTAAAAAGTTGAAATCGAGATGGTCGAATCCATTTGTGGTATGAAACGTATTCACATACAGAATCACTAAGATAACACACCCTGATTATGAACATTTAAGGTAAACAGTCATCATCTCAAACTTTATTTTGGTGGTGATATTGATAATGAGAGAAGGCTTCAAAATCTTACTTAATCGTATGCTTGAAAAGGGAAGTCAAGCTTAGAATTTAAACAAGTGCTTCTCAAGAGGCAACCCGAGTGTTTTTTTTTATTTTCATTTAATTTTATTGCATGCTTAGTTTCTTATTTACCTAACTTTTTTTTATTAATTCAAAAAAATCAACAACAAAAAAGTGTCACGCAATCTGGGGTAGACCACACAGCCTAGAGACACGATTGTGTGACCCACTCCCTTTGACACAATTGTGGGAGAATGAACAATTAACCCCACAAGACCTGTGCACACCACATGGCCTAGACACACGGGAGTGTCATGGATCGTGTGAATACTGGAGCCAGTTTTTGAATTTTCATTCGACACACAGTCTAAGTGGATTCACATGGCTTGGCGACAGGGTCATATTGTACACACGGCCTAAACACACAGGTGTGTCCCAAGCCGTGTGAACATTGGAGAATTTTTAAAAATTTGTAATAGGCCACATGACTTTAGAGAGATACACGGCCTGGCAACATGCCCGTGTGGCCCACATAGTCTTGCACATGGGCATGAACCTTTCTTTCTCAAGCTAGTTTTTTTCCTTCCTACCCCATTTCACCAAACCCTAACCGCTACTCTATCTTCGCCGTCATCACGCACCCAAAACTCCCCCGAACTATCTTTTATTTTTTATTGTTATTTGTTTTTTATTTTATTTGTCGGACTTATATGTTTTATTTTATTTCATTATGCATTTAGTTTAATATATTTTAATTACCACTTCTCAACTATACTGTGTTTTTATTTACCAAATTGTTAATATAATATTACAAATTAAGTAACATAGCACAAATACAATCCCTATAGAGACGATAACTCAATACTTACTTATTACTTGGTAACGACTGTGTACACTTGCACAAACCTCCGAGTTACAAGTTTTTGGCGCCGTTGCCGGGGATTGTCAACTGTTGCCATAGTCTTTTTTTTCATGAAATTATTTATTTTCAATTTGATTTATTTTTAACATTACTAACTTATTCTTTTTAATTTTTGTGATTTTATTTTATGGTGTTTATGAGCATAGATTGAATTATCGATTTACTCCCTATAGATCCTGAAATTGAGCGAACTTTCAAATAAAGAAGACATGAACGAACAGTTAAAAAACAAGTCAATATGAACCTTGGAAATCAGAATCAAGACCAAGGTAATGAAGCCGATTATGTACGAAATCCTATCCTCATTGTCGATGATAGGGATCGATGCATCAGACAATATGCTGTGCCACTTTTTAGTGAGTTAAACCCAAGAATTAGAAGGCCAGATATTGAGGCAACCCAGTTTGAATTAAAACTAGTGATGTTTCAAATGCTACAAACGGTGGGCCAATTTAGTGGTATGCCCATGAAAGATCCACATCTCCACCTTCAATTATTTATAGAGGTGAGTGATTCATTCAAGATAGCTAGTGTGACTGAAGATGCACTGAGGTTGAAGTTATTTCCATACTCGTTGCCAGATCGAGCACGAGCATGGCTTAATTCATTGCCACCAAGTTCCATATCTACATGGCAAGAATTAGCAGAGAGATTATTGGTTAAGTATTTCCCACCTAGCAAAAACGCTAAGTTAAGGAACGAGATCACAACTTTCCAACAATTGGATGATGAGTCTTTGTATGAGGCTTGGGAGCGATTCAATGAGTTACTTCATTAGTGTCCTCAACATGGGATTCCTCATTTATCCAGTTGGAGACATTTTATAATGGTCTCAATGTACACACAAGATTGATGGTAGATGCTTCCGCGAATGGTGCAATTTTGTCTAAGTCTTATAATGAGGCTTATGAGATCATCGAGAGGATCGCGAGTAATAGCTATCAATGGCCAACAAATCGAACAGCTTCAGGAAGACGTGTAGCCGGAGTTCATGAAGTTGACTCCCTCACTTCGTTATCAGCTCAGGTATCGTCTATTTCCTCTATGTTAAAACAATTAACCGCTAATAGTACTAATAATTTTGCAACTCAGCCACCAAGTCCATTTGAAATAGTTTCTTGTGTGTTCTGTGGGGAAGGTCATTCTTTTGAGAATTGTCCATCAAATCCCGAGTCAGTGTACTATGTGGGGAACCAATATCAAAATTGGAGTGGACAAGGACCCAGTCCAACTTCTACAATCCTTCATGGCGTAATCATCCTAACTTTTCTTGGAGCAGCCAAGGAAATGGACCGAACAACAACTTATTGCAGCAAAGACCCAACCAATCTCAAGGGTTTAATCAACAAGCTCCAAAACCACCTCCAGTTGAGGCATCAAACAATTTTGAGAACTTGTTGAAAGCATACATGGCAATGAATGAAGCTTTGATCCAAAGCCAAGCAGCAATACTGAAAAATTTAGAAAACCAAATGGGTCAATTAGCTATAGAGCTATGTAATAGACCGCAAGGAACCTTACCGAGCGATACTGAAAATCAAAGAAATTTGGGTAAAAAACATATCAAGGCAATGGAATTGCGAAGTGGTAAAATTCTAGAACCCCGATTAATTGATGTCGAAGATAAGCCCGTTGAAAAGAATCAACCAGCTGTTGAAGTTCCTACACCAAAGGAATCAAAAACTGCAAGGTTTGACAAGGTAAACCCTGACGTAGTGAATTCATATATTTTAACATCTTCTTTGGATACAGATTTACCTACTCAATAAAGTTTTTCGGTTCAACCGAAAGTTCCATCACCTCTATATCCGCAAAGATTGCAGCAAAACAAGCAGAAACAAGAGGTGCAATTCAAGAAGTTTTTAGATGTTCTGAAGCAATTACACATCAATATTCCATTGGTGGAGGCTTTAGAACAAATGTCAACTTATGTGAAGTTTATGAAGGATATACTGTCTAAGAAGAAACAACTGAGTGAGTATGAGAATGTTGCCTTGACAAAGGAGTGTAGTGCATTCCTGCAGAACAAATTGCCACCGAAATTGAAAGACCTAGGAAGTTTTACTATACCCTGTAGCATTGGTGAAACTAGACGTGTTAAAGCTTTGTGTGACTTAGGAGATAGTATCAACTTGATGCCTAAGTCTATTTTTAAGATGTTAGGGATTGGTGAAGTAAGATCTACAACTGTGACGCTTCAGCTAGCAGATCGATCTTTAGCATATCCCAAAGGAAAGATCGAAGATGTTTTGGTAAGAGTCGATAAGTTTATTTTTCCTACTGATTTCATTGTCTTAAATTTTGAAGCAGACAAGAAAGTGCCGATCATCCTTGGGAGACCTTTCTTAGCCACGGGAAAAACGTTAATTGATGTGCAGGAAGGAGAACTCACCATGCGAATGATCAGGTAACCTTTAACATTCTTAAAGTGATGAAATTTCTCGATCCGGCAGAGGAGTGTTCAGTTATGGAAGAGATAGAAACCTTGGTTTCTATGGAAAGCTATTTTGAAGAAGATCTATTGGAGAAAGCCTTAGATCTTGACCCTTTGGAGGATGAAGAAGGTAAAGAAAACATGGCTTTGATGGAAGCCAATCCGGGAAATTTTATTCAATCCACACGGTTTGAACCGTTGGAGTTGGAAGTCAGAGAATTTATACAACCCAAGTTATCAATTAAAGAACCACCTAAACTCGAACTAAAGGTACTTCCTTTCCATTTGAAATATATTTATTTAGGTGATTATTCTACTTTGCCTGTGATTATTTCAGCGGAACTGACGAAAGATCAAGAGGAGCAACTAATTGCTGTTCTAAAGAAATTTAAGAAAGTAATTGCTTGGAACATAGCTGATATTTGAGGTATAAGCCCTTCTTTTTGCATGCATAAAATCATTTTAGAAGAAGGTGAAAAAGCTCAAATTGATGGGCAAAGAAGGCTCAATCCTATTATGAAAGAAGTTGTGAGAAAGGAAGTGATCAAATGGTTAGATGCTAGAATCATCTATCCTATTTCAGATAGTTCGTTGGTAAGTCCGGTGCAGTGTGTGCCAAAGAAAAGTGGAATCACGATTGTTGAAAATGAGCGTAACGAGTTAATTCCAACAAGAACAGTTATCGGTTAGAGAATCTGTATTGATTACAGAAAGTTAAACAAAGCCACTCGGAAGGACCATTTTTGTTACCTTTTATGGATCAGATGTTAGATCAACTGGCAGGTAATGAATTCTATTATTTTTTAGATGGCTATTCAAGATATAACCAAATAGTTGTAGCCCTGGAGGACCAACATAAAACAACCTTTACTTGTCCATATGGTACGTTTGCTTTTAGGCAAATACCTTTTGGTTTATGCAATGCACCTGCAACTTTTCAACGATGCATGATGGCAATATTTATTGATATGGTTGAAAATTTTGTTGAGGTTTTCATGGATGATTTTTCTATTTTTGTAACACTTATGATATATGTTTGAGTAATTTGGCTAAGGTACTGAAGAGATACGAAGAGATGAATCTTGTCCTTAATTGGGAAAAATGTCATTTTATGGTCAAGGAAGGGATTGTCTTAGGTCATAAGATCTCAAAGAAAGGAATTGAAGTTGATAAAGCAAAGGTGGGTGTAATTGAAAGATTACCGACCCCAATGAATGTGAAAAGAGTCAGAAGTTTCTTAGGCCATGCCGATTTTTATCAAAGGTTTATCAAAAATTTCTAAATCGTTGTGTGTGTTGATGAGAAAGATACAGTCATTGATTTCAACAAAGGATGTTTGGAAGCTTTTGAATAGTTAAAGAAGCGGTTAATCTCAGCCTCAATAATCGTTACACCTGATTGGAACTCACATTTTGAGTTGATGTGCGATGCAAGTGACTATGCCGTTGGAGCTATGATGGGTCAAAGAAGAAAGAAAGTGTTTCACCCTATTTACTATGCAAGTAAAACTTTAACGGGAGCCCCATGCAATTATACGGTAATCGAAAAGGAACTCTTCGCTATAGTTTTTCTTTCAAAAAATTTCGCTCATATCTTATAGGTACCAAAGTTACAGTATTTACTGACCATGTGGCCATTAAATACTTGTTCATAAAGAAAGATACAAAAGCAAGGCTAATTCATTGGATACTTTTACTTCAAGAATTTGACCTTGAGATCCAAGACAGAAAAGTTGTCGAAAATCAAATAGTTGATCATCTGTTGAGGTTGGAGCAAAATGAGGTAACTCAGTCATGTGTGCCTATCAATGAGAATTTCCCAAATGAACACTTATTTGAGGTAAATCGAATGCATGAAATACCCTGGTTTGCTGATTTCGCCAATTATCTTGCATGTGGAATAATTCCTCGAGAAATGACATACCAACAAAGGAAAAAATTCCTTTATGATAGTCGGTATTATCTTTGGGAGGATCCGTTTTTGTTTAAACAATGTGCAGATAATATAATCCAAAAGTGTGTAGCTAAAAGCGAGATTGCTAAGATATTGTATCATTGCCATTCATCTCTAAGTGGTGGACACTTTGGTGGTTCACGTACTACTACAGCAAAGATTTTGCAAGTAGGTTTCTTTTGGCCTACACTATTTAAAGATACTTATTCTTATGTGAAGAACTGTGATAAATGCCAAAGGACGAGAAATGTATCTAGGAGGAATGAGATGCCCTTGACAAACATTTTGGAGATTGAATTGTTCAAAGCGTGGGGCATTGACTTCTTAGGCCCGTTTCCTTCTTCGTATGGGAACAAATACATCTTAGTTACTATGGACTATGTATCCAAGTGGGTTGAAGCTAAAGCATACCCTACAAATGGTGCTAAGGTGGTCATGCGATTTCTACATAAGCATGTGTTTACACGATTTGGGACACCAAGAGCTATTATTAGTGATGAAGGTTCTCACTTTGTGAACAAATCGCTTAAGTGGTTGGTTGATAAATATGATGTGAAGCACAAGATTGCTACTGCCTATCACCCCCAGTCTAATGGGAAAGTTGAAAGAGTGAATCACGAAATTAAAGGTATCCTTGAAAAGGTAGTACGCCCTAGCAGAAAAGATTGGTCTCGAAGGCTCGATGATGCATTATGGGCCTATCGAACATCATTTAAGACTCCGTTAGGAATGACTCCTTATCGGTTAGTCTTTGGAAAGGCATGTCAATTGCCATTAGAGTTAAAGAATAAAGCTCACTGGGCTTTGAAGCAGTTGAACTTTGATATTAAGCAAGCCGGTGAGAGAAGGATGTTACAACTTGATGACTTGGAAAAGCTGAGGTTGTTTTCCTATGAGAATGCCAAAATGTGTAAAGAAAGATCAAAGAGATGGCATGATAGTCATATACAACCTCGCGAGTTTAAAGAAGGTTACAAGGTTTTCTTGTTTAATTCAAGGTTGAAGTTATTTTCTGGGAAGCTTAAATCCCAATGGAAAGGACCTTGTACCATCTACCAAGTTTATCCTTATGGAGCTATTGAATTATACGACAATTACGGAGGTACGTTTAAAGTTAATGGTCAACATTTCAAACACTACTGGATGGTGAAATTGAGCAAATTGAATCCTCGCTCAAATTAGCAAACCCTTAATTTTTTTATGAAATCATTGTGTAAATAAATAAATAATTAGAATTTATTTTCTTAACTTATTACATTTAATTAATTCTGTCTAAGGAGATTGGAACTTAAGAGGGACCGCTGTGACCCCTCCAACCTGAATTAATTTAATGTAAATTGTTAAGAAGAAATTTTCTAATTAAGACTTAAAATTTTTAAATTTCATTTGTTCTGTTAAATTTTAAATTTTTATGTTAATAAAGGGGGTCAAATTTGGCCCAAGTACTTATCAGGTTTTTTTAGTAAGATACAGTCTGAGTTTGAGCCCCAAGACAGGAAAAAGGAGGGAAAAATTCATGCCTTGCCGTCACACCTATTGCTTGTGGCCCAAGTAACCCTAATGTAGCTAAATTTTTGCTACACCTGGCCCTAATTTTTCCCTATATAAACTCCTTTCCATTCTACTAATTTTCATAACCCTCAAAGAAATTTGCTTACACCCTAAAAAATCCCTAAATCTCCCTTTTGTGCCATCAACCTCAAATCCCCGAAAGAAACCCTAGTTCTCTTCCCTTTTTGCTGAAATTCCCTATTGCCGCCGCAAAGAGATTGCTGAAGCACCACTGTTGCTTTCGAACGTTGTCGTCCCCGTCACACCATCCCTGCTGTCGCAAGATTCTTTTCGTAGCAAGTTCTACCCACTTTGTGAATTTCTCTTTTCTCTTTTGTGCAAAAACTCTACCGAATTTTTGGGAAAAGATACCATGTCTCGCAAAAGAACCAGATCTTCAAAGACTACTCCTAAAAACCAAATTTTTATCGATGAAGAAGTGAAAGAGAGATTTGATTCAATCTTCAAGAATCAACCTATGATGCCAGAAAAAGGTTTTGACTTGAAGAGTAATGATTTGATGGTTGTTCCTATACCGATTAGAAAGAAAATCAATGTTCCTGATGATGAACTAGCTCAAGAATTCTATGCTAGTTTGACTATGCAAGATGCTACTGAAGTCATCGTTCGAAAGAAAAAGGTATCTCTTACTTCTAAGTCCATCAATGATTTGTTTAATTTACCTGATGTTGAAGAAGATGAGTACTACCCTATGATGAACAATATCAATTGGGATTTTCTTCAACAAGTGCTTGATGTTGTGACAAATCCGGGATCCCAATGGATTATAAGAAACTATGGGAGCTATTCTTGTTGAAGAGAATACTTAAAACCAGTAGTAGAGGTATGGTTTTATTTCGTTCGCTATAGTTTTATGCCTATCTCACATAGTTCCACCATCTCAATGGAAAGGATGCTTTTGTTATATGCAATTTTGACCGAAAAGTCCATTAATGTTGGGAAAATTATCCTCAAGGAGATTCACGATTGTGCTCAAAAAACGTAGGAACTGCTTATTTCCCATATGTAATCACTTCACTTTGCTTAAAGGCTCGTGTTAAAACACAAGCAAATCTGAATGGGAGATATGTTCAAGGATACATTACAAATTATGATCTTGAAATATTAGTAGAGAGGGTGCATGAACTGAATCAAGGTGAGCAAGAAGAGCCAACTGAGTCGGATACAGAAGAGTCAACAAATGGAACTGAAACTGAAGCTAATTCAGTCACAAACACTGAAGAGGAAGAATTTGATAAGGAACCGAACATTCCTGAACCAAGGGTTGAGCCAGAAGAAGAACCATTCAAGCTAAGTGTTGAACCTGAATATACAACTCCCATGCCGACTTCTGCAAGTACGTCAAGGAAATTAGAGTTGTCAAATTTTGATGGATATGTGCAAGTTCATGCACAATCAACAACAAACTTACTGGAAATATGCAAAAATTAGAGATGACTCAATTCGAAATATTTTTATGAATATCTCTAATACTTTTGTTCCTGAGTTCTCAGATGCTATCTTTGAGACATGGACAAAAGATACTGACGATGCAAGCGGAGATGGAGCTAAAGAAGACAAGGGGAATAAGTCAAAAAAATAAAAGGGGGATTCTTGTCCTATTATTTATTTAATTATTTTTAGGTCTTTAGGAATTTATTTCTTTCGTAATTAGGATTTAATTTCTGCGGAATAAAACATAGAAAGCATGAACAAACTTAGCACTTCTTCAGAAAGAATAAGACTAAGTGATGTGGTAAGGGGAATGAACATGTCTAGGATTGGGTTATTAGGGAAGACTTTGTACTTAAGCAGTTTTAATGACTCACCTCTCTTTCTTTACAACCCTACCTGGTGTTCAGTTTTCATTCATTACTTTGTTCTTGCAATGAGGACATTGCTTCTTTTTAAAGGGGGTAAGGCAAATAAATTGCTCAAACTTTTAAAATTTTCAAGTATGTTTTAATCATTTCTTTCATAAGTATGTTTTAATAAATGAATGTTTAGAGATATTCTTGTTACTGAGATAGTTTGTATGCAAGTATGAATGATGATTTATCTAAGTGAAAGTATGTTATCATGAAGAATGGAATGCTTGTATGATCTTAGCCTTAGTAATGTTTGCCATGAAAACTTAGTTCTTTTGAGATTAAACATGCATGAAGGTTTATATCTTTAGAATTGACTTAGTAACTTTCTTAAGGCGAAATCCTAAGGGACATAAAAGTCTTAAATTATATAGGCACTATTTCTTTGGATCGTTTGAGCCTTCTCAAGCCCCATGATATTAGACCCTTGAATTTGTAATTTTGAGCTTAAAGGCTTCTTTTTTTTTCTTTTTTTTTTTTGCAATGAGCCTACATTATAAGCCAATTATCATCTTTTTAAAGCTATCCTAAATTTGTGCACCTATCTTAACTAAAATTGTCTTGGGAATCAACACTTGAGGAAATTTTCATAAAGATGTATGTGCTCATGCTAAAAGAAACAAAGAAAAGTTCGCTCAGTCTTCGAAAAAAAGGAACAATGTATGAGTTCGAGTTCAAAATAAGTTTAGGGGTGTTCCAAAGGTTCACTCAAAGAAAAAGGTTGTATTACGAGAAAACTAAGACAAAGTTAAACGTTAAGATTTTTAAACCGAAATGTCCCATCTCTTAAAATCCCTACTTTTAACCGAGCCCCATTACAACCTTATAAAAGACCTGTTGATTTGATGATTATGTCACCTACATTAGTGGAGAGGAAGTCCTAAGTTCAACATATGAAGATCATAAATAAGCCTTGTGATTGTTTGCTTGATTGATAGAAATTATGTTGAATGAAGAATGTTATCTATGGCTGTGACATACATGCAAACTATGATTCATGTTGGCATATTTTGAAGCTTTGTGTAATCTTAAGGAATGTTTGCATATGAATTACTTGTTAATAAAGAAGATCGATAAGCATGAAGTTATTAATGCATGACTATGGGACAAAGATTGGTGATGCTTACACAATTAGCAATTTTACCTTAGCAAGACCTTTTGTTGTGCATAAACATTACTCGGGATGAGCAATGATTTAAGTTTGGGGGTGTGTAAACGGAAAAATATAAAGGATTTTTCCTATGTAATTTATCACCTTTTTACTTAATTTTATTGTTAAAACTAAGTAATTGTTTAATAAATTAATGAAATATGTGAAAATATGAAATTAGGACATAAAAATTATTAAATTTTGATTTTATGCTTTATTATATAGTTTTCATGTAATAAATGGCTTATTTTATATTAATTTGAATATATTAAATTTTTTAAGACATAAAATGGATCATGCATGATTAAATTAAGTAATAAAATATAAAATTATATTTAATAATTCATTTTAAAATATTTCATTAATAATTTGGGTTTTAATTAATTAATTAAATTCGATAAATTTAATTCTTTGGTCCTCTAACTTGATGATTTATTTTGGACAGGTCTGATAGCTTTGCTGGATTACAAAACCGTCCAAATTGGAGACCAAGTCAACCCAAAATTCGGCTACACATGGCTGTCCATAAACCACTTTTTGGTTTAATTGCATAAGGTCCTTAAAGAGTTGAAGAAATTAGAGATTTACCTTAAGATTTCCACTTTACCGAGTCTTAGTCCTGAGTTGCTGTGGCACTCAAATTGACCTAAAATCAAGGAAAAATCAGCTTAACTTACTAAAATTATGGCCAGCCACCCATGGAAGATGCTTCATAAGATGGAAACTTCTATTTTTAGCAAACAATCTCTCTCTCCTCACCTATAAATAAGACCCTCTCATTCCTTCATTCATCATCCCTCAAGCATCCATCAAGCATCATTCTCTCTTTTTCTTTAGCCTTTTCCATTCCGATGCCTAACATCATCTCTTCATAGAGATTTTCGCAATTAAACGACGGCTAATGGACGGATAATTGAAATGTGCATGCTCAATTTAGATCCTAACACGATTAAATTGTAGGTTGCATAACAACTCTAACCAAGCTCTGTTATCTGTATAGTTTTTAGATTTGTGTGATTAAATTGTTTCAAACCTAACACGTCCCTGTTACCTCACACGAATGCTAAGAAGCCCTTAGTAAATAAGGATCAGTAACATACGCATTTACTACGTAAAGGATTCCAAAAGGACCTAATGTGGTTTCCAAACTCATGAAAGATCGAGTTGCCATGGAATGTTTTTCCGAATGTTATTAAGCATGTTGATAATAAATTGAGTTTAATTAAAGTAATTGTCCTAGTTTATTTATGTTATAATTGTTGCAAATTGTGTTTAATTTTACTAAAATCTATTTCAATCATATAGGTTGCATACTTAGGATAATTGGCATTAGGAATCAATGCATTTAGTTTAATATATTTTAATCTCCACTTCTCAACTATATTGTGTTTTTTATTTACCAAATTGTTAATATGATTTTACAAATTAAGTGACTTAGCACAAATACAATCCCTGTGGAGACGATAACTCAATACTTACTTATTACTTGATAACGATTGTGTACACTTGCACAAACCTACGCGTTACATCGATCATTCTCTAGAATAAACTACCCACCAAGCTAAAAGACCCAAGGAGTTTTACTATCCCTTGTTTTATTGGTAGCTTAAATGTTGAAAAAACTTTGGTTGATTTGGGTGCTAATATAAATGTAATTCCTTATAAATGTTCAAAAAACTTGGTCTCAAGTATCCTAGGATGACAATTCAATTAACTGACAGATCAATTAAGTATCCTAGGGGTATTATTGAGGATGTACTTCTTAAAGTACATAAAGTCATATTTCTTGTTGATTTCGTTATATTGGACATGGATGAGAATATTGAGGTACTCATTATCTTAGGTCAACCTTTTTAGCCACTTCTAGAATTATTATTGATGTGGGTAATAATGAATTTGTGCTGAGGGTAGGTGATGAAGAGGTTACTCTTCAAACACATGATGCTGTGAGAATTTTTAGTGAATGAAATGATATTTGTCATTCTGTTGATGTTAGTTACCATGTGGCTTAACGTTCTTTGTATGAAATCAATCATGAAGACGTGTTAGAACCTTATCCTTTTCAAGGTGATGGAAATCAAGGGAAAAATGAAGAGAGAATGGTGTAACTCGATGAATTTGATGAATGGCGAACAAAGGCTAATGAGAACCCTAGAACATTCAAATAAGTAACTAAAGCAACATCATGGTGTGTATGTAAAGAGGACAAACCAATTCAAAGTTGAAATCGAGATGGTCGAATCCATTTGTGGTATGAAACGTATTTCCTTACAGATACTGAGATAACACATCCTGATTATGGACATTTAAGGTAAACAGTCATCATCTCAAACTTTATTTTGGTGGTGATATTGATAATGAGAGAAGGCTCCAAAATCTTATTTAACCGTAAGCTTGAAAAGGGAAGTCAAGCTTAGACTTTAAACAAGCGCTTCTCGGGCAGCAACCCGAGTGTGTTTTTTTATTTTATTTTCATTTAATTTTCTTGCTGCTTAGTTTCTTATTCACCTAATTTTTTTTATCAATTCAAAAAAATCAACAACAAAAAAGTGTCACGCAATATGGGGTAGACCACACGGCCTGGAGACACGATTGTGTGACCCACACCCCTTGACACAACTGTGGGAGAACAAAGAATTAACCCCACACGGCCTATGCACACTACATGGCCTAGACACGTGGGAGTGTCATGGATCATGTGAATACTGGAGCCAGTTTTTGAATTTTCTTTTGACACACAGTCTACGTGAATTCACATGGCTTGGTGACATGGTCGTTGGTACACACGGCCTAAACACACGGGCGTGTCCCAAGCCGTGTGAACATTGGAGAATTTTTAAAATTTTTTTACAGGCCGCACGAATTTAGAGAGATACATGGCCTTGTGACATGCCTGTGTGGCCCATATAGCCTTGCACATGGGCATGTACCTTTTTTTCTAAAGCTATTTTTTTTCCTTCCTACCCCATTTCACCAAACCCTAACCCTAATAGCTACTCTATCTTCACCGTCACCACGCACCCAAAAGTCCCCCGAACTATCTTTTATTTTTTATTGTTATTTGTTTTTTATTTTATTTGTCGAACTTATATGTTTTATTTTATTTCATTATGCACTTTACTGTTGTTATT
Source organism: Gossypium turneri (assembly GCA_008044935.1). Classification (NCBI taxonomy): domain Eukaryota; kingdom Viridiplantae; phylum Streptophyta; class Magnoliopsida; order Malvales; family Malvaceae; genus Gossypium; species Gossypium turneri. The sequence continues at coordinate 18,618,965 of CP032583.1, forward strand.
ATTTTGTTGACTGCTTTTCTATTTTGTTATCTCTTTATCTTGTTTTATTTTCGTCTATTCGGAACCACGTACTTAATTTAGAATCTCCTACGATTTCAAATTTCACTATTCCAACGAAATCATCCAAATTTAGGGCAGTTTTAGTTCTCTTCCTCACTTATGATATTTGCTTATTGTGCTTATATTTGTTTTTACATTGAGGGCAATGTACATCTTAAGTGTGGGAAGGATTTATATGTTTATTGAATATAGTCTTAAATTATTTTTTGTGTTTAAGTAATTTTATCAAACCTAACATTGAAGTTATTTCTTTTAATTTGGAGTTTTTATTTATTCTATTTGGGATTAATTTGTGATTTTTTATGCATAGTGTGATTTATACTTTAAGTCACGAGAAAGTCAAGCATGATAAGTTTTTTTAAGAAATTATTATTTTAGGTTGTCTCCCTGAACTAAAGCATTAACTTGAAATTTTAAATTTGCAAGTTTGACATCAAAACCATATTTTTTTGTGAGCCTTTGAGCTTATAAAGCATACATTTTATTTCGTGCTCATTTTATTTTTGGTTGTAAGTATGTCAACTTCATTTCTTATTCTAGAACTGGCAACAATTATACATATCAAGACCACATTATTGATTTGATTTACTGAGATGATAGAGGCATTTAAGATTTAACCCCCTTAACCTTTAAATAGCTTACCCGTTGAATTAGCCCCTAGTTAACCCCTCTGATCCTAACACATTTTTTTCTTATCACACATTTGTTTTAACCCTTGTAACCCATTTTAATGTTGTAAATTATCCTTTTATTTACTCTCTTTTTGTCAAGATTCAATTTGGTTAGTTTTCTGAATATGTTGCATCATTTGTATTGTTGAATTCTCTCTTTTTTTCTCAAAAAATTGAAAAAAATAATGAATGAAAAACAAAAAAGAACAAAAATTCTTGAATCGTGAGTCTCATCGTTTGTATAAAATCTCGCATTTGCCTTTATTTATTTTTTATGTAAATTCTTTAAATTCAACAACTGGTTTTTTTCTAGTTTGGTAACTTATTAACTTGACTCTCGATTGTAACCAACTTTTCTGACCTTTTTCGCACCCTTAATCTAAGCCCCATTACAACCTTGTAAAGACCTCTTATATGGTGTGTCATCTTGTTATATAGTGGTGAAGATTTGATTTTCAAGCAAGCCTATGGTAATAACATTTCTTGTTTGATTGTTGAGTGCCCATTACTTGAACCTTAAACACTTTGAGTGCTTTGAGTGAACCATAGTGAGGGTATTCATTCTTGTTGAGTTGAATATTAGGTAATTATTGAGATAGGGAAGACTGTTGGGAAATGTGTCTATATTGTAGTAAACATGTAAATATTTTCTATTTATTTGAACGATAAATAAATAAATAAAATTAATTTCACATTTCACTATTATGTCTTTTGTATTTCTTTCTTTTATATTTTGCATGCATAGCGAAATTGTGACAAGCAAATATTAGCTATTGTCTAAGTTCAAACTGAAGATAAGTGGCATTGTAAGAACGTTTACATTGTGAGAAAGACAACTTACTTCAGTAGATACTCTCAATAAGCCTGTAATCCCGTAAAAGAATCAAAGTTAGCCTTTGATTCAAATACTAAGAAGGATTATTATGTCATCTACAATTCCAGTTTGGGAGATGGCTAGTCTTGGCTATCGGAGCAGTTGACTCCACGGGTAGAGACATAGATGTATTCATTGGTAGAATGATACATTGGATTGGACCCAAGATGAATTAAATTTGAATCCATTTGTAAATTTCACTTGTAATGTTCATGGTGTGATTTACCTAAATCCCGAGTTCGTTACTGGCCATGCATATGCAATTCATGTGCTTTGATCTAAATGGAGGCTTATGCTCTAAAGATGATCGAGCCCGTAGCCAGTATGATAGGTACGTGACTTGTATCTGGCATGGCTTTATTAGCAACAGTGGAATTCATAGCCTAATTAAAGAGTTAATGATATCCTCTCATTGGCATTGTATGGGTTGATAAATATGGAACGTGGCCACGGGTTGCTTGTTCTCGAACGAGTAATTTATCACAGTCATTTGTTGACATTGATCATATTAATCATTAATAAGACACAATGGTGACAATGAGATAAAATAGGATTGTATTGAGTAAATGGATTTAGCTCAAGGGAATCATGGATATCATATGAGGGTAACACACACATGACTAGATCATTAGACAAAATAGTTGGATGAATTATTTTTGTAAAAAGTATACAATAAGGAGTTTTCAATCATGGTACTTCTTGTGGACATACTCCATGATTAAGTAATTGTGAATTATTGGAACGATGCTTCTAAACATAATTGCAATTTCCAGAGCCTAATTGTATATGTCTGATTGGTCCCTTTGCTAGCTCAACAAAAGCTCGATCGGACTGCCTTTGAATCAGAAGAAAATTCTACGGCTTTGAAAATAATTTAATTGAATGAATTTATTCTATGTGGAATTAAATTAGGTGGTCGTGAGAATTGTTCAACTAGAAAATTTCATTAAAGAATTTTCTTGAAAAACTAATTTGCAAAATATAAATGATTTTTAGGAAAATTAATTTTGATCAAGTAAAATTAAATTAATCAAATTAATTAAAACTAATATGATATTTTTGGAAATTAATTTTCACGTCAAATGATTGGCCCAATGGATAATTGAACTTGAAAATTGGACCTAAGATCGTAAATTGGGCCTAGGAGCCCAAAACTGAGACCAAGACCCAAAAACTCGTTGAACCAGGACCCGTATGTGAAACCGGACAAACGGTCCAACGGGTGCTAGACCAGACAGGTCAGGTTGTTACTGATTCAGATCAAACTGATAGTAGTCGAATAGGCTCGGGGTGCCGTAAGGGTGTCGTACCTGTATCACAAGACACGGCGGCGTCCTGGTGGCTAACGACAGTTTGTCTTCAGTGGTTCAGTAGTGAAAGAGTTACACTCCTACTGGGACTCTACTAGAGAATTTTATTTCAGATTATCTATTCCAAAAATAATATCATTTTAATAGTTTAATATTAAATTAAATTTAATACTTATCTTAATAGTATTTTATAATTTAATATTAAAGTGGTTATATTAAAATTTAATTTAATCTAATGTTTAAACAATCTATTATTTTAATATGATTTAATATTAAATTAGTGTAATATTTATCTTGATAAATATTATATTAATTTAATATTAAAGTGATTAAGTTTAACCATAGTTAAACTCTTTAAACTCTCCCTATATAAAAAGAGTATTGGGTCATTATTTGACACACACTTGAATTCAAGAGAAAATAGTAGAGAGAAAATTCTTTGAAGAGATTATTTCAGAAAATTTCTACAGATGTTTTTCTGATTTGCAAATTGGCCCAAAAGTTTAGAGAAATTATTAAATTACCCCACTAGTAATTTTTGTGAAATTTTTTTTGATTCGAAGCAAGCCCACACTCGACAAAGCTTGAGAGAATAGAAGAAGACTACTCGGTTGAAGCGCTCATCCTAAACGAATCGAAAAGGTACAATTTTGATTAACTGTTTGTTACTTTAGATATCTCAACCAAGACCTTATTTCGGAAAAAATTTTAAAACTCTGGTTTTTCCCTAAATTTATTATCCTCTGCATTTTCCAAACCTATTTTTTCCAACAATTGGTATCAGAGACAAGTTGTGTTCTATCTATAAGTATAAATAAATAATCAAAACAAGTTTCTTTTCTTCTTGAATGATTTGATTACATAGAATGTGTCACTCTTTAGATCTTATGCATGTTTTGAGTTATATATGGGAATGGATATGATATTATATAATCGTTATATAATTATTTTTTATTGTCGAGGTTGTGGTTTTTAGGAAATAGACTGTGGATTATCATCTCCTCATAGGGCTATTTTTTAAATTCATAGAATTCTTGTGAGCCGAAAATGGACATAGGACTTAAATGTACTTTTTCCAAAAAGAGTCCATGACAAGGAAAAGGTGGCATGGCGGTTGAAGACCCAGGAATGCCTTGTGGCAAAAACATTATGTAATTTTATTTTCTAGAAATAGAACCATAGAAACCTTAGCTGGCAATTTTATTTTAATTACCTGTCTCATTATATATATGTTTCATAATTGTTTATAATATTTATATTATGTAATGTTATAATTGTGATATATATATGAGATGATCCACAGTTGATCGATTAAAAAATAAGAAGTGTGGTAATGAGAAAATACATGTGTTGTATTGTTCTATTCATTTCTTTAAGTTATTCGATAACTGTCAGAACTGTAGTAATAAGAAGGTGTATGTCTAGGATTGGATCTGGCTAGGAAAGGCTTAGTTTTTAAGCGGTTAAATTTGACTCACCTCCCTTTCCTGGGACCCTACTTGGTGCGGTTCACATTCATTTCTTCGGTTTTCCCTTAAAAGAAAACTATGGAGAATCGAAATTGTTTGTTTTTATTATTGATTGATTCTTGTGAATGAAATTGAATATTATAAAATTGTCATTGCATGTCATGCATATATTGGAAGCATGTCATTTAAATTAGGTAAGAATGCCACTAGGACTACTGTATGATAATTATTGAAATTTGGAATAAAAAATATTACATGTTTTAAAATATTGAGTGGGAGAAGGTCCTTTAACAAGACCTACGGCCTCTATTGATGGTCCCTAAGTGATCGCATGATAAAGTTTCGAGCCGGTTCCTACCCTAGCCACGTACCCCAAGGTAAACTTTTTCATGTGGGTTCACTAGATTGGATTTCCTTTTAAGGACAACTAGTCATGCTTGACTTTCAGAGAGATCATCCCAAGATGACTCACAAATGAGAGCATGTTCATGATGGGTGTTGAGTCAATGGTTACACACTCAAGATCATCTCTTATTAAATATTTTCCCAAGAAACAATACTTAAGCTAGAGATGATGGCCAAACATTAAACGGTCATTAGTTCGTGTGGAGACTTGAGAATTAAGATTCACGAACTGAGTGGATTTAATCCATGTGCTTGCTAATTAATCATGGTACCCTAAGGCGACATGGTTGATGGGTGTTTGAATGATCGTAGCAAGGAAGAAATATTTTTTTCAAGGTTTTAATACAGGACGCATGCCTCATACTGCATTCTTGATATGTTGCTGAAATGAAAAATATTTACTTAATACAAATATAGTAATTAGTGAATATTTTTTTTTCAGTTATGTCTCCTACTCCTCTTATTGGCAATATTACTAAGAATAAGTTCAATGGGGATAACTTTCGAGAATGGAAACGAAACTTGCTAATAGTTCTCAACTGTGAGAAACACAAATTTGTTCTTGACGAAACGTGCCCTCATGAAGCTCAGCCCAAAGCGAGAAATTGTTGGAGAGATTCTGACTCGAATTCTTGATGTTATATGTTAGTGAGCATGAGTAGTGTATTGGAAAAGCAACACAAGAATTTTTGTACTGCCAAAGAGGTCATGATAAATTTGGAGGATTTGCTCAGAGGCCAAGTCGTATTGGCTCAACAATTCACTATTACAAATTTGATGAATTCTCAACAGAAAACCAGCATTTTGATCAAAGAACATATGCTAAATCTTATGGGGTTCTTTGTGAAAGTGGAGGACAATAGGGTTGAACTAGATGTGAACACTCAAATTGAAATAGTGTTCAAATCCTTAACTAAGGAGTTTGTTTATTTTAGGGCCACTTACGACTTATGGAATAAGGATCTTACCTTGACTCAGCTTACGAAGGAATTAAAATCCTATGAGTTGATGCTGAATGGTGGTAAATCGGTTCAGGAGAAACCTGAAGCAAACTTAGCTATGGACCCCTCGTCCTCTAAAGAGAAGCAGAAAGCTAACGGAAAGAAAAAATCGGCTGAGTCTTTGGTTCCACCTTGTGTTGATAGGACGAAGGCTAATAAGTCAAAAAATCAAATGTTTCTTCTACAACAGGAAAAGCTTTTCAGATCAAACTGCAATGAGCATTTGGATTACCTAGCCGAAAAGGGAAAAGGTATGGAATTCTTTGTGGTTGAAGCTTGCTTAGTAGAAGAATCAATTGACAACTAGGTTATTAATTCTAGAACCACTAACCATGCGTGTGTTTCTTTACAAGGGTTCAATGAAACGAGAATCTGCGTGACAGGAGCCTCTCATTGCGAACTGGAGATGGGAGCTATGTTTTAGCAAAAGCAATGGGAGAAGTTATTTTACACTTTGATAATCTTAGGAATATTTTTTTAAATAACGTGTTTTATGTACCTCATTTTAAAAGGAATTTAATTTCTGTAGCATGTTTATTTTATGACGATTATATTGTGACATCCAATAAAGGGATTACTATTCATAAAAATCAGATTGCTATTCATAGAAATCATTCTTTAATCTGTAATGGATGGATGGAAAACAATCTCTACTTTATCAAACCAAATAACTATTCGATGCTTCAAACTGGAATAGTGAATAAAAAGCTTAAAAATTTTCACTCTAATGAGGAGTACCTATGGCACTTAAGACTTGGTCATATTAACCAAGAAAGAATCACTAGACTCATGAAAGATGGTCCCATATATGTTTAAGAAAGTTAGTCTTCTAGAATTTGAATCTTGCTTGGAAGATAAAATGACTAAGAGGTCTTTTAATGCGAAAGGTACAAAGGCCAACCAACCTTTAGAACTTGTGCACACTGATGTATATGGTCCTATGAGCATCAGTACTCAAGGAAGTTACGATTATTATGTGACTTTTATCGACGACTATTCTCGATACGGATATGTGTATCTAATGCACCGCAAAAGCAAAACCTTTGATAAATTTGAGCATTTTGTACAGAAGTGAAAAACTAATTTGGTTTATCCATAAAGAATCTTCAGTCTGACCGAGGTAGGGAATACTTGTCCGACAAGTTCTTAGGATACCTTATAGAGAATGGGATTTTATCTCAATTGACTATACCAGGCACTCCACAGTAGAATGGCATAGCTAAGAGAAGGAATAGAACATTGCTTAACATGGTTTGTTCAATGTTAAGTTATTCACAACTTCCTACTTCCTTCTAGGGATATACAATACAAACAGCTTGCTATATTCTAAATGATGTGCTAACCAAGTCTACTTTAGAATATGGGTTTGTCCAGCACACATTCTGGATAATGATGCAAAGAAGTTGGATGCATAGACAAAATTGTGCATGTTTGTAGGTTGTCTGAAAGGAACAAAGGGAGGATTATTCTACAATTAGAAATATAATACGATTAAGGTTTCTACTCATGCTACTTTCCTCGAGGAAAGCTACATAGATGTGTTGAAAATTACTTTTAGGACTCGGTATGGACATTATGAGGTTTTGGTGATGCCATTTGGATTAACTAATAACCTTGTTGCGTTCATGAATTTGATTAACTGAGTATTCCACTCATACTTGGACCAGTTTGTGGTTGTCTTCATAGACGACATCTTGGTGTATTCTCCTTTTGATGAGGATCATGACAAGTACTTAAGGGTTGTTCTATATATTCTTTGGGATAAGCAGTTGTTTACGAAAATGAATAAAGCTACCTCGGAGTGTTACTCTCATTGCTGCACCCTTAACGAAACTGTTAAACTAAGCCTTACTGGATAGTATGTTTTGATATAACAAATTAAAGTGATTTTGAATAAAAGTAAAGTTGAGCAAATTGATAAAATCAAGTTAAAATGGTTTCAATTGAGTCAAAAATTTTCAAATATGTTTTAACCATTTCCAAACAAGTTAGAATTGCTTCAGGACAAAAAAAAAGTATCGATACTTTTTGTCTAAGTATCGATATTTTACAAGATATCGATACCTCTCTGATAATCGATACCAAATTGACATTCTATTTCTTTCAAACCCTAGTAGATATCAATCTGGTATCGAAACTTTTATTAAGGTATCGATATTCCTGCTCCAACCGTCATTGAAATCTACATTAATTACAAAAAATATCGATATCCTTTTAGTAAGTATCGATACTCGTTGTTACAGGTGAAGTTAATGACCTAGTATTTCATCCCCAATGGCTATATTCACTTCTACAACAACCACAACAGTTGGAAATCAATTAGAAGTTATAAATACCATCTTCCAAAGGTTTAGCAAAAACAAGAAACATGTGCAAAGCTTAAAGATCAATCAAAACAACCTAGAGCTTAATTTTTTCATACCTTTTCTTGTAAAGACTTGTGAGCTTTCATTGTATTCATTTAGCTCAAGTGTTTTTCTTTATATTTGTGTTCCATTGGCAAACATCCTAATCTTGTACTGTTTATTTCTTTTACTTGCTAATTTGTTTCTCTTTAAGAGAGAGGGTTAATCCTTAAGGTTTGGATAGAAACCTTAAGGTAGTTATATCTTAAGATTTGATAAATCTTAAGAGAGATTGTAAGGTTAAACCTTATCCTAAAAGGTTTCCAAATTAGTGAATTTGGAGAAATCCTTAGTTGTGGTAAGCTAAGGAGTAGAATAGGCAATTGAGGTCGAACCACTATAAATCATTGTGTTCTTTATTGCATATTTTTCATTGCTTCCACCACAACTTCTCAAAGGCCAATTCAACCTCCCTATTGATAATCTCTAGTTGATCCCTTGGAGCTAAGATAGTGAATCAAGTGAAGAGGTTGATGAAGACAAAGAAATGGAGATGTTTGCTAGAAGATTCAAGAGATTCATGAGGTCCAACAAAGAAAGAGAATTTCAAAAGAAGGAAGGGCTCAAGCTTGGGTCTACTAATGAGAAAGACCATATTATGTGCTACGGGTGCAAGAAATAGGGACACATCAAGTATGATTATCCTCAATTTAAAAAGAAGGGGTCTAGCAAACAAAAGGCCTATGTTGCTGCTAAGAGTAATAAAGATTCATCTGATGATGAAGTAGCCAACTTATGCCTTATGTCCATCAATGATCCTAAGATAACTTCTAACTCATCTACTTTAAATGATTATTCTTTTGATGAGTTGTAAGATACCTACGATGAATTGGGTTTGGAATTTGATGTCATGATGTCAAAACACAAGAAAAATATTTCAAAATTGAGAAATGATCCAAAACCAATCATGAACTTGAAAAGAAAGTAAACAAAATGCAAGAAATTATTAATGACTTTTAATAGAAAAATTTAGACTTGCATAATTTACTTTCAAAAGTTCATGAGGATCATCAAAAGCAACTTGAGTTGCTTAAGAGTGAAAAAGCTCACTCTAACAAATTTTTTGAAATAGGAGAAAGTTTAAAACAAAACTTTGTTTAAAATAGCTTTAATTCCTATAAACATAGAGGTCCCTCAAGATTTTACAAGGGAAAACTTGTTAAGAGTGTATGGGTCCCTAAAGGACTTAGTGATACTCAAGACAATGAAGCTCTTTCAAAATGGATACGTAAAGGGACTAGAATTTTGAAGACTAATGACCATGGACCAAAAAGATATTGGATACCAAAAACTTAATTCTATGTTTATAGGTAAGATGCATTGCTTCAAGGTGTTCAAAGGAAAATTTTATGTGACTGCACCTTAATGTTGATTGGTATGGTAGTTCATTGGTTCTTTATGTTTAATATCTATCTTTGAACTAACCACTTTCTTTTCCTCTTGAGAGTTTTATTATTTTTATATAACAAAAAGGGAAGAAGAGAAAGGTAAATTTTAGTGGTTGATTGATTGCTTATATGCCAAGATTAGTGACCAAATTTTCAAATGAAATAAATGTCAAATTTGTGCTTATTTCAAATATTTATGCTCCAAATATTTGTGCCTTAAATTGAAAATGCTTTTTATATAGGGGGAGCTTAAATTGAAAATGACTTTCATTAAGGGGAGCAATCTATTCAAAAACAAATTTGCAAAATGTTTTGTTATATCAAAAAGGGGGAGATTGTTAAACTAAGTCTTATTGGATAATATATTTTGATATAATAAATTAAAGTGTTTTTAAATAAAACTAAAGTTGAGAAAATTGATAAAATCAAGTTAAAATGGTTTCAATTGAGTCAAAAATTTTCAAATATGTTTTAAACATTTTCAAACAAGTTAGAATTTCTCTAGGACAAAAAGTATCGATACTTTTTGTTTAAGTATTGATATTTTACAAGATATTGATACCCCAGTGATTGATACCCCAGTGATAATCGATACCAAATTGACATTATGTTTCTTTCAAACCCTAGTAGGTATCAATCCGGTATAAATACTTTTATAACACCCCAAACCCGGTCTAAAAGTTATGACCGAATCTGGCGATTTCACATTGTAACACCCCTTACCCGTATTCGACGCCGGAATAGGGTACGAGGCATTACTAGAAGACATACATTTGCATACGTATTAAAACGAGTTAGAAAATTTCATCCAAATTAAAACTTTCAAATTTTTAACTTGCTTTTATAATTCTTTACAACATATCCTCGAAATATTATAGTCATAACAAATAGGGCCTACGAGACCCGATATTTACTCATGTAATTCAAAGCTTTATTTCCATTTCATTCAATTCAAAATTTCTCATGTTCACAATTCAAATCAATTTCTCAATCCAATATATATTTCAGTCATCTAAGAATATAATTCAAGTTACACGAACTTACCAGGCTAAATTACAGAAATACCAAAATTTAGGGACATTTTGGTAATTTTCTATTTTCCTTAAATTTCCAGCCGATCTTGATATAAATTAATATTTCATTCAATTTATTAATTTAAATAATAAAGAAATTCATTTCATGCAATTTGGTCACTTTTTGCAATTTTTACAAAATTACCCTTAAAATTTTACTTTTATTCGATTTAGTCCATGAACTTAAAACATGCAAATTAGCTATTTTAAAATAAACTCATATGAGCTAAATATTCACATATATTTTTCCTCTTCCTCCACTCCATTCCACATCCTTAATATATACATAATACCACTATTAACTTGTTTACTCATAACAAGCTGTTCACTCATAGTCACTAAATTAATTATATCTTATGCTACAGAACTCTGAATTGAGATCCACAAATTTTATTTGAAACTAGACTCACATATATTCTTACCATAAAATTTTTCAAATTTTGATTTAGCCAATAAGTACAGTTTATTCTTTAAAGTTTCCCCTATTTCACTATTTGACAGTTCTGACCCCTCTTCACTAAAAATTAATTATCTCTTTGTACAGAATATGGATGATGTTCTTGTTTGTTTCTATTAAAAATATACTCATTAAGGATTTTAAAAATATAAATTGTAACCCATAATTATTTTTTTACAGTTTTTAATGATTTTTCCAATTCAGAATAGGAGAACTAGAATTCATTCTGACCTTGTCTCACAAAATTTATTATATCTCATGATTTACAGTTTCATTACTTGCATTTCCCGTTTCTTCTATGAGAAACTAGAATCAATAATATTTATTTCCATATTTTATTCATACTTTAATTCTATTTCCACAATTTATGGTGATTTTTCAAATTTAACCTACTGTTGCTGTCCAAAACTGTTTTAGTGCAAAATGTTGATTACTAGGTGTATAACTCCCTTATTCCCTTTCTCTATAATATTTCTCATCATTTTCACTAATTTCTCTTCACTAATATATCAAGAACATAAGACCTTATATAAGAAAACTCTACTATAACATTATTTCCATGTTTTTTCAATAATATCAAACCTAAAATATATTGAAATCTTGATGTTCTTACCTTGTACTATTGATTTCAATCTTTAACTTGATTTTCTCTCTCCTCCAGCTTATATTTCTTGAATATAACTTGATATTCTAGCTCCCCATTGTCTCCTTGTTATTCTTCTCTCTTGGAAGCTATGGAAATTCTTTTGATTTCTAGGTGAAAATGGTAAATTTTTGGTGGAAGGACCAAATTGTAAAGAAAGCAAAACTTTCTTTCTTCTCCTCTCTTCTCATGTTAGTTGCGTGGAAATATGGTGGAATGGATGATTCTTCATCTTCCTTTTCTTATATATACTAAATAAAATATTAATAAAATAATAAAATATCATTTAAAAATCAAATTAAAATATTAATAAACTAATATTTATTTATTTAATTAATATAAAATATCTCCAACATATCATTATCTTCTAAATTTCTCTCCTCTAATTGACCATTTTGCCTTTTATAATCTTTAAAATTTCATCCTTGAGTCATCACTTAATTTGGTAAAATTATGATTTAGTCCCTCAAAATTCTTCACCTTTTCAATTTGGTCCTAATTCATCCATTTTCCTTAGTTTCTAGATTATTCCACCCTTAAAATTTTACACTATTGGTCCTTCAATTTTTTTGTATTTACACTTTAATCCCTCAAATTTTGAGTATTTACTCTTGGGCAATAAAACTTTTCTCACTTTTACGATTTAATCCTTTCTTGAATTAATATGTCATAATATAAATCCCAATGTTGCCATAACTCAAAATTTCCCTTTTTGTCACTTTATTTCCTTATTTTACTATCAAGGATACCTACTTTCTTACTATAGTAATTTTCGGGGTATTACAACTTTTCTTAAGGTATCGATATATTTCGTAAAGGTATCGATACTGCTACTCTAAAGGTCACTAAAATCTGTATTAATTACAAAATATCGATACCCTTTTAGTAGGTATCGATAGTCATTGCTACAGGTGAAGTTAATGACCTGGTATTTCATCCCCAACAGCTATATTCACTTCTACAATAACAAAAATGGTTGGAAATCAATTAGAAGGTATAAATACCATCTTCCAAAGGCTTAGCAGTAACAAGGAACATGTGCAAAGCTTAAAGATCAATCAAAACAACCTAGAGCATAATTATTTCATGCCTTTTCTTGTAAACATTTGTGAAATTTCATTGTGTTCATTTAGCTTAAGTTTTCTTCTTTGTATTTTTGCTTCATTGGCAAACATTCTAATCTTGTAAGGATTATTTCTTTACTTGCTTATTTGTTTCTATTTAAGAGAGGGGTTTAATACTTAAGGTTTGGGTAGAAACTTAAGTGAGTTATGTCTTAAGATTTTGGGGCACAAATTTTAAGAGAGATTTTAAGGTTAAACATTGTCCTCAAAGGCTGCCAAATTAGTGAATTTGGGGAAATCCTTAGTTGTAGTAAGCTAAGGTAGTGGAGTAGGCAATTGGAGTCGAACTACTATAAATCCTTAAGTTCATTGTTGCATATTTTTTATTACTTCCACCACAACTTCTCAAAGGCCAATTCAACCTCCCTATCGACGGTCTTGAGTTGATCCTTCCGAGCTAACAGAAACTACCTCAGAGGAGTGTGTCGTTAGAATGGACTGATGAAAGGCAAAAGAGTTTTGATCAGCTTAAGGCAATGTTGACAAAGGCACCTGTGTTGATTCAACCAGAGCCTAGAAAAGATTTTGTAGTTTATAGTGATGCCTCATTTACGGGACTTCGTTGCATTTTTTTGTATAGGGTAAAGTTATGGCTTACGCTCTAAGGCAGTTGATGATGCACGAATGGAACTATCCTACTCATAATTTTGAGTTAGTTGCTTTGGTGTTTGTGCTTAAGATTTGGAGCCATTATCTTTATAGAGAGAAATGTATGATTTACACTGATCATAATACCTTAAATACCTCATCTCTCAACAAGAGTTGAATTTAAGGAAAAGGCGTTGGATTGAGCTTTTAAAGGACTGTGACTGTGTGATTGAGTATCACCCTAGTAAGGCGAATATTGTTGCTGATGCATTGAATAGGAAGTCGATGACTGAGTTGAGAGCTATGTTTGTGCGCTTGGGTTTAGCTAGTGATGGTGGTTTGTGTGCTGGACTTCAAGTGAGGCCAAATTTGTCATAATAGATTAAGGAAAAACAACCATTAGATAGAGGTTTTTTAAAAGGATTCGACAAGTAGAGCAAGGTGTTAAGGGGATTTTGATATTGATGCGGAGGGTATTTTGCATTTTTTTAGGTAGATTATGTGTACCGCAAGATGTGGATTTAATGCAAGTGATCCTTACTGAGGCGCATAGTAGCCCTTACGCTATGCACCTTGGTAGTGGTAAAATGTATCATGATCTTCGTGAGATTTATTGGTGGCCTAGGTTGAAGCTTGACATTATGGATTTTGTGGCTCGATGTTTTGTTTGCCTAAAGGTAAAAGCTGAACATCAATTTCCTTCGGGGTTGTTGCAACCTATTACGATTCTGAATGGAAGTGGGGAAGGATTACCATGGATTTTTTTCGAGTTTGTCATTGACCCCATCGAGGAAAGATTCGTTATGGGTTATAATTGATCGATTTTTGAAGAGTGCACATTTCTTAGCAGTGCGAACTGATTATTCATTGCAAAAGTTGCTAGAGTTGTATATTGCTAAGATTATTCATCTTCATGGGGTTTCAGTTTTGATTATTTTGATAGGGATCCGAGGTTTACTTCAAGGTTTTGGAAGAGTTTCCAAGAGCCTTTGGGGTCGAAGCTTACTTTCAGTATGGCTTATCACCACCAAATAGATGCCCAATCTAATAGGGTAATTCAAGTTCTAGAAGATATTTTGCGAAGTTGTGTGATCGAGTTTAGTGGTGGTTGGGAACAATATCTGCCCTTAGCATAGTTTTGCTTACGATAATAGTTTCCAAGGGAGTATTCGCATGGCACCATTTTAGGCGTTATATGGTAGGATGTGTAGAACTCCTTTATGTTGGATGGAGTTGGATGAAAAGCGTGTTGTCGGACCAAATCTAGTTCATGAGACCGAAGAGAAAGTAAAGTTTATATGTGAAAGTTTGAAAGCAGCAACAAGTAGGCAAAATTCTTATACGGATTTGAAACGTCGAGATATAGAGTTTCAAGTTGTCGATAAGGTGTTCTTGAAAGTTTCACCATGGAAAAAGGTTTTGAGATTCGGTAGGAAGGGTAAGTTAAGTCCAAGGTATGTTGGACCATATGAGGTGTTTTAGAGGGTTAGACTGGTACTGTATTCACTCAAGTTACTGCCAGAACTTGAGCAAATCCATGACATTTTCCATGTGTCTATGCTTCGAAAGTATTGTACAGATCCGTCGCATATTATGCCAGTAAAGGGGATTAAGGTTCAACCTAATCTCACTTCTGAAGAGGAACCGATAGAGATTTTAGATCAGTGAAAATGCTACGAAAAATGAGTTTCGTTGGTTAAAGTTTTGTGGCACAACCACAAAGTGGAAGAGGCTACCTTGGAAACTGAGGAAGCGATGAGACGTCAAAATCCATATTTGTTTAGTTTAGGTAAATTTCGAGGATAAAATTCTTTTTAGTGGAGGAGAGTTGTCACACCCCAAAATAGGGCCTAGGAGTTGTAGGGCTATTTTAGGAACTTTGGCCTATATGAGCTTGAAATTTTGTAAGGTTGGTACTCAATAATGTTTTCGACAATAGTTTTCATAAAGTTTAGCCAATTTTTGGAAACGAGTTTTAAATGTCATTAATTTTAGAAAATGGACTAATTTGTAAAAGGGTAAAAGCGGTGAGTCTTTATGAAGTAATTAAACCAATTTTTCAAAATCAACCTCGAAGCCCCGCTTCCTAGCTTGTTTCACGAAAAAGCTTTGTTGTCTTTGTACTTGTGTCGTTTTTTCTCTCTCAAGTTCTCTTCATCGATTTTGGTTGTTAATCTTCTCTCTTTTGATTTATATCAATTCTCAAGCCATTTATCTTCAAAATATTCCAAGAAAACACCCAAATATCTTACCAATTTCATCATCGTCCTTGAGTGTGGGTTTCCCGGATTTGTTTCAAAAACTCTATTTTTCTTTCGTAAAAGGTAATCAACTGCCTTCTTATTAGTTTAAATGTTGTTTACTTTTTTAAATTGAATTTTTAGCCATTAAAATCATGTTTTAGGTAAGAGCCAAAAATCGGGTCTTTAATGGTGAATTTTGTGTTTGTGGATAAGAACCTGGTTTTAAAGTGTTTTTCAATTAGTTTAAACCTAATTAGAAGCTTTCTAAAGTAACTTTGAAGTTTCATCAAGGATTTCTCGGGTTTTAATGAATTTTTGTTGTAATGGCCAAAACTTGTCAAAAAATTTTGATACCTTAAAACGCATAGTTTTGTGAAGTTTAAAGGTTGGAATTAGTCGTAAATAAATATGTAGATGAATGGAATTCGTTTCATGCGAAAAGATTAAGCGTAAAGTTATTCGAATTTTAAGTTTGTTGTGCTAAAGGTTTTGGTTAGAGAAGAATGTAGCTTAGGCTTGTGTTTGTTGCTATTTGAGGTGAGTTTTTGACTGAATATGTGTGGTTTGTCTTATTGAATTGTCGATGTTGATAGGACCTTCAAGGAGTAAAGATAACGGCAAAGGGAAGCTTGTCTAAGCTTGCTCATAAGCGATTCGTTGTGTATTTGGGAATTTAGAGGTCGCCTAAAGCCCTTCTCTAATTTTTAGTGTAAGTTTTCTTTTACCTATGCTAAATATGTGATAAATATGTTTGTGAATTGTGATAAAGAGGATTATGATGTGAAGAAATATGGACATGTTGTGATGACTGTTGTGACGACAAGTATGAGGGTATGTTATTCATGCCATGTAACAGTGTGTATAATGTGCTAATGATATGATTATGCAGTGAATACGTATGGATAATCGATAAGTAATACTTGATGACATTATGTGTAACAGCCCGTTTTCAGTGAATCGGAACACTGATTTTGGGACCACAATTTCGAAGTCGGAAGAAAATTTATTTTAATATTACTTTGTGCTCTACGGTATAATAAGAATGTTGTATGAAAATTTTGTTAAAAAATTTCACCAATTACATGTCTAATTTGTTAAAAAGGACTAGATTGAAAAAGGTACAAAACTAGTTAATTCAAAGAAATAGTGATTAAATAGTTTAAATGGAAAATAAGGAAGGACTTTAGGCATAAAAATGACTAAAGTGATTGGCTGAGGCGGCATATAATTAAAAATATGACAAAAAATTGTGTGAAATAAGGGCAAAATTAGAAATTTTGCCAAATTTAAAGAAACAAATGAAATTAAAGAATTCTGGACATTTCATCATCATTTTTAGCTCTGAAAACAGACATTGAAGAGGGTTTTAAGCTGGTTTCTCAATTTTGCTTCATGTAAGTCAAATCATCACTCGTTTCTTGAAATTTTTATGTTTTTGTGATTATTATAATTAGGTCCAATTAACCTTTACCTTGGTTTTTTATTTTATTGAAAATCTTAGAAGTTACCATTGATGAGTTCATATGATTTTAGTTATTAGATGATGAATTTGAGGTGTTGATGGGTATTTAAAAGTGTTTTATTAAAGAATTTTGAAGAAACCATGATTTAGGGATTAAATTGAAAAGATGTTGAATTCATGGAAAATTTTGAATTTTATAGAATTCGTGGGATTGCTATTATTATGTATGAAAATTTCTAGGCTTGGAATGAAGATTAAATTTCATGAATTTCATTTTTCGAGCCTAGGGACGAAATCAGAATTAATTAAAACTATAGGGGCAAAATGGTACTTTTGCCTAAAATGTGAGTTGGATTAAATTGAATATGAAATGTATTAAATTGATGTTAAACTCATTTATATAGATTCGAAAAGATCAAATAAGGAGTTAGATCTAGGAAAAGAAAAAGTGTCGGATCAGTAGATTTTATACACGAACAAGTGTCGAGGTAAGTTCATGTAATTAAATTGTATATTTATATGTTTTAAATTGAATGTTGTGTATGTGATTTGTGTAAATTGTCATTTATGAAATTAGTCATATATCTGACAACACTTGATAAGTATTAAATCTCGTTTTAATAAATGAAATTCGATAGGATACAGGGTTCCCGTATTGGTTGTGGTCTTGCGTATGTTACGGACACAACATAGCTCGAAAGAGTGTCCCGTTATTACATCTCATGAGCTTACTGCTATATGGTTCTTGCAAGCTTCCCGTTATAGCTCTTCAAAACATCCCGATAGGTTGTGATCCTACATGTGTTATGGTCACACCGCAGCTCTTATGAGCGTCCCGTTATATGGTTCTTCGTGAGCTTTCTGAGTAAAGGCTCTTTGTGAGCTTCTTGTTTAATGGCTCTCCAGAGCTTCTCGATATGGCTCACTTGAACTTCTCGATATATGGCTATCCGGAGCTTCCCGTTAATGGCTCTTCAAAGCTACTCGTTATAAGCTCACATGAGCTTC
Organism: Gossypium turneri; assembly: GCA_008044935.1. Lineage (NCBI taxonomy): Eukaryota > Viridiplantae > Streptophyta > Magnoliopsida > Malvales > Malvaceae > Gossypium > Gossypium turneri. The sequence continues at coordinate 18,637,146 of CP032583.1, forward strand.
CTGAATATGGCTCTTATGAGCTTCCCATTATAGCTCGAATAAGCTTCCCGTTTATGTGCTTTTATGAGCACCCCTGAATATGAGTTGATGAATTTACAGTATTGTACACTTCGGGTGTACTACTCATGTATCCATCGAGATTTCAAATGATTCAACGGGAGAAATTCTTATATAATTTAAGAAGTATTCTGAATGAATCGTTACTTGTATTTACTTGAAAACATGTGGAAATATGATATGTGATGAGCTCATTCTTGTTCTTGTTATTCACAAGAAGTACATGACTAACATGTTTGATGAGGATGTGTGGTTAGGGTATTGTTTAAATTGATTTGGATGCACTTTGTATGCTTATTCTAAAAGTAAATTAATGATAAGTAAATTTTCCGTTATACGAACTTACTAAGCTTAAAAGCTTACTTTATTTTATTTTCCCTATTTTATAGTACTCGGAAGCTTGTAAAGGTTGGAAGCCAGTTGAAGCAACATCACACTATCCTTTAGCTCATTTTGGTATAAATAGCAAACTTTATTTTGGTATAATGGCATGTATAGGTTAATTTGGCCAAATGATGGCATATAAATATTTGGTTGTAATTAGCCATTGGAATGGCTAGGGATGGTATGTTTTGATGTATATATGTATGAGACTATATTATGTTTGGTATGTATGTATGTGCTTGGATTGATATATTAGGTATAAACATGCTTAAATGAGTATTTGATCTTGATCAATTTGGTAAGTTGGATACTTGAATAAATGTGATGATATATCATGCATAAAACTTAGTTTTGCTTGGTTTTAATGCCTTGAATTGGTTGGTGATTGTATTTAAGTGTTGATGTAGGTAGAAAGCAAAATTGGGTGAGAAAAGTGACCATGGAAATGGCCTATTTTTGTCCACATGGGCAGAGACACGAGCGTGTGTCTCGTCCATGTGTGACACACGGTCATGAACACGGGCGTGTGGCTTGGTCGTGTGTCCCCTGCATCCTTAAAATTTAGAAACAAAATACCTAGGTATTTTCACATGGGCAAAGACATGGGCATATGTCTCAACCATGTGTGATGCATGGCCTAGCACACAGGCATGTGTCCTGGCCGTGTGACCTAATTCAAAGAGTTACATGGGCATGAACATGGGCTAGGACACGGCCGTGTGCCTTAGATTGAATGCCCACACGACCTAAGACATGGGCGTCTCACTTGGCCGTGTGAGCCATACGGCCTGGCCATACGGGTGTGTGTCCCTTGCACCTAGGCAAAATCTTGAAATGTTGCGAAAAGTTTTCTAAGTTCTCGGTTTAGTCCTGACTTGTTTCTAATGCATAAATTGGGCCTCTAGGGCTCATATAAGGGACAGTATAATTGAATATGATTGATTCTTGATATTAATAGTAAATGTTATAAATAAACTGTAGTTGATCTATAAATTTTGGTAATGCTCCGTAACCCTGTTTCAGCAACAGATATGGGTTAGGTGTGTTACACTATGGATATTTTGGCCTTGTGACTTAATGAAAAAATTGGGATAGTTGACATGCCATAGGATTGTGAGTACTCACTTACTCGTGTTGTGATATACGGGGCGTTGAGGCCCAAAGATAGTTTCAGAGAGATAAGGGAATGTGAGCCAAGCTCCCTTCATTGGGATATGTATATGTGGTGTGTTGGATAGCGTTAGATATATGTTCGCTTATGGGATATGTTTGACTCTACGAGTCTCTGTATGGTGTGTTGGAGATCTATGTATCCGATTAGTGGTGATAGAGTCAACTTTATGTTTCATAAACTCAATAGTCAAATTATCATACATTATAAGTAAATGTGATTATATGTGATTATTTGTGATTATATGTGGTTAATGCATGTCAGAATATATATATGCCTAAACATTCATATAAAAAATGTGTAAAAGCATGCATGGAATATGACTACTATGCGAGTTATGGTACTTGGTTAATGACATTTGGGAATATTTTATGTGTTGTTTGGTTGATGCATTATGGCTTGTTTGTGTAGTAGTTGTTCTAGGCATTCACTAAGCTTTTTAAGCTCACCCACTCTATTTTATCCTATGTAGAGTAGTTGCATTCCTAGTGTGAGAGGTGTGGCCATTGAGGGATTAATCCAAGTTATTCTTTACTCATTACAGTAGGTGTTTTGCTTATTCTAGTTCTAGGGAATAAAAGGCAATGTGGTAAGAATTTATATCAGTTTATTAAGACGTATTAGGGATTATTTGTATATTGTGTATGTTTGGGAAGTTTGTGAACTTGGACATGGTGTTTGGTTTATTGTTAGGACATTTTGATGCATATGTGACTAGGTGAATGAAGCATGATGTTTAGGAACTAAATTTGAATGATTTAAATGCTCTTATATGCTGAATTTTTGTAACTTGAAGTAGAGGAATCGATATTAAGGTTTTTAGAACGATACCTCTATATTTTTGAAAGTGCAGGGACTCAAAAAATTAGTTTGGTATCAATACCTTGACCCGAGTATCAATGCTCATGGAGTAATCATCGATACCTTGTGCAAGGTACCGATATTTTTTGATATTTTGAAAGTTGGCGAGAAACAGAATGCTAGTTTGGTAACGAGTTTCTAGGTGGTATCAATACCAGTTAAAGGAAGTATTGATACCATAGAGGCAGTTATCGATACCTACGTAACATTTTTGGAAAATTTTGCTAAATGGTTCTAATGCCCGAGATATGTGCATTTTATGTTTGTTTGTCGTATGTTAGTATGATTAAACACTAAACTAAGCTTGCATGACTCGATATTCTTATAAATGCTAGAATAATTAAAGTAAAACAAAATTTCTTGTATTTCAACTCTGATAATTACAATGAAATCGACATGATACAGTGGTGTGGCATCTCGGTATTTGGTCTGGCGTCCAGGCTGGGTATGGGGTAACAACCCATTTTTAGTGGTGTCAGACATAATGGTTTCGGGACTACAATTTTGACGAGTGAGTTATTATTTTAATATTTATTTAATGTCTATGCGATTAAATTAATGTCGTATTAAAGTTTCGTTGAAAAATTTTAAAGTTTAAATGGTTAATTATGTAAAAAAGACTAAACCGTAAAAGGTGTAAAAGTTAAATTCTATTAGTTAAAAGGGTCAAATGGCTACGAAATCTTAAACTAATGGACTAAGATAGTAATTATACCATTTAAAGAGTTAGTGGACAAATAAGGATAAAGTAGTAAATTAGTAATTAAATGAAAAAATAAATAAAACTAAACATTAAAATATGCATTTCATACATTGATATAAACATGATATAAATCACTCATTCACATACATATCGTCCCTAAATCGAGCCCTCAAGTCCCTAGAAATACATTAGAAACAATTCGGGACCAAATTGGAAACAATAGAAAACTATATAAAAAGTTAGAAAATTTTGACTGTAAGGGTCACACGACTGAGATAGACACCCATGTCTCAGGCCATGTAACAATCGAAATAGGGACACGCAGTTGTGTCCTAGCCTGTGTCTTTACTCGTGTAACTCTTTGAGTTGGGTCAAACGGCCAAGTTACACGCCCTTGTGCCAGGCCATATAACTGACTTGCATGCAATAGAACTTACAGGGACACACGGCCATATCGCCAGGCCGTGTGTCACAGACGGCTGAGCCACATGCCTGTGTCTCAGGCCATGTGGACATGAATTTGCTCAAAATTCAAGCCAATTCCATCACAAATTCATGCATATACCTAAAAACCTTTTGTACATATAATCAAGGCATCAAAACATGACCAAAACCTACTTGAATGACCAATTCAATGATCTAAGATCATTCAATCAATATGCTATACAAGACACCTCAAATGCATTCATTTATAACTTACCTAAACATGCAAATTTTTTATCACATTTTCGTCATCAAACACAATTCAACTTCTAACAAATCATGCCACAAATATGACCATTAACACTTCATCACAAACATGCTACTTGAGCCATACCATTCATGCATCACAAATACCCAAAATGACCTAGTTTGGCAAGTATCAAAATGTACCAAATCCAAACAACTTATACATGCCAAAAATCATCAACTAACATTCAACTAACTACCAAAACAATTCCAACCTATACATGCCATTATAAACTTGGCCAAAACATCAAAAACTACTAATATTTATGTTGGATAGTGTGATTGATCTCCGATGAGCTTCCAAACCAATCGAGCTTTCGATTCTCTATAAAACATAGGCAAGAAAACTATGTAAGCACATAATGCTTAGTAAGTTCATAAAACATGAAACATAACTTACCATTTCATTATAAAACATTAAGAATAAGTATAATTCAATCCAACCACAAGTTTGTCACAAGCCTAAGCACCATCATCAAATACACAAGTTAGTGCATTCATAAATAATTTACTTGAAGTAAACATATGGTAAGCCATTTGTACATGAACATACTTCATTTGCACTTGTCATTTCCTTTCCATGAATACATAATATAGTTCATTTGAACACTTACCATTCCTTTCCTTTTCATGCCCATTGAACAATTTAGAATATCATCGGATACTCAGGAAAGCTTACACGAAGTGTGCTTAACATATAATCGTAACATTTCCTTTACATCGTTGCTCACACGAGCTGTGGATCAGAATGTAAGCTACACGATACTACTCACATGTGCTATGGAGTATCCGCAACAAATGCAGGACCTCAGCCATCAGTAAGACACTCAAGACCAACACCCGAAACATGAAATCCCTAATGACATGTCATTAGTATCCTACGAATTCCTAAGGTTCAACTGGGACTCGATAATCATCATAGCATTATCTTGGATGTACATTGTTCAATAACATTATATATTCATAATAACACATAATTGAATAACATGAATACAACAATTCATACATATGAACTTACCTCGACGATAAAGGCGTAAAAACGAGATCGACTAATCTGAAGCTTTAGCTTTTCCCCAATCTAGATCCCTACGTGGTCTATCTTGAACTAAATAGACAAATGTAATTCATTTAACATCTCTAGCATTCAATTTAGTCAACATTTCATATTTTTGCAAAATTACTTTACCCCTAACATTTTAACTCTTTACAATTTTGTCCTTAAGCTCATAAATTGAAATCTAAGCATTTTCATCCTTTTCTCAAGCTAGTCGATTTCTCTAAGGACCTATATGAACTCATACAAACCATCATTTCATAGATTTAACTTGAAATTTTACTAATTTTACAAACAAGTCCCTAAATGCCATTTTCATCAAAAATCACTTTACAAAACTTGTTTATTTATAAACAAGGAGTCACAATCTTTCATTAAACATAAAAAATCAAGCATAAACATTCAGGGCACAACCTTTAATCTTTAGCAGTTTTACAAATTGATCCCCGGCCTAGCTAGATTAAAGCTAAAACGACTTCAAAAGCATAGAAATAATTAAAAACAAGGTCAAAACCACTTACATGCAAGAGATTTAAGCTTGGCTAAATAAGCATTCATCCATGGAGGGTTCTTCTTCTTAAATTCGCTTAGGGAAAAGAGGAATTAAAGATGATACCATTTTTCTTTTGTTTTATTTTAACCTTATTTACCTAATTACCCTTTTAACCTTTAAAAACTTTAATAATTTCAATAAAACTTTTCTATGAATATCCACTAACTACATAAATGATCTAATTACCATATAAATCCTCTTACTTTAAAGTTTCATATTCATTTGACCCTTTTAACTAATAGAACTCTATTTTTGTACTTTTTATGATTTAGTCCTTTTCACTTAATTAACCATGCAAACGTCAAATTTTCTTAACAAAATTTTTATACGAACATACTAACATCCCATTGACATTAAATTAATAATAAAATAAAAATTTACTCGTCAGATTTGTGGTCCTAAAACCACTAATCTAATTTCACTAAAAATAAGCTATTACACGTTGGGTGGTAAAGAGTTTTCTGGGTTAAAAGAACTGATTCGGCCATAACAGAGTACTGGTTGGAAGGAGTGGAAAGGATCCTCGAGCAGATTTCCTATTCTAACAAGGAGAAGTTGGGTTGTACCATGTCCCTAATTGATGGGGAGGTGCATCGTTGGTGGTATACAGTAAAGAGAGGTATGGCAGCTGACCGTTTAATTTAGGATTACTTCCTTGAGGTGTTTAGAAGGAAGTTAATGGGTGAGTAGTATATGGAAGCTCGTAAGTAGGAATTTTTGGATCTTGTGCAATGTAGCTTGTCTATGGCTGACTATGGGGCAAAGTTTGTGCGCCTTAGTTAGTATGCTCCCGATATGGTGGTGTGTCATTGAGAGCACCAAAAATAACCTATCCCAAAGAAATAACAAAAAGAATAGTATAAGGGATGTAGAGTCAAATCCTCAGGTCCTGGATTGCTACAACTTCTTATTCCTCAAAATCCTAGGCTCAGTTGTGCCCAAGAAAAGTAGCGTACCTGGGAAAAAAATACAATTAAAAATATGGACAAGTTGAAACTGTATAAATTGAAATTGTTAAAAGAAACAGATTTAAGGAAAGGGATTCTTCGATTTGTGGAATTCTAGCCTCCGGTTATCTTGATCCTCTTTTGGTTCAATCCTAGGCTTTTAGGTGATCCTTCTCATAACAGAATAAGCCAATTACAGTGGAAGAGGACACCTACGACCACCAATTCCACTTGGATTTTAGGCTTACGATTTAGAGGAACCTAAGTCTAGCCAACCGTCACTTTTGTGGGACCGTCTTACACTAGATCATCATTTCCCAACGGCGAATGCCACACAATTTCATCTCTTGGGCTCGACAACCACTAACTCAGTAAGTTAGCGAACCGACTGTGCAACCTTCCCAAAACATACAAAGCGGTTGCCTTTGCACAAGATGAAAAGATCACTTTTGGAAGGACATGGACGGAAGCATCAGTCCCGTAATGTGGAGAAGTGATGAATACTTGTTGAGAAGGCTAAGTGCGGGTTCTAAGTCTCATGAACCTTTTCTGGGGAATCTTGACAACTTTTAGCTAGATAAGTTTAGTGGCTCATGTTTTTTGAGAAAAAATAAGTTTAATGGAATGGAATTTTTATTGAAAAATAAGTTTACAGAAAATAATGAGTAAATATTCATGTCACTCTATCCCCTATTTATAGTACATAAAAAACCTAGTTTGTTCCTATTTAAAGTCTAAAAGATAATTAAAGATATAATCTTAAATTAAATCTAAGTAATATCATAATAATCCAAACAATAATCTAAAAATAAAATTCGAATTTAAATAGAGTCTTCTGTTCATAAATCTCTTCTTTGAATTTTTGCCCCAAGTCTTTTGCACTTTGCATTTTTAGCACCATTTCTTCCCTATTTCACATATTGACCCATTTTGCCTTTAAATTCATGCTTTTTGCCCCTAAATTTCCTTTTGCCTTCAATTTAGTCCCTATAAGATAAAAAACCATAAATAGCTCAAATTAGTAGGATTATACTCAAAATAAATATGTAATTAATACATGAAAATATGTCATTTCAGAGTATTATCAGATGGTTTTGACTGAGAAGGATCATTGTAAGAGGTTTCACTCTGGGCTCAATCGTGAGATTTAGGTTTATTTAGTGGCCCAAAATACAGGGTTGTCTGATGAGATTATGGAAAAAGCCAAGGCTATAGAGGAGACTTTGGCTGAGAAAGCTCGTTTTATAGTGGTTGAGACTGGTAAGAGGGCTTTCGATGGTACTCTTGGACATCCACCCAAGAGGGGGCTTGATTATTATAGCTCTGGTAGGGGTGCGAGACGTAGGTCTCGACCGAGTCAGTCTTAAAAACAGAGTAATGTTGTGACTAGCACTGGTGGTTCTGGATGGCCGCTTTGTGCTCACTATGATCATAGGCATCCTGGAGAGTGTCATAAGTTGTCTGGTGGCTATTTTAAGTTGGGTTCAAAGGAACATTTTCTGAGGGATTTCCCAAATAGAGTAGAAGTTTCACAGACTCAAAGTTCGGTACCTATTTCTACACCTACAAAAAGCTGAGGTTGTGGTAGAGGTAATGGTAGACCAGTTGGGCACCGAATTTTTGCTCACACTGTTGCCTCACAGGTTGAGTCTGGTGGTCCCCCACTTGGGTTTATTCTATTAGGGAACCCGAGGATCAAGATCTGACTAGTGTTATTGCAGTTACTTTCACTTTGCTATCTATCCCATTGTTTGTCTTAGTTGATTCTAGTTTTACACATTCATACATTTTGAATGAATTAGTTAGTCAGCTAAAGATTCGTGTAAAGATAATTGATTTGGGTATGACTGTAATTAGTTCTTTTGGAGATAGTGTTATTGTGAATAGAAATTATCGTAGATGTCCCTTTATGATACAAGGGCACATTTTCTCTGTTGATCTTATGGAATTGCCATTTTGTGGGTTCGATGTTATTTTGAGCATGGACTAGTTAACTAAGAATAAGGCTAAGGTAGATTTTGAGACTAAACGAATTACCTTGAGAGATAGTAATGGTTTGGAAATAGTTGTTTTGGGTGAAAGATCGGGTTTTATGTTTAATATGGTTTCGGCAATGAAGGTTGAAAATATGATGGGAAAAGGTTGTGAGGCTTACTTAGCCTACATGATGAATTCAGTTAGTAAGGAGTTGAGAGTTCAAGATATTCATACTATTAGGGATTTTCCTGATTTATTTCCTAAAGAGTTGTCTGGTTTGCCACCGGATCGTGAAGTTGAGTTTGGTATTGAGCTCTATCCTCGTATTGCACCAGTGTCTAGTGTGCCCTATCGCATTGCACCAAAAGAGCTCAAGGATTTAAAGATTTAGTTGCAAGAGTTTTTGGATATAGGGTTTATTCAACCGAGTGTATCTCCATGGGGTGCATCAATTTTGTTTGTAGAGAAAAAGGATGGTATGACGATGATGTGTATTGATTATAGGGAGTTGAACAAGTTAACTATTAAGAATAAGTATCCCTTGCCTCGGTTTGATGACTTGTTTGATCAGTTTCGAGGTGCAACAGTGTTCTTGAAGATTGATTTAAGGTCTGGGTATTACCAATTGAAGGTGAAGGATTTGGATGTGTTGAAAACTACTTTTAGGACTCGACATGAGCATTATGAGTTTTTGGTGATGTCATTTGGATTAACTAATGCCCCTGCTATGTTCATTTATTTGATGAACTGAGTATTCCACTCATACTTGGACCAGTTTGTGGTTGTCTTCATAGACTACATCTTGGTGTATTCTCATTCTAATGAGGATCATAACGAGCATTTAAGGGTTTGTTTGGGATAAGCAGTTGTTTGCGAAGTTGACTAAATGTGAATTTCGGCTTAAGGATTCTTCGGGATAAGTAATTCTTAAGTCATTTGGTTTCGGCAGAATGGATTCATGTTAATAAGAATTCAAACTACCCCATATTGTATAATTGTCTGAATGCAATATTTTTTTATTTTTTTAAACTTTTATTATACTTTTCTAAGGCAAAGGCATTAGATTGAGCTTTTAAAGGACTATGACTAAGTGATTGAGTATCACCCTTGTATGGCGAATGTTGTTGTTGATGCTTTGAGTAGGAAGTTGATGACTGAGTTGAGAGCTATGTTTGTGCACTTGAGTTTAGCTAGTGATGGTGGTTTGTGTGCTGAACTTCAAGTGAGAATGACTTTATCGCAGCAGATTAAGGAAAATAAACCATTACATGGAAATTTGTTAAAAAGGATTCGACAAGTGGAGCAACGTGTGAAAGGAGATTTTGATATTGATGCAGAAGGTATTTTCAATTTCCAAGGTAGATTATGTGTACCTCCATATGTGGATTTAAGGTAAGTGATCCTTACCGAGGCGAATAGTAGCCCTTATGCTAAGCATCCTAGTAGTGGTAAACTATATCATCATCTTTGTGAGATTTATTGGTGGCTTCGGTCGAAGCGTGACGTTACAAATTTTGTGGCTCGATGTTTGGTTTGTCAAAAGGTGAAAGCCGAACATCAATTTCCTTTAGGGTTGTTGCAAACTATTATGATTCCTGAATGGAAGAGGGAAAGGATTACTATTGATTTTGTTTCGGGTTTGTCATTGACTCTGTCGAGCAAAGAAAGATTCAGTATAGGTTATAGTTGATCGATTTTCAAAGAGTGCGCATTTCTTAGCAGTGAAAGCCAATTATTCGTTGCAGAAGTTGGCAGAGTTGTATATTGTTGAGATTGTTCGTCTTCATAAGGTTCTAGTTTCGATTATTTTTTATAAGGATCTGAGGTTTACTTCAAGGTTTTGGAAGAGGTTGCAAGAGGCTTTGAGGTCGAAGCTTACTTTTAGTACTTCTTATCACCCCCAAACAGATGGCCAATCTGATAGGGTAATTCAAGTTCTAGAAGATATGTTACAAAGTTGTGTGATCGAGTTTAATGGTAGTTGGGAGCAATATCTGCCCTTAGCAAAGTTTGCTTACAATAACAGTTTCCAAGTGAGTATTCGCATGGCATCATTTGAGGCGTTGTATAGTAGGATTTGTAGAACTCCTTTGTTGGACAGAGTTGGATGGAAATCATGTTGTTGGACCAGATCTAGTTCGTGAGATCGAAGAGAAAGTAAAGTTGATATATGAAAGGTTAAAAGCAGCAACAGATAGGCTAAAATCTTATGCGGATTTGAAACATTGAGATATAGAGTTTCAAGTTGGCAATAAGGTGTTCTTGAAAGTTTCCTTATGGAAAAAGGTTTGAGCTTCAGTAGGAAGGGTAAGTTAGTCCAAGATATATTGGGCCAAATGAGGTTGTCTAGAGGGTTGGACCAGCAGCGTATCGACTCAAGTTATTATTGAAACTTGAGCAAATCCATGATGTTTTCCATGTGTCTATTCTTCAGAAGTATCGTTCAGAACTGTCGTATATTGTACCAATAGAAGGGATTGAGCTTCAACCTAATATCACTTTTGATGAGGAACCAATAGAGATTTTAGATCATGAAGTGAAAATGTTGCGAAACAAAAGAGTCTCATTGGATAAAGTTTTGTGGCTCAAACACAAAGTTGAAGAAGCTACTTGGAAACTGAGGAAGCAATGAGACGTCAATATCTGTATTTGTTTAGCTTAGTAAATTTATAGGATGAAATTTTTTTTAACGAGGGAGAGTTGTGACACGCCAAAATAGTGCCTAGGAGTTTTAGGGGTATTTTAGGAACTTTGGCCTATATGAGCACAGAATTTCGTAAGGTTGGTACTCAATAATGTTTTCGACAATGGTTTTCATAAAGTTAAGTCAATTTTTGGAAACGAGTTTTAAATGTCATTAATTTTTGGAAAGGGACTGATTTGTAAAAGGGTAAAAGCAATGAGTCTTTATGAAGAAATTAAACCAATTTTTCAAAATCAACCTAAAACCCCCCTTCCTAGCTTGTTTCATGAAAAAGCTTTCCTCTCTTCTTGCTTGTGTCATTTTTGCTCTCTCAAGTCCTCTTCATTGATTTTGGTTGCTAAATCTTCTCTCTTTTGATTTTTGTTAATTCTCAAGCCATTTATCTTCAAAATATTCCAAGAAAACACCAAAAAATCTAACCAATTTCAACAAATTCCTTGAGTGTAGGTTTCTCATATTTGTGTCAAAAACTTTGTTTTCTTCCGTCATAGGTAATCAATCATCTTCCTATTAGTTCTAAATGTTATTTAGTTCTTTAAACTGAATTTTTAGCCATGAAAATGCATGTTTTAGGTAAAAGCTAAAAATCGAGTCTTTAATGGTGAATTTCGAGTTTGTGGATAAAAACATGGCTTTAAACTATTTTTCAATTAGTTTTAACCTAATTAGAAGCTTTCTAAAGTAACTTTAAAGTTTTGTTAAGGATTTCTTGGGTTTTAATGAATTTTTGTTATAATGGCCAACACTTGTCGAAAAATTTTTGATACCTTAAAATGCGTAGTTTTGTGAAGTTTAAATGTTGGGAATTAGTCGTAAATGAATATGTAGATGAATGGAATTCCTTTTGTAAACGACCTATTTTGCCTGGGGCCCAAACCAAAAACAAAAAACCAAATTTAAAATAAATTAATACCAAATTAATAAAGTCCAAATATAAAGTCCAATTACAAATTTGTCCAGCCCAATACACTAGCCCGATTCTAGCCTAACCCAACCCAGTTACAATAGGCCCAAAAAAATTCAATAGCCCACATTGAATATTCCAAAACCCCTAGTATTTTTGAAACAGCTTCAGCCACCGCACGCCTCCCTCGCACAGTAGCCACGCGTGCCACCCATCCCACGTACGTTGTCACGTCAGCACAGCAGCCTCCGTACCTACGAAAAACGTAAAAATAATAGAAAAAGAGCAAAAGAAAGGAGGATAACAGAAAAATAGAAGAAAATAGAGAAAAATCATTGTATTTCGGGGCTATAAAAACCCCATTTCTGTATTATTTGAGGGATTATGCACACTGAGAATAAAAAATCGCATAACAGTTTCAAAGGTGATTTACCCATTTCTGCTTTTTCTCTTTCTTTTTCTTCGCTTCTTTGATTTCTGATTTTTTTTTTAAATATGTGAAAAAAGAAAAAATATATCATACCTTTATAGTGTTTCGTCGAAACCCTCACCTACTCGGTTCAAATCGGAGAAGATGGGTGGGGTTTTGAGCTGAAACGGCGTTTTTGGAGGCAGAGGCATTTAGTTTTTTTTTAAGTTTGTTTTAAAACTAATAAATGGCTGCTGATTTAGGGTTTTGAAATGGTTTATATATGGTGTAAGAAACGACGTCGTTTAAGGTCTGCTTCAATGGCCTCAAAACTAAGTCGTATAAGGCCTGTGACCCGCGTGTTGACCGACCCAAGGAGAGGATCTGCGCGTTTTGCAGCTATTGGGAATTTTGCGCATTTAGTCCCCCCTCTTTCGTGGTGTGTTCAAATAATTTTTTTATTTTTTTCAAATTTCACTCCGCATTTTGTTTTTGTTTCATTTCGGCCTAGGTTGTAATGCCGCATTTTGGAGGGACGGGGATTATTTCCCACTTGGTCCCCCAAGTTATCCGAGTGTTACATTCGGCCCTTTTACTTCATTTTATTTTTTTTGTTTTCTTTCAATTCTGTTTTTATTTTATTTAATCCTTACCTATTTAATGTGCTTGATTTTCTTTAAATTTTATTTAAATATTTATTGTTCCATTATTTTTAATGTATTTAATTTTAAAGTTAATATTATTTTAATGATCAAGCTCAATATTATTTTAAATTTATTATTAACATTGTTTAAATTTATCATATATTATTGTTTTAAGCTTTATATATATTATTTTTCTAAGTTCCCCTGCATTATTACTTTTTTAATTTGTTATATATTATTAATTTAATTTCCATATATATTATTTAATATGTTTTTCATGTAAATTCAATATAATTCGTACACATTTTTATGGTTTTATTTTATAATATACTTTTATAATCTACTTTTATATATTCATCTTTAAAGATTTATACAATAATATTCTTATATAATACTATTTTTTTGCATATATACACAATTTATATTAAATTATTTTCACTATACATACATACATACATAATATATTGTTGATTTCATTGCATTGCATTTTCATCATAAAAAAAGAGGTGTTGATTCACGTTCAATTGCTAAATAGAGGGCTTGTCATGGAAAACGGATTTCTTGATAAAGTGGAAGACAATGCGGTTGTCCGAATATGGTCCAAGAAAACGTGATAAGAGAAGGGTGATAGTCTAATGGAAGACTACACGACTTTGCTTCGTTGCTCGAGGATTCAAGTTGGAAAAGATTATTCGAGAGTTGTTAACGTCCCGACCTTTTAAAGAAGCTAACAAGGATGAGTGAGCAATGAGTCGCGGCCCGGATGAAGCAAAAAGGAGCTAGTAGAGGCATCCATTGGAAAATTTGCGAGATTTATCTTAACATCTGGATGAAGAAAAGGATCGATGTCTTCGCCTAGAGTATGAGGGCAAAGCCGTATATATATCCACTTTATGTAAAGAGATTTGTTTTCTAGTAAAGTTGTTCTAATAGAATTGAACCAAGAATCAACGTCTCTTTTTGCATTCATTTCATGCATTTGCATTACATTACATCATATGCATTAAAGTCCACCAAATGATCCTAATTGATTAAAATCATTCCTCAGTTAATTTGGAAACCAACTTACCAACCACACACCGTTACGGTACCCGAGCAAAAATAAAAGACATGGACCAAAGATTGGAAAAACATGAACAACTCCAAAGGGAGAGGCAAGACCAACTACAGCTGCAAATACAAGAATAGTTAGTTAAGATCTAACAATATATGATGGACAATAAAGAGATAGAGTTCTGTGAAAAGGTTAAAAAAGAGGGAAACGTTCACATCAATCCCCTACATGAAAACAACTGAAAAAGGACCTTGTTAGATATCTGCCCTTATAAACCTGGGAGTGTTCTAAGCAATTGGACTACAGAAGAAATCTCTATAGTATTTAGAGCTTACTCAGAGTAATGTTCAGAACACACTTGTTGCTTTTAGCCTAGAGGCAATAAGAACTCTTTATGAAATAGGCTCATGTCTGAACGTCATTATTTTAATGAAATACATCTTTGTAATCATTTTTGAGCCAATATTCTTTCATTCTTTATGAATAATTATTTTGATTCTTTCATTCTTTTGGATTTTCTTCCAAGTCATTCTTTCATTAATTTATTATCATATTGTACAGATAATTATTCTTAAATTCATACATTCTTTGTATATTCTTTTGTACCTATAGCAGGTTCCTGAATATCAATGACATGAACAACACTGCTATAGATTCAGAATCTCCTTTTGAGCAAGACATGTGTTTAGAGGGATCTCAGGAATTTAAGGATGACATAGATTGTAGCCTATCTCTGGACTTGTTGAGGATGGTAGAACAGGAAGAAAAATTTTACCTCATGAGGAAACAATTGGGATTGTGACCTTGGAGAAGGGAAAAGTAGTAAATATTAGAACATGCATTACCGAAGAAACGAAGCATACCTTGTTAAGTTACTTCAAGAGTTCAAAGATGTCTTCGCATGGTTATACCAGGATATGCCCGGGTTAAGCACTGACATTGTAATCTGACAATGCATTCAATTGGAATAAAAGCACGATATCAGAAATTTGTAGTATGTTCAGTAAAAAAAACTCTACTGAGGCAATGCCTTTTTCTTTGGCTTATCACAGTGTTGCCCAGTGAAGTCGAGTTTCCATCTCTCCAAGTTTTTGCTGGATTTTATTCTGATTGAAATTCAAATGTACCAAAAATAATTTCGCCCCAAGAAGCTCTATAAGAGAAACCTGATACCAAAAAAGATCCTTCGCATACAAAATGAAAGTGGATGGGAAGGATCTTCTATGGAAGACTTTATTTGAAAAGTATTGATTCTGATCGAAAGGGATAACAAGGACTTGCCTAATCTTATGAGTTGAAAAATATTTCAAAAATAATAATAAAATGAAAAAATGAAAATGGTGAAAAAAGAAAAGAAAAGAGAAGAAAAAAGAAAAGGAAAAGAAAAAGGAGAGGCCAAGGCGAAAACCCACAAAGGGCGCTTTGAGACCAAAGGGGATTTGAGTTGAAAACCTGGAAAGGGCGGCTCAAATTTTAAGCAAAGTGGGTATGGATGTCACCAGGCCAATATCATCGAAGGCTTCTAATAAGCATCGCTTCATTTTTTAGGTTATTAATTACTTCACCAAACAGGTAGAGGCTGTTCCATACGAAAATGTCACCAAGTTGGCAGTCAGCAAATTCTCAAAAAAAAGAGATCATATACTGGTATGGAATGCCAGAGAGGATTATATTGGACAATGCATTGAAACCTGAACAATAGCACGATAGCTGAGGTCTATAATCAATTCAAAATCAGACACCACAACTCGTCACCGTATCGCCCAAAAATGAATGGTGCGATAGTGGCAACTAATAAGAATATTAAGAAGATTTTGGGGAAAATGATTAAGACTTACAAAGACTGGCATGAAAAATTACCATTTACCATCTTTTCTTATCGAACACCTATTAGGGCCTCCACTGGGGCAACGCCTTTCTCTCTAATTTATGAGATGGAGGTAATTTTACCCATTGAGTTTGAAATCCCTTCTCTTCAGGTATTGGCTAAGCTAAAGTTGGATGAAGCCGAATGGATCCAATCTGATCACTTAAACCTAATAGAAGGAAAAAGTCTAAAAGCTATTCACCATGGTCAGATGTACCAAAAACAAATGATACGAGCCTACAACAAAAAGGTTCATCCCAGAGAATTCCATAAGGGGACCTGGTGTTGAAAAAGATCCTTCATCTACAAAAGGATTTTAGAAAGAAATGGACGCCAAGATTGGGAAGGACCTTATTTTGTAAAAAGGGCCTTTTTCGGAGGAGCATTGATTTTGAGTGAGATGGATGGTAAAAACTTGCCAAATCCTATAAACTGAGATTCAGTCAAGAAATACTTCACTTGAAGAAAGAGAAGGGACCAAGGTGAAAACCCGCAAAGGGCACTTTGAGTCCTAAAAAAGACTAAGGTGAAAACCCGCAAAGGGCGCCTTGAATCCTTCAAAAAAAAGACCAAGGTGAAAACCTGCAAAGGGTGCCTTAAGACCAAAGGGGATTTGAGTTGAAAACCCAAAAAGGGCGGCTCAAATATTGATCAAAATGAGGCATACAGTGATCTTGCTATACCTGAATCAACAGGAAAGGGTAGGCGACATCTTGGGGCATCGACAAAGTACTCTAGATCTCCTAAACACATGTCAAACTCAGAATGGTCTTCAAAAAGTTTGTACAGAGAAATTCAAGCTACGATATCTGGGGCACCTAGTCTTCATACTATTTATATTGAATTTGTTGTTCTTGGAATACTTCATTCTTTTTCAAGATACATGTTCCCAATCAATTCCTCCTTTTACTATCCTTGATAATTTATTCATTTCAAGCCATGTTCCCAAATCAATTCTATTTTTATCCATTGTTATGATCTTTTGCAAGCATGTTGCATTGGAATAATGATTAATGGACTAATAATACTTTCACAAAGGAAGTTTTGCATATTACTCTAGAAGTTTCTAAATAATACAGAAACCTGAAACAAGACTATTGTTTAGAATTCACCAAGTTTAAAGGTTGGAAATATCTTAGAAGGAAGAGTCTAAATTAAGACTATCTCTTCGAATTTTGTTGTCAAAGTATTGATTGAACAAAACGACAAGATATTATGTTGGTGATAAAGCTTCAATGAACAAACGAGCAATGATCACCCAGTAATAAGAGTAGGTCTTTTTTGGAAAAGAAAATTTTACATTGGTACGGCACCCTGGGAATTGTGTAAGAGACCAAAGATATTCAGATCATGTATCCTTAAATTGCAATAGGAGAGGATTGAGAAAGAGCCAGATCTTATACTCCTAAATTACAGTGGGAGGAAAATGGTTCAAATTTTATGTCCCAAAAGTACAATGGATTGAACCTTGAAGACTATAGTGGATTGAACCTTGAAGATTACAGTGGGGGCAATCCGATTAAGTAAAATATAAGTGTTTCTGTGGAGATACCAGCCGAACAAGATGGCGTTCTGACGTATTGGCGATAAAGCCTTAATGAACAATGAGCAAAAAGAACTTAAACATTAAAGGATCATCTTCATGACATTTTGCATGCATGCATACACATCTAGTTAGGAGATTTTTATTCATTCCGATCATAACATCCTAATCACTAGGCATAAATAGGCCCATGAAATGAATTATACAGGTCATGTTCCTTAGAGAACAGATCGATGAAACCACAAATCCTATCTTCCTGAAGTTGCAGTGGAGCGAATTAAAGCTACAGGTCTTATCTCCCTGAAGTTACAATGGAGCAGACTGAAGAAAGCAAGTCTTATCCCCCTGAAGTTGCAGTGGGACAGACTGAAGATGGCGAATCTTATCTCTCTAAAGTTGCAGTGGAGCAGATTACAGCCAATAATCCTATCTCTCTAAAGTTGCAGTGGAGCAGATTGAAGACATCAGTCTTATCTCCCTGAAGTTGCAGTGGAACAGATTAAAGCTATAAATCACAAATCTTATCTCTCTAAAGTTGCAGTAGAGTAGATCATGGAAAATATTATCTCCCCAAAGTTACAGTGGAGTAGATTAAAGCCAATAATCCTATCTCCCTGAAGTTGCAGTAGAGCAGATTGAAGTGAAGTCTTATCTCCCTGAAGTTGCAGTGGAGCAGACTAATGATAGCGAATCTTATTTCCTTGAAGCTGCGGTAGAACAGATTAAAGCTATAAATCATAGATCTTATCTCTCTGAAGTTGCAGTAGAGCAGATCATGGCAAATCTTATCTCCCTGAAGTTGTAGTGGAGCAGAGTACAGCCAATAATCCTATCTCCCTAAAGTTGCAGTGGATCGGATTGAAGACACCAGTCTTATCTCCCTGAAGTTGCAGTGGAGCAGACTGAAGATAGCGGGTCTTATCTTTCTGAAGTTGCAGTAGAGCAGATCATAACAAGTCTTATCCCCCTGAAGTTGCAGTGGGGCAGACTGAAGGTAGCAGATCTCACTTCCCTAAAATTACAATAGAGCAGATTAAAGAAGGGCTACAGATCTTATCTCTCTGAAGTTGCAGTAAGGCAGAGCATGGCGAATCTTATCCCCCTGAAGTTGCAGTGGGGCAAATTGAAGCCAAGTCTCATCTCCCTGAAGTTACAGTGGAATAGATTGAAATTACTATTCTTATACCCTTGAAGATGCAATGGGTTAGAAAAAGGCTACTTGAAGAAGCGAAGTACCAAAAGAAATTAAGACTCGACAAGACCGGCCAAATTTGGCCTTGTTAAAGTCTTCGTTCCATTCTCGTTACACGATAATGAGCAAAGAGGGGCAACTGTAAACGGCACATTTTGCCCGAGGCCCAAACCAAAAATAAAAAACCAAACTCAAACTAAATTAACACCAAATTAATAAAGTCCAAATATAAAATCCAATTACAAATTTGTCCAGCCCAATACACTAGTCCAATTCTAGCCTAACCCAACCCAGTTACAATAGGCCCAAAAAAATTCAATAGCCCACATTGAATATTCCAGAAACCCCTACGATTTATGAAACAGGTTCAGCCGCCACATGCCTCCCTCGCACAGCAGCCACGCATGCCACCCATCCCACGTGCGCTATCACGTTAGCACAACAACCTCCATACCTGCGAAAAAATGCAAAAGTAACAGAAAAAGAGCAAAAGAAAGGAGGACAGCAAAAAAATAGAAGAAAAATAGTAAAAATTGTTGTATTTCGGGGCTATAAAAACCCCATTTTTGTATTATTTGAGGGATTACGCACATTGAGAATAAAAAAAGTGCATAACAGTTTCAAAGGTGATTTACCAATTTCTTCTTTTTTACTTTCTTTTTCTTCACTTCTTTTGTAACACCCCTTACCCATATTCGACACCGGAATAGGGTACGAGGCATTACCAGAACACATACACTTGTAAACGTATTGAACCGAGTTATAAAATTCCATTAATTCTTAAAACTTTCAAATTATTAACATGCTTTTATAATTCTTCACAATATAAATAATGCAACATTTCCTACCAACCACAATCGAGCTTCCGATAATCATCTCACTGCATCTAATAATTGTACATATTACCAATAATAATTCAATTTCAATAATAAAACACATATCTATATAATATTCATCATCAAATAACATTCACTTTAATTAAAATTATATAGAATATAGTTCATACGAACTTACCAGGCTAAATTACAGAAATACCAAAATTTAGGGACATTTTGGTAATTTTCTATTTTCTCGAATTTCCACCCAATCTTGATCTAAATTAATATTTCATTCAATTTACTAATTTAAATAATAAAACAATTCATTTCATAAAATTTGGTCACTTTTTGACTTTTTTACAAATTTACCCTTAAAGTTTCACATTTGTTCAATTTAGTCCCTGAACCTAAAACATGTAAATTGGTCATTTTTAATGAAAACTCATGCTAGTTGAATAATCATATATTTTCCTCCTCCTCCTCTCCATTCCACATCCTTAATGCATATAACATGCTTATAGGTAACATTAGCTATAATTCACCATTTACTTATATATTCATTCAAAGCTGTCCACTTGAGTCATAGTCACTAAATTATTTATATCTTGAGCTAAAGAACTCCAAATTAAGATTTGTTAATTTTCTATCAAACTATACTGATATATATTCTTACCATAAAATTTTAAGAATTTTTGGTTTAGCGAATAAGTACATTTTATTCTTTAAACTCATCCCTATTCTGCTATCTAACAGTTCCGACCCTTCTTCACTAAAATTAATTATCTCCTCGTACAGAATTCGAATGATGTTACCATTTGTTTCTATTGAAAATAGACTCATTTATTATTTAAAAATATAAATTTAAGCCTCTAATTATTTTTATCCAATTTTTTATGATTTTCCAAAGTCAGTATAGGGGAACCCAAAATCATTCTGACCTTATCTCACAAAACCTATTATATCTCATAATTTACAATATCATTGCTTACATCATTTCTTATATGAGAAACTAGACTCAATAATATTTAATTTATATTTTTTTCATCCTCTAATTCCATTTATAAGATTTTTGATAGATTTTCAAAGTCAGACTACTGCTGCTGTCTCAAAACTGTTTTAGTGTAAAATGTTGATAACTAAATTTATAACACTTTCCTTTCCTTTCTCTTCAATATTTTTCATCACTTTCTCTTATTTCCCTTTACTAACAAAACAAGAATATAGAACCGTATATAATGAAACTCTACCTTAACATTAATTTCCTACTTTTTCAATAATATCAAACTCAAAAGTATATAAAAATCTTGATGTTCTTACCTTATGCCATTGATTTCAATCTTTAACTTGATATTCTCCCTCCTCCAGCTTCTATTTCTTGAATCTAAGTTGATATTCTAGCTCCCAATAGTCTCCTTGTTATCTTTCTCTCTTGATGAATATGGAAATTCTTTTGATTTCTAAGTGAAAATGGTGAATTTTTGTAAAAGGACCAAATTGTAAAGAAAATAAAGTTTCTCTCTTTCTTTTCTCTTCATACGTTAGTTGCATGGGGAAGAAGATGATGATTCTTCATCTTTTCTTCCATATATATACACTAAATAAAATAATAATAAAATAATAAAAATATCATTTAAAAATCAAATTAAAATATTAATAAATTAATATTTATTTATTTAATCTAAAATATCTCCAACATCATCATTATTTTCTAGATTTCTCTTTCTTCTAATTGACCATTTTGCCCTTTAGATCTTTTAAAATTCCATCCTTGAGTCATCACTTAATTTGGTAAAATTACAATTTAGTCCCTCATAATTCTTCATCTATTCAATTTGGTCCCAATTCATCCATCTTCTTTAGTTTCTAGATTATTCCACCCTTAAAATATTTACACTATTGGTCCTTTAACTTTTTCATATTTACACTTTAACCCCTCAAATTTTGAGTATTTACTCTTGGGTAACAAAACTTTTCTCACTTTTGCAATTTAATCATTTCTTGAATTAATATGTCATAATATAATTTCCAATGTTGACATAACTCAATTACCCTTTTTGTCACTTTATTTCCTTATTTCACCATATCAGGGATATTATCTTACTTTCTTACTGTAGTAATTTTCGGGGTATTACAATTTCATAGCTAATCAACCCTTCTAGCTTCTAGAATTCAAATTCTACACTTTATACAAATAGATCCTTTCCTTAATTAATCACTAAATCGATAAAATTTTCATATTAGTATTTTCATGCAACCTTCCTATCGTAATGCAACCCATGTCATAATTTAAAATAAATTTTTCCTTATCGGATTTGTGGTCCCGAAATCACTGTTCCATCTAGACCCAAAATCTGGCTGTTACATCTTTGATTTCTAATTTTTTTTAAAAATATGCGAAAAAAGAAAAAAGAAATCATACCTTTATAGTGCGCCGTCGAAACCCTCACCTACTCAGTTCAAATCAAAAAAGATGGGTGGGGTTTTGAGCTGAAACGTCGTTTTTGGAGGCAGAGGCATTTAGTTTTTTTTAAGTTTGTTTTAAAACTAATAAATGGCTGCTAATTTAGGGTTTTGAAATGGTTTATATATGGTGTAAGAAACGACGTCGTTTAGGGCCTGCTTCAGTGGCCTCAAAACGACATCGTATAAGGCCTGTGACCCGCGTGTTGACCGACCCGAGGAGAGGATCCGTGCGTTTTGCGGTTATTGGGAATTTTACGCATTTGGTCCCCCCTCTTTCGTGGTGTATTCAAATCCTTTTTTTTATATTTTCAAATTTCACTCCGCATTTTATTTTTGTTTCATTTCGGCCTAGGTTGTAACGCCGCATTTTGGAGGGACGGGGATTATTTCCCACTTGGTCCCCCAAGTTATCCGCGCGGTACATTCGGCCCCTTTACTTCATTTTATTTTCTTTTTGTTCTTTCAATTCTGTTTTTAATTTAATTTAATCCTTACCTATTTAATGTGCTTGATTTTATTTAAATTTTATTTAAATATTTATTGTTCGATTATTTTAAATGTATTTAATTTTAAAGTTAATATTATTTAATGATCAAGCTCAATATTATTTTAAATTTATTATTAACATTGTTTAAATTTATTGTATATTATTGTTTTAAGTTTTATATATATTATTTTTCTATGTTTTCCATGCATTATTACTTTTTTTAATTTGTTATATATTATTAATTTAATTTCCATATATATTATTTAATATGTTTTTCATGTAAATTCAATATAATTCATACACATTTTTATGGTTTTATTTTATAATATACTTTTAAAATTCACTTTTATATATTTCATCTTTAAAGATTTATATGATAATATTCTTAGATAATACTATTTTTTTGTATATATACACAATTTATATTAAATTATTTTCACTATAAATACATACATACATAATATATTGTTGATTTCATATTATTATATTCTTTTTATCTATCTCTATATCTATGATTTATTTTCTTTTAAAAACCCTATTTTATTATATTTTGCCTATTCCAACCTTTTACATATATTACTATATACTATTATTTATGTGAAGTTTTTCATTCCATATGTATTACTTTTTTAAATTAACATATGTATATTATTTTATGTATTTTGATTTTCTTCTTATAAATATTTATTTTAAAATTTATTAGGATACTCTTATTTTATGTAGTATTTATTTTTAACTATATTTTTAATTTTATTTCAAACTTTCATATCTATACACATTATTTATATTAAATTTATTTTTTAATGTATAATTTCCCTTCTTTCATGTTATTTGTTTTTTTAGTTATTTTAAAAAACTTGTTACATTTTATTTGTGTTAATTTGCTTGGAACTTCGTTTAAGATTAGCTTTTAGTTCATTAGCTTTTAAATGTTGATGTTAATATTTACATGTGATGTAAGATTATTGCTCTTATATGTATGGTATTGTTTATTCGTATTTATTGATTCTTCGTCGCTCATTAGTGTACATTTTAGTTTACGAATTATCATTTCGCGTTATACATTGTCATCCCATTGCATTTTATTTGTCAAAAACTTTACGTTTTATTAAAGCATTAAAATCGTTTTATTCAAAAAGTTTTCAAAATAAAGCAATACTTGGTATCCAAGATTTTCGAGAAGATTGTGCCCTAACTTACTGGGCTTCAATTTTCCTCATTGAATTTAAGCAACCGAGTATCCCTTTTTCAATTCAAACGTAAAAGTTTCAAATCAAAACTTATCTCAAGAATTCAAAATGTTGTGTCCTAACTCATTGGATATGACCTTTTGATATCTCGAGACGATGTTTTTTTAATAAAGGTAAACTTATATATCGCCTTTGGAACTTCGAGGAATTGTGCCTAACTTACGGGGTTTCGATTTCCTCATTGAACCAAGATGGTCAAACATTTTTAGTTTTCAAATACACAAAGTTTCAACAAAGGTTTTTAAAGGTTAGCTTATGCTCGGGAATTCAAATGTTGCATCCTAACTTACGGGATACGACATTTTGTTGCGTCGGGATGAGAAGGCCTTTCTACATATGTTTAAATTTATACAAATATTGTTTAAAAATATGTCATGAATAAAAGGAGGATCGTTTTTAATCTTTTCAAAATTTTGACATTTGACTTTAAAACATTAAATAATCAATTCGGTACCAATTTTGGGCGTAACGAGGGTGCTAATCCTTTCTTGTACGTAACTGACTCCCGAACCCATTTTTTTCTAAAACTCGTAGACCAAAATCATTTTTAAGGTGATCCGATCACACCTCAATGAAAGATCGGTGGTGACTCCAATTTTCATTTTTTAAGTCGACACTATATTTTTACTTTCAAAAAACTGGTTTCGACACCTTTCATGCAAAAAGATTAAGCATAGCCTGAGTTATTCGAATTTTATGTTTGTTGTGCTAAAGGTTTTAGTTAGAGAAAAATGTAGCTTAGGCCAATGTTTGTGGCTGTTTGAGGTAAGTTATTGACTAAATATGTGTGGTTGTCTAGTTAAAGTGTCAGAGTCGATAGGACCTTCAACAAGTAGAGATAACATCAAAGGGAAGCTTGTCTAAGCTTTTGGTTTTTCGACAAAAGTGAATATTTCGGCGAATGTGTTGGAATAGCTGATCGTAAGTGATTCGTTTTGTATTTAGGGATTTAGAGGTAGCCTTAACCCCTTCTCTAAATTTCGAGTGTAAGTGTTCTTTTACCTATGCTAAATGTGTGATAAATATGTTTGTGAATTGTGATAAAGAGGATTATGATGTGATGAAACAAGAACATGTTGTGATGACTGTTGTGACGGTAAATATAAGGGTATGTTATTCAAGCCATGTGACAGTGTGTATAATATGCTAATGATATGATTATGTGGTGAATACATATGGATAATTGGTAAGTAATACTTGATGACATTATGGATATTTTGGCCTTGTGACTTAATGAAACTGTTAGGTATAGTTGACATGCCATAGGATTGTGAGTACTCACTTACTCGTGTTGTGATATATGGGGCGCTGAGGCCCAAGGACAGTTTCAGAGAGGTAAGGAAAAGTGAGCTAAGCTCCATTCATTGGGATATGTAGATGTGGTGTGTTGGAGAGCGTTAGCTATATTCTTCGCTTATGGGATATGTTTGACTCTACAAGTCTATGTGTGGTGTGTTGGAGATTTGTGTATCTGATTAGTGGTGATAGAGTCCACTTTATGTTTCATAAACTCAAGAGTCAAATTTTCATACATTGTGACTAAATGTGATTATATGTGATTATTTGTAATTATATGTGGTTAATGCATGTCGTAATATATATGCCTAAACATTCATATAAACAATGTGTAAAAGTATGCATGCAATATGACTAATTATGCAAGTTATGGTACTTGGTTAATGACATTTGGGAATATGCTATGTGTTGTTTGGTTGATGCATGACGACTTGTTTTTGTTGTGGTTGTTCTAGGCATTCACTGAGCTTGTTAAGCTCATCCATCCATTTTATCCTATGCAGAGTAGTTGCATTCTTGGTCTGAGAGGTGGGGTCGTTGAGGGATTGATCCAAGCCATTCTTTACTCATTGCAATAGGTGTTTTGCTTATTCTAGTTCTAGGGAATAAAAAGGCAATATGGTAGGCATTTATATAGGTTTATTAAGACGTATTGGGGATTATTTGTATATTGCGTATGTTTAGGAAGCTTGTGAACTTGGACATGTTCTTTGGTTTACTGTTAGGACATTTTGATGCATATGTGACTAGGTGAATGAAGCATGATGTTTAGGGACTAAGCTTGAATGATTTAAATGATGTTATATGCTAAAGTAGAGGTATCGATATTAAGGCTTTTAGAACGATACCCCTGTATTTTCAAAAGTGAAGGGAGTCAGAATATCAATTTGGTATCGATACCTAGGCCCGAGTATTGATACTCTTGGAGTAATTATCAGTACCTTGTGAAAGGTATCGATTTTTTTGATGTTTTGAATTTGGTGAGAAACAAAATGCTAGTTTGTTATCGATTTTCCAAGTGGTATTGATACCACCTAAAGGAAGTATCAATACCATAGAGGCGGTATTGATACTTACGTAACATTTTTGGAAAAATTCGCTAAGTGGTCCCAATGCCCAAGATGTGTGGATTTTATATTTCTTTGTCGTATGTTAGTATGATCAAATGCTAAACTAAGCTTGCATGACTTGATATTCTCATAAATTCTAGAATAATTAAAGTAAAACAAAACTGCATGTACTCAACTCTGATAATTACAATGAAATCGACGTGAGATGATAGTGTGGCATCTCAGTATTTGGCCTGGTGTCGAGGCCGGGTATGGGGTGTTGCAAAGGTGGTCTTCCTCATTTTGTATGTCGATGATATTCTACTTATCAGAAATGGTGTAGGAGAATTTTCATTGGTTAAACTATGGTTAGATCAATAGTTTAGCATGAAGGACTTGGGTGAAGCTAGTTATATTCTTAGAATTTGAATCCTTACAGATCGAAAGAATAAAATGATAGCTCTATCTCAAGCTTCATACATTAATAAGGTACTGGAATGTTTTGTAATGATCGATGCAAAGCCAGATGTTCAGCCGAGTACATTAGGTTTTCATCTTTCTTTAGATGACTGTCCTAAGATAGAGGAAGAAAGAGAGTATATGAGTAAGGTTCCATATGCTTCCGAAGTTGGAAGCCTTATGTATGCGATGCTTTGCACACGTCCAGATATCCGTTTCGCAGTAGAAATGGTTAGTTGATATAAAGTGAATCCAAGTCTCAGGCATTTGCAAGCTATAAAGCATATATTAAGGTTTCTTAAAATAACTAGGGATTACATGATTGTGTATTCTGGGGAGAACCTTACTCCTATTAGATACACAGACTCAGACTTCCAAACCTATAAAGATTCAAGAAAATCGATATCAGGAAATGTATTCGTTCTAGGTCGTGGATCCATAGTATGAAGAAGTGTAAAACAAACTTGCACTGCTAACTCTAGTATGGAGGTCGAGTATGTGGCAGCTTCTAAGGCAATGAAATAAGTAATAAGGCATCAAAAGTTCTTTACCAATCTTGAAACCATTTCTAATATGGAAAAAGCTATAACACTGTATTGTGATAACAGTGCTGCAATAGCTACTACCAAGGAAATGAGAAGTTACAAAAGGACGAAACAAATTGATCGGAAGTATCACTTGATATGAGAGGCAGTAGTCGAAGGAATTGTGGATGTGATGAAAGTAGCTTATTAAGATAACCTTACGGATCCATTTACTAAGACTCTTGTAACTAGGAGTTTCAACGAACACGTCGAGGATATGTCAATGCGAAACATGAAACATTTTCTTCTTTAGGGCAAGTGGGAGATTGTTGGGAAATGCGCCCATATTGTAGTAAACATGTAACTGTTTTATATTTATTTGAATGATGAATAAATAAATAAAGTTAATTTCACATTTCACTATTATGTCTTTTATATTTTTGTCTTTTATATTTTACATGTATAGTGAATTTGTGACAAGAAAATATTAGCTGATTGACTGTCTAAGTTTAAACTGAAGATAAGTAGCATTGTAAGAACATTTATATTGCGAGAAAGACAACTTACTTCAGTAGATAATCTAAATAAGTTTGTAATCCCGTAAAAGAATCAAAGTTAGCATTTGATTCAAATACTAAGAATGATTATTATGTCGTCTACAATTCTAATTGGGGAGATGGCTAGTCTTGGCTATCAAAACAGTTGACTCCATGGGTGGAGACATAGATGTATTCATTGGTAGAATGATACATTGGATTGGACCCAAGATGAATTAATTTTGAGTCCATTTGTAAATTAATTCACTTGTAACATTCATGGTGTGATTTACTTAAATCCTGAGTTAGTCACTGACCATCGTATGCAATTCATGTGCTCTGATATAAGTGGAGGCTTATGCTCTAAAGATGATCTAGCCCATAGCCAGTATGTTGGGTACATGTGTAACAGCTTGTTTTCAGTGAAATAAGAACAGTGGTTTTGAGCCACAAATCTGATGTCAAAATAATTATTATTTTATTATTTTATCATTTACAGAATGATAATAGTACCATATAAAAATTTCGTTAAGAAATTATACCATTTGCATGTTTAATTTGATGAAAAGGACTAAATCACGTAAAATGAAAAACTTGAGTTCTATTTGTTAAAGGTATCAAATGGATATGAAATTCATTAATTAATTAAGCAGTTTATGTGGTAATCATACCATTTTTATATTGAGTGGACAAGTATGGACAATAGTTATGAAAATTTAAAGGTTAATAGTAAGGTTAATTTATTAAATAAGTTAATAATTTAGTTAAAAACAAAAAAATAAAATATGTCATCTTCCTAAATTTTTTAACACCACCGCTAAACAAAAAGACGAACATCCATGGAAGCTTGAACATTTGGCCTTCTCAATTTTACTTGCATGTGAGTATTGTTTGTCCAATTTCTAATGATTTCTATGTTTTTTTAGTCATCGTATCTAGCTAGCCCAAGGACTAATTTGTAAATTGTTGAATACCATGAATGCATTTTAGTTGTTTGTGGTGTTTAATGGAAGAAAATGAATCCTTGTTATTAGATAAATAACTTTTGTTAAGTGATATTTGATAAATTTGACAATTGGGGATTAAATTGAAAAATATGAAAAATTCTAGTGTAATTTATGAATTAATGAAATGTGTGGGCTGCTATAAGCTTGTATGGCATTCGGTTAAGCTTGCGTAAGGGTAAAATTGCATGAATTTCATTTGACGAGCCTAAGGACTAAATTGTAAAGAAATCAAAATATTAGTGGAAAAATTATAATTTTGCTAAAATGTGAATTTGGGTTGAGTTGAATAGAATGATTATTGAATTGAGCTGAATTTATTCATTTAGGTCAAGATAAACCACGTACGGCTCTAGATTGAGGCAATCAAAAAGTTTCGAATTAGTCTACTTCATTTTCTACGTTTATCGTCGAGGTAAGTTTGTACATTTAGATAGTGTTTTCAATTATGACTTAAATGTTTTTATTACATAATATCAAATTGTGTTTGGCAAAAAAAATCAACGACGATCATTATCGAACGAAAAGGAATAGCTTCGGCTATTGAAAACGAAAAGGGATAGCTCTGACTATCAATTATGAAAAGGGATGATGACGACCATCAAATATGAAAAAGAATGGTGACGACCATCGATTATGAAAAAGGATGGTGATGACCATCGATTATGAAAAGGGATAGCTTCGGCTATCAAATTATGAAAAAGGATGGTGACGACCATCGAATTATGAAAAAGGATGGTGACGACCATCAAATTATGAAAAGGGATAGCTTCAGCTATCGAATTAAGAAAAAGAAGAGCTTCGACTATTGAATGTCGAAAAGGGATATGCCAACCATCGTATTATTACCTGGTGTAAGCTTCGATAATAGCTTTCAATGTAAATTACATTATTATGATGAAAGGTAGGTAATGTGTACCTTTGTGGAAATCTAAGAGTAAGAATGTATATATATGAGTTTTCGAATTAGTTGGGCTCATGTTGAATTGGGATATATATGCTTTGTGGTTGTTTAATGTATTGACAAACTTAGACTATATTTGTTACCAACTTACTAAGCATAGCATGCTTACTTTGTTTTTGTTTTTCTCTGATTATAGTTGTCGAAAGCTCGTTCGGGTTGGAAAGTCATCGGAGATCTATCACACTATCCATTCGCTCTTTAGCTATCTATGGATGCTTTTAAGTTCGGTTATAATGGCAGGTGTAGGCTTTTTGCTTGTTAAAGTTGTCATTTGCTTTAGCTTGTATCTTAGATTTTTGAGTGATTGTGTGAACTTAGTTTGATAAGTAGATATTTAGCCTTAAAGTGATTGATACCTTTGATTATGATGCTTAAATGTTTAAAGATAAAATAGTAGCCTAAAATGGATGTTATAAATGTCTTGTGATGTGTTGGAAAGGTGATGGTTTGGTACAATGTTATACATGACATATATGTATATTTTGGTGCTAGTTTTTGAATGGTAATTTTGGTATCAATTGGTATGTTTTGGTAGGCGAATTTAATGGTTGGTTAATATTGTAAGCTTAGCTAAATTTTAGTTGAACATTTAGTTAAATTGAGAATGTGATTATACAAGATTATGTGTTGAGTTTGAAGTGCCCTATAGGCATATTAGTTGTATGCAAATATAACATGTTTGATCAGCTTGGTTATGTATGGTTTTGATGCATTTGGATGGTTTGATTAATCGTACAAAAGTGATTATAGGTATAAGTTAATTTGGGTGAGAAAAATGGCTTGTAAAATGACCTATTTTCATCCACACGGGCAGAGACACGGGCATGTGTCTCAATTGTGTGTGACACACAACCAGATGACACCGCCGTGTGTCCCCTGTAGCTTTTAAAGGGGTTGCGAGTCAGGCTATTACACGGCCTAGCACACGGCATGGCACACGAGTGTGTGAGCTTTTTTTGAAGGGTACACAGCCTGGCACACGGGCGTGTAGCTTGGCCGTGTGACCAAGTTAGTGAGTTACACGGGCACAGACACGGGCTGAGACACAGCCTGAGAGACGGGCATTTCTTTTGGCCGTGTGATGCCTGCAGAGTTGAAAATTTTCAATAGTTTTTGAAAAATTCTCTGAGATTCTGTTTTAGTCCCAACTTGTTTCTAACGTGTATTTAGAGCCTCAAGGGCTCGTATAAGGGACAATATATATGTTTTGAATTGATTTTAATGTGTTTAATGATATGTTTTGAATAGTTGGAAATTTGTGTTCGTTTGATTTGAAAACTCTGGTAATGCTCCGAACTCTATTTCAGCGATAGATATGGGTTAGGGGTGTTACATTTATTGGTATTAGAGCTACAGTTTAGTCGATTCTCAGACTAAACGTAGCGTGTTTGAGTCTAGATATACATGCCATTATATAACATGTGATAGTGTGATATCTCTTAACCGTTTAAAAACATGTTTTCTTATAGCAATGACATCCAACCTAGCCAACTCCGATGAAGTTGAAAGTAACGCACAAGCCTCCATTCACAGAGTAGCGTCAACTGGTTCAAGGCCTGTATCTGAGGGCCGAGGAGAAGAAGCAATAGAAGTTTTCTTCGAAATGATGAGTGAGTGGTTTATCGAGTTCGTAGAAACGAACCCGGCGACTCAAAAACCTTCACCCCCACCGGTTCCCGTTGTTCCTCAAGGCGTGGAAATAGTGCGAGTTAATAAGCTGTCAGTTGACAAAATTCGCAAATATGAGGCTAAAGAATTTCGAGCTACAGTTGATGATGATCCTGAGAGAGCTGAGTTTTGGTTAGAAAATACTATTTGAGTTTTCGACGAGTTATCTTGTACACCAGCTGAATGTATAAAGTGTCCAGTATCTCTACTAAAAGATTCAACATATCGTTGGTGGAATACCTTGGTTTCAATTGTGCGGAGAGAGCGTATTGACTAGGAATTCTTTCAAATCGAGTTCCGAAAGAAATACATTAGTCAGAGATTTCATGATCAAAAATGTAAAGAATTTTTTTAAACTTAAACAAGGCCGTATGACTGTGTCAAAGTACGAGCGGGAAGTTGCAAGACTGAGTAAATATGCTCATGAGTGTATTCTGATTGAGACTACAATGTGTAAACGGTTTGAAGAGGGGTTAAATGAGGATATAAAGCTTCTTGTTGAGATCCTTAAACTGAAAAAATTTATTGTTTTAGTTGACAGAGCACATAAGGCCAAAGAGCTTAGCAAAGAGAAAAGAAAAGTTGATTTTGAAGCGAGACATTCAAGAAAAAGGTCGACCGAAAAGTCGTATCAGCCACAGTCGAAGAGATCGAAAGAACACCATAGCCATTTGATTGCTTCAACGGGATCCCCTGATAGAGACCGAGGTAAACATTATGCAAGTTCAAAGATACAAGCTACGTTTATAGCTTGTGTAGCTAGCGTTAAAGATAATAAACTTGATTGTCAACGGTATGGACGTCGACATTTTAGCAAGTGTAGAGCGAAAGACAGGGCGTGCTTCAAATATAATTTGTTTAAACATTTTATTCATGATTGCCCAGAAATATCTGAGAAAGAAAAGACTCAGAATGTTTGACCCAGTAATACTACCATCAGGGTAGACCACCTTGTAACCCTGGAAATGTGAGTGGTAGCTGTGGTGGAACAAAAGACTCTGCTGTGAGATCTAAAACACGAGCACCAGCTAGGCTTACACTATCCGCACACGTGAGAAAGCTTCTACGCCAGATGTTATTACGGGAACTTTCTCTATCTTTGACACTGATATGATTGCTTTGATTGATCTTGGATCGACCCATTCGTATGTATGCACAAATTTAGTATCTACTAAGAATTTACATGTTAAGTCCACTAAATTCGTGGTTAAAGTGTCGAACCCCCTAGCTCAGCATGTATTAGTTGATAAAGTTTGCAAGAACTGTCTGTTGATGACTCGGGGTTACAGTTTTCTGGTTGATTTGATGCTACTACCATTTGACGAGTTTGATGTGATTTTGGGCATGGATTGGCTGACTCTACACGATGCTATTCTGAACTGTAGACGAAAGCTTATTGTATTGAAATGTTAGAATGATAAAACACTTCGGATTGAATCAGATAGATTGAGTGGGTTGCCTATTGTTATTTCACCTATGTCAACACAGAAATATGTGAGAAAAGGTTGCAACGCTTATCTTGCATATGTACTAGATTCTAAGGTGTCTGAGTTGAAGCTTGAATCAGTGCCCAGTAGTTTGTGAGTATCTTGATGTGTTTCCAGAGTAGTTACCTAGATTACTGACAATCAGAGAAGTTGAGTTTGCTATTGAATTAGTATCAGGAACATCCGATCTCAATAGCACCATACAGAATAGCTCCTACTGAGTTAAAAGAGTTGAAAGCATAGTTCCAATCAATATCAAGTATCCACTGCCTCGACCCAGTTTCTCACCTTAGGGTGCACCGGTTCTGTTCGTTAAGAAAAAGGATGGATCGATGAGATTGTGTATTGATCACCGTCAGCTCAATAAAGTTACAATCAAGAACAAGTATCCACTGCCTCAAATTGACGATCTGTTTGACTAGTTGAAAGGTGTAACAGTATTCTCGAAGATTGATCTTCATTCTAGTTACTATCAGTTACGAGTTAAAGATTCAGATGTGCTAAAAATTATATTTAGAACCAGGTACGGACACTAAGAATTTCTTGTGATGCCATTTGGTTTAACTAATGCACCTACAGTATTTATGACCTTAATGAACTAAATCTTCAGACCGTATTTACATAGATTTGTTGTGGTATTTGTTGACAACATTTTGATATATTCACGAGACGAGTCTGAGCATGCTGAGCACTTGAGAATTGTGTTGCAAACCCTACGAGATAAACAACTGTTTGCCAAATTTAGCAAATAAGAATTTTGGCTCCGAGAAGTCAATTTTCTGGGACATATAGTATCAACCGAAGGCATCAAATTTAATCCAAGTAAAATTTCAGCAGTTATTGATTGGAAACCTCTGAGAAACATATCAGAAGTCAGAGGTTTTCTGGGATTAGCTAGTTATTATTGAAGATTCGTAAAAGGGTTCTCAATGATAGCTACACCGATGATGCGACTATTACAAAAAGATGTAAAATTTGAATGGTCCGAGAAATGTCAGCAATGTTTCAATTAGTTGAAAGCACTATTAACCGAGGCACTAGTTTTAGTTCAGTCTGAATCAGGTAAAGAATTTTTGATTTTCAGCGATGCATCTTTAAATGGTTTAGGCTGTGTTTTGATTCAGAAAGGCAAAGTAACAGCTTATGCTTCCAGACAATTAAAGCAGCACGAAAAGAATTACCCGACACATGATTTAGAGTTGGCAGCTATTGTATTTGCATTGAAAATTTGGCGACACCATTTTTTCAGTGAAAAATGTCATATATTTACCGATAACAAGAGTTTGAAGTATCTAATGTCACAGAAAGATTTGAATCTGAGACAGCGCAGCTAGCTTGAACTGTTAAAAGATTATGAGTTAATCATTGATTGTCATCTGGGAAAAGCAAACGTAGTTGCTGATGCTCTGAATAGAAAATCTTTATTTGCTTTTCGACCGATGAATACGCGACTGATATTATCTGACGATGGTTCAATCTTAACTGAGTTAAAAGCTAGACCAATTCTCTTACAGCAGATTAGCAAAGCTCAAAAATGTGATGTTGAGTTACCAGCTAAATGGGCACAGAGTGAGTCGATTTTTGATTCAAGATTTTAGATAGGATCCGATGATTGCTTATTGTTCAGAGGTAGAATTTGTGAACCGAAGAATTTCAAGCTCATTCAAAAAATCTTGCACGAAGCTCATAGTGGTAGCTTGTCTGTTCATCCCGGAATTAATAAGATGTATAGTTATTTGAAATAGATGTACTGGTGGCCAAGAATGAAATGCGAGATTTCTGGCTTTGTATCTAGATGTTTAGTATGTCAGCAAGTTAAAGCTAAACATCAGGTACCTTCTAGATTATTGCAGCTAATGATGATACCGGAGTGGAAATGGGATCGCGTAACTATGGACTTCGTATCGGGTCTACCCCTATCTCTGAGAAAGAAAGATGTCATCTGGGTTATCGTTGATTGTTTGACGAAGTCAGCACATTTTATTTTTGTACGTACAGATTTCTCCTTTGAGAGATTAGCCGAGTTATACGTTTCTGAGATTGTCAGATTACACGGAGTGCCAGTCTCCATTATTTCGGATAGAGATCCGTGGTTTACATCATGATTCTAGAGAAAGTTAAATGAAGCTCTAGATACGCGATTGCATTTTAGTACTGCATTTCATCCTCAGATCGATGATCAATTTGAGTGAGTGATTCAGATTCTCGAGGATATGCATCGTTGTTGTGTATTAGAGTTTGAAGGTAATTGGAAGGAATATTTACCATTGGTTGAATTCACGTATAACAAAAGTTTTCAGTCGAGTATAAAGATGGCACCGTATGAAGCTTTGTATGGTTGCAAATGTCAAACTCTGTTAAACTGGATTGAGCTCAGTGAGAAAAAGATACACTGGGTTGATTTGATTCGGGAAACCATAGAAAAAGTAAAGATGATTCAGGATAGTTTAAAAGCAGCTTTGGATCAACAAAAATCATATGCAGATCTTAAACGTAAAGACATAGAGTTTCAAGTCAGCGATAAAGTATTTCTAAAAGTATCGTCCTGGAAGAAAGTTCTTCGGTTCAATCGCAAAGGGAAGCTAAGTCCGCGATTTATCGGACCGTATGAGATTACTGAAACAATCGGACCTGTTGTGTATCGATTAGCTCTGCCATTAGAATTAGAAAAATTCATAATGTCTTTCACGTGTCTATGTTATGACAGTACCGATCTAATCCTTCACATATTATCTCCTCAACGAATGTAGAGGTTCAGTCTGGTATGTCGTACAGTGAGGAACCGATCAGAATTCTGGCATGAGAGGTTAAAAAATTAAGAAACAAGAACATAAATTTAGTAAAGGTTCTTTGGAAATGTCACGGGATAGAGGAAGCCACCTGGGAACCCAAGGAAGCTATAAGAAAGTAATATTCGAACCTCTTTCCTGGTAAGATTTTCGGGGACGAAAATTTCTTAGGAGGGAGAATTGTAACAACCTGTTTTCAATGAAATCAGAATAGTGGTTTTGGAATCACAAATATGATGTCGAAATAATTATTTTTTATTATTTTATCATTTACAGCATGATAGTAGTACCGTATAAAAATTTCGTTAACAAATTATACTGTTTGCATGTTTAATTTGATAAAAAGGACTAAATCGCGTAAAGTGCAAAACTTGAGTTCTATTTGTTAAAGGTATCAAATGGCTATGAAATTAATTAATTAATTAAAGGGTTTATGTGGTAATTATAACATTTTTATATTGAGTGGATAAGTATGGAATATAGATATGAAAATTTAAAGGTTAATAGTAAGGTTAATTTAGTAAATAAGTTAATAATTTAGTTAAAAACAAAAGAAATAAAATATGTCATCTTCCTAAATTGTTTAACACCACCGAAAAAAAAGAAGAACATCCATGGAAGCTTGAACATTCGGCCTTCTCAATTTTGCTTACATGTGAGTATTGTTTTTCTCGTTTCTAATGATTTCTATGTTTTTGGAGTTGTTGTAGCTTAATCTAGCTAGCCCAGGGACTAATTTGTAAAGTTGTTGAATGTCTAGGGTTTTACCATGAATGCATTTTAGTTGTTTGTGGTGTTTAATGGAAGAAAATGAATCCTTGTTGTAAGATAAATAACTTTTGTTAAGTGATTTTTAATAAATTTGTCAATTCGGGATTAAATTGAAAATATGAAAAATTCTAGTGTAATTTGTGAATTAATGAAATGTGTGGGCTGCTATAAGCTTGTATGGTATTCGGTTAGGCTTGGGTAGGGGTGAAATTGCATGAATTTCATTTTACGAGCCTAAAGACTAAATTGTAAAGAAATTAAAATATTAAGGGCAAAATTGTAATTTTGCTAAAATGTGAATTTGGGTTTAATTGAATAGAATAATTATTGAATTGAGCTGAATTTATTCATATAGATCAAGATAAATCACGTACGGCTCTAGATTGAGGCAAGGTAAAAGTTTCGAATTAGTCGCCTTCATTTTCTACATTTATCGTTGAGGTAAGTTCATACGTTTAAATAGTGTTTTCAGTTATGACTTAAATGTTATTATTGCATAATATCAAATTATGTTTGGCGAAAAAATTCAACGGTAATCATTGACGGACGAAAAGGAATAGCTTCGGCTATTAAAAACGAAAAGGGATAGCTCCAGCTATCGATTATGAAAAGAGATGGTGACGACCATCGATTATGAAAAAGGATGGCTTCAGCTATCGATCTATGAAAAGGGATGGCTTCGGCTATCGAATTATGAAAAGGGATGGTGACAACCATCGAATTATGAAAAGGGATGGTGACGACCATCAAATTA
Organism: Gossypium turneri; assembly: GCA_008044935.1. Classification (NCBI taxonomy): domain Eukaryota; kingdom Viridiplantae; phylum Streptophyta; class Magnoliopsida; order Malvales; family Malvaceae; genus Gossypium; species Gossypium turneri. The sequence goes on from CP032583.1 coordinate 18,674,218, forward strand.
TGAAAAATGATAGCTTCAGCTATTGAATTAAGTAAAGGGATAGCTTCGGCTATTGAATATCGAAAAGGGATGTGCCAACCATCATATTATTACCTCGTTTGAGCTTTGGCAAAAACTTTCAATGTAAATTAAATTATTATGATGAAAGGTAGGTAATGTATACCTTTGTGGAATCTAAGAATAAGAATGTATATATACGAGTTTTTGAATTAGTTGGGCTCATGTTGAATTGGGATATATATGCTTTGTGGTTTTTTAATGTATTGACAAACTTAGACTATATTTGTTACCAACTTACTAAGCATAGCATGCTTATTTTGTGTTTGTTTTTCTGTGATTGTAGTTGTCGAAAGCTCGTTCGGATTGAAAAGTCGTCGAAGATCTATCACACTATCCATTAGCTCTTTCGATATCTATGGATGTTTTTAAGTTCGATTATAATAGCATGTATAGGTTTTTTGGTTGTTGAAGTTGCCATTTACTTTGGCTTGTATCTTGGATTTTTTAGTGATTATGTGAACTTAGTTTGATATGTAAATATTTAGCCTTAAAGTGATTGATACCTTAGATTATGATGTTGAATGTTTAAAGATAAAATAGTAGCCTCAAATGGATGTTATAAATATCTTGTGATGTGTTGGAAAGGTGATGGTTTGGTGCTATGTTATACATGACATATATGTATATTTTGGTGCTAGTTTTTGAATGATAAATTTGGTATCAATTGGTATGTTTTGGTAGGCAAATTTAAAGGTTGGTTAATGTTGTAAACTTAGCTATAGTTTAGTTGAACATTTAATTAAATTGAAAATGTGATTATACAAGATTATGTGTTGAGTTTGAGATGCCCTATGGGCATATTGGTTGTATGCAAATATAACATGTTTGATCAGCTTGGTTTTGTATGGTTTTGATGTATTTGGATGGTTTGATCAATTGTACAACAGTGATTATAGGTACAAGTTAATTTGGGTGAGAAAAATGGCTTGTAAAATGGTCTATTTTCATCCACACGGGCAGAGACATGAGCGTGTGTCTCAGCCGTGTGTGACACAAGGCCATGTGACACAGTCGTGTTTCCCCTGTAGCTTTTAAAAGGGTTGCAAGTCAGGCTGTTACACGGCCTAGCACACGGCCTGGCACACGGGCGTGTGGCTTGGCCGTGTAACCAAGTTAGTGAGTTACATGAGCACGGACACGGGCTAGGACACGGCTGTGTGTCCCTACTTCGAATTCCCACACAGCCTGAGACACGAGCATGTCTCTTGGCCATGTAACCCCTGCAGAGTTGAAAATTTTCAATATTTTCTGAAAAATTCTCTAAGCTTTTGTTTTAGTCTCGACTTGTTTCTAACATGTATTTAGAGCCTTGAAGGCTCGTATAAGAGACAATATGTATGTTTTGAATTGATATTAATGTGTTTAATGATATGTTTTGAATAGTTTGAAATTTATGTTCGTTTGATTTGAAAACTTTGATAATGCTCTGTAACCCTGTTCCTGCGACGGATACGGGTTAAGGGTGTTACAACATGACTTGTGTATGGCATGTCTTTACTAGCAACAGTGGAATTTATGGCTCAATTAAAGAGTTAATGATATCCTTTCATTGGCATTATATGGATTGATAAATATGAAACGTGGTCAAAGGTTGCTTGTTCTCAAACGAGCAATTTATCATCGTTATTTGTTAACAGTGATCATATTAATCATTAATAAGACACAATGGTGACAATGAGATAAAATAGTATTATATCGAGTGAACGTATTTAGCTTAAAGGGATCAAGGATATCATATGAGGGTAACACACACATGACGAGGTCATTGGACAAAATAGTTGGCTGAATTGTTTTTGTAAATAGTATACAATAAGGAGTTTTTAATCATGGTACTTCTTGTAGACTGACTCTATGATTAAGTACTTGCGAATTATCAAAACGATGTTTCTAGACATAATTGCAATTACTAGAGCCTAATTGTATATGTCTGATTGGTCCCTCCGCTAACTAAAGAAAAGATCGATCGGATTGCACTTGAATTAGAATAAAATTCTACAACTTTGAAAATAATTTAATTAAATCGATTTATTCGATATGGAATTAAATTAGGTGGTCGTGGGAATTGTTCAACTAGAAAACTTAATTAAATAATTTTTTTGAAAACTTAATTTGGAAAATCTAAGTGATTTTTGAGAAATTAATTTTGATCAAGTAAAATTAAATTAATCAAATCAATTAAAATTAATATGATATTTTGGGAAATTAATTTTAAGTCAAACAATTGGCCCAATAAGTAATTGAACCTGAAAATTGGACCTGAGATCATAAATTGGGCCTAGGAGCCCAAAAATGAGACCACAACCTAAAAACTGGTCAAACCGAGACCGGTATGTGAAATTGGACTAACGGCCCAACTGTGGCTAGATTGGACCGGTCAGGTTGTCATTAATCTGAATCGAATCGATAGTAGCCGAACCAGCTCGGGGTGCCGTAAGGATGTCGCACGTGCATCACCGGATACAACGGCACCGGCGGCTACGATGGCGGTGTCCCAATGGCCAGCGTCGGTTGGTCTTTGGTGGTTGAGCAGTGGAAGAGTTACACTCCTACTAGGACTCTACCAAAGAATTTGATTTCAGATTAATTATTCCAAAAATAATATTATTTTAATAGTTTAATATTAAATTAAATTTAATACTTATCTTAATAGTATTTTATTAACTTAATATTAAACTAGTTATCTTAAAATTTAATTTAATTTAATGTTTAAATATTTTATTATTTTAATAAGATTTAATATTAAATTTAATCTAATATTTATTTAATATTAAAGTGATTAAGTTTAATCATAGTTGAACTCTCTAAACTCTCCCCATATAAAGAGAGAATTGGGTCATTATTTGACATATACTTGGATTCAAGAGAAAATTGTAAAGGGAAAATTCTCTGAAGATATTATTTCAAAAAATTTCTAGAGATATTTTTCTGATTTACACCTTTACCTAAAATTTTAGAGAAATTACGAAATTACCCCACTGGTAATTTTTGTGAATTTTTTTTTGATTCAAAGCGAGCCCACACTTGGCAAACGTGAGCTTGAGGATAGCGGAGAAGACTACTCGGTCAAATCGTTCATCCTAGATGAATTGAAAAGGTACAATTTTGATTAAGTGTTTATTATTGTAGATATCACAACCAAGATCTTGTTTTGGAAAAATTTTTAAAACTCTGGTTTTTCCCTAAATTTATTTTTTGCTACGTTTTCCAAACCCGTTTTTCCAAACCCGTTTTTCCAATAGAGATGCCTATGTTTTTGTGCTTTAAAAGTTTCTGTTTGGATTGCTTGTATTATTTAGTGTCATTTTAGTTTAAATTTCCAATACATGATTATCTATAAATTATCTTAAGACATTATCGGTGAAAACAATAAATCGAGGGAACTTAACTTAAATGTGGGTTGAGAACTTTGCTTGAGGACAAGAAAACATTTAAATGTGGGGATATTTAACATGTGTTAAAAGTAACATGTTTTAACCTCATTCTTAATGTGTTTTTGGATGATTATCCGATGTTAATTGTGAATATTGTACTTCTAATCCTTTAAATTCATGTTTTAATGCTTAATAGAGCACTTGAAAGCAAAATGAGTGAAAAACGAGTGAAAATCTGAGCGTTGAAGCAAGCTGCGTGACCCACATGAGTTGAATCATTCCACATGGCTAGACCACACAGCCGTGTGACCTACACGGGCGTGTGGTAGGCCGTGTCGATTTCACAGAATTGCACATCGGACTAGGGAAAATTGTGATTTTTAGGTTTTTCAGGTATTTTAAGACGTATATATGACAAAAATAAGAAGATAGGCGTGAGCTGTCATAGAATATTCAAGAAAACAACTCGAAAAACATCATTGAAGCCGATTCTGAAGTAGATTTCCGTCAAGATTGAAGATTCCCAGTTGATTTCTTTAGGAAGTTATCATGAGTTTCTTTATTTCTTTCAGTTATACTGTGTCTTGGATGTGTTTATTTTCAAGTATGGACTAGTTCTCTAAATACCTAGGGAGATGAACTCTATGATGGAATTCAATCGTTTAATTTTTATTTACGCAATAAATACTTAATTTCTTATTCTGAATTATGTGTGCTTAATTCTTGGTTTGATATTTTTAGATTATTGAACCATGTTTGATGTGCTTAATTCTTGATTCTTTCAGTTATACTGTGTCTTGGATGTGTTTATTTTCAAGTATAAACTAGTTCTCTAAATACCTAGGGTGATGAACTCTATGATGGATTCAGTCGTTTAATTTTTATTTACGTAATAAATACTTAATTTCTTATTCTGAATTATGTGTGCTTAATTCTTGGTTTGATATTTTTAGATTATTGATCCATGTTTGATGTGTTTAAATCAGTGGTTAAATAGACCCTGTTTATGAGTAGATCTTGCATAGTTGAGTGGAGTTGCATGCAATCCTAGAAATAAGACGGCATAAATCTACCGGATTAGAGTCAAATCTAATATGGGAAACCATAGCACGAGTTAATGCGATAATAGGGGTTTTAATTAGAAATAAATTTCAATTAATCAACTTAGAGTTAGTTGTTCTTATGCTCGAAAGAAATATTAGCATAATTTAGGGGTTTCTACGGATCAACATACTAATTAAAGAATTTGTGTAATTTAGATTGATAGTGACAGATGAAATCTAGGCAGATTCTTTCTTGGGTATTGCCTCGCTTCTTGGTTATTAATTGATTATTTTCGTGATTTGTTCTTCATCGTGTTTGTTAGTTAATTTTAGTTTTTAATCAATCACTCGAATTATTCTGTTAAATAATAGAAAGACGGTAATTATTAGAACTTTTAGTCTTCGTGGGAATGATATGTTTGCTCACCATGGCTATACTATTAATTGATAAGTACACTTGCGTTAGTCAAATTTTTAGTTAGTTCCGTGGACATAAATTATTATAACAACTAGAAAATGGCCATACTAAATTACTTAATATTTTATTAAAATTGTTTTTAATTTTTTTTATTTTCATTACTTTCAAATGTTATTTTATTTTATCAATTATTTTTAAAATTATTTAAATTTTTTTATAAACTAAATAAATTCTCATTGAATTAATAAAATTATATTTAGATTATAAAAATATATTATTTAATATATAAAATTACATGCAATGTATATCATTAGAGGATAGATGAAAAGAATGTGAAATATAAATAAGGGAGGTGTGCAAGCGAGGCACAGGGAAAGTTAAATGGCCTTTTTGCCATGTAGAGGCATTGAGGGGCTCAAAGGCATTTAATGTGATTGTGAAAAATGAAAAAAAGTTGATCGAGAGATGGGACATTTTGAATAGCTTGGGCTTAATGGTTGATTTAATATGTAATTTGATATATAAGTTTTAATTTAGTGTAATTATACACAATAAACTTTAATTATAATTTAAATGTATAAGAAAAGTTTTAATGTTGACTCAATTATACATATTTAAAGAAATAAATATATCAATTTATTTTTATATTAGATAAATATAATCATTTCAATATTCAAAATATAAATATAAAATGATGTTATATAAATAATTGTGTTAATAATTTGTGAAAATTAGATCAATCAAATTTCATATATAAAATTACACAAAATCAAAATTCATGTAAACAATTACTCATTAAACCAAAATTCATATATAATTTTAAGATTTATCTCGTTACCAAATTTATTTTACAATAGTAGAACCCTACATTTAAATTGAAAAAAAAAAAACCACATTTATTTCTAAGGAATCTATATATGTGCTTATACAAAATTCTCATCATAAATAATTTGCAATAACTTTTTTTTAATAAATCGAAAGTTGTGTGGCATACGTGTTTTCCATCTTTTATCCAATTATTTTCATTAATTTTTCCATACTTTAGTTTTATGGATTAATTATAAAAATAGTCACTTTTGTTTGCCTCATATTACATTTTAGTCACTTATCGTTTTGTTAGGAAGTGATCACTCTACCGTTAATCTCCGTTACCTCCCTAACAGTAGTCCTACGTGGCAGTCTAAATGGGTTTTAAGTACCAACTTGGATATCCTACGTGGCAGTCCAAATTAAATTTATTTAATTAAAAACCTATTTTTATCCCAGTAACTGGACTTCCAAGTTGGCATTTAAAACCTATTTAGACTGCCACGTAGGACTTTCGTTAAGGAGGTGATAGAGTTTAACGGTAGAGTGACCACTTCGTAACAAAACAATAATGTAAGTGACTAAAATATAACATTTTAAATATAAATGACTAAAATGTAATATGTGGCAAACAAAAGTGACTATTTTTATAATTTACCCTAATTTTATCTGCAAGACCGGTGAACCCAATGCTTGTTTCGGTACAACTAATTGTCTAAATAAAAGGTTGTTGACAATTTTTCTTAGAAGTCAATGGTAAAAGTTATTTTAAACAAATATGGCAAGCTAAACTTAAATGGTGCATGTGAAATTGAAAAATTTTAAAAGAAAATTGTTGTTTATATGATCAATTCTCGTGAGCAATTTGACCCACTTTATATTGTTAAGAGTTTTTTTTTTTTTTTAAATAATTTTATTATATATTTTTATCATATTTGTTCTTTTTAATACAATATTTAAGATTATTTATAGCCTGTCCCCAACCCTTAAATAGAGCATACTCAAACCCACCTCCTCTTGACAACAATATCAATACCAATCGAATTAAAACTCAATCAAGAATTAAAATTTTTTTTCTTAAATATATAATTTCTATTTCACTTTTTCTCATATTTATTGAGAATTAAATGATAGAAAAAGTTATTCCTTACCATTACATATGTCATATTAAAAATAGACAACAACAAAAGTGGGAAACAAAAAGAAAAAAAAAAGGGTTGAAGTTGATGTAGTGTTGTGATTGCAAAAATCATTCTTTTCGCATGTGATATTCAAACCTCTTCAATTTTATTGGTAAGTATAAGTATAATATTTTATATCTAATTATTTAAAAAAATAAAAATGAAAGAAAAGTTATATTTTTTCTTTATATATAATCAATGTTATTACGCGTATTATTCCTTATAAAAGAAGAAATGGATGTAAATTAATTAGGTCTTGGCAGACAGTGAATGAGAAATAAAATATAAATTATATGACATCATATTTTACAGGTTAGTGAGATCCGTGTATATTCAAAACCTTTCAATACTTCAATAACAATAAATGCAAAACACGAACAATTGTGATTTATGGCTTTATCCTTCATTTTTGTATTTTTCTATATAATTGATGGTGATATATTTTTTTCTTTCTGCTTAATATTCAACTTTATTTATGTATTTATTTGAATGTTGATTTATATTTCCGCAACAACTAAATGGATTTAGTTTAATTTCTTTTGAATTAAATCCCAAAATTTTAAATAATCATCTTCATATGATACTCAGGTATTGAACGAAACCTACATGCTCATAATTCCTCTTAATTAGTACTGCACACCATCACGAAGAATCTTATTTGTTGTATGGGTGATTGTGAATTAATTAGAACATTCCTGCGCTCTTAATGTCGATATCCTTCAAAACATGCTAGAGAAAATAATCATCGATGTCACCCTTTTCCCTTTAATTCCTTCAACATTGATTTCAGTTGACATGATTTTCGTTTTTATCCTTTCCTACAGGATGAAAGTAATTAGAATCCCACGAAAAAACGTGGAATGAAAATCTTGAAAAATGATTAGGATTTGAGGTTGCAATATTACTTTCTAAAATCTTCATCATTAATATATTTCACCGCATGCAATTTGCTTTTAAAAAGTATAACATGCATGAGAAAAAGAAAAATCATGGCATTAATAATTAAAATAATATAAAATTTACAAGGCATAAAGGCAGTAAATATGAAGTTTTTGTTTGGTAGCCGTCATGTACAAGAAAACTCTTGTAAGGGGGGAAAAATTGAAAAGATAAAAACTTTAAAGACCCAAAATTCTTTTCTCTCTTTCTCTCTCAATAGCATTTACAGCTTCCCCCTCTCCATTAAATGCAATTGCACCCTCTCAACACGATCTGCAATAACTATTCGCTGCCACAATTTCCTCCATCTGTTTCCCTCTATCTCCTTCCTCTTCTTCCTTCTTTCATCATCATCTTCTTCTTCATCATCCTCTTCTTTGTATCAGTTACTTTCTTGCTTGATCCCCTCCCCACCAACACCAACTTTTTATACCATTCAACCTCACACCCAAACAGCCTGTTTTACTTCTTTCAAGCAACACTTAGCAGTTTACAGTAAACAAGTCCTTTTTTTTTCCCAGAACAGATCCTAATTCTCTCTTCTTCCTCGGGCTTTCCTAGGGTTCATCTTTATTAGGTATAACTCAGCTTTGGTACAGTGTATCACTCTTCTTTTTTCATAAGCTTTTCAACTTGAACTAATTTCTACTTGTTCTAGTCTCTTTTAGTTTACGTTTTTACTCTCAAATGATGCAGGGAAAGCCGAAGAGACAAACAGAGAAAGCATAGTTGGATTCTCCGTGATTTTCGCTGGAACGTGTTTTCTTTTTTTCTTTCTTTCATTTGCCTGGTTTTTTGTCTGTCAAGTACCGTATCAAATTTGTCAATTTTTCTTTATAGATGCTGTCTGGCTTTCATATTGGCACGTAAGAGTAGGATATTCTTCGAGGATAAATACACAAATATATAAACCGAAGAAGAGAAAGAGAGAGAGAGTAACTTTTGAGCTGCCCAAAAGAAAAAAAACCACAGTCAGCTTTGTTTCTCACTGTTGGGGAATCTAAAAGGTCATCTCAACTCGAATCAAAGGACAGTTTAAGTAGTGTGAAGAAGGGCAAGAAACTATATATATATCTGTTCTAGTGCTTTTTGGATTCTGAAATATGCTGGCCGGAGTTATGATTCCGGCGAGAAACATGCCGACGATGATAAGTGGAAACGGAAATGTTAGTGGTTTTGGGACATCCTTACTTGTTCAGGTTAGAGCTTTGAGTTCCCCCTACCATTTTAACTTTGTGCTTCTCTCCTTCACCGTTTTGTACTTAAGAAAATGGGGTTTTTTTTTGTGTGTGTGATTTTGTTGTTTGTTTGGAAAAAATTTTCTATTCGGAGCAAAATCCTTCTCGAAATTTGAGAAACACAAAAACCCTTTTTTTCATATGTATAAAGTCAGAAAAAATCTTTATATTTCTATAAAGCATAGCTCCACTGCTTCTTATTTAGTCAAATTAGTGTCATAACATGCAATATTATGTCACATACCATAAATCCGTACACTAAAATTCATTATTATTATTTTTGAGTGGGGAAATTTTGGTATTCTGTTTGTTTAGATTGAAAAACATTAAGCATTGGGAAACTTAAAGATCTGTAGATATAATAATGTTCCAACAGCCAACCAATATGATGGAAGGTCAACTCCACCCTCTGGAGTCCGAAAGTGAAATTGGTCGAATGAGAGATGATGAGTTGGACAGTACAACCAAATCTGGTAGCGAAAACCATGAAGCTGCCTCTGGTGATGATCAAAATCCTCGCCCTAATAAAAAGAAGCGTTACCATCGCCATACACAGCACCAGATCCAAGAAATGGAGGCGTAAGCTTAAAAGAACCCTTTTTAAGTTACCACATTAACCAAAAGAGTTTTTTAATGAAAAAATTTGTGCATTGTTGGTAGCTTTTTCAAGGAGTGTCCGCACCCAGACGACAAGCAAAGGAAGGAACTTGGGCGTGAGTTAGGGTTAGAGCCATTGCAGGTGAAATTTTGGTTCCAAAACAAGCGTACCCAGATGAAGGTATAATGACTTGAACCACCATTTTGGCCTGAATTCTTTTCCATTATTTAGGGACCTGAAAGTGGTGAATGGACTATTTCAAACTCTGGGTCATTTTGGTTTTCTTAACAGACGCAGCATGAGCGCCACGAAAACACACAACTACGAACTGAGAACGAGAAGCTAAGGGCAGACAACATGAGGTATAGGGAAGCTTTAAGCACTGCTTCATGCCCTAATTGTGGAGGTCCAACTGCTGTAGGACAAATGTCCTTTGATGAACACCATCTCAGGCTTGAAAATGCTCGACTAAGAGAAGAGGTACCCGATTGCTATATATAGATTTCTTTCCTTTTTTAGCTTGCTAGTAATTGGTTTCGAGTGTCGTATGCAGATTGATCGAATATCAGCAATAGCTGCAAAGTATGTTGGCAAGCCAGTGGTGAGCTACCCTCTTCTTTCGTCTCCTATGACTCCACGGCCATTTGAATTTGGTGCACAACCTGGCACTGGGGATATGTATGGTGCTGGGGATCTTCTTAGGTCGATCAGTTCACCTTCGGAAGCCGACAAGCCGATTATTATCGAGCTTGCGGTGGCAGCAATGGAGGAACTAGTTAGAATGGCTCAGATGGGTGAACCCTTATGGATGACCAGCCTTGATGGAACAACGTATGTGCTGAACGAGGAAGAATACATCAGGACTTTCCCTAGAGGAATTGGGCCCAAACCTACCGGCTTCAAATGCGAAGTTTCAAGAGAAACTGCCGTTGTAATCATGAACCATATTAACCTTGTGGAGATTCTCATGGATGTGGTAATTTTTACACTAGTATCCACCATAAACACCTTGAAAATATGTAAATGCACTAAATATTTCATCTTTCTGTGTTCAAATTCAGAATCAGTGGTCAACGGTGTTTTCGGGAATAGTTTCAAAGGCTTCAACTTTGGATGTTCTTTCAACAGGGATAGCAGGCAATTATAATGGAGCCCTTCAAGTGGTAATATAGAAATCCCATACGCCTCTTTCTTGCTGAGGATTATGTAACTCAACAAATTGTTTCCAGTAGAGATTTTCTGTTGAGGGTAATATCTTAGGTCAAAATTTGTCTCCTAGAGCCCTAGAGTGAAAGTACTTTCTTTTACTTAAAAGAGACGGAACTATACGCAAACTAAAAAGAGACCGAACTATACGCAAACTAAAACGTTTGCTATAGTTTCATAAGCCGAGGGCACATCAATAAGTATATGATTTTGTCTCTTAACTCTACTAAAATTAACTCTACTAAAATTATGGTGGGTTCATAAAGTCAGTGCACTTATTGTCTATGAAAGTGGCAGATTCAAGAGGGCTGGAAAATGCCTCAGTACCCTCTAAAATACAAAATTTTTATTTAAAATCTTTTTATAATTTATAAAATTTTGAATTAATAATAGTAAAATTACATTTTGACCTGACCTCAAAACAAAAAAAAAATAATTTAATCATTTAAAAAGTATTAATATATAGAATATTAAAATTATAAAATTATATTTTTATTATCGTTAAAATATATAATTTAATTTTCCGCCCGTTAAAAAAATATTTGGCTTCGCTGCTGGTCCATTACCTATCTGATTGATAAAAATCATGTTACCATCTTTCATATATTGTTTAAATTAATAACCCTTTGTTAATATTTCATATTGTGTTACACTTTCTTAGATGGCAACTGAATTTCAAGTTCCGTCACCACTTGTGCCCACTCGTGAGAGCTATTACGTAAGATACTGCAAGCAACATGCAGAGGGAACTTGGGCAGTGGTCGATGTTTCCTTGGATAATATACGCCCTAGTCCAACAGCTAGATGCCGAAGGAGACCGTCTGGATGCCTAATTCAAGAAATGCCCAACGGGTATTCAAAGGTACGTAAAAACAATCATTTGCAAATGACATTTGTTTTCTTCCCATTCAGCTCAGTCAATGCCAATGGCATCATGCAAAATATAGGTTTACTTGGGTCGAACATGTTGAAGTCGACGATAGTGGCGTTCATAGTCTTTACAAGCAGCTCGTAAGCACCGGCCATGCTTTCGGAGCACAACGTTGGATCGCTACTTTAGACCGACAGTGTGAGAGGCTCGCAAGTGTCATGGCTACTAACGTACCCACCGGTGACGTTGGAGGTAATAATTAAAGTAGAATCAATACATAAATCGACCTACTCCAATTATACATCCTTTGACGATTTCGTATCTAAAACAATATTAGAACAATTTTCAATGGTGATGCTGAAATAGTTTGATATTTGCTGAGATTAGTGATAACAAATCAAGATGGGAGAAAGAGTATGCTGAAGCTAGCTGAGAGAATGGTGATGAGTTTTTGTGCTGGAGTGAGTGCGTCGACCGCGCACACTTGGACGACATTATCAGGGACAGGGGCCGATGATGTAAGGGTGATGACTAGAAAAAGCGTGGATGATCCAGGTAGACCACCTGGGATTGTGCTAAGTGCTGCCACATCCTTTTGGCTTCCTGTTTCACCAAAGAGGTATTCGATTCCTCCTCCGAGATGAAAATTCTCGAAGTGAGGTATGCCAAAAACTCCATACTAATTTGATTTTGTATTTTCCCAATTCATGTTTATTCATGAATGGGATGGTATCAAATATTATTGCATATGAATCATAGAATATTTGGCACGTCTTTTTCTTTTTTTGGCCTTAAATGGTTAATGCTCATTTATTTTATTTGATATCATCAAAAATCAATCATTGTTCTTAGAATGCAATTTTTTTTCTGACATGGACTGATTAGATGCATTTAATAAATGATTTTTTTTCAATTAAGAGTAAGCATCGATTTGATAACTCAATTATGCGTGTTGTAATTTGTACATTTTTATTTATTGTGTTTATAATTGTCTTAATCAACTTGTTGTCTCCAAAATACAGTGGGATATTCTTTCAAATGGTGGAGTTGTCCAAGAAATGGCACACATAGCCAATGGTCGGGACACAGGCAATTGTGTTTCACTACTTCGAGTAAACGTATGTTTCCTTTGTAATTTTGTTGATTTTCATTTAACAATAACTTGATTTATTATTTCATAACACAACATAAAATAACTTTTGTGTAGAGTGCGAATTCAAGCCAGAGTAACATGCTGATTTTACAAGAGAGTTGTACAGACCCAACGGCCTCTTTCGTGATCTATGCCCCGGTCGATATTGTCGCGATGAATGTCGTCTTAAATGGAGGTGACCCGGACTATGTCGCTCTTCTCCCTTCCGGTTTTGCTATTCTACCAGATGGATCAACTATTACAGCAACGACTTCGAGTGCCGGTGGTGGCATTGACACTGATGCGGCCGGCAGCTCCGGTGGATCCCTTTTAACTGTTGCGTTTCAGATTTTGGTCGACTCGGTTCCAACTGCAAAGCTTTCTCTTGGATCGGTTGCAACAGTTAACAATCTGATCGCTTGCACACCGTTGAAAGGATAAAAGCATCTTTGTCATGCGAGAATGCATGAAGTAGCTCAGCTTTAAATGATAGCTAACTAGATAAGGTATATATATAATTTGAACCATTTTACACATTGCCATAGATTTCAGGATATTGATTATTTATCTTTATTAATTTCTTGTCTAATACAGGAACGGAAAAAGGGAAGGTAACTAAATTTGAAGAAAATTAGTGAGTTGAGGAATTTTGGGATTATAGAAAAACGAAAGGGAGAGTCAAGAGCGCACCTTGCATGATCCTATATGACATGTTTGATTTTTGTTCGAGGCTGAGAAAATTCAATTGACTTGGACAAAATTCATCAAGTCTAGAGGTTCGGGAATTGACTTCCCCAAAGAGAAAAAAACGAATGAATGAATGAAACAGGAGTTGTATAGTTTTGTTTTATGTAATGGGATTTTAGTTCCCTTTTTTCCTTCTTCCCTTAGTTTATTTTGTGTTTCTAATGCTCTCACACGTCTACTTCTACCAGACAGTTTTTTTTAATTTGTTGCTATCGTTTCGTTTTCTTTTTGAGGCATTTAAAAGCTTTTTTTTTTTTTTAAATGGGTTTCGTTTATTTTATTCATGAAGTCCTTCATCTTCAAACTACATAACATATTAATATAAAATTGTTGATGTTTTTTGGATACTAAGTTGAAGAGAGCAGCGCACCTTAATCTTAAAAGAAAACTTAGGATGTCTCTTGATGTTTGAACAGCTAAAATCATGGCACATAAAGAAACTTCAATCAATAACCATGCTCCAATGGTCATCATTTTATCTACTTAGACATCTAGAGATGCTCTTAGGCTCTCTTCAAAATTAAAGGATAAAACTTTAAGAGTGTCTCACTTTTCAGTGCAACAACACCGAAATAAAAAAAACTTCATGTTCTTCAAATACTAACAATACCACTATAAAAGAATAATTAAGGAAAACTAGGAAAGTGAAAGGATGAATTGCACAAAACTTGGATGGATTTCACCGTGAAATGCTCATTTATTTAAGCATCAAGGAAGTCATAATGGCTGTGGCTTTAGTGCAAATATTAAGTATGAGAGAAGATTCCATAACATTCCTTATCATTGATATGAATGGATCATGGAATGTATACTAATGTTTCCAACACATAATGCAAAGATGGCTACCAAGAAAGCTAGAAAAAGGAACAAGATTTAATGTTGTTTGGCGCATAATTGCCTAGCCTAGTTGGCTATCAACATAAATACAACTCTCTCAAATATTAATTTCATGTTCTTTTTTCTTTTTCATCTGCTTCTACACTATTCATTAATTCCTCATTAAAGTGTTGCAAGTTTATGCATATTTTTGTATATTAACTCCATTTTTTTGTCCATTGTAATATATAGAAATTAAAGCTTTGATGACAACCTTTAATGATGACTTTTTTATTTCCTCAACTCATTGACTTAGGTCTCAACATCCACCATTTTTATTATGTATTGATATGTTGTGAATAAATTATAAATTAGGGGTTTATGTCAGATTCAATTAGTCAATTTGTTTCCAGCCTACAAGTATGATATGGGAGCTTCATTTTACAAAACACACCCCACAGCCAATGTATATTGCGAGTTATAAAAGCGAGCACAAATTTGAAACTTTAAAAAGGTTTAAATTTATTTTTGTTATACTTGGTATTTTTTATTATAAAGTGTTGTAATTTTCGGTATATGAAATTATTAAATTATTCATATATATATATAAAAAACCAGTCCTTTATTCACAATTATTTTGATTATTTCTTTTATTATTGGAAATGCTGGCTAGGATGTGAGTGTGTGCTCACTACAGCAAAACAGGTTTTTAGCGGCGTTTTTTTGGGCCTATAGCGGCATTTATAAGCGCCGCTAAAACTATTTGTCGCAATTTAATAAGCGCCGCAAAAAACGTCGCTAAATTTTGCATCGATTATGTGAAAAATCGTCGCTATAGAATATGACCTTTAGCGGCGTTTTCCAAAAGGCCTCTATAGAACATGACTTTTAGCGACGCTTTTCCCACAAACACCGCTATAAGACTTGACCATTAGCGGCGCTTTTCCTAAAAATGCCGCTAAAGGTCTTGTTCTTTAGCGACGTTTTTAATAAAAGCGCCACTACAAGTCATGTTCTTTGTCGGCGTTTGTGGAAGAAACGCCACTAACTTTAGCAGATTTTTAACAACCCATTTTCATTCATATAGAACCCGAATTGTCAACATAATTTCCTGTAACATCAAATCCAACAAAAGACTACAAATCTAAATGATATTTCAAATCCAACGAAAGAAATATGTATATGATCTAAATTAATAAACGAAATAATAAAATTTATTATATTCAAAAGTTATAATGTTAAAATTTTCTTACAATAAGAACACAAATGTCTAAGATGGCGGATTCTATGACAGCTGAAACATCTTCATCATATTCTGAAGCTGGAGTTAGAGTTCGTCATATTTTCTACTTGCCTCTGTTTCCCTCACTACCGCCTCCGCTTAAGTTGTAGCTGGAGTTTTTCATATTTTCTTTGAGCCTCTGCTTCTGTCGATGCTGCCTCCGCTTTAAGTTGAGAAATTTGCTCAACTTTGCTCGCTTGTATCTGAGCCATTTGGTCTCTTAACCTCTAGACTTCAGCTTGAGCTTGATTCCGTGAAGGCATGTATTGCTATGAGCTGGATCCAAAATATTGGGTTGGGTTAACAAAAGATCATTGAAATCGAACCCGACCATACCTTTCAGGACCCAAAACTTCAGTAATAATTCGGTTATCAATGTCGTTAAGATTAACAGAACTATCACTCAAAGCGATCGCTTCATACTACTCCGCCCTTTTATCCTTTAGTTTCTCCTAATAAATCAATCAAAGAGTTAGAAACAAAATATATATTCAAAACAAATGCAACATAACATTATTTGCATTACAACAACGAATTAAACCATTATAATGAAACATGATAAATATTTAAAATAATTCAAATTTTATTAAGTAAATATACCATAATTTCTGTAGCTTCAATAGTCATAGGACATCCATCTTTCTTTCTATGTGTAATGTCAAAAAGCTGAAGGCGTCCAACTCTTTGACCAGACGACAGTTCGTACAATATAGTAGGAAAAGTATTATTTAGTAGAAAGTAATTAATATTTGGCACAATTAATAAATTCAAAATACCTCGTCATCAGCTACACAAGTAAAATTTTTCGACCTAACTGTGTGCGTGAATTTTTGTTTTTGCCTACTTGTAGTTCCAACTTGCTCATGATCCTACATTATGAAATTATTATTACGCATATTACGTATATATTAAATACTATAAATTGAAATAATTATAAGAGTTTGGAAGTACGTAATTCCTCTCCTTGCTTTGAATTCCAAAATCTAACTACATCTTCCTATTGGTACCTCAGCATTCTCAGCTAGACATTTCACAATTTCTCTTCGAGGCTTATATTTTTCTTAAAATATTCCTTCTTTAAAGCACTTTTATGGTCTCTTCATTTTTTTCCTAATGCATTCTTTACATAATTATCCAAGACCTCTAAAGCAAATCTCTCCTACAAATAACACAAGTTTAGAAAGTTAATATAAATGAAACATAAACCAAAGTATTATAAATTACATTCACGTTATTACCTTAATATTATTGAGAGCTTAATTTTGTTATTATCAGGCATATGATGCCATGACTCATAGTTGATAGGCAACAGATTGGCATTTCGTGCTATAATGCCCAAGTATCCTGCTAAAAGTCGAGCTTTTGATCCAATAGACTGACAATGATTGTTTCTAGCTACATTAACACGCTCAACATAATTTAACTCATATAAATCTTTTAATAGTGTACGTCCTTGAGTTTTGCGCATCCCACCACTTTCAGCTAAAAAAATAGTATATTATAATATAAGAATTTGAAACAAAAATCAATAATAAAAGTCAACACGCATGTAAATTAAAGTTAACATTACTTTGAATTTCTGTAGGTTCGTCAACTGTATTCGGAACATTCGAAGATCCAATAGCAGTCTGTTGTTCACTATTTGTTTCTTCCGAATTTGGAGGATTTTGAGCAATAATTAGATCTCACAATCTTCTTCTAGACATTTTATCTGCAATACACATAAAATAGTTGAAATATTAGTAACTAATTACAACAATAATAGTACATATAAAATAGTTGAAATATTTAACAAAATCAAAATTTAAATTATAATATTACATATAATTAAAAAAGCGTAAAATCTTACTACATCATGATTCGTAAATATCTTCATCCACATCCTGACGAAACTATTGAAATTGTGTACTAGTACTAAGGATAGTTTCATTTAAGTTTTGTTCTGAAAAATGCAAAGTTTCTGATTTTTCGTTGATGTCATCTCTACTTCCATTGCCCATGTCAAACAAGTCTCTAGGGGTGTTACGGAGTACAACGTACCAACCCTCATTAGTTGGATCTTTTAAGTAAAAAACTTGTTTGACTTGAGAAGAAATACATACGGCTCGTCTATCAATTGTTGTCCAGTGTGAATTAATCGAGAGAAGTTCACCATTGTAGAATCAAATTTATCTTTTTTAATTTCGCGAGCATTATTAACATCAGCCCAATCGCATCGAAATAAGACAACCTTTCGTTTTCTATAGTAATCCAACTCAATAATGTCAGTAAAAAGTCCGTAACACTCCACATTTCCCTCAACAGGATTATTGTCCCTAGCACTAGCATAACTTGTAATTGAAGAATTAACAACTATTCCACAATTTTGACTCTTCCTCAATCTTTCGCGAGATTTTGTATGAAACCTGAATCCATTGATGAGGAAGGCACTATATCTTTTTACTACTCTATTCAGACCTTAGGAAAGCCATTTAACTTTGTCATTGATTTCCTTTCCACTCCAACCCTATTGAATCAAAAGTAAATTGATTAATTATAAATGTTATACGAAAACATTATTAGTTGTCAATGAAAGCTTCAGTTGCATACCATTTGCCCTAACCACTCATGAAAAGATTCTGTGAATAACTTATGAATCTCTCAATTTTATAATCTTTGGGAGCGTAAAAGAGATCTCAAGACTTGTTTGTACTCACTATGTTAAAAAGTGGATTACTTGGTTAGAAGATAAATAAATTAAAAAGATGAATATTTATCAAATTCTAAAACTTACTTGCGTAATGGTTCAATTGAATCGTGGTGAAAAAGAACATATCAATGTGCTTGTACCCAAGATCTATCATCTAAGTGTGCAATTTCAACTTTACTGATTGATTCTCTATAACTTCGAAATAGATAAGTTTAGGCTAAGTTATGATTAGTAAGCTCAGCATTTCTACTTGGTCTATTCAGTCTTATTTCAACATCTTCTAAATATCTAGAGTAGAAAGTCATACACTCCTCTGCCAAGTAACCTTCAGCAATTGGTCCTTCTGGATAACGCTTATTATGACAATAAGACTTCAATTTGCATAGGAACCTAAACACGATATTCAACATTATCAAAAGTTGTAACTAAAGGTATATTCATGAATGGATGAAAACTTTACAAATAAATTAGCACCTCTCTATAGGATACATCCACCGATAGAAAATCGGTCCACCAAGTTTTGCTTCATGAGGGAGGTGGATTAGCAAGTGTACCATAATAGTGAAGAAGGAAAGTGGAACGATCTTTTCCAAATTGCATAAAGTTAAGGCAGCTTGATCTTGTACTTTCTCAAGTTCTTCAACAATCAAAACTTTTCCACAAATAGCTTTCATTATATTGGATAGTTCAATTATACAAGACGTCACCTTTTCTTACAACACCGTAAAGCAACTGGTAGTAAATATTGCATCAAGATGTGATAATCATGTGATTTTAGGGAATATATTATTCGATCTTTAAGACTCACACATCGAGATATATTTGATGCATATGCATCTGAGACCTTTATATCATTCAACACCGTGCAGAACACTTCTTTTTCTTTCTTGGACATTGCAAAAATAGAAGGTGGCAACCGAGATTTTCTATTCGAAAGTAATTGGGGATGAAGATCACGCTGAATTCCCATGTCAACTAGATCAAGTCGACTCTAAAGATTGCCTTTCGATTTTCTATCGACATTTAGAATTGTCCCAATGATGTTCTCGCAAACATTCTTTTCAATATGCATGACATTAAGATTGTGTCGCAAAATGTGATGCTCCCAATAAGGCAACTCAAAAAATACTTCTTTTTTTTTCCACAAGTCTACCTCATTAGGATCATCCTCTTCATCAGATTCATCATCAATCTATCGGTCAACATTGCCAACATACGCCTCCCTCGGTCTGCTCTTTGTTTGCGTGTTAGGTGGTTAATTCATCTTCCTATAACTAAAATTGATATCTTTTAACATGAACAAGATTTTAGATTTAATGGTCTGCTCAGGAGCTTCTCTAAACTCTTCAATAAGTGGCTGCATATAAATGTCAATATCATTTCTAGGACCTTTCTCTCTAGGGATAATCATAGATAAGATAAAAGAAGATTGCTTCATGCAAATCCACGGAGGTAAATTGTAAGGAACAAGCACTACAAGACAAGTACTGTACGAAATACTCATGATTTTAAAAGGATTAAATCCATCAGATGCTAGCCCAAGCCTCACATTCTGAGGATCGCTTGCAAAGCTTGGAAATTTACTGTCAAATGATTTCCAAGCTAAAAAATTCGCAGGATGTCTAAATAATCCATTATAGGCCTGTTGATCATGATGCCACCTCATAAACTCAACTGTCTTTGACGGCATGAAAAGCCTTTGAAGCCTTGGTATTAGTGGAAAATATCGCAAAATCTTTATTGGCTTCTTTCTTGACTGTGCCTCACCTTCATCCTCATTCACATCCTCTGTATTTCTATTCATCCAACGAGATTTACCGCAAACATGACAAGACTGTTGGTTTTTCCGATCATCCCAATACAACATACAGTTATTTGGGCAACTATGAATTTTGTCATTCCCAAGGCCTAAATCTTTGATCAGTTTCTTCATATCTTTGCATGAATGAGGGATTTTTGCAAACAAAAGCATATCTCTCAAAACTCTAACAGCTATGTCAAAGAGTTTCCGGTCCACCCTTCCAAACATTTTAAGTGAAAAAGAAAATTGCAGAAGGACATTTTTAAAAATTTCGATCCCTCATAAAGTTCTTCGTTCATTTCATTAAGTAACTTGTAGAACTTTGCCACTTCTTCATTTGGCTCTTCATCAAGTATACTTCTTCCCGTTCGGTAAAAGCATTTCCACCAATATCACAATCATCAGATGCAATAATTTCAGGTGGAAATGATTGCAAACCATGACTGCACATATTAAATGCATCCCGTAACATACCTTCCATGTCATCTTCTCTAACAGTCTGATGGTAAGCATTATGAGGATAAGTCGGGTTAATCATTTAAGAGGTTCTACGATGTGTACACTCTCCATGAAAAATTTATTTTTATACCCCTGAATAAAGCCATCAACAATTAGATGTTCGTAGACAACTTCACGAATATGCCAATTGATGTTGCCACACTTCTGACATGGGCAAAGAATCATATTCTCTTGGCTTGCATTTTGAAATGTAAAATTTAGAAAAGTTTGTACTCCATTTCGATATTCGTTGCTTACCCTTGACAAATTCATCCAACTCTTATCCATTTAGTAGTTCTTGAAGTCTAAAGTTGACAATAAATTACGGTTACTTAAGTGTTCTAAATTGATTTAAATCATGTCATTGTACTAAAATAGATATTACATATCAAGTATCAAGTATCTAATGGGTGTAAACTAATTCAGGTAAGTTGTTTATTTATAAGTATAATTAAGTTATGTAAGTTGTGATATGATATATATTTATGTAAGTTATGTAAGTTATGTAAGTTATGATATGATATATATTTATGTATTATGTAAGTTATGTAAGTTATAATATGATATATATTTATGTAGGTTATGTAAGTTATGTAGGTTATGTAAGTTATGATATGATATATATTTATGTATTATGTAAGATATGTAAGTTATGTAAGTTATGATCCAAAGTCTTTTTTTTTTATTCTTTAAATGTTTATGTAAGTTATGATTGTCCTCTTTAATTTTAACTTTAAATTTTAACCATTTAATTATACTCTTTTAATTTTTAAATTTGTGTTTTTTATCACCTTTATGTTTACTATACTTAAAAAGACCAAATTAACAAATTAATAATTATATGTTAATAAAGTTAATAATTGTTAATTTTTCATCTATTTTGAGTTAATATTTAAATTAATAATTATCTGTTTACTATCACTTTCTCTTTCTCTTTCCCTTTCCCCATTAAAAGAGAGTGTTTGACCTTAGCCACTATTTGCTCTTTTTTATTTAATAAAAACTACATAGTAAATAAATACTAGAAACGATATATAGGTGTAAACTTGGGATTATTAATATGAACCCCCACAAAATACTAGCACGATAAATCCATCTTATAGGTGTAAACATTGATCAATTTAAAAAAAAAATACTAGTACGATAAATCCATCTTATAAGCTTTTTTTCTTCTTTATTTAGGATAAGAATGGGTTATAATTTGATGGTTAACAAAAATAACTTTTCATTTAAATAGCCTTTAAATCATTTTTTTGGAAAAAGATTAGTAATTTGATTTTTATATAAAAATAAATTTAAATAATGCTAAATATTATTATATTGATAAAAATTGTTTTTAAGTTTTAAAAAAATTAAAAATATTAAATATTAAAATCATACATTATAATTTTCAATATTATTAAACATATACATTAATTAGTATTAAATATATATATTTTTAGTCAAAAGAGAGTATTTAATCATATAATAAATTACTATTTTTAGTCAAAATATTGAAAAATCATGTTAATATTTTAATAAAATATTGAACTCCATAATAGCCAAAAATAAAATAAATGAAAAATAAAAGAGTATAAATAGCAAAATTACAAGTTCTGATAGTACAACTAATGCTAAACCCTAATTATTGAGTTAAATTAATCATTAAAATGTAAGAATTAATTTGAATGTCACAAAATATGTACAGTAATAAACTTGAAAATTATATACTAAAACGGAAAAAAAAAAAAACTTTCAAATTGATTACAAAAAAGGAATGAATATTCAACCAAACTTTCCTAATAATCAACACCACGGAACATTATTAAACCAAAACCGATTTAATAACTAAGGAGCAAAAGAGATCACATACATACTCCACGAGCATACAGGTTAAGCATTCAGCCAAACATTTTGCAAACAACATATGAGAATGAAGGCTTTAAATATAGGACAATAAAGGCTTTAACAGTTTGCAAGTAGCATATCCAGAGAAAGACAATAGCATGTTCCATTCTCAACTCCATTCTCACCTCCATTTTAAACTAAACAGCCTATTGAAATTCAACTCCATTCTCAAAGTATCTACCAGATAAAATGTGGGGTATTTAGCATATCGCAATATTTCCAATCATCAAATATCAATCGAAGAAAAAGCAGCAGTTTTAAATATAATTGTGAAATTCACTGCTATTCCTTTACAAACTTTGGCCTGCTTAATTCGATCTGACCAAAAAAGAGAAAGAAATAGATAATTTGGAGCTCAGTAACAGCCCTGCAAAACCATGCTCTATATCAAGATATTGCTGATGTAAAAACTCAACTATACTAGCCTTAGTTAACAAGGGACTAAACACCATTGTAAAGAACATATTTATACATGGGAAGCCCCTAATAACTTAAAAGCATATCCGAGTTTCGGTAGGTAAAAATGAAAGCGTAAAATGAAAGACTTGGTCAATAGTAGCACTTATAATTAAGGCCATAACTCAATAAAAACAGATTCAACATAACAATGTAATAAATTATAGAAATAGTATTGCATAAAACAATTCCATCACATTAGCATAGGCATTTTTCAATCAAATCATGCCACCTTATTGCATTTCTAAAAAAAAGATAATTATTTATTAATTTAATCATTAATGAATAGTTGAATTAATTTGTTATCATTTAATTATCACATGTAATGTATAACATGATTTTTTTTTACAGTTTTTCAAGATATTTATTAAAGCGAGCTAATAAAATGATAGATTAATTTACTTCACAACATCTTGCATTTTCTAGATGCATAGAAAGACTCTAAGATTTTGATCTATTAAAAGGAAACTACTACAATTATTTTTCAACGTAAATTTGAGTTAACTTTTATTTTAATTACGGAATGCATAAATTTAATAGAAAAAGATAAGATAAGAAAGATGAAATTATACCTGTTAACTTGTTATTGGTAAGAGAAAATGTTTGGAGAGAAGTCAATTTTTCAATAACGAAAGGAATTTCACCTTAAACATATAATTAAATTAATCAAAATTTACAAATAAGTAATCCAAAAATTGCAAACAACAGCACAAACTTAAAAAGGGAGAGGAAGCTAGTTTTTTCCATAAAGTTGGGTTAATAATTTGATTGTAAGGAAAGGGTATAAGACAAATCATGTTTAAGCCATAAAGTTGGGATAATACATCAATTGGCAAGATAACGATCTATGGTTGTTTAAGTCAAAAGTATTATATTAAGAAATTAATAAAATTGTACACTAATTAAAAATATATAACAATTGAAAGTAGAAAATAATATTTATAACAACACCTTTAGGCTTGTATGATTTCAAAACTCTACTTGAAATGACTCCTTTCTTAGAATACAAATGGAAAATTCTCTTATGTTAGAGAGAATCCTAGATACCTCATAGTGTGCATATTTATTTACCTTATCAACAAGGTCAGGCAAGTGCTCCGAAAGCACAGTGAACCAGTACCTGAAACATGTATATAAAAAATAAGATAAAGAATCCATGTTTGCAGAATCAGTATCTTGGATCATAAAAGTTATTATGATCTATTTTGCCAGGCACTCTTACGAAGCCCAGAATAATGAGTATTAAGTAGCATATTTGAATAGCATACTTACTCTGGCTCTTTGTGATCTGATAGATCAATGGTATTGGGCTCGTGCCTGTTAGTGTGTTGTAATTCAAGATATGAGATTAGAACATTGCATGGATGGATATATAAATAACTACTAAGAACAAATACTCAATAAAAGCATATATTTTCTGCTTCATTGCATGACACCTTAGTAAACAAAAAAGTGGCAAAATGACCCTTCTTTATCTTTTTGTATGATTTTTATTGTTTCAATTCAAGTGCTGGATTACATGCTCTCTCTCTATATAGATCGTGCATGTAAAATATCAAATTAACTAAAAATGCATAGCTATTTTTTTCAACATAAAACATTTGGGTAGGTTGCATTCTCTTCTGGCATTGCATACGAGAATGTAATTTCTTTATTCTTTTTACTTATTTTAGTGTATATTTATATGTAAGCTACAGATGTAAGACAGTAAGAGAGTAAGAGAGAGAGTTAATTATTTGGCTTGTATGTTAGGTGTATATGCGCTCATACCAAGCAGGGATGGAAGGAATTCCATGGGTTATAGTGGCAAAGGTTAATTTACTTTGTTTTCTAACATCCTCTCCATTTACTTATCCATCCTATGTTGTTCCGACTTAATTTTCTAGGAACATTCTTGTCTTTAGACAAGGGTACGTTGATTTGCTCATCCAAAGATCTTCCAAATACTTGTTAAAAACTTATTCATACACGTAAACAAAACATATGTACACCATTTAGGAAGTCAATCATAAATATGTTTTACTGTACATATTTAACAGTGAAGGGAATATGTTTTAGAT
This sequence comes from Gossypium turneri, assembly GCA_008044935.1. Taxonomy (NCBI): domain Eukaryota; kingdom Viridiplantae; phylum Streptophyta; class Magnoliopsida; order Malvales; family Malvaceae; genus Gossypium; species Gossypium turneri. The sequence continues at coordinate 18,699,318 of CP032583.1, forward strand.
TTTTCCCATAAATGTAAAAGCTAATTATTGCATTTCTAAAAAAAAAACCTAATTATTTATTAGTTTAATCATTAATAATACATACAGTAAACAATGCATGCAAAACTCATCAATAGAAAACCCATTAAATATCCAGTCAACCAAAATGCATATACATATAAAGGGGAGCAGTGCTGTAAAAGAATAAAAAAAGAAAACCTTTTGAATCTGCTCAGTGGTGATGTTCATAAACTGTGGAGGCTGCTGCATCTTTTCTTCTTCACAAAAGGAAAGAAACCTTAGTTCATTGAAAAATAAAATGAATTTAAAAAAAAAGATATTAAAAATAAAATGAAATGAAACTTACCAGAATTTTTTTGGTTTCGGCAAAGAGAACGGTGATGAGAATTGGCGATGAGAATTTGGGGAAAAAGTTAGGGATTTCGATAAGTTAGGGGAAATTGGGGAAGAAATAAAGGGATTTGGGAAAAATTTTGGGGAAATCTAATTTAGGTAAAAACTAAAGGAATTTCAGGGCTAACAAAACGACGTTTATTTCCTATAATCTAAATTGCTATTGCAATATTTGTGGCGTTTATGAAAACGCCACTAATGTATAACTTTTGTGGCGTTTTCAGTCAAAACGCCACTAAAAACTTAATTTCCTGTAGTGAAACGGTGCCGTTTAATTCAAATTGTTATTGCAATATTTACGGTGTTTATGAAAAACGCCACTAATGTATAACCTTTGCGGCGTTTTCAGTCAAAATGCCACTAAAAACTTAATTTCCTGTAGTGAAACGACGTCGTTTTGCAAAATTTTAATACATATTTGTGGCGTTTTTGGTCCAAACGCCGCTATTACTTCCTTTTGCAGCATTTATAATAAAAACGCTGCTATAGCTCTAACCTTTTGCGGCGTTTTCCGATTAGCGCCACTAATGTGTAACTTTTGCGGCATTTTTAGTCCAAACACCACTAAAAACGCTGCTAAAAGCTTAATTTCCTATAGTGGTTAGATAAGTCATTAAGTGTGTTTTACATATATATTTTAATTAATTGGATTAAGCCATTGAAGTAGCATACATAATAATAAATATAGTTTATATAGATTATAGGATCTTAAATTATGCTTGAAATAGATTTTTGAGTCGGGAAGATTTAAATTGAAAATTAACTTACCAAATCTAGTTTATATGTTTTAATGAGTTTCAACATTTTATCTATACAACTAGTTAATTTATTAGTTTTTAACTTTATGTAAATATATTGGATATGTTTATGATAATGTGTTAGGGGTTAAATATGTTTTAAGTCAAATTAACCTTTAGGTTGAGTTTATTTTAAGTGAACTTGCTGATTTGTACCGTTTTAGAATTTCATTATTAGTTTGTTTTATATTTGTGCAATTTTAGTTAGTTATATATGTTTTTTATGTTTAGTACTGAATATACTCATTGATGTTTAAATATATAGGCAATGGCGGATTCAAAACTATGATTTATGAGGTAGGGCCGAAGTCAGCAATTTTTGGGGGGTCAGAATTAAATTATATATTTTTATAATAATAAAAATAAAAATTTTTCATTTTAATAGCATATATCTTTATTGTCGAAACCATTTTATTTTGAAAAATGGGGTCGACTTTTAAAACGAAAATGGTGTCGTCACCAATCTTTTTTCGAGGTGTGATCGGGTCACCTTGAGATTAATCATTTTAATAAAGCGTTTTGATTTATTAAAATAATGATTTTGGTCTACAAATTTGAGAAAACGGGCTTGGGAGTCGGTTACGTACGAGGAAGGATTAGCACCCTCGTAACGCCCAAAAATTGGTACCTAATTGATTAATTAACATCCTAATGTCGAAAATTTGAAAAGATTTTAAAATACGATCATCTTTAAAAACCTGAATAAATCGAATTTGATGTTCAGACCTCCTTGTCCCGAAGTAATAAGATGTCACATCCAATAAGTTAGGATATGATATTTTAACCCTCGAAACTAAGCTTGTCTCATGCATTAAAGTTTAAAAAGATATTTGATTATTTGGATCAAAAAAATCGAAACCCAGTAAGTTAGGGCACGATTTTCTCAAAGCTTCAAAGTACCGAATATTGCCTTATTTTTAAAAGTTTTCTTTTTAAAATTGGGGAAAATTGACGCAATATTAAAACGATACGTAAAACTTTGATAAAAAAGGGCAATATGAAAATACAAATAAAATAAAGAGTATAAAATAAAAAAAATATAAGGCAAAATAAAATGTAAACAAATTTAAAAATAATGAATTTGAAAATGAATAATAAAGGAAAAAGAAATTTGAAATCAACAATATACAAATCAATAAATAAATTATATATATATAAATTAGGTAATATATGTATAAGTTTAGAATAAATAATATATAAAAAATGAAAATAGGTAATATATAAAGTAATAAAATATAAATGAGTTTAAAAATAAATATTGTGTAATAAGGAATTTAGAACAAGTCATACACAAAACATCTTAAAAATAAATGGTATATAAAATAGATAGTATAAAAAAAATTTGCAATTGATAATATATGGAAAAAAATTTAATCAAACAATTTAAAATGAATGATTTATGACACGAGTTTTTAAAAAAATAAACAACATGTGTGACATAATATTAAAAACAAATAAAGTATATAATTAATGGAAGAAAATAAAAGAATGATAAGAATGGTTAAATGAATGAACAATATGTAAATAAGAAAGTTGATGGATAATAAACGAATAAAAGTAAAAAAATAATTAATGATTAAACAATTAAATGGATAAATAAAAAAGTTTTAAAAAAACGCTGAAGTTAGCCTAACTCTCACGATACGAAGATTCAACGAAATTCTTCCACCAAAATCCAACTCAAATGAAAGCAACTTAAAAAGAAACGAAGATGAACGAAGAACAAAATAAGAACAAGTCACAGAAAATAAGAACGCAAGAGAGGGAGAAATTTGAGTAAATGCTCTTAAGAATTATTATTGCTCCAAACTCAAGTGTCACAGAAAATAAGAACGCAAGAGAAGGAGAAATTTGAGTGAATGTTCTTAAGATTTATTATTGCTCCAAACTCAAGTGTTTTTACAATGAAGGGAGAGGCCTCTATTTATAGTTGAGCCTCCCCAAATCTAACGGTACAGATCAATTACATCAACGGCTAAGATTAAAGGGTATCTACAAATTAATTCTCTAAGATTACAAAATCATATCTTCTAAGATTGCATATCATATATAATATTGCATATCCTTAAAGATTATGTTTCCATATGCACCAAGCTTGTAGATGGACCTTCAACCTTTTCAAGTAATGGGTCATTCTGATCGGGCCAAATAATATAATTTTGGACTGGACTTGGACTTTGTTTTATTATTTTGGGTTTATTATTTTTTTTGTGAGCCTAGGCTAAATTAACCTATTACATTTATAATTTTTAGATGATTAAATTAATTTTTTTATTACTTTTCATAATAAATTATAAAAAATTTAAATGAAAACAATTTTCATTTAAGGGACTCAGGCCCCTAGATCCGCCACCCCTGCATATAGGTGAAAAGAATCAAAGGAAAAAGAAAGAAGTCAATGGCTTTAGTAGCAAGCGAATGCTAAAAAAAATAGTAACCTTTGCCGTTGTGTGGTAGAAGCCAAAATGGATACAAAAGCTAGCAATAGATGATGTCAGTAGCCTAATGTGTGGGAGAAGCCGAAAAGGATACAAAAGCTAGCAATAGATGAAGTCGCGGTACAAGTTTGATTTTGAAATTAAACAGTGGGAGCTGCTAAAAGAAAATTCCTTGGGGCATTCAAGAAAAATAGTAGTTAACAATGCTAAAAGTCGTTAAGAAATATTGGATTATCATTATGAATAATATATTGCAATGATAGAAAGACGTTTGCTAGATCATTGTATATACTTTGTTGTTAAAAGTATATGCAATGATTTTAAAAACTAAAAAGTCTTTCTTTTTTTAATTATTGTTAATAAGTATAGTGGTTTTTCGCAACCATTTAATTTAGTTATTAAATTAAATTGTAGAAGAGAATATGAAAGAGAGCTTTCAGTTGATAAAAATAGTGCGAATAGAGAAGCCATGTAGCATCCATTTTAACAGATCAATAACTTTAAAGGAAAACTTTCAAATAGTTCGGTGCTCAAATTGTAACTTCTTTTTAGTTAAGTTACTAAAATGAAATTTTACTTATAGTTTAGTGACTAATGATGTAGTTTATCTTTAATTTAATAAGGGTAAACTATACATAGAGTCACACAACTATAAAAATTTTCATTTTAGGCACCTAAAATAAAAAAATTACAATTTAAGCACTCACGTTACATAGTTCGGTCATTTTGACTACTTCCATTAAATCATAAACGACAAGTTGATATAGCAGTTAAAAAATCAATACAATAATAAATTTAGCATTCAACTTTTACATATCATATCGATTTAGTCATAACTTAAAAAATCTAACCCTCAAAATTTACAAATGTTCTCGAGTTTATCTTAATTCTAAAAATTTTAAAGAAAATATATGTTGAAAAAACATAATAATAAATTTAAAAATATATAAAAGAAAATGCTTATGCAAAATCATAATTTATTAATTGTGCCTAAATATGTTGACGTTATTCTGCCACATGTTATTTTAATCTAGTTTTTTCTTTCTGCATTTAAATTTCAGAAACGTAGAGATGGAGAAGAATATGCGGTCAGTACGAGATGGTATAAAGAATAGATTAAGTGATAGTAACGGGTATGAAAGTGGTGCCCAAACTAATACATGATTATGGAGAAAACCAGAATCGGAAGAACAATAAATAGGTGAAGATGAACTGACGCATCTTCTTTAGCTATTTGTTTCCATGGAGAGCCAGCATAGGTAAACACAATTTCCACCTCTTATATATACAATACATGTCAGCTTTAAATGCAATATTTTATTATTTTTCAAATTCAATCGGCATATAATCAATGCTTGCGATGCTGTTTCTTACTAGCTGGTGTTGTGATTGATCATGTTCATATTCATGCTGCCATGTTGCTTCTTTCATTGCTATAATTTGGTTTAGGTAAACAAAGCCGTCTCATTCTCCCCGAGCTTTCACAATGATAATTATATCCTTGTATGATCTAGTATTGAAGCTGGGATGCTTGAATTATTAGAACCGAAGGTCCTAGTAAAAATATCAGTGTCTAAAACTGTCATCTTTTATTATTATATATATTTTTAAAATATTTATGTATTTTCATATTTTTTTTATTTTTTAGAATTAGGATCAAATTGAAAAGCTTTTGTAAATTTTGAGGGTTAATTTTTTAAGATTATGACTAAATCGATATAATATATAAAAATTGATGGTTAAATTTGTTATTATACCAATTTTTTAATTTTCAAGTCTTGTGAGTAATTAAATTTCAAACTGATGCCTAAAATAAAAGTTTTTGATAATTAAATTATTATGTGCGCAGTTTATCCATTTAATTATTTGAGTAATTATTAGTAGCCACATATTTGGTTATAATACAACATCTTCATGCTCTCACTAACTACTATCCAATTTTGCGTTAATTATTGGTGTGGCAATTACTTAAAAAGAAGAATAGCTTTTATAGTCCTCAATTTTTACAATTTGATACCCTTACCCTTTGAAAACACGTCAAAATTCTTAAAGGATTAAAAGTATATAAAATAAAATTATCAAAATTATGAAAAATTCAAAAAAATTCAAATTCAAAAAATATAAAATAAAATTTCAAAATTTTAGAGTTTTTATTTTTTATTTTTCAAGGTATTACCAAACGAGCCTATTAGAATTAAGTAACCCGAATCCTTATTTAAATAAAATACAGTGGTAAAATAAAAATAAAAATAAAATCCTTATAGAACTACACTTCTTGTATTTTATTTTAGAATAAGGTTTTTTAAAACCTTATTAAATTCCATCTATTTGATATTGATTAGAATAAGGTGTTTCAATCTTACTACACTCCTATTAGAATATGGTTTTACAAGCCTATAAATAGACATAATCTACTCCTCTTATAATAATTCGAATTCGACATAGTGAATTTTCTTCTTCTCTGCCCATGGTTTTTTACCCGAAAGGGTTTTCACGTAAAAATTTGTGTGTTCTTTATTTCTATTTCTCTTTTCTTTGCGATATATTGTCATTACCGACATTTTATTTTTTTACAAATTGGTATTCGAGCTTCCGGGTTGTTCATCTTAATCACGGTAATGACGTCTTTGAAGTATGAAATTCTGTTGTTGGATCGCACACCAAATTCGCGTTGTGGCAGATAAAGATGCAAGCAGTTCTTGCACAGATGGAATTAGAGGAAGCCCTACTAGGGGTAGATAAAATGCCTTATACATTGACGAAGGAAGAGAAGATGTAACAGCCTGATTTTAGGCCTAGTCGAAACAGTAGTTTCGGGGACACAAATTTGACGTAAGAAATTTTATTTTTTATTATATTTTTATGGTCTACAATTTCATGAAATGATTTCGTGAAAATTTCGTTCGAAAATTTTGACGTTTGGGCACTCAATTTAGTCAAAATGACTAAATTGTAAAAAGTGCAAAAGTTGAGTTCTACATGTTAGAGGTGTCCAATTGTTACGAAATTCTAAATTGGAAGTCCTTATATGGTAATTACACCATTGGTTAAGTTGGTGGACAAAAATGGACATTGTTATGCATGTTTCCAAAGTTTTTCATTAAGGGTATTTTGGTTATTTAGTTATTAAAATGAATTAAAAACAAAATTAAAAGTCAATTTTTGTCCATATTCAACCCCTTGGCTGAAACTTGCATGGAGAAACCATGGCTACGGTTTTTCAAGCTTCCAAGCTCGATTGTAAGTCCGTTCTGGCCCCGTTTTTAATGATTTTTTACGTTTTTGAAATCCTCGTAACAAGATCTAGCTATTTCTCTACCATTATTTTGAGCTAGGGTTTGTGTTTAATAATTTACCCATGGATGACTTACATGTGTTTTGATGTTTTATGGTAGAATATGAAAGTTTGAAGTGTAATAAACAACTTTTACTAAGTGATTTTTAGTGAAATTGCATAAAAGGACCTATTTGTATAAGTTGTAAAATATGTGTAAAAAAGTGATTTAGTGAAAATTTTGGGCTGCTATAAGAGGGAATATGAATCGGCTAGGCTTGAGTAATGAGAAAATGAGTACTTTTCATTTTACGAGCCTAGGGGTAAAAATGTAATTTTTACAAAATATGATTTTTGCAAAATATGATTTTTAGGCTGAATTGATTAGTATAATGATCCAATAAGTTAAATGTGATGTTTTAGATCAAGAAAAACAAGGTTCAGATCTAGATCGGGGAAAAATAAGTAATTGGCGAATAAGTCCTTTTCACCGATTTTGCTTTCGAGGTAAGTTTGTATGTAAATAATGCATCGTTTTTACTTATGCTTTCATATTTTATTATGTTTAATGAAATGTGGCTGAATATTGAATGAAATTGACAAGTATCGAAAAGTGAGAAATTTCCTAGTTGAACATTAGGAATAGAATAGGATACAAGTGACATGTCACTAGTGACTCAAGTGTGGTACTATGTGAAGGCCAACTTGTGAAGAAAGATAGATTTGGTCACAAGTGTGGTATTATGTGAAGGCCACTTTATGAAGAAGGTAGCTTTGGCTACAAGGGTGGTACTATGTGCAGGCCACCGGGTATCCGTTATTATTCCGATGTGTTCAACGGGAAATGACTAAGTGTAAACGAATATGACTATGTGATGAATAAGTGCAAGTATGTGTGTCTAAACTTATGAGCAATGTACTCGATATATGATCGAACTTTGGTAAGATTGATACGGAGTAAATGTTACAATGAAAGTTACTATAAAGAAAACATAAAAGAGTGAAATTTAGAAATAAAACAGTTTTGGACAGTAGCGGTTGTGTGACTTTGAAAAATCACCAAAAATGGTGGAAACTAAATTAGAAGTTGAATAAGATATGAAATTAAAGCTTATTGAGTCTATTTTCACATAAAAGAAATGGTGTCAGTAAAAGAATTTGCCAATTGAAAAAAAAATTCTAGTCATTTTCAATAGAAACAAACGGGAACATCATCCGAATTCTGTACGAGAAGATAATTTTTAGTGTGGAAAGGTCGAAATTGTCAGACAACAGAATAGGGGAAACTTTAAAGAATAAACTGTACTTATTGGCTAAACCAAAATTCTAAAAATTTTATGGTAAAAAGATATGTGAGTCTAGTTTTAGGAAAAATTTATGGAACTTAATTTGGAGTTCTGTAACTCAAGATATAAATAATTTAGTGACTATGACTCGAGTAGACAGCTAGATATGAACTTGAGTAAATATTGGAACTATGTGCAATTATGATTGTATTATTTTGAGAACATATTGTGAAGATTGATAAAAGCATGTTAATAAATTGTTTATTATTTACATACCAACTTACTAAGCTATATGCTTACTCCCTTTTCTTTCCCTTGTCTTATAGTGTCACCAAGCTAGCTCGGGGTACGGAGATCGTCGGAGATCCATCCACACTATCAACACTCTTTTGGTATTTTGAAAGCAATATTATGAATTATGGCATGTATAGAGGACTTGGTTATTTTGTTATGTGTCATAATTGATTTGACCCAAAATGATGGCCTATGTTATTTGATAGTTCAATTTGTATAAGGCCATTGATGTTGGCTATTATTGGTTATATTTAAGTCCGGTAATGCCTCGTACCCTGTCCCGGCGTCTGACACGGGTAAGGGGTGTTACAAAAGAAGTGCAATGATTGAAAGATGTTAACACAGTTACATCTGCATTTGTCTAACAAAATTTTACAGGATGTGATGACGAAGTAGACCGCCACTAGATTATGGAAGAGACTAGAACAAATATGTATGTCGAAAACTCTAACCAGCAAGCTGCATATGTAGCAGCGTCTTTATGCTCATCATTTGGAGGAAGGTGCATATATGCATGAACACTTAATAGTGTTTAAAGAAATTCTCTCAAACTTGGAGGCCATGGAGGTTCAGTATGATAAGGAAGATCTAGGGTTGATTCTACTTTGTTCGTTGCCCTTCTCTTATTCAACCTTTATAGACACGATTTTATATAGTCGCGAGTCTCTCACAGCTGATGAGGTTTATGATTCTTTAACCTCATATGATAAGATGAACCATCTTGTGGTTAAAACCGACTCTCAAAGGGAGGGTCTCATTGTTCGTGGGAGAAAAGATCGGAATGCTGATGATGATCGTGGAAGGATACAGGAACAGAATCCTCGCGGTAAATCTAAAGGTAGATCGAAGTATTCAAACAAAGGTAAAACTTGTAACTTCTACAGGAAGAAAGGATATATTAAATATGAGTGCTATAAGCTACAAAATAAGATAAAAAAGGAGGCAGCAAATCAAAAGGGAAAACAACCAGAAAATTTTGGTGAAGCTGATGTTGTAGAAGACTATAGCGATGGTGAACTTCTAGTCGCTTCTATCAACAATTCTAAAGTGAGCGAGGAGTGGATCCTTGATTCGGGCTGCACCTTTCACATGAGTCCCAATCGGGATTGGTTTACAACTTACGAAATAGTGTCTGAAGGTGTTGTTTTGATAGGAAATAATGCTTCGTGTAAAATTGCAAGTGTTGGAACAATTAAAATTAAGATATTTGATGGAGTTGTCATAACACTTAGTGATGTACGACATATTTCAGAATTGAAGAGAAATTTAATTTCGTTGAGTACTCTCTATTCAAAAGGGTATAAATACACAGCTGAAAGTGGGGTTTTGAAGATTTTCAAAGGTTCCCTCATTGTGATTAAAGGGTAGAGAAAGACTGTCAAGTTATATGTTCTGCAGTGTTCTACTGTTACTGATGATGCAGCTGCCGCTTCGTTTTCCATGTCAGATGATGATATTACTAAACTTTGGCATATACGCCAAGGGCATATGAGTGAGAATGACATGGCAGAATTGAGCAAAAGAGGACTTCTTGATGGGCAAGGAATTTGCAAACTGAAGTTCTGTAAGCATTGCGTTTTTTGGAAGCAAAAGAGAGTTCGATTCACCAGAGGAATCCATAACACGAAGGGAATGTTGGAGTATATTCATTCTAATCTGTGGGGGCCATCCAGAGTGCCTTCGAGAGGTGGAGCTAATTACATGCTAACTTTTATAGATGATTTTTCCAGAAAAGTATGGGCGTTCTTCCTAAAGCAGAAAAGTGATGTGTTTTTTCGCATTTAAGTCTTGGAAAACTATGATTGAAAAATAGACCGAAAATAAATAAAGTACCTCCGTACAGACAATGGCTTAGATTTCTGTTCTGATGAGTTTAATAAACTGTGCAAGTTAGAAGGGATTGTGAGACACTTGAAAGTTCATCATACTCCACAGCAAAACGGCATTGCAGAACGAATGAACAGAACGATCCTGGAGAAGGTTTGATGTATGTTGTCAAATGCCAACTTACAAAAGTCATTTTGGGCCGAAGCAGCGTCTACTACATGTTTTTTGATTAACCGATCTCCATCCGTTGCCATTGAGAAAAAGACTCCATAAGAGGTATGGTCTGGTAATCTTGCTGACTATTCTGATTTAAAGATCTTTGGGTGTCCTGCGTATGCTCATGTTGATAATGGAAAATTGGAACCGAGATCCATTAAATGTGTTTTTCTTAGTTATAAAGCTGGTGTAAAAAGGTATAAGTTATGGTGTCTTGAAAATAGAAAAGTTGTGATTAGTAGAGATGTTGTTTTTGATGAAACTGTTATGCTACCTAACTTATCTCTTAAAGGCTCTTGCAATAAAGAAAATCAAAAGTAGATGGAACATCAGATTAATCCAGAATCTAAAACAAAGATGACTCCTCAAGCCAGTATAAAAATTCAGAATAGAGTTGCTTCTTCACCACAATACTCTATTGCCAAAACAGAACTAGAAGAGAAATTAAACCTCCAAAGAAGTATGCCAAGGTTGATCTAGTTGCTTATGCTTTAAATGTGGCTGAAGATATAGATGCAAACCAAGAGCCATCTAATTATTCTAAGGCGGTTAGTTGTGAAGACTCAGAAAAGTGGATGTTTTCTATGTAAGAGGAGATAGAATCACTCCACAAAAACAAAACATGGGATCTTGTGAAACTTCCTAAAAGTAAAAAGGTTGTTTGTTGTAAATGGGTGTTTAAAAAGAAATAGGGGACTCTAGGAGTTGAAGAACCCAGATATAAAGCAAGGCTTGTTGCAAAGGGTTATAGTCAAATTCCATGAGTGGACTTCACAAATGTGTTCTCCCCAATTGTGAAGCATAGTTCGATTCGAGCTTTGCTTGGTATTGTGGTCATGCATGATTTGGAGCTTGAGCAGTTAGATGTAAAAACTGTATTTTTGCATAGAGAACTTGAGGAAGATATTTACATGCAACAACCAGAGGGTTTTACAGTCTCAGTAAAAGAGGACTATGTTTGTTTGCTGAAAAATTCCCTTTAAAGTTTGAAACAGTCACCAAGACAGTGGTACAAGAGGTTTGATTCCTTTATGACTTCTCATGATTTCAAAAGAAGTAGCTTTGACAGTTGTGTTTACTTTTAGAAAAACAGTGATGGTTCTTTTGTGTATCTACTCCTTTATGCTGATGACATGTTGATAGTAGTGAAAGATAAATGAGAGATAAGAAAGGTCAAAGCCCAACTAAGTAAAGAATTTGAGATGAAAGATTTGGGACCAGCAAAGAAGATACTTGGTATGGAGATTCTCAGAGATAAAAAAAAGTAAATTGTACCTAAGTTAGAAAATGTACATTAAGAAAGTTCTTTGCAGGTTCAATATGCAAAGTGCTAAGCCTGTTAGTACTCCTTTAGCAACCCGTTTCAAACTTTCATCGGCTTTGTCTTCACAATCAGATGATGAAATTGAGTACATCTCACATGTTCCATACTATAATGCAGTGGGATCTCTCATGTATGCTATGGTTTGTTCAAGTCCAGATTTATCAGATGCAGTCAGTGCAGTTAGCAGATACATGGAGAATCCCGATAAAGAATATTGGAAAGTAGTTCAATGGATTTTAAGATACTTACGAGAAACTACTGATGTTTGCTTACAGTTTCGAAGAACTAGAGATGGAGTCATTAGGTATATTGGTGCTGATTTTGCTGGAGACCTTGATAGAAGAAGATCTCTTACAGGTTATGTCTTTACAATCGGAGGTTGTGCAATCAGTTGGAAAGCCACTTTGCGAACTACAGTCACTTTGTCTACCACTGAAGCTGAGTACATGGCGATTACTGAGGCTTGTAAAGAAGCTTTGGTTGAAGGGACTCTTTAGTGAACTCAATGAAGACCTTCAAATCAATACAATATTTTGTGACAGTCAGAGTGCCATCTTCCTTACAAAAGATCAAATGTTTCATGAGAGAACAAAACACATTGATGTCTGGTATCATTTTGTTCGTGATATTATTGTTCGTGGTGATATTGTTGTGAGCAAAATTAGTACTCATGAAAATCCTGCAGATATGATGACTAAGTCACTTCCTATAACCAAGTTTGAGCATTGCTTAAACTTGATTGGTGTTCAGTGTTGAAGTTAAACCCTTCGCGATGAAGATTTTGTTCATTGAGAATTCCTGTCAATGTGGAGATTGTTAGAATTAAGTGACCCGAATCCTTATTTAAATAAAATACAGTGGTAAAATAAAATAAAAGTAAAATCCCTATAGAACTACACTTCTTTTATTTTATTTTAGAACAAGGTTTTTTAAACCTTATTAAACTCCATCTATTTGATATTGATTAGAATAAGGTGTTTCAATCTTACTACGCTCCTATTAGAATATGGTTTTACAAGCCTATAAAGAGACATAATCTACTCCTCTTGTAATAATTCGAATTCGACATAGTGAATTTTCTTCTCCTTTACCGGTGGTTTTTTTCCCGAAAGGATTTTCACGTAAAAAACTGTGTGTTCTTTATTTTTATTTCTCTTTTCTTTACAATATATTGTCATTACCAACATTCTATTTTTACAAAGCCTAATAACTGATCCTATGCATTAAGAAAATTATAGAGTTTTAAAAATAAATTTTAAAATAAATATAACAATTCCTTTTACTTACTCTCTTCGTGTTTGGAGAAAAAAAAATCAACCTCTCAATAACCCACTGATGATAAATTAAATGAAAATAATAATAAGAGTTAAAAAAGAATCTTTTACCTCATCTTCTCCACACCCCAAGACGTCTTTTCTCCCAATTTTAGAGTTAATTGAGATCATATCAAAAGCATAGGCATTAGAGGGTTGGTTTTAAAAGTTTTACAGCTCAATTTTTCTAATTACAAGATAAAATCTCAGTGGATCGTTTTCTCTTTTTGGATGTGTTGTTGAGCTTCTGTATAATCCCCAATGTTGAAACTTATTTCAGAAAAAAGAAAAACCATGCCTCTCGCTTCCTTCCTCCATCACTGTCATTTCCCTCCCATTTTCAGTTTGATGCTGTAAGTCAAATAGAAATCATTATTTGAAAGTCTGAAAGGAAAGAAAAGCAAGCTGAAAAGGACCCAATTGAGACATTTGTAAATTTGGAAAGTTAATTTTTTAGAATTATGATTAAATCGATATAATATATAAAAGTTATGGACCACAACACATATTCAAAGTTGGCTTATGAATATGAAAAGTACTAGTAGCCTAATTTGTTGGTGATTCCTTCTAATGTTTTCAACTTCTGTTTAAATATTTTGAAATTCCGTGAGCAGCTATTATGACTTCAAATTTTAATATTTTCCTTACAAGTGTGTGGTGACTGTTATCGAGTTTGGGGCCATTGTAAATTATTATAGTAAAAGATTTAAGATACGGAATAAACTTTATCTTCTAATTTAACCGACTAATCATTTAACATAAGTCTTGTAACATTTTTATACTCAACTCGATTACAAAGTTTGTCACATTTGAGTGTCGGAGTAATCTTGTGTAACACCCCTAATCCATATCCGTCGCCGAATTAGGGTCACGAGATATTACTGAACTCAAATACAGAAACGAACATTTATGCAAGTCATATTACCATTTATTCATTCCTCAAATCGGCTAACTATTACCATGAGTCGACCATACCTAATCCATGCACAATTCAACTAACTAATATTAGCCAACAATCCATACATTGGCAACCATGACATATAAGCACATATACATAGTTTCAAGTTACCTATCTATAACCGAATTTGCAAGTACACCAAATTATATCACAAAAATGTACCTATTTTCTGACTACCATTTTGTGCGCATATGACCATGACAACTTGAACTATATTGTACACTTATAACATCTAATTTATACCTAATTCATATGCTTAAGATACATACACATAACCAAACTCATACCACGTATTCAGTCATCAGATCCAACCTCCAAAATAATTCATGTCATTTTTATCTTGAGTTGTACCTAAAATTCAATCATTCAAGTATATATTAAGCATACTTAACCATTACCTATCCAAATCAAACCTCCATTTTTGTCATTTAGATCCAAAATAAAACAATTAACCAAACCGTTATAAAACATGTCCATTTCTTACAATTAGCAATCGAATTTTTGCATAATTAAAATTCATCAAATACATATCTATCATTACTTCAATGTTAAGCTAAGTTATACAACTATCCACCATTCAAAATTGTTCCACATCTCATACTTTCAAAAATTAGCTAACTATCAAACCAACTATTTAACATACTTACCATTTCTCCATGCCGAATTATAACCAACATTTCAAGACATATATACCAATCACATACTTTCAAATTAGATTCAAATTCTAACAGTATATACACAAACTTTAACATTATATTCAAGCTATATAACTAACTATCTCACATATATATATACCGTGAAATATACTTTCCTATTAAACTATTATTATAACCAAATACACATAAGTATTAAAATCAAGATTAAGTCATTTTCGCATGGCTAAATATAGACACACTTCATGACTACACAAAACAAATGCTAGCCTATACATGCCATATGTTCAAAGTTTTGAGCTTTCAAAATACCGAGATAGAGATCGATAGTGTGATGGACTTCCTTGACGATCCCTGAGCTCGTAACTAGCTTCCAAAATCCATAAAACAATGAACAAACACACAGTAAGCTTAAATAGCTTAGTAAGTTGTAAGCACATAGTTTTCAAAGAACACATATAAATTATACAAGTAGGCCGAATTCTACTAATCTTGTACACATACATATATATACTCATATTTATGTGATTAATTCATCTTTTCATGTTATACATAATACTTACCTTTACTTTCAACTTCGTATAACTCAAACATACCTAAGTTGCTTAATTCAAACCCACATTCAATTTTGCCATATAATTTCCCGTTATACCATTCGGATTCAAAGAAAAGATACTCGGACGACTCAAAAAGCTCATACAATGCCAACGTCCCAGACGTGGTCTTACATGTAACCAAATAACGATGCCACTGTCCCAGACAGGGTCATACACGTAATCATTTACGACGCCAATGTCCCAGATATGGTCTTACACATAAATCTCAAATCGATGCCAACGTCCTAGACGTGGTCTTACACGATATCACATTTCAGCATTCCTGTGGTTCATAAGTCTTTCGGATGTCGTAAATCAATCAAATTAAACTCGTAATTAATCATCCGACGTTAATTCGACATTATAGTATACATTCATACATTTAGATTCTACTATGTATAAAATAAATACATTAAATTTAACATCAATTATTCACTTACAAACTTACCTCGGACGAAGACAAACGATGGAATCGACTACTCGATCACTTTCGACTTCCCCCGTTCTATTTTCGTTTTCTTTTGTTTTTGATCTAGATAATTTCAAATTTAAATATTTAATAACACATTTCATTCAATTTAAACCACGAACACATAATTTAGGCAATTTGCACTTTATCCCCTAAAATTCACATTTTTCACAATTTAGTCCCTATTTCATAAAATCAAAAATACACAAAATTCATCAAAACCATGCCTTAGCCGAATCTTCCTAGGGTCCCTAGCAGCCCATTTAATTCATTTATTTCACATTTAAGCCCATAAATTTTCTAATTTCACAAATAAATCCCAAATTTGAATTTTTATCAAAAATCACTTAATTAAACATGATAATCAAACATCAAAGATTTATTTTCCATCATCAAACAACAAAAACCACAAGCTACCATCAATATCAAATCTCAAATTCATCATCAATATCAAAAATTAAAACATGGGCTAACTAAAACACGAAGCAACGATCTCAAAAAACGTAAAAATTATCAAAAACCGATCAACTAACATACCTTAATCAAATATAGCAATGGCCGAACCCTAGCTTGCTTATTTTCTTTCTTTTTCTTTCAAGTTTTGGCAATAAGGATGAATGAATCATCCATTAACATGTTTTATTTTATTTTATTACATATTACTTTACTTTTTACTATTTTAACCTTAAGTATTTAATTATAAAATTTATAATGGTTGTCCAAATTGTCCATGCATAATTCTAATGGCTAAATTACAACATAAGGGTCCACATAATAAAAGCCATAGCAATATAACACTTTAACAATTAGCAAGTCACTTTTGCATTTTGCGCGATTAAGTCTTTTTAGCAAATTGAGCACACAAACGATAAAATTTTCACACGAAACTTTCACACATATTAATTCACATTCCGTAGACACTAAAAATACTATTAATATATTTTTCTAACTCAGATTCGTGGTCCCGAAACCACTGTTCCGACTAGAGTATAAACCGGGTTGTTACATCTTGGCTAAATCATTTATCCAAACCCTTATCTGTTCATATTTTAAACCTATTAATGTGTTGTTTTCATAATACTACAATACTGGACCAAACCAGGTAAATTTTTTTCGTAAAACAAGGCTCAAGTATTGATACCACCACTAATGTATCGATACTATAGCTTAGGTATCACCCCAAGTATCGATGCTTTACTCAAAGAATCTATATTTTGGTCTAAGTATCTATATGTTCTTCAACGTGTCGATACTTTACCCTTGGTATCGATACCAAAATGTCATTCAATGATTTCTTTTCAATTTGGGTTAATTTGCCCAATTAGTCCTTCACCTTTTGTCCATTTAGCCTTGTTTGCTTAACCGTTTAAAACTATATCAATTCACCTATCTTCTTTGCATTTTTAATCTCTCATTCCATATTTCTAACATCTAACTCAATCCATGTATAATATATCATATAAATTAAATTTTTTAATATTTATAATTAAATTCAAATTAAATAAAAATATTAATTATAAAAAGAAAATGAAATAGTTTTTTTTAATCCAAACCCGAGCAAGCCAAGCTGGTGACGATCTGGCCTAAAAACTTGGAAGAGTATTGCCATCATTCTTTTTCATGTTTAATCCTCTCTTTTAATCTGATCTTCTACTTTCTTCCAAGGCATTTTTGTTTAGAAATGCCAATTGTGGTCACTATACGTTTCGTGTAGGGTCTTTTTTGGGCTACAATTGTTGAACAACTCAAATGCTATTCATTGCTTAAATATGGGCTTTTCTCCCCACAGTGGAACAACTCGAATCATCACCAAACATAAAAATCTGGTGACCGGTTGGCTTAGGATCAATCTCTTTGGAAACTCTCTATATATCTACATTACAGCAACAGGAAGTTTTAGAAATCAATGATGGGTTCTCCTATGTTAAGATTGCGTTCCACTGTCCAAGGCAGGTCAAAGAGTTTGGCTGTGATGAACTTGAAAATCTTGTTCACATTGATGTTGTATGTAGCACTTGAAAAGAACAACGTCGCATTCAGAGCCTTGGCATATGCTCTTGCCTGTCATTGCCGTATAAATAAGAACCCAGTTAAGAAAATATTCTTAAGAGACAATAACGAACTTTATTGAGCATTGCAATCAGGACAACAAATCAAGGGTATAAACAGATTCCAACTACAACTAAGAGAAAGACTCATTTCATATGTAGGGATTGTTGGTGTGCTTGAAATCTATGTTACTCGCCCCTAAAGTACTTGTATTCGATATTTGTTTTCTAACATAAGGATATGATTATGAGGTATGATACTCCAAGGTAAAAGTATCATGGAAGCCCCTGTACTAGGAGTTAGATTGCCCCTTTACTCAAAAAATGAGTAAATTAATCTCTGTACATTTAAATCAAAGAGAAAATTGATCCTTTCAGTTCAAATTTTAATCAGTTATACTGTTAAAAACTGGCGTAGTTGACCGGCGTAGCTGACGGAATAACCAGACAAGTGCATATAGCATGCCACATGTACCTCATGTCAAGATACAAAGACCAGTTTTTAACCATAGAAATGGATAAAATTTTTAACTAGAGGACTAATTTGTTCTTTGATCTTATGTACAAGGACTAATTTGCTCATTTTTTCAGTAGAGGGGCCAAATTCAATCCGAATCCTAATATAAGAGCCTCCATGGTACTTATACCAGTATGCCGAATATTTTAACACTTGCAATAAAATTTAGATGACAGGATTTGGTGAAGGGTGAGAGACAACAATCTCCATAAAAAGGGGTGTTTTCGTCCCTTGATTTACTTCATTTGTTCTCCAATTTTAATTATAAAACATTGATTTGGTTGTTTTGAAAATTGTCCAAAGCAAGTGGAATATGTTTTTGGACATTTTGGCTAATGATTCAAAGGTTCAACAAGAACTGTGTAAAAGTTTACCTGACTAGCAATTGTCCACTGCAGATCTATGGGAAGTTGAATGAAATCATCGAATTTGGTTCCTATCATAATCAGTATTGCTGTCTGCACAATCGAAGTTTTTCATAAGAATGAGACATTTCGTCAAACATATAGTGACAGATCTTGAAACCTGGAACAGAAGCAATGAAAGTGAATACCTGATTCCATTTCCTGGCTTCTTGATACCAGCTTATGACACTGCAACAACAGAATAAAGACCCCCATTTGAATTAGAATATTACCCACATTTTGAAGTGGCAGGGGCAGACATTAAGCAATATTACAATAATTCATTCTCATTGTCGACTGAAATGGAGATATAGGAATGGATAATATGAGTACACACTTGTTTAAAGTACACCTGCTTGTTAGATCAAACATGAAAAGGATTGCTACAGAGTCTTTGCAAGCCAGGGGAAGATGATCCTGAAATTTCTCAACCCCTGTTTTTCAATCGGAAAAGAAAGTGAATAGATTGCTGATGCCATGAAAGCAAAAGTAAAAGGGAAAACATGAAATTTTTTGAAAGAAAAGAAATGGATTACCATCAACTTCCCAGATGCTGTAATAAATTCTTGCTCCACTCACAAAAAATGTTTTATCCATCAAATTCAACCCTTTCTCTTGACTGTCTTCTTGTTCATCATCATTCTCATCTCCAATGTATTTCATCTTCAAAAACGACGGCAAAATATGCATTTGAATAGGGTATTCAGTTAAATTCTTTAAGTAAAAATAGATTAAGGTAATGGGGCTAACCAGAAAACTAGTTTTTCCAATTTGAGAATCACCCAAGAGACTGATCTTCAATGGAACCAAATCCGAGTCCTTATGATCATGGCGGCCATGATGACAAACAGGAGGAGGATGTACGGAGGCGGAAGGCGGTGGATGCACGGAGGAGGAGGTGGAGGATAACATTCGATACCGAGTCTTAATGGGCTTCCCTAGGGAGCACATGAGGAAGCGGTCCCAAAAGCAACGAATGCAGCGTCGCAAAATCAAAACGCGACGCTGAAATCTGCGTCTAAGGTTGAGTTTAACCATTTTGGGGCAAAATTGGGTCATGATGATGATGATGACGATGATGGTGATGATAATGATCTGTCTTCAAACAGAAACAAATAAATTGTGTTGATGAAAAACAATAATAAAAAAGAAGGCTGGCTGGATAAATCTTTTTTAAAATTATTTTGGATATTTTTGGGACGTGAGCCTTTAAATTTCAGTTACGACGAGACTTTTTAGCTACGAAAACGACTAGTTTAACGGGACAGTTGACCGTGTTGTGGACAATAATTTTCGGTTCTAGTCCAAATTGCCGGCTAGGGTTATTTCTGTAACTTTCTTATTATTTTATGCCGAAACACCCTGCAACCTTCATCCTCCCCTTCAAATTTTGGAGCTTTCACTTTTCACGTTTTTGTCATAGTAACCCTCCTTTTCCCCCTTACTAAAGCCATTCCTTTGTTACTTGGGCAGACTGAAACCCTGCTTTTTGTTTTTTTATTACTATATGTATTGAGACAAATAAAGTTATATCACACTAACATCGTTATCAAATTAATATTTTATTCAACATTTTCATTAAAAAAAGTAATTTAACTCTTTTTGAAGATGAATGGTTAAATTTAGCTCTAAAAAAGACTAAAGGTCAAGTTGATAAAAATATAAATATTAATGGTTAAATTTGATATTATGTTTTTATAGGTACGGGATCAATATCCTTCATAGTTGTCCAATCTCAATTCAACTTTAAATATATTTCTCAAATTTTGCTTAAGTCCGTCCACTTTTACAAATGACCAACTTAAATGTATTTAAGTTCAACCATTTTTTAATATAATTATTTTATTTAATATTTAATAATCATATATTATATCTTTCTTATTAAATTTTTTAATATAATTCTTCAAACTCTGAAGAATAATATTTGTGCTAAGTAAATCTGAACCACTCTCTTTTACATGTTGCAACAACAATCATGTTAACCCCAAATAAGTATCTTTTATTAATTTTCAAAAATAAACAATTTAACATGTTTTTTAAATATTATATTAGAGCATAATATATTAGTTTTCATATACATTTATAAATATGAAATGATTTGAATTCAAATCTTTTGCATACATATTTTTCAAACATGATAATTAGATATGAAAATGCAATGGTAGAAATGGGCCCACGGAAAGCATGATAAAGTTTGTTTAAAGAGGACACTTGTCCTTGAAACGTGGATGCAAATAAATCTAATAAATAATTGAACCACGTATGTAGATAATAATAGGGTTGAGCCCAGATTTTTGTTTTGGGGTTGAGGTTATTGTAAACTTTTATATTCAGAATTTTTGGAGATAAAAAACATTATTGTATTTCAAAATTATTCATTTTCATTCTGGGAAGCCAAATTTTATTATTTTATGTTAAGATGTCCAACCTCAAGTTCACAAAAATAATTCAAAATTGTAAGAAAAGAACCTAGATTTGTAAACTTTCATAATAATAAATAATATACATACATTTGTCCCGAGACAGGTCTAATCGTAGAAAGACTTGAGCATGAATTTGATGAGTGGACTCAACATCTTACACATTATTATTCCCTTTCTTTATTTGTAATAATGAAACCAACAGTGTCGGTCGGTGTCAAAATATCTTTGGTAGGTAATAACTGTCGGGGATATTTAATTATTCTTAAAATATTAACTATTCTTTCAAATGGTTATTAGATATATAGTTTTATGTCATATATATTTCTTATATTTATAAATATAGACTTTTGACAAGTATCATAAATTATTTCTATTAATCAATAAAAAATATATTTTTTTTTATCCTCCTGCTTCTTGTTATTTATTCTTTTTATTATTTATTTTATAACATGTTACGTTTTCTCATATTCCACCTCTATTTTTTAACTATTTCTTTATTTTACAATATATTTTGAGTTTCTTTTTCACAAATCCTCTTCTAGGCTAAAGAAAGAAAGAAAAAAAAAAAAAAAAACTTTCTTTCTTATAACCTCCCCAAGGATCAAACCTAGGATCCTTTGGAAGAAACCCAATGCTTGATTCAAATTTTAGATTTTGTATGTAAATAAAATCAATGAAAGCAATCTCAGCTGTGTTTCAAAAGGAAATTTAAATCCAATTGGAATCAACCCAACGTCTTACCACCTTCTTCCTCTTTCCTTGATCGTTTAACTAACCTCATATTTTTAATGATGTACACTAAGATACCTATAAACCCAAAACAGTTTTCTACTGCATAGAAGAAAAGAAAACCAAAATTGTCGAGAAAAAACTCAAAATTGTGCTGAGATTATTATATTTGTGATTAATTATGATTAGTTTTGTTATATTCATATGTTGTTAAGGATGTTGAAAAATTTAATCTCAGAATGGATCATGGTTCTTATTCATGATATTTGATTATCATTGTATAAGTATGGGTAAAGTTTAGATTTGGTAAGGAACTTTTATATTTCAACCATATATTTTTTTTCAATTAAGGTATGGCTATTACTAATTTTTATTTGACATAAATATCATGGTATTTGATCTCTACCTCTCTAGGTTATTTTTTTATGTAAATGACATAATTGTTTATTAGATATGTTTGCTATTAACATGGTATATATTACTTTTTGATAACTTATTTTTGTAGAATGAATTCCTCTTTGCTTAGGCTTAGTTTGGATGGGCGATGCGCTTACCTCTAATGAGGTTAAAAATAGCGATGGAAGTAAGATTAGTTATGTAGCGATGTGATTGGATAATGTAGTAATGAGATCAAAACAATGGTGGGGGTGTGTGTTTAGATTCAAACGCAGCTGTAGCGGTAAGATGAGAACAAAATTTCACATCCCAAAATTCGTTCTAGTGGTTTCGGGTTAGCAGACCGAGTATTCGATTCGGATCCCTAAATTATTTTCGAAAAGTGAGGGCCTAAAATTAGGTTTGGGAATTTAAAGTTAAGTGACCAAAAATTATTTTCCTTAAAATAGTTTTTAAAAATAAAATCGGATTTAAAAAAGATTTAAGAAAAAAAAGGTTTTTAATTGAAAGGGGTCTAACTTGTAAAAGGGTCAAACTTGAAAGTTTCCCAAATGCAATTGCACCAAGTTTTAAAAATAAGTTCTTCTATTCAACTATAAAAACCCCTTCCCATGTTTTTCCCTCCTTCATCCTTCTTATTTGAATTTTTTCCAAACATAAAATTATACATCTTTCTCTCCAAACAATAAAACCTTTTCGATTTTCTCACCTCCCAAACACTAGATTTTCTATCAATTTTAAAGAAAACACTCAAATTCTTCCTCAATTTCCCCATCCTTCTCCAAAAGTTTTTCGAGCAATTAAAGCTTCAACTCAATTTTCTTCTTCAATCAAGGTTAGACTTTGATTCTTGATGATATTTTTATGTATGTTGCTTTTACAAATCAAGATTTGCTTACTTATAATGAGATTTCTATGGATCTAAAGTTTTAAGTCGAAAATGAGCTTGAAAATAGTGAAATTCATATTTCTAAGTTGAATCACTGTTTCTAAATGATTTCATCTTATTTTGATATGATTAAAATGTTTTTAAACTCAATTTAACATATCATTAAAGGATTTTAGAGAATTGATGATTTTCCCTCTTGAATGCTTACATTTGATGATTTTTTCGGAAAAATTGAATTATAAGTTTTTAGGCATCTAAAGTGGTTTAGATCTACTAAAAAATGATTAATAAGCTGTTTAGGATTAGGTTTAAACAATAGAAATCAGAATCAATTAAGGAAACTAAGATTTCGACAAATCTGGTCAAATTTTGGTTAAGAGGGGAGTGGATGGATATGCATTTTTGTTGATGTTTGGATGTGTTTATGGTTGTTAATGACCATATTACATTGTGTTCAATGTGTCTGTAAAGTTCCGGATCCATCGGAGTCCTCTACGAGTAATGCAAAAGGAAATGAAAAGCTCGTTTAAGCTTTGACACTCCTAACCTGTATTCGTCGCCGAAATAGGGTTACAGAGCATTACTAGAGTTTTCATTTCAAAACGAACAAAAATTATAAACATTCTAATTCATATCATTAGTCATATCAAAACCAATCCATAACATGCATAATGTCCCTTATACAAGCCCTCGAGGCCTTAAAACACATTAGAAACAAGTCAGGACTAAATCAGAAACTTGAAGAATTTTTCAGAAAACAATGAAAATTTTCAAAACTGCAGAGGTCACACGGCCAAGAGACACGCCCGTGTCTCAGGCCGTCTGGGCATTCGAAGTAGGGACACACGGCCGTGTCCGAGCCCATGTAACTCACTGACTTAGGTCATACGGTCAAGCCACACGCTCGTGAGCCATGCCGTGTACCCTTCGAAATGACCTCACATGCCCGTGTGTCAGGCCGTGTGCTCAGCCGTGTAACCGTCTGACTTGTAACCCATTAAAAGCTACAAGGGACACACGGCCATGTCATCAGGTTGTGTGTCAGACACGACTGAGACACACGCTTGTGTTTCTGCCCGTGTGGACGAAAAATAGGCCATTTCCAAGCCATTTTTCTCACCCATTCATACATGTACCTACAATCACTTTTACACAATTAAACAAGCCATCAAAATGCATCAAAATCATGCATAATCAAGTAAACCCAAAATGATACATTTACATACAACCAATATGCCCAAAGACACCTTAATGACAACGTATAAACATATATAACAATGTGCATCTTTTGGCCAAAAATTATCACTTTGATCACATACTAAATTTACATTCACAAATACCAAATTTACCATTTAGCAAATAGCATCATAACTCATATACGTCAACTACATTTCCATACCAAAATGACTATATCCACTTCCATCATCTAAGCATCTATGAACTATAAATTCAACCATTATAAGGCCACATACACATAACAACATATTCAAACATTCAAGATACCAAATTCACAAGCCAAAACACCTTGGTTAAAACACATGGCTACTTTAATAACTAAAATACCTATACATGCCATTATAACCAAACTTAGAAACATCCAAAAGTACCGATATAGCCGATGGATAGTATGATATAACTTCGACAAGCTTCCAACTCGATTGAGCTTCTGATTCACTATAAACACGAAAAATTACATAGAGTAAGCATAAATGCTTAGTAAGTTCGTATAATGTTAACACAACTTACCATTTCAACACATATTAAGTAATTTAAACATGGCATAATCCAACCACAACTTGGCCAAAGCCTAAGCATATACACCAAACATGTTAGTCATTTAATCATATAACATAGGCAATATAATCATGGATAAGCACAAAATTTAATCATGTATCATATGCATATATCATCCATTTCACTCTCGATATACCATGTATCACCATTTCAATGAAATTCACATATGTCCATGTCTTAGTTCGTATCGAAATCTTACCATTTCCTTTCCAAATAATGCCCGTTGAACCAATTATAATACCATTGGATACTCGGGATAGTTCGCACATAGTGTGCTAAATCATATAATTGTAATCCGTCAATTCCTGTACATGTATGCTCACACGAGCTGTGAAAATAGGCCTACTCACATGAGTTGTGGGTCGGAACGTAACTACACAATGCTGCTCACATGAGCTGTGGAGTATCCGCAACACATGACGGACCTTAGCCATTGGTAGGACGTTCAAGACCAGCACTCGAATCATGTAAACCCTAATGACATGTCATTCGTATCCTATGAATTCCTAAGGTTCAAACGGGGCTCGGCAGTCAACGTAACATCGTTGGATATGCAATCGGTATATATATATATATATATATATATGGCAATTCACAATACATGTATAATTCAATTAAAATATATAAACATAATTTAATTACACGAACTTACCTCGACGATTAATTGTAGATACGGAGGCGACTTATCTGAAACTTTATCTTTGCCAAGATCTAAAGCCGTACTAGGTTTGTCTTGATCTAAACGAATAAATTCAGCTCAATTCAATATTTACTTTATTCAATTTAATCCAAATTCATATTTTAGCAAAATTATAATTTTGCCCCTATACTTTTGATTTCTTTTCAATTTAGTCCCTAACTCATAAAAATGGAAATTTATGCAATTTTTTTATACCCCATTATAGCCGAATACCATATAAGTCCCTAGCAAGCCCTATATTTCATTTATTTCACCATGTTTTCTAATTTTCAATTTAATCTCTATTCGACAATTTCATCAAAAATGATTTAACAAAAGTTGTTTATCTATCAACAACTAACCATATTCTTCCATAAATCATCAAAACTCGTACACATTCATTCATGGAAAAACTTGAATAGTTTAACAGTTACACAAATTAGTCCCCGGGTTAGCAAGATTAAGCTACAACGATCCCGGGACTAAAATATATACCATGCACTTAGAAATAAGCTAGCCGAATATTGAAGCTTCTCCAATAGAATAAAAGAGATGACAACTTTGTTTTGTTATATTTAATTTATCATTTATTTACTAAATTAATATTATAACATTTAAAAACATTAAAAATTTCACTAATGCCAAGCCATGTACATATACTATCTCCATTAATGGTCTAATTGTTAGAGTATGCCCAAAGATCAATCATGAGATGGTTGTAATAACATACTTGATTTATCATGTTTATTAATATAAGGCATTACCATTATTATTTCAGTTTCTTTTCTGTGTGTATAAATAAATTGTTTTATAATAATGTCCTAAGAATAATATGATTATTCTTAAAAGATCCTTAGTCAAGTATTATTGTTGGATAGGACAACGATAATGCATTAAGACTAACATGTAGTTGATTGATGATAAAGAGTTGTCATTGATATGGAATGTCAGAATCGATGCATGAATATGTGTGTTAGAGAACAACATATTGGACTGACTCATTATGAGTATGTTTCTTGGATTATTATGTAATTGTCACGACATTACTCATAGTGATTAATATGTATATGATCCTTAGACTTGAGATCATCATAATCCCAACATTGTGAGTAGTATATTTTGATACAGTCAAACGTACACCGTAACTGGTTGTTCTATAAAGGCTGATGTTGGATATACCACAATCGATGTAGAGGGATATGGTTGGTCGATATAGAATAAGTCCCTCCTACATGATGGGAGTAATATCTTAGGCCACTTGATTAAGTGAGACTATAAATGCATGGCCATGCTCAAATAAGTTTATATGAGATGTCATACTTATTTGTATATCGTAGTCTGCTTAAGATATCAAGGAACATGGAATGGACTATGCAAGTGTGACTATTCCATGATTTGTGTCCAATCCAAAGATAAAGGACTTAAGGATTATTGCATAAAAGGTTAATCATAAAAAAAGGTTATGTCGAATCATGATCTCTTGTGACTTAGGTAGCAATGATGCATTGCTAGATGCCACTCATTGTTTGTAACATTGGAATCGTTCTAGTATTACTGCTAACGTTACAGGAACCTACAGGGTCACACCCTATAGTTGAAATGAACAGAATAAACCATAGTTGGTATTGTTTTTGGGTGTCGCTTGAATTAAATTAATTATAGAATTAATTTAATTCGGTAATCAAATTTCCAACACATTATGTACAAGGTTGTTGTACGCATAATGAGGACATGAATTTGGTTAGCATATGAATTAAAATAAATATATGGTTAACCGAAATTATATTATAATTAATGTAATTATAATTTTCGGTTTAAAATATTATTATATTTATTTAATTCCTAAAAACCCTAAAATAAAAAGATATATAAGAATCCCGTTTTCTTTGTTTAGGTCTAGCAGCCGTCAAAGAAAAATCACTTTCAAAACTATTTTGGGGATTTCTTCCGTTCGTAGTCAACTGGGTGGATTACGTAGAGGTCGGGGTCTCGATAGATTGCGGCTTGGTTCGACTGTAGATCAAACTACACGTTGTTGAGACGTTGCTGTCTACTCAGAATAAACATTCGGTAATTTCGTAATCTTTATCACCCCGATTCGTTCCTCACACATGGATCCTCAGTTAGGATCGCCGGATTTTATTTTTTTTTGCTGCGCCATAGGGGTACCGGCAATCCAACACTAATTACCATATAAGGACTCATACTTAAAGGTTCTATATCTATTTAATACCTTTAGTTACTAGAACTCAACTTTTGCACTTTACACGATTTTGTCCATTTTATATGGTACTACTATCATGCTGTAGACAATAAAATAATAATAAAATAAATATTTCAATGTCAGATTTGTGGTCCCAAAACCATTGTTTCGATTTCACTGAAAACAAGCTATTACAACTCTCCCCCTAAAGGAATTTTCGTCCCCAAAATCTTACCAGAAAAGAGGTTCGGATATTGATTTCTCATAGCTTCCTCGGGTTCCTAAGTGGCTTCCTCTATCCCATGTCATTGCCAAAGAACCTTTACTAAAGTTATGCTCTTATTTCTCAATTGTTTAACCTCTCGAGCCAAAATTCTGATTGGTTCCTCGCTGTACGACATATCAGCCTAAATCTCAACATCCTTAGGTGGGACAATATGTGAAGGGTCAGATCGGTAACGTTGTGACATAGATATGTGAAACACATTATGAATCTTTTCTAACTCCAACGGCAAAGCCAATCGATACGCTACTGGTCCAATTCTTTCAATAACTGCGTACCTCAAGCTTCCTGTAACTTTTTCCAAAATCGTGATGTAAATCGCGGATCTCTATCCAAAATAATAGAAACTGACACCCCATACAATCTGACGATCTCAAAAACATATAAATCAACTAATCTCTCTAGGGAGTAATCTGTACGTACCAGAATAAAATGTGCAGACTTCATCAAACGATCAACGACAACCCAAATTGTATCTTTCTTTCTCATAGATAGAGGTAAACCCGATACGAAGTCCATTGTAACTTGACTAGCTGCAATAATCCAGAAGGTACCTGATGTTCAACTTTAACTTGCTGACATACTAAACATATTGATACAAAGTCAGAAATCTCACGTTTCATTCCCGGCCACCAGTACATCTATTTCAAATCACTGTACATCTTATTACTTCTCAGATGAACAAACAAGCTACCACTATGAGCTTCGTGCAAGATTTTCTGAATGAGCTCAGGATTCTTCAGTATACAAATTCTGCCTCTGAATAATAAGTAATCATCAGATCTAATATGAAATTCAGAACCAGAAGTTGACTCACTCTGTTCTCGTTTAGCTTGTAACTCGTCATCACACTTCTGAGCTTTACAGATCTACTGTAAAAACATCAGTTTAGTTTTAACTTGGTTAAGATTGAACCATCATCAGATAATGTTAGTCACGTATTCATTACTTGCAAATCAAATAAAGACTTTTTACTCAGAGCATCAGCAACTACATTCGCTTTACCCGGATGATAATCAATGATCAAATCATAATCTTTCAATAGTTCAAGCCACCTGTGTCGTCTCAGATTCAAATCTTTCTGTGACATTAGATACTTCAAACTCTTATGACCGTTAAATATATGACACTTTTTGCCATATAAATGGTGTCGCCAAATTTTCAATGTAAACACAATAGCTGCAAATTCTAAGTCATGTGTCAGATATTTCTTTTCGTGCGACTTTAACTGTCTGGAAGCATAAGCTATTACTTTGCCTTCTTGCATCAAAACACAGCCTAAACCATTCAAAGATGCATCACTAAAAATCACAAATTCTTTACCCGATTCAGGCTGAACTAATATTGGTGCCTTAGTCAACAGTGGTTTCAATTGATTGAAACTTTGCTGACATTTCTCTGACCATTCAAATTTCACATCTTTTTGTAGTAGTTGCGTCATCAGTATCGTAATCATCTAGAATCCCTTGACAAACCTTCTGTAATAACCGGTTAATCCCAGAAAACTTCTAACTTCATATACGTTTCTCGGTGGTTTCTAGTCAACAACTGCTGAAATTTTACTCGGATCAACTCTGATGCCTTCGGCTGATACTATATGTCATAGAAAACTGACTTCTTGGAGCCAAAACTTACATTTTCTAAATTTAGTAAAAAGTTGTTTATCACGCAGAGTTTGCAACACAATTCTCAAATGCTCAGTATGCTCAAACTCGTCTTGTGAATAAATCAGAGTGTCTTCAATGAATACCACAATGAATTTGTCTAAATATGGTCTGAAGATTCTGTTCATCAAATCCATAAATACTGCAGGTGCATTAGTTAAACCAAACGACATTACAAGAAATTCATAATGTCTGTACCTGGTTCTGAATGCAGTTTTCGGCACATTCGAATCTTTAACTCGTAGCTCATAGTAACCAGAACGAAGATTAATCTTTGAAAATACTGTTGCACCTTTCAACTGATCAAACAAATCATCAATTCACGGCAGTGGATACTTATTCTTGATTGTAACCTGTTTGAGCTGATGGTAGTCAATACACAATCTCATTGATCCGTCCTTTTTCTTAACAAACAAAATAGGAGCAAAACCCCTATTTGTCAATTCTTGCAATTGTGTTTTTAACTCTTTTAACTCAGTAGGAGTCATTCTGTACAGTGTTATAGATATCGGTGAGTCCTTGGTACTAATTCAATAGCAAATTCAACCTCTCTAATCATCCAGGTAACTCCTCTGGAAACACATCAGGATACTCACAAACCATCGACACTGATTCAAGCTTTGAATCAGATACTTTAGAATCCAATACATATGCAAGATAAGGATCACAACCTTTTCACACATATTTCTGTGCTGGCATAGCTGAAATAACAATAGGTATCCCATTCAAACTGTCTGATTTAATCCGAAGTGTCTCACCATTTTGACATTTCAATACAATAAGCTTTCATCTATAGTTCACAACAGCATCATGTAGAGTCAGCCAATCCATGCTCAAAATCACATCAAATACATCAAATCAGCCAGAAAAATGTGACCTTGAGTCATCAAAGGACAGTTCTTGCAAACTTTATCAACTAATACATATTAACCTAGGGGGTTCGACACTTTAACCACAAATTTAGTGGAATCAATAGGTAATTTCTTACTAGATACTAAATTCGTGCATACATACGAATGAGTTGATCCTGGATCAATCAAAGCAGTAACATTAGTATCAAAAATAGAGAAAGTATCGGTTATAACATCTGGCGTAGAAGCTTCTTCTCGTACGCGAATTGCATAAGCTTTAGTTGGTGCTAGTGCCTTAGATCTCATAGCAGAGTCTTTTGTAACACCACGACTACCACTCACATTTCTGGGATTACGGGGTGGTCTACCTCTCGCAGCAGTGTTGCTCCATCTCATAGTTTGAACTTTTTCTTTCTTAGACTTCTCTGGACAATCTCTAAGATAGTGTTCGAAGGAACCACGCCTGAAACCTACTCTATTCATTAGTCTACATTCACTGTAATGTGGTCTTTTACAGTACTTGCACTTGGGCCTGTTATCCTTGACATTACCCACACTCACTACAGATGTAGTCTAACGCTTTGGACTCGAACGTCGGTTACCTCTGTCTCTACTGGAATACCCCACTAAGGCCGTGGAATGGATGTGATGTTCTTTTGGTCTCTTTGACAACGAATGATATGACTTCTCAGTCGATCTCTTTTTTTCTCTTTACTAAGCTCCTCTACTTTATGTGCTCGATCAACTAAGACAACAAATTCTTTCAGCTCAAGAATTCTGACTAGAAGTTTTATATCTTCATTTAACCCTTCCTCGAATCTTTTACACATGGCAGTCTCGGTTGGAATGCATTCCTAGGCATATTTACTCAGTTTGATAAACTCTCGTTCATATTTTGATACAGACATACGGCCCTGTTTGAGTTCAAGAAATTCTTTACGTTTTTATCCAAAAATCTCTAACTAATATATTTCTTTCAAACTCAGTTTGGAAGAATTCCCAAGTTATACGTTCTCTCGGCACGACTGAAATTAATGTGTTCCACCACTAGTAAGCTGAGTCTTTTAACAAAGATACTGCACACTTAACACATTCGACTGGTGAACAAGATAGTTCGTCAAAAACCCTGATTGTATCCTCTAACCAAAATTCTGCCCTCTTAGGATCATCTTTAGCACTAGTTCTGAATTCTTCATCCTCATACTTAAGAATCTTATCAAAAAGTGGCTTATTAACTCGTAAAGGTTCCAAACCTTGAGGAATAACAGGGACCGATTGGGGAGCAAGAGGGGGTAGAGTTTATGGAGCAGCCGGGTTCGTCTGTATGAACTTGATAAATAATTCGCTCATCATCTAGAAGAAGGCTTCCTTAGCCTCTCTTCCTTGGCCCTCAGATATAGGCCTTGTAGTGCTCGATGCTACTCTATGAATGGATGCTTGAGCGTTACTATTTACTTCATTGGAATCAGCTCGGTTAGATGTCATTGGTATAAGAAAACATGTTTTAAAACGATCAGGATATATCGCACTATCACAGTTTATATAATGGCATGTATAGCTAGACTCATATACTATACGTTTAGTCTAAGAATTGACTAAACCATAGCTCTGATACCAATAAATGTAACACCCCTAATTAGTATCTGTCGTTGGAATACGGTTACAGAGCATTACTAGAGTTTTCATTTCAAAACGAATAAAATTATAAACATTCCAATTCATATCATTATTCATATCAAAACCAATCCATAACATGCATAATGTAACAACCCTTACCCGTATTCAACTCCAGAATAGGGTATGAGGCATTACTAGAACACTTACACATGTAAACGTATTAAACCGAGTTACAAAATTTCATTCAAATTTAAACTCTTCAAATTTTTAACATGCTTTTATAATTCTTTACAACATATCCTCAAAATATTATATTCATAACAAATAGGGCCTATGAGACTCGATACTTACTCATGTAATTCAATGCTTCATTTCCATTTTATTCAATTCACAATATTTCATGTTCACAATTCAAATCAATTTCTCAATCCAATATATATATTTCAATACCACAATAATTCTTTTAATTCAAATCATATCACTAGAAACTTCCGTTCAATTCATGTACACTTCAATATCGTTAAGTTCAATACTAATATGTATTTACCATTTAACTCATTGTTTATCGATTATACCATTCATTAACACATTTATAAAATTCTTAGTATTACAATGAAAACATCACTTAAGCTTAAATAACAACATCAAATCAACTCATCATCCCCTTTTTCGTCATTTTATTCTTTAAGTATGAACTTAGTATTTCATTTCATTTCCACACCCATTTCCTCCGAATATCACACAAAACAATAACATATCATTCAACCATAGTCATAAGCTAGTACATTTAAACATAATTCTTTTTAGAATTAACCACATGATAAACCATTTCAAGTAAGTTTACATAATTTAAACATTACCACCCTTTCCATGATCACAAGCATATTCCCATCTAGGCACTTACCATTTCAATGCATAACTTATAAATTTAACGTGGCAATTCAGCCACCACTTGGCCAAAGCTTAAGTGTGTACACTACACATGTTAGCCAAGTAAGCATATAGCGTAAGCATTATAAGTATGGCCGAGTTCAACATTTATTCATGTATCAAACTTACCAACATGAGTTAATCCATAAACCATTCATGCCCTTACTTCATACCAAATCATATACCAAATATACCACACTCACATACTATGAAACTTTATTTTCCCATATGAGCTTAAATCATGATCAATAATACGCAAATGTAAGCATCATTTCTATTTTAACGTTTATCGATTATAATCGAGCATATAAATAATTATACACAAATCATTC
The DNA here is from genome assembly GCA_008044935.1 of Gossypium turneri. NCBI lineage: Eukaryota > Viridiplantae > Streptophyta > Magnoliopsida > Malvales > Malvaceae > Gossypium > Gossypium turneri. The sequence continues at coordinate 18,732,915 of CP032583.1, forward strand.
ATATATATAATTAATTTTCCTCCTCCTCACCTCCATTCCATATCCTTTATGTATAAAACATGCTTAAATATCATTATACATAATTTTACTATTCACTTATATTTAAATTCAAAGCTGTCTATTTGGGTCAGAGTCACTAAATAATTTTTATCTAAGGCTACAGAGCTCCAAATTAAGATCCGTTAATTTTCCCTGAAACTAGACTCACATGTCTTCTTACCATATAATTTTAAGAATTTTTGACGTGGCCAATTGGTACAGTTTATTCTTTAAAGTCACCCCTATTTCACTACTCAACATCTCTAACCTCTCTTCACTAAAAATGAATGATCTCATTGTACAGAATTCAGATGATATTTTCGTTTAGTTATTTTGAAAATAGACTCATTAAGGATTCTAATAATATAAATTATAACTTGTAATTATTTTTTTACAATTTTTAATTATTTTCCAAATTCAGAATAGGGGATTCCGAAATCAATCCCACCCTACCTCACTAAAATTCAAATATCTGAAAATGTATAATCTTTTGCTTGCTCTGTTTCTTTTATGTAAGAATAGACTCCTTAAGCTTTCATTTCATATCTCATTCACTCTTTAATTCAATTTCAACCATTTTTGGTGATTTTTCAAAATCACACTATTGTTACTGTCCAAAACTGTTTTGTTGCACATTTTACTTTTTCATAATTTCATTACTTCTTTTCATCTTACCCAAGGGTCGATTAAATATCGAACCCAATATTCATCACGTAACCTTATTCGATTCACATATATTTTCACGTATCCAATTCGGAATATTAACCGTTACACGGTGGAATCAGTGCTTAGCAACCACCTCATGTTCAAAGGATCCCAGTGGAATCAGCACTTAGCAACCACCTTATAATCAATGATACGGGGAATCAGCACATAGCAACCCCTTTCACAATTAAGGATACGGTGGAATCAACACTTAGCAACCACCTTATAATCAATGATACGGGGAATCAGCACATAGCAACCCCTTTCACAATCAAGGATACGGTGGAATCAGCACTTAGCAACCAACTTATAATCAATGATACGGGGAATCAGCACATAGCAACCCCTTTTTGATCAATGATTCGGGGAATCTGCACTTAGCAACCCCTTACATTCAAAGAATCCCGATCAAATTCGAGTGTTCAATCGGGAACCTTACTTCACAACATTTTACCAACTTTTCCAATTTATTCACATTTTGTAATCTACATCAAATATTTATTCTATATTAAATCATATCTCAACAATATATTAACTAAAATTAAAACAATGTATTATTCACATACAAACTTACCATCATGCTTTCAAGGTCAATTCCTCATATTTCTTAGTTTATAATAACACATTTAACTTATTTAACACTCACATTATTCAATCTAGTCCTAAAATCATACTTTGGAAAAATTACATTTTTGCCCCTAAAGTTTCACAAAATTATGATTTTGCCCCAAAGCTCGTAAATTAAACTTCATCCCTTAGTCTTATGTATTATGACATGCTGAAAATTTTTCCCTTCTATGGCAACATTGAATTCCCACTCTAACACTTACTTATGAACATTGGGTATTTTTACCGATTATGTTGTTTTACTCGTTTTCACTTAAAATCGCTCAGCAAAAGTTGTTTAACATAATTTCAAGTTTCATATTCTACCATAAAACATCAAAATAAACACATTTCACCTATAGTTATTTTTCCAAATATAAACCCTAGATTAAATTATTGCTAGAATAAGCTAAATCAAGTTACCGGGACTCAAAAAAACGTAAAGAACATTAAAAACGGGGCTTAGAATCACTTACTATGGAGCTTGGAAGCTTGAAAACCCTAGCAATGGCTTCCCCCCTTGTGAAATTCAGCCAAGGCTTGAAGATGATGATTTTTGGCCTATTTTGTCTTTTTAATACATTTTAATTACCAAATTATCAAAATACTCCTAACTTAAAAATTTCCTATTTCACTTATCTCATGTCCATTTTTGTCCAAAATAATGGTCTAATTACCATTTAAGGACCTCCAATTTAAAATTTCATAACAATTGGACACTTCTAACATGTAGAACTCAACTTTTGCACTTTTTACAATTTAGTCCTTTAAGCTAAATTGAATGCCCAAAGGTCGAAATTTTTGAATGAAATTTTCACGAAATTATTATGTGAAATTTTAGACCATAAAAATATAATAAAAAATAATATTTTCCTCGCTGGATTTGTGGTCTCGAAATCACTAGTCCGACTAGGCCCAAAATCGGGCTGTTATACATAACGTCCCTTATACGAGCTTTCAAGGCCCTAAAAAATATTAGAAAGAAGTCGAGACTAAATCAGAAACTTGTAGAATTTTTCAGAAAATAATGAAAACTCATATATGCCAACTACATTTCCATACCAAAATGACTATATCCACTTCCATCATCTAAGTATCTATGAACTATAAATTCAACCATTATAAGGCCACATACACATAACAACATATTCAAACATCCAAGATACCAAATTCACAAGCCAAAACACCTTGGCCAAAACACATGGCTACGTAATAACCAAAATACCTATACATGCCATTAGAACTAAACTTAGAAACATCCAAAAATACCAATATAGCCGATGGATAGTGTGATATAACTCCGAAAAGCTTCCAACTCGATCGAGCTTCTGATTCACTATAAACACGAAAAATTACACAGAGTAAGCATAAATGCTTAGTAAGTTCGTATAAAACACAACTTACCATTTCAACACATATTAAGTAATTTAAAAATGGCATAATCCAACCATAACTTGGCCAAAGCCTAAGCATATACACCAAACATGTTAGCCATTTAACCGTATAACATAGGCAATATAATCATGGATGAGCACAAAATTTAATCATGTATCATATGCATATATCATCCATTTCACTCTCTATATACCATGTATCACCATTTCAATGAAATTTACATATGTCCATGTCTTAGTTCGTATCGAACTCTTACCATTTCCTTTCCTAATAATGCCCGTTGAACCAATTAGAATATTATTAGATACTGGGATAGCTCGCGCATAGTTTGCTAAATCATATAACTATAATCCATCAATTCCTGTACATGTATGCTCACACGAGCTGTGAATCAGAATGCTCACACGAGCTGTGAAAATAGGCTTGTTCTGATTTCATTAAAAGTAGGTTGTTACACTATAAATACTGCTTTATAAGCTTTTGATTTCAAATTTTGTTGGCTTAACATTTCTTCTCAATTTTTCATAGTTTGTAACGTCCTGTCCGGCGAAGTCTTGAATATTTAGGTATCGTTTATAAAGGTAAGGCTTAAGCGTAGGTTTCAAGTGCTCAACGTTAAGACTCGATTAAGTGTAAGGACCTTTCAAATACGCTAGTGATGCCCTGGTCTGGTGGACTTTAAACAAAAAGAAAGGATCCCATGGCGAACTCTAGTATGTATAGTGTGTATAATATTCTGCAAAAACAATGCGTATGACTAACTTTGAAAGGTAAGTATGACGAATCAAAGAGTGTTTGTAATAATATATATATATATGAATATGGCGCATAGTATAAAGAAGTACTATTGGAAAAGTAGTGTTCACCCAAAAGCCCTTTTCAGCGTATAGAATAGGTGAACTCTGACATAAAAATAAATAGACAAGGACTCCCTGTCAGATTACGATGATAAGTGAAATAAAAGTGGTAATTAATAAAGGAATGGTTATAAGGTATGAGTCCATGCCAGTGACATAGTACATCTAATAACAAATGTGATCCCATGACAACTAAATTGTGAGGAAAGCTAGTTAGGAATTAACCGAACGAGAACTAAAAGGGTTAAAGGCTAAAAGAGTGATCGAATAAGTTCTAAAACGCAACAGATTATTGTAAGGCCACTCAGTCTTAATGTGATGTTTACCAAGTTCCCATAGAGATTTGGGTTAAGTTAAAAGGACACTCTGATTGGGTTAAGAAAAAGGTTATCTTTTTTCCTTTTTCCTTTGAAAAAAAAAGATTTACGGCTAAAAAGAGATAGAAACATTGCTCTGAGCTGAGTTAGGAATCTTGAATATTTCTAGTGGTTTGTTACTTTGTTTGTCAAGAAAACATAGATCTGTAAGTATGATTGAAGAAACATGGCTTTGAAAGATGTTTGGGTTTAAAATGATGATAATGGTTACCTGGATGGGTTTTAACAAAGTGTTTCTATTCTACAAGGTAGAGGAGGTTGCAACATCTTGCAAAATGGTGGATCTATCAAAGGAAACCCTCTATGGAAATCTCTGTAAAAGAAGCCTTCGTGGGTATTTCTGAAAAGAAATGCCTTTATGGTGCAACCTAAGGATAGGATGCCTTGGTGGCAATTCTGTAAAGGAAATCCCTTGTAGCGAATAAAAATGAAGCCTTTACGACTATTTAAATAAATGTATGCCTTCACGACAAATTTTAGATGAATGGCGTGTAAGGACTTAGGAAAGAATGACATGGACGGTCCTTTAAAGGCAAAGTAAAGATAATACTCTGAAGGTAAGGTAAGCGTAAGAGATAATGTATGGACAAGTAGAAGAAACTAAGTATCCAACGAACTCTGGAAAGAAAGGCACCGTATGTAAATGACATGGTGAACCTCACAAAATAACAAGAAAAGAACAATGAAGTTAGAGTGCACCAGAATAGGTGGTGAATTTGGGATATGTATTATAGGCATGTATTATAACGACCCAAAAGTCAATGGAGTTGGAAACGGTCGTTTCAGAATGTTGTTTTCCAATGATAGAATTAGTGAATATTATTTATTCATAGTTACAAAGGTATTACAATATTATATTGAGGTTGATCTAATAATTTTAATTATTTGGAAAGTTAGACAAGGTATAAGTGCATCGATTCTAAAGTCGATGATTTTAGAAATTGAGGTATCGGGACCTCGTTTCCATAAACTAGACTCATAAATATTTTTATTAAATATTTATAGAGTTATATTAGAAGTAAATTAAATTTTGATTATGTAATTTTGACGAAAGAGTGTTTAATTAGAGTACATGGGCTAAATTGCGTAATTGAATAAAGTAGGATTTATAAATAAAATTAAATATATAGGACTTACATAATAAATAAACCATAAGATATGTGATCTTATTAGTGGCTGGCTATGACTTTATTATATATGCATTTGAACATATATTATAAAGTTTAGTTATTATTATGTTAACTAATATTATAATGTAAATCAAGGTTGAGGGATTTATGATGCAATTATACCTATGCATTAATGTAGTGGACGGTGATGGGGACTTAAAATGTTTTAAATGCTATAACTTTATTATTAATAAATAGTTTACAATATAAAAACATTATTAATAACAAAACATAGTTAGTGAGGAAATGAAATGAAATGAAAATCATTTTTCAATATACTTTGTAACACCCCAAACCCGGCCTAGACGTTATGGCCGAATCCGGGAGTGTTACAAAGAAGAGTTTTGAAACCGATAATACTTCGATAAATTAATATTTAGTTATTTGATAAAACATCTGAGTTTTATAAAATATATTTATTTATATATATTACTGAAACCGTTACATGTTGTTCTTTAAAGTTAACCAATTATTTCGCAGTGGAAGTTTGAAAATCGTTAAAACAAAACCACGCTCGTGTTTTTGAAAATAACATTTGTTCGCAAAAAATCTGTATTTTGTTGAATCATCATAGTTTAGAAATCATAACGCAATCAAACCCAAAAATTCAAACCAAACAGTCCAAAAAGTCTGGAGAGTCCAAAAATTACAAAACTTTCACAAAAACCGGATATTTTAGTAAAACTGTTAAATAATAATTATAATGAAAATAGTTTCTGTCAAGTGGTCACCGCTGAGCCTCTGTCGCACCGACCCACCTATGTCTGTGGAGTACCTAAATAGAACAGACAAATCGATGTGAGTTTTTGTAAACTCAGTGTGTAACCCAACAGAGATAGTCATGCAACATGCACAGAATTTCATATACAGTCAGATATAGATTCGGACCTAAGTCCATAACAGAAACAAATATCAGAATCAGATAATTGGTAAGATGTACAAAATCCTACCCCCATCCTCTACACACCATCTTCGTCCATCCCATCACACCATGTGGGGTTAAAAACACCCACCCATCCCTACACACCATATAGTATCGAAGCAACACATAATAGATAATATGCAGTCAAGTTGCCAAAATATAGGCGAAAGGTCGCTATACAGATCACTTTCTCCACATATACAAATCCCTCCTCAAACATAGATACAGAATACAGATGCAAGTATAACAGAATCAACATGCTTAGCATGCTCATATACAGATAAATACATACTTAACAGTATAGTCATTTATACATATCAGTTTCCTACTTAGATCAAACTATCAGAGTATTAGATCACATGATATAAGGTTGGTTAGCCCTTACAGACGCTATGGTAGGCCCACAGTCGATCGAAACGGCCTAGCCTAAAGCCCACACGCCCAACCTAGCTTAGCCCGTGTAGCCCACAAAGCCACACATTCACCATCACACGGCCGTGTCTCGCACACGGTCACACCCCCGACAGTCACACGGCTGCGTGTCGACACGTCCAACCACACGGCCGACCACACGCCTGTGTGACGTCGACAGTCCCAATTTTTGGCTTTCACTGAACCTTGTTTTCTCATGTTTAGGGTACACACCTGGTTCAATTTTGACATGTAAGCAATCCCGAGCCCACCAGAACCCAACTTCACGAACATACCCGACTACGATTTTGCAGGAGAAGAATTTTGTTCCTCACGATTCGCAGACACACGAAGAGTTTAAAAATCGTATCACCACAATTTTGGAAGAACAATTTTTACAGATCAAGGAAAAGAAAAGATATTTTGATGGGAAGAAAGCACAAAGAGAAAAAAAGTCAGAAACTGAAAAAGGGAGAGATTTTGGGAAAATAGAATAAAATGAAATAAAATAAAAAGATTAAGTCAAATCCCACTACATCCACATCCATTAACCACCCAACTAACTCAGAATCCCACTACCACTGAACCACTATCAACCAGCGTCGCCAAATATTAACACCTACACTTACGCGAGAATTCAAACATAGGACCTCCAGCAAGCTAACTCCTTACCACTCGAACCAACAAGCTCATTCTGATATGAGTTTACTAACAAGAAAATAACCCAACCCACCAAGGACAAGGCCTCACATACACACCCAGAACACTTAGCCACTGAAGCAAATACTCATTTGTGTCAAAATTCAGAAAAACATGATTAAATTAATCTGGGCATTACATTCTTCATGCAAGCGAAATATTTAAGAGAGCAGATAGAACTTTTGACATTAGGGCTAGAGTTGTTGCAAGCTTCAATTGGTTAGTAGATTTTAGTTCTTTTTACTTGAATTTTATGTTTTTGGAAACCCAATAGCATGAACTAGCATACTCATGTTGAAATTTTTAGAATGATTGTAGTTAATAGAAATTACTATGGTAGAAAATCTAAGTTCTTAATATTATTTTGGTAGATTTTTAAAGTTTGAAGGAATGTGAGATGATTTGTAAAGTCAATTCATGAAATTGTACATTGAGGACTAAATTATGGAAAAATTTGAAAATATGGGGGGCTAAATTGTTTAATTATGTGAAGTTTAGGGACTGCTTTGGAAGTGTTCTTTGTTCTAGAAATTTTGGGTTGGATTACTAAGTTTTGTGAGCAATTAAAATATTTTGTACCATGAGTTTTGTTAGTATTAACTATTAAGGAATTAAATGCTATAAATTAAATTAGCATGGTGTTAAGTTATAAAATTCAAGAATGTAGGGATTGTTAATAAATTATATGTATGTTTGATTAGCTATGGAAATTAGATGAAGATGTGATTAAGTTAATTTTGATGTTAATGACGGAATTGTGTAATTGCCAATTGTTGAGGTTTAAATGTATAAATATGATTTAAGGGTAATTGATTGAATTGAAATAAAAATTATGCTATTCAAATGGAGTAATTGAATTAAATTGTTAGACTTAGATCAAGAGAATAGTAGATCAGGTATCAACCTAAGGAAAGGAAAAGGTCACCGAATAGCTATCTCTGATCCTTAGCATTTGTCGTATTTTGGTAAGTTCGTGGTCCTAGAACTAGAACATAATTTATTTAATTTAATTAGATAATTGTTAATTATTATTGAACAATGTTCTTAATTGTGTAATTGGATAATTTCTATTGAATGGATATTGATAAGATTATGTAATTATATATATGAAATGTGACATTATGGAATTAATCAATGTATGGTTAGTAGTTAATTGAGGTGAATGTGATATTGAATTATGTAATGTGACATTATGGACTTGCAAGGGTGTAATTGATATTTTCGGTAATCTGACTAGCGTTGGGAACAATTATTTGTCGATTATTCGACTAGTGCTGGGCACAACTATTGTTGGTTATCCGACAGTGCTGGGCGCAAAACTCTTGTAACACCCCTAACCTATCTCCGTCGCTAGATTAGGGTTAGGGAGCATTACTGTACCATTGAAAAACATTTAACCTTAATACATATCGATACAATAATTAAACATTACTTAATTAAATCACATTAAAATACAATCAAACATATGCATTTGGTCTCTAAATTTTTTATTGAGCCTTCGAGGCCCTAAAAATAGCTTAAAAGTAGTTCAGGACTAATTTGAAATGAAATAGAAGATTTGGGAAAAAGTTGGAAAAATTGGAAAATAGGGGTCACACGACTGTGTGACATAGCTCAGGCTGTGTAACATTTGAACAAAGGGACACACGGCCGTGTTCCAACCCATACCCTCACTTGTGTAACTCACTGGGTAGGGTTACATGGCTGTGTTGCAGGCCGTGTAACTCTTTGAATTACCACATATGACCGTATGCTATGTCATGTAACTCACTGACTTGAAACACTAAGAAATTTCAATTGACACACGGCCGTGTCACCAGGCCGTGTGTGTCACACGGCCGTGTGACAGCCCGTGTCCTAAGCCGTATGATCTATAGTTTAACCCTAAATTCAAGCCATTTCAAGTCAAGTTCATACCAATCCATCCATACCATTTGGGCGTACATTCAAGGGATCAAAATATCATTCAAACACACCTAAACATTCAATTTCAAACATCCTAATTCATCTAACCAATATGCCATTCAAAGGCACCACAATTGTATCAAACATTATTGTAAAATCACACATTTACAACCTATTTCCATCAACTAACCTAAACACCAACACAATCATAATTCCAACTATTTCAAATATTATATATATGCATCACTTATCATATTTACAAGCATAAACACCAAAATATCAAGCCTATCATACAACCATCAAAGTGACCATTTATAAGATCTAATTCCACCACAAAATATCACAGTACTACAAGAGTTTTCTTACTACATGACACTTTTAACCAACATCAAAACAAGCACAAAATGATTACCAAGGTATAGATGATAGTGTGTGAGCTTCCAAGTTGATCCAATTGATGCTACGATTCTAAGAGCCCTACAAAATCAAATAAAATGAATAAGCACAAAAAAGCTTAGTAAGTTCGATAAGTCAACTCATTTACTATCAATTACCAAATTTCCAAGGTACGTTAACATTTACTACACCGACATCAAGCTTGCTACGCACTAAGCTTGAATAACACCAGCACTAAGCCTGCTAAGCACTAAGCCTGATTAACACCGATACTAAGCCTACTAAGCACTAGGCCTGCTAGACACTAACTAAGCCTAAATAATACCGCATTTGAATATATAGTAGGATTCAACATTTAAATAACAATATAATTAGAACTAAAAGATTAAATCATTAACATGGAATTGAATATAACCATGCATATACATAAAACGAACTTACAGGACTGGTTTGCAGTAATCACAAAAGCACATGAACTACTCCGCAATCTTTTCTTTTCCACGATCGTCAACACGTTTGTGATCTAAAAGAATAGTTTCATTTAATTAAGTAGTTCTAGAATTCAATGTAATCCATAATTCATATTTATGCAAAATTATGAAATTTCCCCTAACATATTAACTTTTCCCATTTAGTCCTTAAGCTTATAACTTGAAATTTAACCATTTTAACCAAAATCCAATTTAACCAATGTTACAAGGGACCTTGAAATAACCCACTATTTCCAACATTTCACAATCAAACCCATGGATTTATACTTTTAACAATTTAATCCTTATTTCAAAAATTCATCAAAATCATTTAACAAAACATGTTTATTTAACAATCAAGATTACTAATCCATCAAATAACTTCAAAAAAATTTAAAAAGTCCATGGAAAGCCCTTCAATCTTTAACAGTTTTGCAAATTAACCCCCAGGCTAGCTAGATTAAGCTAAAACAAACTTAAAAACATAAAAATCATTAAAATGGGGATTGAATACATATCATGCAAGGGAGAAATAAAGCTTGAATAAAACCCTAGCTAAGCTTCAATGAAGAATAAACTTTGAAGAAAACAAAAATGAAAAGATGATGATTTTTAGCTTATTTGATTTTATGCTTATTTACTATTTTACCATTTTACCCTTATTACTAATCAAAATTTTGAATAAAACCTTGTCCATAACTATCCAATAACTCTTTAAATGGTATAATTATTATCTTATCCCATTATCTTTCTTTTCCCTAACCATTTAGCCCTTTTAACTAATAGAATTCAACTTTTATAATTTTTTTGATTTAGTCCTTTTCACCTAAATAGCTATTTAAACTCCAAAATTTCTTAATGAAACTTTTAAACAACCTTAATATAATCTTGTAGGCATTAAATAAATAATAAAATAATAATTTACTTTTCAGAATTATGGTCCCGAAACCACTATTTTTGACACCATTAAAAATGGGCTATTACAACTCTATTACGGTCAATCCGTCGAGCACTGGGTGCTAATAACAGGTTGTTTAATATTGAAAATGTTTGTCTGATCCCTTGATGATGGTTAGCAAATGAAAGATGGCTTGAATTTGTATATGAAATGTCAAGAAGACTTATTGTGCACTATGTGGTAATAACAAATATAAATATATTAGATATGTGAATTGGTGGAGTATTAAACTCTTATGTAGATATTTAAATTAATCTATAGTTGATCATTCCATTGTGTTCAGGTTAGGTACTTATTTCGATTGCCGACTCAGCATTCAACATCAATTTTGAACTCAATGTTGGTGATGTATTTCTTTCTGTATTTCTTGGCATGTACCTAGGATAATGATATTTGAGTAATGGTCTTTTGATATATGGTTACTTGCATAGAATGTCATATAAACTTTTGAGTTATGTTTTGTCTTGAAACAAAAGTTTGTAAATGGTTATGAACTTGACTCTTTTGAATGTGTATAAATGTTGATGTGAATTGGTAAATGTTTTGTATATGGCAACTTGGTGAGATTGGTTATATTTGGCTATTTGGTTGAAGTTTTATTGAGTATGAATGAGTGGATTATGTCATATGTTCTTAACTTTGTTATGAAATGTTAAACTTTGTTTGAGGTGCCTTTACATGACATATTGGTTTGGCACATAAATTGTAGGAAATTGACTTGTTTTGCTTGTTTGGGAAGTGTTTTTGGTGATGTTTATATGGATGTTTATGCTTGGTTTGTTACTTAAGATAGGTGTGATTTATGCCTTATTTAGGAAACAAATTTGGGTACACATGGCCTGAGACACAGGCTATCACATGGCCATGTGACTCACACGACCTACCCACACAACCGTGTGTCTTAATGATTTTAGGTGCAGGGTATACACGATCTGGCACACGACTTACGACACGGCCGTGTGTATCAAAACAATTTTGAACATGGTCAGGCACATGGCCTGCGAGACGGTCATGTGATCTTAATTCGAATATACATATGGGCAGACACACGGGCTGGCGCACGGCCATGTGTCTGGGCTTCGAATGTCCACACGATCTGGGCTGTGACACACGACTTGGTCACATGGGCGTGTGTCTCCTGTTTTCAAAATCTTCAACTTTTTCTAACTTTTTTATTTTGTTTCGAATTGGCCCCAGAATGTTTCCAATCTATTTTTAGGGCCCAGTAAACCTGATTTAAGGCCCATAAATGTATCTTTAATGTGAATGGATTGTGATTTGATAATTTGTAAATTCAATTGAATATTTTTTTGTAAGTAGTTTTAAATGTTAGAAAAGTTATCGTAATACCTTGTGACCTCAATTCAGCGATGGAGACGGTTTAGGGGTGGTACATGTATAGATAACACATTGAATTAAGGAAGATATGGGAGAACTCTGTGTTAAGTAATGGGTGTAGTCTACCTTTCCAGAAGGTAATGGAAAAATCAGTAAGTATGAAATAAGATTTTAAGTCTATTAATAAGGTAAACGAAATGGTTAAGGTTTATGTAAAGATAACATTTAAGAAGGGACTTAGAAAGTGAAGAGATTTTAAGTATAGTACGCTCAAAGGAAATAAACTGTCATTTGAGTTTGGACCCTGAATTTGGAGCTTAGAAGAGTGAACGCTTAATGAATTTGAAAGGAAGATAAGTCCTTAAAAACACTGTGAGAAAGACATAAGTCTAAAATAAAAAGGAGTAATTACAGATTGTTAAAGGAAATTTATAACAACCATAACTTAATCCGATCATCTGACCCAAGATACGGAATGCTACAGTCATAACCGGAATAAAATGCATTCAATTCACATTGATTATCTTACACAAACATAGAATACTTCATAAATGCATAATTATTATTAAAATATAACAAAAAATTGTCCAAACATAGTTAATTCAATTTATGATTAACAAATATGCCATTTCTCAAATCAAATACAGGCTTATGTATGCTCCACTACCATCCATAATTTAACTAGGAGTAATTTGCTACATTCTCAAATTTTCAATTCAATTATAAATCAAAACAATTCAGAGTTCGATGTAGTTATCGTAAGTCAATATTCAATCATTAATCATAGTATATATGTAAAAATATAACTTAAATCAGGTTTATGGAACCTTAAAATCAGTTTCGAAATAAATAGGGACTAATTCGAAACAAAATAGAAAAATATAAGAAATCTGATCCCGTAAGTCACACGGCCATGTGGCCGTGTGGCCTCAAATATGGTCGTGTGGCAATTTCACACGCCCATGTTGTCAGACTGTGTACAATTCAAAATAGGGTCACATGGCTGTGTTATCAGGCCTGGGTAATACAGTAAACTTCTGTGGAAAATCTTGCACCTAAAATCAATAAGACACATGACCGTGTGAAGTGGCCATGTGTGGCACACGGCCATGTGACAGCCCTTGTGCAACCAAATGACTTTATTTTCAAGTCAAATCAACCACTATCTCTTAAGTATTAAACCCAACAATTTCCAACCATTTTCACCTATTTAAATTACATCCAAACATGACAAAAACATACAAAAAACATAAAACCTAAGTGCCTAACCAATGTACCCTCATTGGTACCACAATTCAAACATTTAGAATCTAAATCACATACATCATTTCCCAAACATACATCATTTCCCAAATCACAAAACATGTATCTATCAAGCATTTCATAACCTTAAACGACAATTAAAACCAAACTTGCACGGTATGGATCTAATTCAAAACATACCAAAAGAGCCAAATAAACACAATTACAACATCACCTAACTAAGCATGAAACAACATGCCTAATAACAAGTAAATTTAAACTCCTAGTACATGTCACCTATAATCTAATTCAAAATAACCACAATTTATACTGAGTCAAAGAACAGATAGTGTGAGCTCCAACTTGAACTTCCAATCGACATAAACTTCTGACAATCTACAAAAAAGGAACAAACACAACATATATAAGCAAATATTTACTTAATAAGTTTGTATAAACTTAAAATTTAACTCACTGAATAAAAATCAACTTAAACAAACCATGTCTAACCATACTAATTAGCTCATATGTTTTAATTGTCTCCTACTCACCACAAATTAGCTCATATGTTTTAATTGTCTCCTATACACCACAAATATCTCAAGTTAGTGACGTTACAAATATAACTATGTAACCTTTTCAATACATAACACTTATAAGTAAACACATATATCACTTCAATTCATCTGTCATATATTCACTTAACACACATTAGAAAAACAACATCTAATCAATTTAACTAAATTACGAACTTACCTAGACAGAAATGATTACAAACACGAAACTGACGACTATTTCGCTACTTTGGCTTTCCACGATTTGAGTTTGATCGATTCGTTTCTTGACCTAAATAATAGTTTTCATTCAATTAATTCATTCAAAAATCTCAAATAATTAAATTTAAGCATATAAGCCATTTCATTATAAATTTACAAAATTACATCACATTTTACCCTTTGTGTAATTTAGTCCCTAAACCGTAAACTTTCAAATTAACCACATTTAATCAAAACCCATGCTAGCTGAATTTCTTAGAGACTCATTACAACCCATATTTATCATAATTTCACTAAATTTCTATGAAGTTTTATTATTTTAACAATTAAATCCTTAAATATTAAAATTACCAAAAATCACTTAACAAAAAACTTTTATTTAACTATCAAATTCATGAATCTATCAACTAAGTTCATAACCATATTTAAATCATTCATGGTAGGTCCTTAAACTTTTAATAATTTTATGAATTAACCCTCAAGTTAGTTGAACATAATTGCAACGATATTAAAAACATAAAAAATTACAAGAAACGAGTGAAAAATGGCTTACAATGCATAAAATTAAAGCTTGGCCAAAGCTTTGTTTATTTTGGCTATGGAGTTTCAGTTCACACAAAGAAAAGAAGATGATGATGCTTATGTTGTTGTTTTTTTTTTTATTCTTTATTAATATTATAACATTATATCTATTATGAATATCTTATTAAGTGGATGTCTATCATAATCAAGATAAAGTTTTGATGTACTTTAAATTCTAATAGTTATTAGAATTAGATCTCTACTTCTTTTATACTTCTTATGCTTATAAATAGAGACTCTGATGAAGCATTGTAATTATTCTTTTGATCAATAAAACACATTCTCTATTACTTTCATATTTTATTTATTCTTTATTCTCTCCATCTCTCTTTATTTTATAACATGTTATCAACAGATCTTGCTCAAAGTGATAGTTCCTTTTATCAACGATCAAATTTATCCTCCATGATTTCCAATATCTTTGACGGCAAGATGCAAAGGTTTTACAAGAAGTTTATTTTATTTAATATTTCATATCTAATTATTATTTTTCATTCTTATTTCATTATACGCTACCATTGCTATGATTTTTTATTAAGTTATTTTACTTTTTGTTCTTAAGGATGGTGAAAGATTTGAAACCGTTATCTATACGAAATCGAGAAATAAGATCCACTCTCAAAGTCTTCTTTTTTATATTTGCTTAGGGATGATATCTTTCTCTTCATTACAAAGGATGTTTATAATCACTACTTCTCATCTATGGTAACGTAAGTCAATCTAATCAACTTCTTTTGAAATTTGATTTGATTTCTATTAAAAAGTTCAATTTATATAATTCACTATCTGTATCTCTATAAATTTATAAAACCCTTCACGCATTTAGTTATTGGGATTTTTATGTAGAGATAAATATTTTTTCATTTTTAATAGAATTGATTGGTTTAATTTTGATTTTTATTAAGATATATGATTATTGCGGAAGGTGAATAAAAAATACTTGTCATGAACTTTGTGATATTCACCCTGTCTGTGATAATTTCATATCATTGTAAAATTTGAAATGAAATTATGTCATAAAAGGTGGAGGTTAGAAAATGTTTATGTTTAAACATTTATAGCTGTAAAGTTATTTTAATTTGACATTATAGTATTTTGTAGTTTGTTGTGTTATGATATATAAAAATATTATCTAACCACAATGATTTATTAGTAACATGAATTTATTATTTGTTATGTTTAATATATGTTTTATTTATACCTATTCATTTTCTTTTTATATGAATAAATAAAATTTTAGAAGATCAGAAATTTTTTATCATTCATGTTAAAATGAATTGCAAAACTGTATATTAAGCATTCATTAAGGTTATATAATAAAATGATTAATAGCTCCTGAAGAGCTAATATTGCCACAAACTATATATATATATATATATATATATATATATATATATATATATATAAAGCTCTTTAAGAGCTAATATTTTACCTTTTTGTGATGCAAAATTTTGTAAAATATAATATTATTTTTCAGATCAAGAAGATATATGTTGAATAAAACTTTCATGTGTTTTACATTAAAACCATATATAGAAATAACATGAGATACTCATATATTTGTATTATATATATTCCCTAAAGGAATACAATACACTATATGATTGAAATAGCTAATGTGCTCTTGCAGTAGCAATATTGTGAAAATGACTTTAATAGTATTTTCGAACGATCTCATACCTTCTAATGGCTAAGCAAAATAATAAGTTACTAATGAAAAACTATGAAATTCTCCCAACTAGTTTTGCTTCATTCCTTGAAGTGAATGTAGCAGTACACAACAATTATGAAAAATGAAAATATAAAGATCATGGTTGTTGTTGTAATTGAGGGTGTGATTGAAGACTAATCATGACAACATGAATCCACGCATGTTTTGCGATGGTGATTATGAAATAAAAAATCAATGGAGGCGTTTAGAAGTCTGTCCTACTAGATTTATTGCATTCCCTGAAGTGAATGCAAACATAAAGAAAATAAAAGATATAATCATGGACCACTAAAAGTGGGAATATTGTAATAAATAAGAGAACAATGAGAGTTCTCAATATAACTCTTCAAAGGGTAAAGATAACTTATATTATCAATGTGATATGAAAGATTATTGGCCACATATGTGGCATATGCCTAAATATTTTGTTTTTGTTAATATTCTTTGAGGAATGATATAAGAATGTAGTAATAAATTCTATCATTATAGATAAAAAAAATATTTATCTTATTTGGTACTAAAACAAACAAATATTATTCTAATATTTGATAGTACAAAATTAGTCGAAAGCTCTAGAAGAGCTAATAAATTAAGAGCTTGTGACGATTAATCTATTGGTTTTAAAAGATATTTATAATGGATCTTATATTGAGATTGTGAATGAGGAAAATATTATATTTCATATGAATCACTATTGCTATAAATATCTATTTTGAAAGGATGAAAAAGACAGGATTAGGTTATTTATTTTTATTTATTTTATAATCTTTGTGATTTTCTTTTGTCATCATCCCCATTACAGGGTTGGAAGCAAAATATTTGACCGTCAAAGATCTATTTATGAGCAATAAAATATGATAATTCCATCTAAAGCTCGTTATGGTTGGATGCACTTG
This sequence comes from Gossypium turneri, assembly GCA_008044935.1. Classification (NCBI taxonomy): domain Eukaryota; kingdom Viridiplantae; phylum Streptophyta; class Magnoliopsida; order Malvales; family Malvaceae; genus Gossypium; species Gossypium turneri. The sequence continues at coordinate 18,750,369 of CP032583.1, forward strand.
AAGTTACAAAATTTTTTTAGATATTTGAAATTTTGGCATATTCCCTAAAGAGAATATTACATATGATCGTCTGGAAATTATATTTATTTTGTTGACTTAGTGACATTATAATTGTAACACCCCAAATCTGACCTAGACGTTATGGTTGAATCTAGGAATGTTACGAAGAAGGGTTTTGAAACCAATCTTATCATGTTAAATTTCACGTATTAATTGTTACCAAAGGAGTCTATGTTTTAGGAAAACATATTATTATACTTTTTAATATGACCATCATTTGTTTGTCCTTTTAAGTAAAACGATAATTTGCAGCGGAAGTTTGAAAGTCATTTCATTTGAAAATCGAGCTTGTATTTTCAAAACATTTCTTTGCGTAAAACCATGATTTTGCCAAACGTCGCAGAATAAAAGTCAACAGCGCATCCCAGTCCAAAAATTTAAAACAGACAATCTAGAGAGTCCCAAAACAGTTTATGAACTAGTGGTCGCCACTGAGTCTTCGTCGCACCAACCCGCATATCCCTGAAGATTACTTGGATAGAACAAAAAAAAATAGATGTGGGTTTTCAAAAGCTCAGTGTGTAACTCAACAGAAACCAATATGCATATTAACCCAGATTATCACATAATAGATCAGACATGGACATTAGTCCTTAACAGATTCGGATTATCAGAAACATATAGATATGCAAAGTCCTACCCCCATCCTCTACACACCATCTCCAACCATCCCAACACACCATGTGGGTTTAAAACACTCATCCATCCCTACACACCATATAGTGTCTATACGACACTTATCAGAATAATTTGCAGCCAAGTTGCCAGTATATCGGCGAAATGTCGCCTCACAGAACACTTCTTCCACATATACAAATCCAACCCCATATACAAATACAAATAACAGATAAAAAGATATTACAGAATTAACATATCATGCATGCTCATATACAGATAGCATACATTTTTATACAAAACAGTCAAATCATACATAACGATTTTCTTAAAACTCAAATCAGTCTATCAGATTAGCAGATCTAATGCATTAGGGTTTGTTTTGCCCTTACTGGTCCTACGGAAGGCCCACAATCGATCAGAATGACATGTGTGGCCCTAGGGAAAATTTTAAAATTCACACGGCTTGGCGTACGGCCCACAATTTTGTGCGGCATGCTCGTGTGGGCCCACACGCCCGTATGGCCCACACACCCAAATCGGCCTATGCTGTGTGACCCACACGGTCACACATACTCTCGTCACATAGCCGTGTGTCGCACCCGACCTATCACACGGCCGGGCACACGCCCGTGTGGCATCAACAGGCCATTTTTTCGGCCTTCGTTGAACCTCATTTTCATGCATTTTTGTTACACACCTGGTTCGTTTTCGATGAAAAAGCAATCCTAAGACCACCAGAACCTATAATTCGATTAAGGATACTAAGTGAATAACCGAATGATTTATAAAACTAAAATCACCAATTCACCGAAGTGCTCACCTTTGATGAACAATACTTCCCAAACTTAATTCGCCGCAGAATTGAACTTTTCCAGCCCTTCTCCTAAACAATCAACCAATTCCAATGTTTAAACCTAACATTCATTAAAATTGCAAACTAATTCCCATAACAGAAAATCTCCAAAATGCAACATAAAGAGTAAAAATGCTACTTATGAAATGCTCTGACAATAGAACAAACAATCTCAAGCACCCGTACAATGAAGCAAAATTAATGGACTAACAAAGCCACTATTTGACCAAAAGAAAGAGAGAGAAGGGAAAAAGAAGAAGATATACGGGAGATGGGGAAAATAGAATGTGAAATTCGGAAGGGAAATTGTGGAAAGAGAAAGTAAAATTAATTTAAAAAATAAAAAATAAAATCCCCAGACAATCTCCCAAATTAAGCCATGATCTTTCATTCAAACCAACTCCAACTGCCCATCCACTCATCCACTATCACAGACTTTCATTTCCATCCAACCTCTACTACATAACCAGTACACTTGCCTAGAAGCGAAATAACATGCTTCGCTCGCACGGGGGTTCAAACACGAGCCTTAGGGCAAGCTAACACCTTACCACTTGAACCAACAGACTCATTCTGATATGACTTGACTAACAACAGAATATAAGCCAAACCGCCAAGGGATAGGCTAGGATCAAAAATATAAATATTTTCCAAAGGTGGGACTTAAACCCAAGACCTCAAACACACAATCAAAACACTTAGCCACTGAAACAGATACTCAATTATGACAAAATTCACAGAAGCAAAATTAAATTAGTCAGGGTGTTACAATAATCTTCACATTAATTTAGACATTTCCAATAGTAAATGTCATAGTAACACTTATATGTGGATACAAAGTAAAAGGAATGATAGTAAAATTATTAATGTAACACCCCAAACCTGGCCTAGATGTTATGGCCGAGTTATAGCCACTGGAATGATAGTAACACATTGAAGTGTTTTTCGAAAACATAATTTCAATGATAAACCCACTCTATATTAATTCTCGTTTATTGAAACTCAAGTTGTCTTTAGTAGTTTGTTGATCATATTAGTTTGTTACTATATTTAAAACATTGTTTGATGTGGAAGCTTTTACTTTATGGTACGAAAGCGTGGTGTTTTGAAAAAAACATACATCTTTTGAAAATCCGCGTCTTACTTCTATTAGATATGAATTAAAATAAGTAAAATCCCCAAATTTAAAAGTTTTAAAGAAAAAATTTAAAGAGACCTTATTACAGAACAAATACCCAAAATAAATTTCTTATAAATAAAAAGTCAAATAAAAAAGCAGGTACGGTTGTGTGGCCACCTTCGAGTCCTTCGCAACACCGGTCTCTAAGATTGGGGATTACCTATAAGATAAACAGAGGGGTGAGTTTACGAAAACTCAGTGTGTAACCCATATAAGCAAATAGCCAATGCATTTACAGTCTGGGCTTAAGCCCAATTTAATAATAGTTCAGTTCAGTTGGGCCTTTGCCCATTACAGTATCAGTATCAGTGTAGGCCTTAGCCTATTACAGTGACAGTAACAGTTCAGACATGCAATCAAAAATCCTACCCAACCAGTCTCTACACTCCATTCCATCCAGCCCAACACTCCATGTAGGGATAATATCACCCATCCATCCCTACACTCCAAAATTAGCATCGGTTGCGGCACTAAACAGTATATGCAGCAGAGCTGCTAGTACAATATATTTCCTCCAATAATAATTCCATTCCTATGCAACATATCATACATGTATGCAACATATATATATATTGTGGCATGTTTATATACAGTCATACATAACATAGAGCATGCAGTCATTTTATAACATAGGGGCATAACAGTCATTTTACCACGTGGGGGCATAACAGTCATTTTATATCAGTTTGGGAGTCTAGGTCTACTTACCGACCCATTAGTAGGTCCACAGTCGTCTCGAGTGACCCGTGCAACCTTAACAGTCAAACAGTGAAATTAGGCCCAAGGTCCATAATGCGGGCCCATGTGGGCCCATACACTCGTGTGGCCCACATAGCCCAGAATTGGTCTCGGTCATAAAATTACACAGTTTGACCTAATTTTCTCCACATGCTTGTGTGGTTTACCCGTGTGGGGCCTACAAGCCCATTGGGTTCACACGACCCATTTCGGCCCAACATGGCCCAAACGGCCAAAGACCATGATTCACTAATGGTGGCCTCAACAGTCTAACGTCCACATTTTATGCGTTTGGATTACTACACGAGTGAGCACACGCTCGTGTAGCGTCAATTGTCATATTTTTTAGCTTTTACCGGTTTACGATTTGGGCAGTGTTTACACACTTGGTACGATTTTTGGTATGCACATGCTTCTGAGACAAAAAGCACCTAAACAATGACAATTCCATGTCTAAAATCAGTCGCTCTTAAAACTAATACCTTTAAAACATTAATAATCAAACTCCAATTATGTTGCTTACCTCTACTGCTCCAAAAGATGTAGCCTATGATTCCGAAGGTAGACCAAGTTCATTGCGATTTGATGCTGCCAAACACAATTTGACACCACAGAGTGTTAGGAACTTAACAAATTAGAAAATAAAACTTTTCCAAAACATTTGAGGCATAACTTCTCCCCCTTATCAAAAGACTTACCAACTGAATGCAGCCTACGTTAAACCAGAATATCAACTTAAAGGAGAAGTCGATAGAAAAAGGGAGAGAGGGGGAGTCAAGTATTCTGCCAAGGGAAGCAAAGAAGAACCAACGCCAATTTTCCCTTCTCAGAGAGAAATCGCAAATTAAGAGTGAAGAAAGAACAAGAATTCGATAAAGGTTTTAGGGAAAAGAGAGAAACTGAGGCGAGTAAACCAACGAAAGAAAACGAATCGGTAGGGATAGGAAATATAAAATCGGCAGCACAAGAGTGATGTTAAGGAATGCAACAGCGGTAAAAGGAGGAGTTTGGGGAGCAAATAATTCGACAAAAAAAAAAAGACTAAGAAAAATGGAGAGAAAGCCCTTCCAAGCCAAAATTTTGAGAGAAGAAAAGCAAAAATAAAATAAAATAAAATAAAATAAAAAGTATTCAAATTCAGCACCAAGTCCCATCATATCCCTAAAACTTCTCCTCAAAATCCTCACTACCAACCCACCATAATTCTCTTAACAACCGAAACCAACCTTCATTCAAACACTTCAGAATTTTGGCTGGACCAAAATACCTACCCGACACAAGCAATAAAATAAAACACTCCTCGCACACACCAGGACTCAAACTCAAGACCTCCAATACTTGCCACTCTACTTATCCACCAGACCAGTAGGCCTATTCTGACATATTTCACTAACATTTATTTATAAGCCTACTGGCTAGGGGTTTATTCAATTAAAAACAAAATTTTTCCCAAGCTAAGGCTAGAACTTGGGACCTCTTAGACACTTCCCAGAACACTTAACCACTGAAGCAAACATGTATTTATGTCACAAACACACGAAAATAGATATATAAGGGATTTTTAGGTCTTTACAATTAATTTGTTATAATTGAGTACAATTGAAACAGATGTTAAAGTAAACCAGAAGTTTACTGATACAAATGTATTTATTACTTCTTCGCGTGACCAGTTAGACCATCCTGGATCATATATGATGCGAAAATTAATTAAGAATTCATATGGACATTCATTAAAGAACTAGAATATTCTTCAATTTAAAAGAATTCTCATATGTTGCTTGTCCTCAATGAAAATTGATTATTAGAAACTCACTAGCTAAAGTTGAGATTTAATGTCTTACATTTTTGAAACGAATATGGGTCCACTCATCCACCATGTGGATGGTTTTGTTATTATATGATTTTGGTAGATGCATCTACAAAATAATCACGTGTGTTGTCAATTTGTAACCTGTCGTTTGCAAGATTGCTTGTTTAAAGAATTAATTTCAGATTATGCAATTAAGACAATTCATCTTGCTAATACTAATGAGTTTATATCTCAATATTTTATTAATTGTGCTTGAAAACTTTTGTAAAAGTTTACGCATAATGGTATAGAGAAATTATTGATTGAACACCTTTGATTAATGTCTAAACCATTACTTATGAGAACTAAACTTCCTATTTCAACATGAGATTATGTTGATTACGTGTTGTACGCATCAAGCCAATAAGTTATAAATACTCCCCATTACAATTGGTTTTTGATAAAGAGCTAAATATTTCTCATCTTTGAATTTTTTTTATGTGCATATATGTTCCAATTGTTCCACTACAACGCACAAAGATGTGTGAATCCTCAAAGAAAGTTGGAAATATATATTAATTACAAGTTTCTTTATATTATTAGATGTTTTGAATGTATTCAAGATTTAATTATGACATTATTTGTGATTACAATTTTGATTCGATAGTTTTCTCGACATTAGGGGGAGAGAAATAATAACTTATAATGAGTTAGAGGGAGAATAATTTGAACCAAAAGTTCAACAAGGATAACTCATTACAAGTTAACTGTCAGATGTATTTATAACTTAACGAGAATAACCAAGTTTATATTTTAATTTGAATCAAAGTCCCAGTAGGATAATCAGTTAGAATAAATAATAGATTGATCGGTTCCAAAGATGAAAATTTTTCTAAATGGTCATATAGTAAAGGCCGGTGCTCTAGAAGAGACCCAAGACATAACTAATAAGTAAAACTTCAGAAGAGATTCAAGTACCTAAAATTGAATTTTAAAATAATGAAAATAAGAGATCTCGATAAGTTATGTCAATTCGAGAAAATGTGGAACCGAATAATAAAAGTGGTCGACAATGATTTTGCATGCGATATTATTATTATTGAAATAATGAAATAAAAGGAGGATCTTGAATAAATCTATTGAGAAATATAAATATGGAATAAATTGATCAAAATAGAAAGATGCAACTCAAGTACAATTAAATTTGTGGATTTTTTTGACCGGTAGTCCAAATATCTAAAGGTATAAAGCCAGTGAGGGTGAAATTGAAGTAGTTTTGCAAAAGCAGAATAAAAATATAAAGTTTTTTGCTAAGTCTTGGCATTGATTATGAAAAGATATAATATTCTTTTGTGGTGGATGCAATAACCTTTATTATTAAATTGACAATTCATAAAAGATTTAACTTGTGTCTAATGGTTATTGTTACAACCTTTTATGAATCATTATATAGTAAAGTTTATATTAAAATCATTGAAGGATTTAGGATGCTAGAAGCATATTGAAATTCTCGAGAAATTGTTCACTTATATGAATTGAAATAATTTGAACATATGTGGTAAATTTGACTTAGTGAATAGTAGTTGAAGGACGATTATAAAATTATCCAAAATACATATTTGTGTTGTTATAAAAGAATCATGATTAAAGTTTTTTATGATTATTGTTGAATCTCCTGAAGAGATCAAAATATATTTCTCCCAAATTTCCCTCACTCATGACTTTTAAAAGAATGGTAATATAAATGCTTATCAAATACATTCAAATAGTCATTTGAAAAACTAGTATTCAAGATTGAATACGTAGAATATGAGAAAATATGTGATATTTTCATGAGGATGAGTAAATATGCGTTGCACTCTTTTTCCCTTAACCGAGGTTTTTTCCTATTGGATTTTCCTGATAAGGTTTTTAATGAGGCAACATGTTATGTGTATTATAGATATATGTACTCTTTTTCCTTCACTAGGAATTTTTGCCCACAAGGTTTTTTTTTTCTCTTAGTAAAGGTTTTAACGAGGCACATTATTTACCAATGGACATCCAAGGGGGAGTGTCATGAATATCTTATTCAGTGGATGTCCATCATGATCAAGATAAAGTTTTGATGTACTTTAAATTCTAATAGTTATTAGAATTAGATCTCTAGTTTTATACTTCTTATGCCTATAATTAGAGGCTTTGATGAAGCATTGTAATCATCCTTTTGATCAATAAAGTACATTCTCTATTGCTTTTATATTTTCTTTGTTCTTTATTCTCTCCATCTTTCTTTATTTTATAACAATATCTCTTAAATTAAAACATTTTAATCACATAATTATAAAATTTTCTACCCATTAACCGTCCACACTAATTAATTATGGCTAATTTACCACATAAGGCCTTCCAATCATGATGCTACAGCAATTAAGCATTAATAAACTCATAGAGATTAACTTTTGTAGCTTTTACGATGTAGTCCTTTTTACTTCATTAACTATCTAAACGTTAAAATTTTTAGACCAAACTTCAATACCTATATAGCCACTCCATAAATATGTAATAAAAATATTTATAGCCTTAGTTTACAGAAATGAAGTCTCGATATCTCATTTTTCAAAATCACCTGACTTTAAGGACAAACCACTTGTACCTAACTATTTGTTCACTTAGCAAAACTAATCAAATCAAAATTCAATATATTGCTATATTTGATAATAATGCTTATTGACTCACTTGTTGGATTTGTGACTCCAAAACTACTATTCCTGACACCACTGAATAATGAGCTATTACAAAATCTTTAGTGAAGTATCCCATGGAATGAATAACCCAAAGTAAAACTCTAATATTTTTTTTTAAAAATTAACATATATGCCTAATAATATTTTTTTTCACACATTATAAATGTACCATATTCGAATATATAACATACTCAAATCAACCAATTAACTCTCACTATAATTCTTAATTCTAATACTCAAACTCTAAATGCTAAATATTAATCTACCCAACCTTAAGTCTTAAAATCCTAGAACTGCATCTCTAATGATAAAAATTATTAAATGTTTTTACGCTTTTTAATTTAAACATAATTTTAACTACATTTAAAGTTCACACTTCTACAAATAAATAGATGATAGATAGCGTAAAACAAATTTAAGAATTTTCCATAATTAATTTACTAGTTCTGTATTCATATATAGGCAAAATTTTCCATAATTAATTTGCCCGGACCCAAAAGAACAAACACAAATAAACCAAAAATAAAATAAAATAACCAATAGCAGTCCTTTTTAAATGCTTAGTATTAAAACCCAAATAAATAATAATAATTTTAAAAATCCAATATAAGAACAGTCCAAATACATGGGCCCAACGTGGCCCAAATTACTTTTAACCCAACATCTAGCCCAACTATCATACAGCCCAAAACAGAAAAAGAACCAGAAACCCTAGCAGCAAGGGTTCCCAGCGCCGTAGCAGTGACGCCCCTCGCTCTTCCTCCGCACGTGACGAGCCCTCGTACGCGCACGCCTTCGCTTCCGTACGTGCCACGTCCGCACCTCTGCACACCGTACCTGCAAGAGACGAGCAAATGGGCAGAAAAACAGATAGCAACGACACACAAAAAGGGGCAGAGAAAAAAATCAAAGATAACAGTGTAGGGGCGATTTGTTGGGATTTTATTTTATTTTTCATTTTTCATTTTTTGTAAATAGATGCTATAAAAGACCAAGAGTATGTTGTAATGAGGCAATCAGAAAAAAAATCAAAAAAAAAACACCAAAAGGTGATTTCTGGGTTCTTTTTCTTCTTCTTTTTTATTTTCACAGTTCGTTTTTTTTCTTTTGTTTTAAGACTCCATCGTTTGTTTACTGAAGAAGGAAATGAAAGTAGTAAAAGAGAAAGGGCGTACCTCGTGACCGGATCTGTTGCTCTTTCTCCGACGTCATCGGAGTTTGGGCCGTGGTCCGGAGAGTCTCTGAAAGAGGCGATGAACATTGAGCGGCGTCGAGAGAGAGTTTAAGCTTAAAAAAAATGAGATAAAAGTGTTAGGTTAGGTTTTCTTCTTTTTTTTTTTTTTGTTTTAGTTTTAATCGCCGGATTTAAAACGGCGCCGTCTGATGACCAAACCCGAGCAGTGACCCGACCCGAGAAGGATCCGCGCACTATGGGTCGTTTGTTTTTATTTAGTCAATAGGTCCTTATGTGTTTACTGAGATGGCGATTTAATTTCTTTAGCTGTTCGTAATTTGCATCGCATATTTAACCTTATTTTCATTTAAATCCATGGTCAACGGTGCCGTATCTATGATTGATTTGGATTATCTCAATGTTTGTGTATAATTGCTGATATTGGTCCTTCATTTTTAAAATAAAATTTTAATTTAATACTAGTTTTGTTTACAAAATTTCCAAACGTTATTTTTAATTCTATTTTTTATATTATAGTATTTAATATTCTTTATAATATTTATTTGATAGTGTTTAAGTACTATTATTATAGTCTAAATTATAGTGAACTATTATTTTAGTTTGCTTTTTTTTTTTTTTATATTTTCAAAACCATTATATACCAATATTTTGAATCTATTGTATATCATTTAATTTTGTTATTATTATTCTATTTTCATTTGAAACGTTGGTTTTAAAATTTATAGATTATGATCTTCAATTTCAAAACGTTTTCTTCATATTTTATTGGCTTTCAAAGTTTTTAATAAATCTGTTATTAATATTCATATATTTTTGCATTATTTTTACTATTGGTTTAATATTATTTTCAAACCTATTAATAGTACGATTTTTAAGATACGATAAACTCTTCTTTTTAAAATTATTATTTGTCGAAACCATTTTTTTTGAAAAAAACAAAAATTTTAGGTTGTCGACTTAAAAAAATGAAAATTGGGAGTCGCCACCAATCTTTTATTAAGGTGTGATTGGATCACCTAAAAAACGGCTTTGGTCTACGAGTTTTAGAAAAAAAACGGATCCGGGAGTCAGTTACGTACGAGGAAGGATTAGCACCCTCGTAATGCCCAAAATTGGTACCTAGTTAATTAATTAATGTCTTTAAAGTCGAGAATTTGGAAAAACGTAATACTTAGCAAAATTAAAAGGCTACGTATTAAGACCCTTATTATTTCAGAGAAAGAAGATACCACACCCAATGCGTTAGGGCACAGCATTCTAATTTTCCCCAAAAATGAATTGGGCCAAAATACTTGTGCAATAAAACTTTAAAGAACATCCACTTATCCAAGATTTAAGAAATCACACCAATACGTTAGGGCACGATTCCTTTAAAATCCCAAACTCGGATATTTCCTTTACTTTAAAAGAACATCCACTTATCCAAGATTTAAGAAATCACACCCAATACGTTAGGGCACAATTCTTTAAAATCCCAAACTCGGAATATTTCCTTTATTATTTTTTAAAAAAAATCTTCATTTCGAGAAATCAATACGTCACATCCAATACGTTAGGACACAACGTGTTGAATTCCCAATAATGAGTTATTATTTTTAATAAAGAGAAATGCTCGATCGTTAGATTTAACGAAGAAAATCAGAACCCAATACGTTATGGGCTCAATTTCCTTGAAAATCCTATACGAGCATTATCTCAATTTTGAAAATTTTCTATTTAAATTTGAGTAAAAGATGATGTAACGTTATATTATATGTGCAAATATTGTGATAACAAATACAACAATAGCATAGAAATGATATAAACAAATGAATATAAAATAATGACGTGCAAATATCCAATAAATAGCAAGATAATAATAAAAATATGCAAACATAAATTAATAAGCGAATGATGAAAAAATATACCTGTACACATAAAAAAATACATAACATTGTTTAAACATTAATTAATATTAAAATTATTAAAATAATTAAACATGTGTAATATAAAATTAGGTACGCGGAAACGAAATTTTAGTATTAAAAACATAAAATACATGCTTAAAAATATACATATAGAAAATAAATAATAATTGCATATGAGAATTATAAAATAAAATAAAGAATACAATTACATTATCAAAAATATTATGATTTTTAAGAAAATATGAAAATGGACTAAATTGGATTGCCAAGTAAAGATCGGGGTAAATTTGCAAATAAATAAAGTCTGGAGGACTTAATTGAACGCTCGATTACACATAGAGGGGCTGAAAGGGAAATTTTCCCTCTCTCTTTACGCGCCGTATGCTTAAATTGTTTAAAAAAATATAAAGGAAGGTCGTAAATAAAAAAAATAAACTTAATTATAAAAACATTTTCCCTTCTCAAAGCGGAGGGGGCTAAATAAAATAGGGGCTAAATAAAATAAATAACATTCGCTTGGTATCACCTTCTCCCTTTTTTTAAAATCGTAAATAAAAAAAATCGAAAGAAAAAAAATAGTAAGCCACACCTTTAAGAACTGCCAATCGTTCTCTTTTTTATTCCTCCTCCTCCCTCCTTTTACAATGAAGGGAGAGTCCTCTATTTATAGCTGAGCCTTCCCAAATCCAACCGGTACAAATCAATTACTCAACGGCTAAGATTAAAGGTATCTACAAAATTAAATCTCTAAGATTACAAAATCATATATTCTAAGATTGCATATCATATCTAAGATTATATATCATATCTAAGATTACATATCATATCTAAGATTGCATATCATATCTAGGATTGCATATCATATCTAAGATTGCATATCATATCTAGGATTGCATATCATATCTAATATTGCATATCCTCAAGAATTATGTTTCCATATGTGAGCCCCGGCTAAAATTGGGTATTACAGCTGCCCCTCTTTGCTCGTTGTCGTGTAACAGGAACGGAGCAAAGACTTTAGAAATGACCAATTTTTGCCCGGGTCACGCTGGATCTTGGTGCTCTTCTTCTTCAAGCAGCCACATCCATCCTACTGCATCTTTAGAGGTATAGGAATTGGTGCTTCAATCTACTCCACTGCAACTTCAAGGAGATAAGACTTGTAGCTTCGGTTTGATCTGCTGCAACTTAAAGATGAATTTGATGCGATCTGCTCTACTGTAATTTTTGAGAGATAAGATCCATCATTCTAATCCACTCAGCTACAACTTTAGGGAGATAGGATTTGTTTATTTAGTCTGCTCCACTGCAACTTCAGGGAGATAAGACTAGATGCGTTCTGCTCTCTGCAACTTCAGAGAGATAAGATCCAAGGTTTTAATCCGCTCCACTGCAACTTTAAGGAGATAGGATTATCGGCTTTAACCTGCTCCATTACAACTTTAGGGAGATAAGACTTGCCAATTTCAGTCTGCCCCACTGCAACTTCAAGAGGATAAGACTTGATGCGATCTGCTTTCTGCAACTTCAGAGAGATAAGATCTAAGGTTTTTAATCCGCTCCACTGTAACTTCAGGGATAGGGATCGTCGGCTTTAAACTACTCCACTGTAACTTCAGGGAGATAAGATTTGTCATCTTCAGTCTGCCTCACAGCAACTTCAGGAGGATAAGACTTGCCATCTTCAATCTATTCCACTGTTACCTAGGGAAGTAGAATTACTGGCTTCAATGTACTCCACTATAACCACAGGGAGGTAAAATCCGCCACCTTTGATCTGCTCCACTACTGCTTAGAGAGATAAGATCTGAAATCTTCAATCTATTCCACTGTTGCCCAGGGAAGTAGAATTATTGGCTTCAATGTACTCTATTGTAACCACAAGGAGGTAAAATCCGCCATCTTCGATCTGCTCCACACTACTGCTTAGGGAGATAAGATCTGAAATCTTCAATCTATTCCACTGTTGTCCAGGGAAGTAGAATTACTGGCTTCAATATACTCCACTGTAACTACAGGGAGGTAAAATCCGCCATATTCGATCTCCTCCACTACTGCTTAGGGAGATAAGATCTGAAATCTTCAATCTATTCCACTGTTGCCCAGAGAAGTAGAATTACTGGCTTCAATGTACTCCACTATAACCACAGGGAGGCAAAATCCGCCATCTTCGATCTGCTTCGCTGTCAATGCAGGAAGGCAAGATTTACTATCTTTAACTTGCTCCACTACAACCGAGGAAGGTAAGGCTTTGTTTTCGATCTGCTTCGCCGTCAATGCAGGAAGGCAAGATCTGCTCTTTTACTGATCTATTCTCTGTGGAACATGACCTGTATAATGAACTTAATTATGCCTAATGATTAGGATGGCATGATCAAAATGCATCAAATGCTCCTAACTAGACATGTGTGAATGGTGTTTGCATGAATGCAAAATTATTTTTCCAAGAATGATCCTACTTAGGTTGTCATTACTCGAAGTTTATTAAGGCTTTGTGACTGACGTGCTACAACGCCTTCTTTCTTGACTGGCTTTTCTGAAGAAACACATTTAGCCAGGCTGCCCCCCACTGTGAACCTCTAAGTTTAATCCATTGGGGTGCAAAAATTCATACCATCGTTCTCCCCTGTAACCCAAGAATATATGGCTTTTCTTCAATCCTCTCCTATCACAATTCAAGGATACAGGATCTAAATCTTTCTAGTCTCTTACACCATTCCCAAGGTGTTGTACCAAAGGCTCATGCGCAAATGAAGGCTCTCTTCCTCGAGGTAACCTCTTCCTATTGCCTGGTGATCCCTACTTGCTTGTTGATTTAGGCTTTGTCATCAACATGACATCCAACATTTTTGACAACAAAATCCAAAGAGAAAGTCCTAGTTTAGACTCTTCCTTGTCAGATTTCCAACCTTTAAACCTGGTGCGTTCTAAATAATAGTCCTGTTTCAGACTCCTGTATTATTTAGAAACTTCTAGAGTAATATGCAAAACTTCCTTCGTGAAAGTTTTATTAGTCCATTGATCATTATTCTAATGTAACATGCTTGCAAAAAGAACAAAACGATGGATGAAATAGAGATAGTTCTGAGCATAGCTCGAAATGAATAAATTATCAAAGATAGTAAAAGAAGAATAACAAAGAGATTAATTGGGAATGCGTGTCTTGGAAAAGAATGAAGTATTCCAAGAATAACAAATTCAGTATGAATATTGGGTGCCCCAGATATCGCAGCTTGAACTTCTCTGTACAAACTTTTTAAAGATCCTTCTGAGTTTGACATGTGTTTAGGAGATCCACAGTACTCTGCCAATGCCCCAAGATGTTGCCTACCTTTTCCTGATAATTCAGGTATAACAAGATCACCACATGCCCCAATCTGGTTAAACTTTGAGATGCTCTAATCACCTCGTGCCCCATTCTGATCAATATTTGAGCCGCCCTTTTTGGGTTTTCAACTCAAATCCCCTTTCGTCTCAAATGTCCTTTGCGGTTTTTCACTTGGCCTCTCCATTTTTCTTTTCTTTTCTTTCACTTTCATTTTTGGTTGTTTTGTTTTTTGTTTTTTTTTGTTTTGTTTGTTTTTTTTTTTATCTGAACTCATAGGATTAGACAAGTTCTCGTTATCCCTTTCGATCAGAACCAATGTAAGATCTTCTTTGTGATCAGATTTCTTTCATAGAGCCTTTTGGGGTAAAATTTAACTATGACGAAAACTTTGGATCTTCCTCTTCAATTAGGATGAAATCCAACAACAGAGAAATGGCAACTTGACTTCGACAGGCTAAACCATGATGAGCCAAAGGAGAAGGCATTGCCCCGGCAAAGAATTCTAAATGCATTGTTCATGATGTTAATCTTGAACATACTGTAAATTCTTGATATCGTATTGTTGTTTCGATTACAATGTCGGTGCTTACTCAAGCATAACCTGATATGACCATATAAAGACATCTTTGAACTCTTTGAAGTAACTCAACAAGGTCTTGTTTTGTTTCTCCGGTTATGTACGTTCCCTTCAGGCCACAATCTCCATTGTCCCCTCATGAAGTAAGATTTCATTCCTGTTCTACCATCCTCAACAAGTCTGAAAATAGGCTACAATCTATGTCATCTTTAAAGTCATGAGATCCCTCTAAACACAGATCCCACTCAAAAGGAACTTCTAAGTCCGTAGCAGCATCACTCATGTCATTGATATCTGGGGACCCATAGTAGGTACCAAAGAATATACAAAAGAATGTATGAATAATCATTTGTCCAATATGATTATGAATGAAAAAAATGATATGGAAGAAAATTCAAAAGAATGAAAGAATAATTATTCGAAAAGAATGAAAGAATACTTGCTCAAAAATGAATGTAAAGATATATTTCACTAGAATAACGACGTTCAGACATGAGCCTATTTCATAAAGGAATTCTTATTGCCTCTAGGCTGAAGGCAACAAGTGTGTTTTGAACATTACTCTGAGTAATCTCTAAATACTACAGGGGCTTCTTCTGCAGTCTAATTATTTAAAACACTCCCAAGTCTATAAGGGCAAAAATCTGACAAGGCCTCTTCTTCAGTTGTTTTATCGTGAACACTTCTCGACATCCCTTCATATTCAATCATGACTGGGTACTAGATGAACCATCTATCTTAACAATACCCATGTTGATGAATTTTTCAACTAGTTTTTTGAAGGTAATGTAATTTTCTATAGAATGCCCCGTAATTCCTGCATGATAATCACATTGTGCACTTGCATCATACCATTTGGGATACGGGGGCTGTGGAGGCTTCACATGTAAAGGAGCAACAACATGCGCATTGAATAAGCTTTGATACAGCTCATTGTATGACATTGGAATTGGCGTGAACTGGAGCTTTTCAGTACCTGGCTTCACACCTAATTCTTGTCTTGATGAACCCGATTTGCTGTACGTATTCACGCTGTTCACCTCATTTCCCTTTTCTTTTGAGGCTTGCCTTCTGTTATTTCCTCCAGCATCAATCTTTCCGCTCCTTATGGCACTTTCAATCATTTCACCATTCATGATTATGTCAGAAAAGCTTTTTGTGGCACTCCCTAACATATGTGTGATGAATGAGGCCTTCAATGTATTAACGAAAAGCATCGTCATCTCTCTTTCTAGAAGAGATGGCTGAACTTGGACAGCAACCTCCCTCCATCTCTGTGCATATTGCCTGAAACTTTCACCAAGCTTCTTCTCCATATTCGAAGAGTAATTCTATCAGGTACCATGTCAGTCACATGGCTATACTGTTTTAAGAACGCCTGTGCTAGATCTCTCCATGAATTGATCTGGGTACGACTCAATTGATTGTACCACTTAGATGCCGCCCCTGCGAGGCTATCCTAGAAACAATGTATCAGCAGTTGGTCATTATTAACATACCCAGTCATCCGTCTGTAGAACATAGTAACATGAGCTTCGGGGCTACTAGTTCCATTGTACTTCTCAAACTCAGGCATTTTGAATTTATAAGGGAGTACTAAATCTGGAACTAAGCTCAATTCTTTAGCATCAATTCCATGGTAGCCCTCAGTACTTTCCATCGCTCTAAGTTTTTCCTCCAGCCATTTGTACTTTTCTTCGAGCTGTTTTGGCAATTTACCATTCATTTTCTCAACTGTCTCATCGAAGTCAGGGATAGCGGGATTAGCAAGGTTGTCTCCAGGGTTAGAGCCTGATCTAGCTTGAAAGTTCATTGGTGTTACATCATCGGCCTGAAACTGCTGAGGCTTGATGGTGACAGAGGACTTGCACGGATGTACCTCAACTTGCTGAGGGGTAAAACCTAGAGGATAGACAGGTCCCTCATTGTCTCTTTCTTCAACATTGAGCACAGAGCCTTTCCTTTATCAATTCCCTTGTTCAACCATTGAGTTAACTAAGCCATCATACTCCCTTGAGATTCCATCATTTTGTCTATCATTTTTTGCTGCTCATTCATTTGCTATTGAAGTTGCTCCTGCATTTCCTTTTAGAACTGTTCTAGCCTTTCCATCCTTTGATCCACGTCCTTAGTTTTTGATCGAGTACCGTAGTGATGTTTAGTAGGCTGGTTGGCTTCCAGATTAACTGAGGAATGATTTTAATCGATTAGGCTCTTTAGTAGACTTTAATGTTTATGATGTCATGCAATACGAATGCATGCGATGAATGCATAAAGAGACATTGATTCTAATTCAATTTCATTTAGAGAACTTTACTAGAAAACAAATCTCTTTACATAAAATGAATATTTATACGGCCTTGCCCTTATAGGTGAAGACATTCGATCCTCTTCTTCATTCGAGCGTTAAGATAAATCTCCCGAACTTTTCAAAAAAGACGTCTCTTCTATCTCCTTTCTGCTTGATCCGAGCCGTAACTTGTTACTCACTCATCCTCGTGATGCTCGTTACTTTTCTTTAAGAAGGCTCAGCAACTCTCAAATAATCTTTGCCATCTTGAATCCTTGGGCAACGGAGCCATTAGTCGTGTAGTCCTCCATTAAATTATCATCCTTCTCTTATCATGTGTTCTTAGACCATATTCGGTCAACCATATTGTCATCCACTTTATCAAGAAACCCATTTTCTTATGACCAGCTCTCTACTTAGCAACTGAACGTGAATCAACACCTCTTTTTTAATGATGAAATGAAATGCCATGTCATGCAATCAAAATAAAACACACAAAAAGTCAGTGTCATATAACAACATAAAATATAATCAAGAAATAGTAAAACACCTGATCAGATATCTACTAGAGTTCGGTATAGTTCTACCTAGGGTGAATTCCTAAGGTTCACTATATGTGGTTTGGCTTCTAGGATAAAGGTACCTGAACCAGCAGATTCCTTAATCCTCACCCATTATAGGCTCATATGGACCGAGTTCAGTTCAGGGGAATACATTTCCCTATGGCTGCACGGAGATGAAAATCTCACGAAGACATAGGTACGGATGTATCCCGGAAGCGGTCCACTACCCTGCACGGAGGTGAAAACCTCACGAAGGCATAGCTTCTCACTCCCACTTAAAAGGGTAAAATTGTTCAGCTCATGAAATGTATAACGCAAACAATATTTAAACAAGAAGATAATGAAGGATGTCATGAGTTTTTTATAAAAAATATTTTTCTCGACTATAAGACAAGAATTAATCAACTTTGTGGCTCGACTCTCTTTTTTTTTTAAAAAAGTCCCCAGTGGAGTAGCCAAGCTGTCGAAACCGTTTTTTTGAAAAAACAAAAATTTTAGGTTGTCGACTTAAAAAATGAAAATTGGGAGTCGCCACCAATCTTTTATTAAGGTGTGATTGGATCACCTAAAAAACGGCTTTGGTCTACGAGTTTTAGAAAAAACGGATCCGGGAGTCAGTTACGTACGAGGAAGGATTAGCACCCTCGTAATGCCCAAAATTGGTACCTAGTTAATTAATTAATGTCTTAAAGTTGAGAATTTGGAAAAATGTAATACTTAGCAAAACTTAAAAGGCTACGTATTAAGACCCTTATTATTTCAGAGAAAGAAGATACCACACCCAATGCGTTAGGGCACAGCATTCTAATTTTCCCCCAAAAATGAATTGGGCCAAAATACTTGTGCAATAAAACTTTAAAAGAACATCCACTTATCCAAGATTTAAGAAATCACACCCAATACGTTAGGGCACGATTCCTTTAAAATCCCAAACTCGGAATATTTCCTTTACTTTAAAAGAACATCCACTTATCCAAGATTTAAGAAATCACACCCAATACGTTAGGGCACAATTCCTTTAAAATCCCAAACTCGGAATATTTCCTTTATTATTTTTTAAAAAAAATCTTCATTTCGAGAAATCAATACGTCACATCCAATACGTTAGGACACAACGTGTTGAATTCCCAATAATGAGTTATTATTTTTAATAAAAGAGAAATGCTCGATCGTTAGATTTAACGAAGAAAATCGGAACCCAATACGTTAGGGCTCAATTTCCTTGAAAATCCTAAATACGAGCATTATCTCAATTTGAAAATTTTCTATTTTTAAATTTGAGTAAAAGATGATGTAACGTTATATTATATGTGCAAATATTGTGATAACAAATACAACAATAGCATAGAAATGATATAAACAAATGAATATAAAATAATGACGTGCAAAATATCCAATAAATAGGCAAGATAATAATAAATATGCAAACATAAATTAATAAGCGAATGATGAAAAAATATACCTGTACACATAAAAAAATACATAAGTTTTAAACAATTAATATAATATTAAAATTAATTAAATAAATTAAACATGTGTATATAAAATATAGGTACGCAAAAATTTTAGTATTAAAAACATAAATACATGCTTAAAAATATACATATATATAAAAAAATAATAATTGCATATGAGAATTATAAAATAAAAATAAACGAATACAATTACATTATCAAAAATATTGATTTTTAAAGAAAATATGAAAATGGACTAAATTGGATTGCCAGTAAAGATCCGGGGTAAATTTGCAAATAAATAAAGTCTGGAGGACTTAATTGAACGCTCGAATTACATAGAGGGGCTGGAAGGGAAATTTTCCCTTCTCCTCTAAAACGGTGCGGTTCAAAAGGATTAAATTGAAATTTAAAATAAATAAAAGGGTAAATTAAAAAAATAAAAAAAACTTAATTACAAAACATTAAAAGGCGGAGGGGCTAAATAAAATAAATAAATAAAATTCGCAGTGGTATCACCTTCTCCCTTTTTTTAAAATCGTAAATAAAAAAATCGAAAGAAAAAAAATAGTAAGCCACCTTTAAGAAACTGCCAATCGTTCTCTTTTTTATTCCTCCTCCTCCCTCCTTTTACAATGAAGGGAGAGGCCTCTATTTATAGCTGAGCCTCCCCAAATCCAACGGTACAAATCAATTACATCAACGGCTAAGATTAAAGGGTATCTACAAATTAAATCTCTAGGATTACAAAATCATATATTCTAAGATTGCATATCATATCTAAGATTATATATCATATCTAAGATTGCATAACATATCTAAGATTGCATATCATATCTAATATTGCATATCCTCAAGAATTATGTTTCCATATGTGAGCCCAGGCTAAAATTGGGTATTACATTATTAATATGTTTTAAATTTACAAACCTCTTTAAAATTTTTATATATACCTTTTTAATTTGATACATTATTATTTATTTTATCACACTTAATATATTTTAAGAGTTTGATATGTTCCAAATTTTATTTTCACCATGATATCTCGTGATTATCATATTTATATGTATAATTTATATGGAATTGTTTTAGTGTATATAAATAAATGTAAAGTATAATAGATTTCAACTTATAAAATTTTATACGCTTTTCATATATAAGTATCTTATTTCTCAAAGAAAGTTACTTATTTTGCTTGCTTTAGTTTATTTATTTATTATTAAATTATTTCTAAATATCCTTTTCAAAAGTATCTTTATGAGATTGATTATTGATTTATTAGATACTTTATTATTATTGTTGATGTGTTATATGTTTGGTTGTTGCATATTGTAAACTTGGTTGGTTATTCATCATTTGCTTTATATATTGCTATTCAAATTATGTTGTTTGTAAAAATTGTATTTCATTAAAGCATGATAATCGTTTTATTTCAAATTCCTAAAAAGGGCTTGGTGTTTATGAGTTCTCGAGAGAATTGTGCCCTAACTTACTGGGCTTCAATTCTTCTCAATGAATTTATATCACCAAGTATCCATTTTATTAAAACCATACAATTGTTAAAATAAAGTTCTTAACATTACAAAATGTCGGATCCTAACTTATTGGATGTGGCATTTTGTTGTCTCGATTTTAAAATAAAGGCAATATTTGAGGTTTAAGAATTTCGAGAAATTGAACCCTAACTTACTGGATTCTGATTTCTCGATTGACTTAAACAATCAAGTAACCTTCTTTAAACACATGATTTTCTTAAAAAAGGAACACATTAAATTTCAAAGATTGAATTGTAACACCCTTACTCAGTGGGTGTGATAATTTTTCTTCGAAATAAGTGAGGCTTATCATCCAATTCATTTTATTCAAATTTTCTTTTCAAAGGATCGTATTTTAAAATCTTTTCAAATTCTCGACACTAAGACATTAAACAATCAATTCGGTACCAATTTGGGCGTTACGAGGGTGCTAATCCTTCCTCGTGCGTAACCAACTCCCGAACCTATTTTCTCAAAATTCGTAGACCTAAAATCGTTTTCAAAGGTGATCCGATCACACCTCATTAAAAGATCGGTGGTGACTCCTATTTTTATTTTCAAAGTCGATCCCCGTTTTTTCAAACAAAAAATGGTTTCGACAATCATCAAGAATTATATGTATGAGGTTCAGTTTTATTAATATCTAATAATGGAATAGTAACTTATTATTTCATTGTTTTAATATTAGTAACTTTTATAAGTTAGTGTTAGGTTTAACTTATTACTTTCTTTTCGTTAATTACCATTGTTGGAGCAAAGTATTCGGAATTACGATGGTGAAGATCTATGGTTCTAACTGATAGGAAGTTTGAAACAATAAGAATTGGTTCTGGTTTTTGAGACCAAGAATACTAAAATGAAAAAAAAAAAAAAGAAAACGCAAGAGTAAGAAGCTTGATGCTGTTTATGAAGAAACCTAAAGTTATAAATAATTATGACTTGTTGTCTTCATTCAATCACCAACACTAATAACACAATCCTTTGCGGATTCCCGTCAATATCTTTGTAGCTTGTAACACCCAACAGGACAACCATGGCGAATGGTAATTCAAGCTCCTACACCACAGGGATGGAGGGAACGAAAAGATCAGAAGAGATTTGCCTTAAATTTCCTCCCAACGTCATCTCTCCAGGGTTGGCTGCATTGCTAGCTCAAAAAGATAAGCATGAAAAGTTGATGGACTATTCTGGGCCGAGGCTTCATTTCCAGATGGTTGTCATTTTGTTCTCACTCAAATAATTCATAGTCTGCTAAAAAAATTGGGACTTCCATTGTTCATCTCCCAGCTTCTCGTAAGTGCATGCATGCCTCAAAATGATAACATTACTTGTTTTTTTTTTTTTTCATTTTTAGGAAATCCAGGATTGTCTTTGACAATATTTTTCTTAATTCAGGCAGGGATATTACTCAGTCCTATGGTTTTCAGTGATCAACATTCTTTGGTTAACATATCAGAGGAGAGTGTTGCAGTTCTGGGGACAGTGGGAGCCTTTGTTTTGTGTTCTTTTTGTTTTAAGTGGGGTGAAAATGGACCTTAGCTTAACACTGAAATCTGGAAAGAAGGCCATATGTATTGGTTTGCTCACGGTGGTGGTACCTCTGGTATCTTGTATGACAACAATTAAGTTGCTTCACGAAGAAGGCAATGAGTTTTCAAACAAAAGTTTCTTTCTCGCGGTAACATATTCTGGAACTTCATTCCCAGTCATACATTGCCTTCTCAGTGACCTGAAAATCTTGAACTCGGAACTCGGCAGGCTTGGATTATCAGCAGCACTTATAGGTGACATGCACACTATTTCTTACGGTCTTACGGTGTTTAGCCTATGGGTGAAAACAGGATTTGAAAAAGGAAGAAAAGAGGCTCTAATTGATTTTGGACTAGCTATGCTCTTTATTGTAATCGTGGTGTTTGTGTTGCGACCAGCGATGAAATGGATGGTGAAACGCACGCCTGAGGCTGGCCAAATCAAAGATACATGCTTTTATCTTGTCATTTTGGCATTCATGATGTCACCTAGGTTCACTGACCTATTTCGTATATATTTTCTATACGGTCCATTTATTTTTGGTTTGGCTGTCCCAGATGGACCCCCATTGGGATCTGCTTTGGTCGAAAAGTTAGACCCCGTTATTTCAGGATTGTTTTTGCCTATATTTGCTACAACTTGTGGCCTGAGGTTTGATCTGTCTTACTTTAAGAACTCAAACTTATTTGCATATCACCAAGTCCTTGGAGCTATGGTAGCACTTATTATTAAATTTGGGGTCTCTCTACTAGTGCCCATATTATGCAAGATGCCCACAAGGGATTCTTTGGCACTTGCATTTATAATGATATCCAAAGGCATTGTTGAGATGGGTTCTTACAGCATCATGAATGACAACAGAGTATGTATTTCTTATATTGTTTCTGGTCTTCATTTATCTGTATGTGTCTAATACTTCTTGTTTGATTCCCTTAAACAAATTCAGGTTATATCAGAAGATATATTTGCTCACATGACTATTGTGATCATTTTGGTTGCAAGCATCGTGCCAATACTTGTGAAAAGGCTTTACGATCCATCTAGGAAGTATTTATGCTTCCAGAAAGGACAATCATGAACTCTAGGCTCAACCAGGAGCTTCGATTGATCGTTTGCGTTCACGTGCCGGGTAATGTCAATTCTATTATCAACCAATTGAATGCCTCCTGTCCAACTAGAGAAAGCTCCATTGCTTTGGATGTCCTTCACCTTATCAAGCTCAGTGGACAAGCCACACCACTTTTCATTGCTCATGATAAGCAGAAGAAAACACTGTCCAGCAAATCATACTCCGAGAATGTCGTGGTCGCTTTCGAACAATTTGAACGGGACAATTGGGGAGCTGTATCAGTGACCGTTTTCACAGCAGTCTCTCCGCCAAATTTGATGTACGAGGATATATGCAACCTCGCCATGGACCGCCTCACATCCTTTATACTACTTCCATTTCATCGGAGGTGGTACATTGACGGAAGCATTGAATCAGAAGATCAAACTGTAAGAACCCTGAACTTCGATATCCTTGAAAGGGCGCCTTGCTCGGTAGGGATCCTTGTTGAAGGACGCCGCAATCTAAAAGGCTCAGGTATTAGAGATCCATTATCATCAGATAACTCCTCATTCTACAACATTGCTGTGATCTTCCTGGGGGGTCAAGATGATAGGGAGGCTTTAGCGTTAGCTAAACGCATTTCCCAGGACAAAAGTGTCCGCCTCACCGTAATCCATCTCAAAGCCGCGAATAGCTTAGGCGTCATCTTAACGGAGAATGATCGAATGCTTGATAGTGCGGTGTTGAACGATGTCAAACAAAGTGTATGCTTCACATACATTGAAGAACATGTAAATGATGGACCGGAAACTTCAAATTTTCTCCAATCCATTGTGGAAGACTACCAACTTATCATTGTTGGGAGACGATACAAGACTGAAGATCCTCAAACCTTAGGTTTACAAGAATGGTGTGAATTTCAAGAGATTGGGATTATTGGAGACCTACTCTCATCTGCAGATTTTATTCGCAATTATTCTTTGTTGATTGTGCAACAACAACAACAAAGGACTGTTTAAGCCCCAATGCAGGTAGGGATGAGCGTTCAATCGAATCGAATGAAAAATTTCGAGTTAATCGAGTTGATGAGTCCTATTTTATAATCCTAACTTGATTTGAAATTTTCTCGAATCAAGTCGAGTAAGATATAATTTGAATCGAATCGAATATATTTGTTCGAGTTAATTTTAAAAAATAACTTTGACTCATTGTAACCACTGTTACCAACCTTAATCAAATTTGTTATTAACTTTCATAACTTCATAATTTATTTTATACCGGTTAGCGTCTTTTCTTGCTAGTTGCTTCTAGGGGTGAGCAAAACTCGGTTCTACTCGAAAAAATTGAAAAAAAATTTGAATTTCGAGTTAAACGAATCGAGTTATTCGAGTTAATCGAGTTATTCGAATCAACTCAAGTTTTTTTTTCAAATTTCGAGTTCGAATCGAGTTGAGTTTTCAAATTCGAATAACTCGATAATTCGATTAATTCGAATATCAAACTATAATATTTACAATTTTACAAATTTACCCCAAACTCCAAACCAACCTTTCTACTTTTCCCTCAAAACTTTTACTCCTTCCCACTTTCCCCCCCAAAACTTTTACTCCCCTCCCCTCCCAACCCCCCAATCTACCCAAATCCATTTTCCACCAAAATTTTACTCTCCTTTATTTTTTTCTCAAAATTTTACTCCCCAAAACCCTCAAAACCTTTTATTTTCCCCCAAATTTTTACTCCCTCCCACTTTTCTCCTAAAACTTTTATTCTCTTCCCATACCACCTCCCATCTACCCCAACCCCCCCTCCAATTTTTTTTTAATTTTTTCTCCTCTAAATTTTACTCCCCCTATTTACTTTCCCGCAAACTTTTATTGCCCAAAACTTTTTATTTTCCCCTAAACTTTTACTTCTCACCCTTTACTCTCAAAATAAAAATCAAATTATCCAAAAAAATTACTAAACATAAATAGTAATAATTTTATTTATATCTACTATTTATATTATTAAATTAAATTTCATATTTTATATTATTTATATTATTGAATTGTTTAGTCATATTGAATATTTATATTAAATTGAATTATTAATTATGCCATAAAATATTCGTGTTAAAATTTTATATTGGTAACAATTTCACATTTTATTTTTAAAATAACTTTTATTAAAAAATCATATTTTACATTTAATATATTTTTAATTCCAAAACACATAGTGACAAGAATCTGAAGATAATTGAAACAACTAAGGAAGCAAAGAAGCCAACCAGTATATAAAAAATTAATAAATAAATTATGAGGTGATGAAAGTTAATAAAAAATTTGATTAAGGTGGACAAATTTTATTACGATGGGTAACAGTGGTTACAAGGACCCAAAATTATTTTTTAAAATTTAACTCGAACAAATATATTCGATTCGATTCGAATTCCATCTCACTCGACTTGATTCGAGAAAATTTCAAATCAAATTAGGATGATAAATATGATCCGTCAACTCGATTAACTCAAAATTTTTTATTCGATTCGATTCGATTCGATCAAACGCTCACCCCTAGTTGCTTCTATTATCTTTTGATCATTGTCACTATGTATTTTGAAATTAAAATATATTAAATGTAAAATATAATTTTTTAATAAAAGTTATTTTAAAGATAAAATGTGAAATTGATACCAACATAAAATTCTAACACGAATATTTTATGACGTCATTATAATTCAATTTTAATATAAATATTAAATATGATTAAAAATTCAATAATATAAATAGTAAAAAATGTTAATTTAATTTAATAATATAAATAACAGATATAAAAAAATTATTACTATTTAATTTTAGAGTTTTTTTGGATGATTTTAATTTTTGATTTATGGATAAAGTGTGAGAAGTAAAAATTCAAAAGGAAAATAAAAAGTTTTTGGGTAGAGTAATGGGAGAGTAAAAGTTTGGAGGGAAAATATTCAAAAAAAATTGGTGGGGGGGGGATGGAATGGGTTTGGGGTAGATGAGAGCGAAATAAAAGTTTTAAGGAGAAAGTGGGAAGAGTAAGTTTTGGGGAAAATAAAATTTTTAAGAGTTTTTGAGAGTAAAATTTTGGGGGAAAGTATATGGGAGGCTTAAAATTTTGGAGGGAAAATATTCAAAACAAAAATAGGAGGAGGGAATGGTTTTGGGGTAAATGGGGGGGGGGGGATGGAATGGGTTTGGGGTAGATGAGAGGGAAATAAAAGTTTTAAGGAGAAAGTGGGAAGAGTAAGTTTTGGGGAAAATAAAAAGTTTTGAGAATTTTTGGGAGTAAAATTTTGGGGGCCCGTATATCTGGGGGCGTAGTTTTTGGGGAAAGTGGAAAGGCTTAAAAGCTTTAGGGGAAAAGTAAAAATATTTGGCGGTTTGAGGTAAAATGTAAAATATTATAATTTGATATTCGATTTATTTGAATTATTTGAGTTATTCGAATTCGAAAACTCAACTCGATTTGACTCAAAATTTGAAATAAAAAATTCAAGTTGATCCAAATAACTTGATTCGTTTAAATCGAAATCTTTTTCGATTTTTTTGAGTCGAATTGAGTTTTACTCACCCTAAATACAGGGGATCAATCTGTAGTAACATTTTTTCATTGTCACTAAGGACATTGAATGGGATATATGTGATGGTATAATTAATTTTACTTTAACTTTACATTTAATTATCATAATTTGTTTTTTTATCTTATACTATATTCAACTAAAGATTCTAATTTGGTATAATTTAATTTTTTACTATTATTAATATTATTAATGGTACATCTTAAATTCAAATTACCAACATCATAAAACAAATCTAAATAATAAACTAGTAAAAAAAAAACCATTTTGAGAACCATAATTTTATCTTTTAAATAACATAGAAAATTTTGAGTTTAGAAGTTTTCTTTTAAAAGAAAATTCATAGTAGTTAAATAATGAATTTAACTATGAATTTTCTTTTAACAAGTGTTATTGATTTAGAGTGAGTTACAAGCTTAATAAAAATATTAAGATAAATTATATTAAATTAAATAATAAAATTAAATCCTCAAGTTAAATATAATATAAGATTGAAACCATAATTTGACCTAAATTATTATGTTCCTTTAATGAATTGTACGAAGAAATATAAAGATTGAACTTTAATATCAAAATTATGTGTTGAGGTAAGTTTTTAAAGTGGCGTAAATGTCAATTGGAAGTGGCCACTTCCATCATCCTTACCACAACGTAATACTTGTCATATTTGGAGTTGAAAATTTAGTGAAACAAAATCTTTAAGATTTGAATTGTTTTGGTATTGTTGATGTTTGGAAGCTTGACTTTTAAAGAAACTATCTTTAAAGATTAGATTGGTTCGGAACAAACAATTAAACCCCTTGGGTTATAAAGAACCAATTCAGATCACGTTAAAGATTTCTTTAAAGAATGAATCTCAATTAATTCACTTTACATTGGACTTTATTAGTATATTGCTTTTGCTATTTTATAGCTACTATTATTAAGAGGTTGGATTGTAATTGATCTCTAGTATGTTAGCAAGTCACAAAAACTATTATATATAGAGAGACTTGTATAGGTTTTGTATGAGAACATAGAGATCACTTGATTTTTCATTGAGGAAGTTATCTTGTGAATGAATTTTAAGAGTAAATAGATTGTGTTTACAACCTAATTTCTCAAGGGGAGAATCTAAAGGTGAGTGTTTTAATCTCTACGAACAAAAGTGAGGTCTTTATTCTTGGAGAGAGACAGGACTTGATTCACTTGTTCGGGATTAAAGATAGTGAAATTACTCACTGAGCTATGCTCCACGGATGTAGGGAAATCAAACTGTGTAAGCAATCCTGTTTGTTCATTATTTACTTTGCTTGTTTATTGTAGTGGTAATCTAATCTACTACTGTAGTCAGGCACTTCCATTCAACATTTGATTAAAAAGCAATTAACAACTGTTAGGTTTCAACAATTTGTATAAAAATTAAAATTAAGTTTGAACTTTGATCCAATCTGTTTATTTAATGCAATTGTACAAAAAAATGTTTGATTTTGATTTGATTGTATAATGTGTACAACTGAACCAAATTGTATAAAAAAAAACCGAATAAAAAAATTAAATTTTCAAATGTACATTTGCATATGGATCAAAGTTGTGTGTAATTTTAGGATTTAACCCAACAAAAAACAAAACTAGGCCACTTATGTTTTCACCTCAAAGAGACGAATCAACATCAAATACATTTAGATATTTAAATTTGCATTTGCATTTTTAGTCTATTTTTCAACACAAAAGATTTGAAGTTCTTCCAACAGACATAAAGAGCATAGAGTTATGGTTGGTTTTGTAACACCCTTAACCTTTATCCGTCGCCGGAACAGGGTTACAAAGCATTACTAGAATTTTCAGATCAAATACAGATACTTCATAACATTTAACATTCATGTCATATATTATTCATAAAGTCCCTTATATGAGTCCTCAAGACCCAAAATATGCATTAGAAACAAGTCGGGATCGGGTACTCAGAGAATTTTTCGCGAAATTTCAAAATTTTTCTTAGGTGAAGGGGACACACGCCCGTGTAGTTAGGCCGTGTGGACATTCGAAATAGGGCACACGGCTGTGTCCCAGCCCGTGTACAAATTTGGCAGCATTCTGACTTGGGTCACACGGCCAAGCCATACACCTGTGTGCTAGGCCGTGTGAACATACTGACTTGTAAAAATAAGGTGCAGGGGTCACACGGCCAAGCCACACGCCTGTTTGCCAGGCTGTGTGATCAATTCTGAGCATTCTGTTTTGAAATTTTAAAGATGCAGGGGACACACGGCCATAACACATGCCCGTGTATCTGCCTGTGTGGATAAAATAAGGCTATTTTCAAGCCTTATATCTCACCCATTTAGTCTTCTACCTATATTAACATTTTAACATATTCAAAAACCAATCCATGACATTTAAACTAAACCAACTCCAAGTCATAAACATGTCATATACCTCATTTCTCAACATTCAAATTTACTACATTAATCAAAACATCTATTTGCTTACTTTTACCAACTATACTATCTCATTTCATAAATCAATATGCCTATAACTTATCCATCACTCAACCATATCAAACACAACAAGCATGAAGAAACCACACATATTTATACATAACAAAAGTATGTCCAACTTAAGCCAGTCCAATGACTATTTATAACCAAAACACATATTAGCCATCAATGACCCAATTGAACCTATACATGCTATTATACCAAAATTTAGTTCGTTACATATACAGAAATAAGTTGAAGGATAGTGTGATGATGCTTCGACCAGCTTCCAACCACTTGGAGCTTCCGAATTACTATAAAACAGGAAAAATAATACAGGGTAAGCATATTATGCTTAGGAAGTTCGTATAACAGGAAATTAACTTACCATTCATTTACATTTATAGTAAGCATGTAAAATTTATCCACAAAAATTTGACATTTTGCCTAAACACATATAATCTCAAGAAACATGTTAGTCATGTAATTCATGTGAATATCAAGAAACAATGATGAGCTCATCATGTAACAATTTTCATGTACATATGTTTTCTACATCATATATTCATATAACACATACATTTCCATAATAATTTATCTTAAATTCAGATTATCCCGTATCGAAACTTTGCCCATTGAATTTATTAGAAATATCGATGGACACTCAGGTAGTACACTTGAAGTGTACAAACTATAATCTGTCAATTCATATTCAGGAGTGCTTATTAGAGCACATAATTGGGAAGCCCTCTCTCGAGCCTTATAATGGGAAGCTCATGTGAGCCATGTAACGAGAAGCTTATCCGGGCTGTATAACAGGAAGCTCATGTGAGCCAATATCGGATAGCTCTGAAGAGCCATTAATCGGTAAGCTCCATAGAGCCATTAATCAGAAAGCTCACAAAGAGCCTTTAATCGGGAAGCTCACGAAGAGCCATATAAAAGGACGCTCATAAGAGCTGCGGTGTGTGCACAACACATGCAAGATCACAACTGATCGGGATGCTCTAAAGAGCTATTAACGGGAAGCTCGTAAGAACTATACAACAAGAAGCTCGAGAGGGCCAAATATTGGGATGCTCATGAGAGTTAATAACGGGACGTTCTTTTGAGCTGTGGTGTGTCCGCAACATATGCAGGACCACAACCAATTTGGGAATCCTGTATCCAATCGAATTTCATTCATTCCAACAGGACTTAATATTTGTCGGGCATTGTTATATATGTAATTAATTTCATGTACATGGCAATTACACAATTCATGTAAATACAACATTCAATTCAAACATACAGATATACACAATTTTAGTTACACGAACTTACCTTGACAAGTGTTCGTGAATTATAATCTACTAATCTGATACTTTTTCTTTTCCTTGATCCAATTCTGTATTTGGTCTATCCAGATCTATACGAGTAAATTTAACTCAATTTAATACAATTCATATTCGATACAATCCAATTCATATCTTAGAAATAAAATTACCATTTTGCCCCTATACTTTTAATTAATTCTGATTTCATCCCTAGGCTTAGAAAATGAAATTCATGCAATTTAATCCTTATTCCAAGCCTAGTCAATTTTTACATATAGCATTTGCAGCCCATGTAATTCATAAAATTTAGAATTTTTCCATGAATTTTACATCTTTACAATTTAGTACCTAAATCACAATTTCATCAAAATTCACTTTACAGAAGTTATTTATCTATCAACAACCTCTCATTTTCTACCATAAATTTCATAATTAATACATACTCATCCATGGAAAAAAACCCTAGTACTTTGATAACTTTGCAAATTAATCCCCGAGATAGCTAAATTAAGCTATTACGATCTTAGAAATATAAAAATTACTAAAAACGAGACAAGATTACTTACCCAAGTAAGCCAAGTAAGCTTGCTTGAGTTCTCTTCTCTTAGCTAGGGTTTCCATGTAAAGATGATATAAAATGATGATATTAGATATTTATTTTATTCATCATCTTTTATTTATTTACTTTCCAATTTAGTCCTTTTCTTTTCTTAAATTTTCATGGATGAATCATCATACTTATCTACTAACTCCTCTTCATGGTCTATTTACCATATAAGGACCTCCAATTTTGAATTTCATAGCTATTTGATTCTTATAGCTACTAGAACTCAACTTTTGCATTTCATGCAATTTGGTCCTTTTATCAATTAAACATGTAATCGGTAAAATTTTTTTAACGAAATTTTTATACGATATTTCTATCACACGGTAGACCATAAAATAATTTTAAAATAATTTTTTTTACGGACTCAGATTTGTGGTCCCGAAACCACTGTTCCAATTTCACTAAAAAATAGGCTGTTACAGGTTTGTTTGCTTTCATTGTTGTTTTCTCTCTTTAAAATCTCTTTAATCATCTCCTATCTACACAATTCATTATTGATAAATGCGCACAAAACAGGACCGTAAGTTTGTTCAAGTCACGAATTTGACTTAGGGTTCTAGACGAATGAAGGAGAACTCTGAGTTTGATTCAACTTGGAACACACACAAACCCAAGTTACATATAAAAGAATTAAAGGAAATAATTAAAATAGCAAAAATTAAATAAATCAAATATTTGAATAATTAAGCAAGAACAAAATGGAAAAAAGAAGAAAATAAAGAAGATAGATGAAAGAAGATGAAGATGGCATGTAGAAGTCCTAAGTGTTGGAAAAAATCCAATTTGAAAACGGTGTCTTACATAGCAAAAATTAAATTTTTGAAAACTGACTCGGTTTGTGATAATTATTGCATTAAACCTTAGACAGAAATCGTACTTATGTTTTTGAATAAGCAGATCCTTGATGTTTTTCGGGTTTCAACCAAACAATCTTCTCCACTATTCTCTTACTATGAACTACTTCGAATGTGAGCTCGAACCAATTGAAACAAAACACAGAACTAGAAAAAAATTATTTTCCTTTTGGGGTGAAAACAAAAATTCTCTCTTCTTTAATAGAAACCGGTAGCATTGTTATTCTAGAAAATTATATCTAATAGTTGAGAATAAATTCTCGCTATTTTTTGGTAGAGTTCTCAAAGTTGTGCGTTAGTAGCTTTACTGGTGTCATCTATTTATAGAAAGAGAAAGTAGAACTCTTGTTGAATCATAGAAGTTTATTTCAACTAGAAAAACAATTTCCTACTTAGAGTAGGAGTAGGGTGGATGGCATCCTTTAGTATTCCTACTAGAGTTGTCGCCCCTTCATATTGAATGAGAGGATTTTGGGCCTCTCTCACATCGAGTCCAATTACGAGTACTTCTTGGACTTTTCAACCCAATACTTTGTAATTTGATCCAACCTGATTCTGTTTTTCTATTTCCCAAAATAAACTTCAATATTTTATATTAAATAATTTTCTCATCCCAATTTTACCCTCGATAAAATTATAACGATTTTACCACTGATAAAATTTAAGATATTGTTATTTTGCCCGAAAATAAAGAGACTTTTATTCTCTTAGAATTAAATATATTTTCTAAAATAACGATTCTGTCGGTTTCTATTTGAGAAGAGAATTTTCGTTTTCACCCCAAAAGAAAAGAAAGCTATTTCTAGTTTGTGTGTTTGATTCAATTTGATCGAGCCCACACTCGAGGCATTTCGTGGCACGAGAATAGTGGAGAAGTCCATTTGGTTGAAAGCCAGGCATGGCAAAGATCCGCCTATAAAAAACACAGGTAGATTTCAGTCTAGGGTTTGTTGCTATAAATATCACAAACCGAGTTAGTTTTCAAATTTTTTTATGCTCCACTATGCAAGAAAACTGTTTTCAAATCGGATTTTTTCCAACACTAAGATCATTCAATATAAGCATCCCTCAAACACCAATTCATGAACTTCAACAACCTTAATCAACAATATATTAATGCCTTATCACTTACAAATTAACTACCTAATATATTACATTTCAAGTCTTAAATATATTTATCCATTCATCTATGCCATAGATAGTTGCAGCTTTTAATATATTTCAAACCATATTTAGAGCTCATAATCATACCACATCCTATCGACCAATTTTATACACCCAAATTCTATCCCAAAAGTACACAGACATAATCTAACACCAAAATTGACCCAACCTAGGTACATGTCGCTTAACTAACGAAAGAAAATACACAAACACTATTGAGTCCGAGATTATTGGCTAGATGTTGAAGTCAATACTCGTAACCTCAAAATTGGACCTAACCTGCACGCAAAAACAAATCTTACATTGAGTAATAAAGCACAATGGTATTTCTATTATTTGAGTTAGTATAATGCAAAACTTCAACCAAATGTATATAATTAATCTCAAGTAAAAATGTTAACTAATTCACATACAAATTATGCAAATCTTCAAACTATACAACAATTTAACCACTATCTTTTCATATCGGCCCTTAGGCTCGTTTAACCGGTTTACATGCTTTTTTACATGCTATTAATATTCAAATTTCGTAAATGAATACCTGTAGTGCAACAAATAACATTTGATCATTTCCAATACCAGTAAACCAATTAATGCATTATATCCCCTTTTAACCTGACTCAAACTCAAACAGATACACAGATATCAACCAACATATCAAAATTGACACCTGCTTCATAGGAAAGTCCAAAGTAAATATATTACGCCTAGCATTCATCGGTATAACCGAAGTAAAAGTTGTTCCTAGCACTTGCTGACATGTAGTTAAAGTAACTCATACTCAATCTATCCTATGGCATGCCAATTATATCCGACTCTGTCTGAACAGTTAATAGGGAAACCAATTATCCAATTAATCAAATAGCTCAAATTATATTTCATCATTTTCAGTTCATCAAGCAATTAATCATTTCATACATAACATAACATGATTCAACCCAATTCAAATCATATTTCATAATTTTATCAAGTTTCACTATTTTCAATTCTATTCAATTTAGTCCTCTATCTCGTTAATCAATCACAATCATACCAATTTAATTCATAACCATTTTCAACGTACCTCAATATTATGTCGTGAAAAATAGAATAAATATGCAATAATTGAAGTGACTCGAACCATAAAAATACAACTCGAAAATTCAAATTACTCATCGTTGGCTATTGTCTTTTATTTCCCTCTTGATGTCCCAGTGTCATCTTTGGCTACGAAAAATAATTCGAAAATACACAATATCAAATTCTATATCAAATCACATTCAATTACAAAGTCACACATACTCTGCAATTTATTCAATTTAGTCACTAAAACTAGGACTAGGATAACTTTCAATTTAAAGCCTCGGATTGAAATTCGATTTCACAATTACCCATTAGTGGCCTCCTATTTTTTATTCCTACTATTAATTTTACATTTTATTCAATTTGGTCCCTAATAGGCAAAACTATCAGTTAAGCTTTACAATTTAGTCGTTTTCTTAAACCAAGCTTAATTTCTATTAATTTAACACCTAAAATTTCAATTCTCAACAATGAAATTTTTTAAAACTTTAACAGTTTTATAAATTGGTACATGAGCTAACTAAATCAAGCTCTCATTACCTCAAATCTATAAAAATTATAAGAAAATGATATAATTTTGTTTACTTATTGATGGCCGAATGTAAAGATACAAAAAAAAATAGCTTCTTTCTTTGTTTTCTTTATTTTGTACGGTGGAAATGTTGAAGAAGATGATACTTTTCATATTTCCATCCATTATTTGCTATTTATATTAGGTTTATTTATTAATTAAACTTAATTAAATTAGTTAATTACATTAGTTTACTAAATTAATCTTAATTATAACAATATAAATGACCATCATTATAGTCCACTAACTATAAAAAAAAATGGTTTAATAACAATTTTGGTCATTTGGATAGTTATCATTTAGGTCCTCAAGCTTTTTCCAAATTAAAAATCTATAGCAATTAAAATTTTACAATTTAGTTCCTAAACCTTAATTAACTACAATTTTTACTAAATTACTTAACTAAATTTCGATTCATTTATATATCATTTCAATATATATCTCTATTTAATTTTTACAGACTTGATTTATGGAAATGAGGTTCAAAATCGCATTTTCTAACACCACTGGAAATCAGGTTGTTAAATCTCATGTATTAAGTCCAATTGTATGTGCTTATTGAACTTTTGACCTAACAATTTAT
Source organism: Gossypium turneri (assembly GCA_008044935.1). Taxonomy (NCBI): domain Eukaryota; kingdom Viridiplantae; phylum Streptophyta; class Magnoliopsida; order Malvales; family Malvaceae; genus Gossypium; species Gossypium turneri. The sequence continues at coordinate 18,785,965 of CP032583.1, forward strand.
AATTTAATCCTACCCAATATTTGTTTTCTATTCCCAAAATAAATAATATTTATTTAACTAATTTAATTAATCAAATTAATAAAATTAATCTTCCAATTAAATAATTTTCTCAACCCAATTCTGATTTCGTTAAAGTCATGACAGTTTTACTGTAAAAGAATCTATAAGGAAATACATTTAATTTTCATATTCAACTAATTCATAATGACTAATTCATAATGACTAATTATTTTAATTTCATATTTAAACTTCAATTATTTAATTACAATTAATTAAATAATAATTCAAAACCTTAAATTAATTCTCAAGTCATTTCTATACTCAGTGAAAAATCACTTTCATTTGTGAATGCGACCTATTTCTCTAACTTTGTCATTTCTATTCATTTCTGTTCATTTGGTTCTACATGCAATTCATTTATGGTTTCAATGAGCTAGTAGAAGGATTGATTGGACATTTGTAATTAGGGCTCAAGTAATTTATAATTAAGTTCCAACCTTTTGCCTATTAATTATAAACTTATTTAGTTACGATGTCATTCCATTATAATATCATGACTAAGCTCTCCCTAATTACATATCATTACAAAAGCTACTTAATCAGTGCTCGTCTAATGACCTTATCATTAGTGTGCTACTCTTATAGGATATTCTTAATCTCTTTAGGTTAAATTCGTTCTCCCGATATGATCATATTTTATCTTGTGGTAATCATTACATCTTTCTTCATGAAAAGTCAATTACTATCAAATAGTAATTAAGTCATTTATCGCAAAAATAAATGACTTGTGACCATGTTTACTTTTCATCTATCATTTTAATGCCAATGAGAGGATATAATTTTTCCCATTAGTTGAGTTATGAATTCCACTATTATGAATGATACTGTAAGACCCCTAACCCGTATCTGTTGCTGAAACAGGGTTACAGAGCATTACCGGAGTTTTCAAATCAAACGAACATAAATTTCAAACATTTAAACCATATCAATAAACATATTAAATGCAAACCAAAACATTCATATTGTCCCTTATACGAGCCCTTGAGGCCCTAAAAACATGCTAGAAACAAGTCGGGACAAAATCGGAAACTTAGAGAAATTTTTAGAAAATAATGAAAATTTTTAAAGATGCAGGGGTCACATGGCCAAGAGATACGCCCGTGTCTTAGGCCGTGTGGAAATTCGATATAGGGACATACGTCCATGTCCCAGCCTATGTCCTTGCTCGTATAACTCACTGACTTGGGTTACACGGCCAAGCCACACGCCCATGTGCCAAGCAGTGTACCCTTCAAAGTAACCCCACACACCCGTGTGTCAAGCCGTGTGTTAGGCCATGTAACTGCCTGATTTGCAGCCTTTAGAAAGCTACAGGGGACATATGGCCTTGTCACCTAGCCCTGTGTCATACACGGTTGAGACACATGCTCGTGTGGACGAAAATAGACCATTTTACAAGCCATTTTTCTCACCCAGCATGGCATATACCTACAGCCAAAATTGCGCATATACACAAGCCATAAACAAGGCATCAAAATCATGCATAAACAAGTCATATACATATGGTATAATATCATACAACCAATATTCCCTTAGGCACCTCAAATGACAATATGTAAACATGTCTAACTATGTAATCTAATTGACCCAAATTATCAAATAACTTCCAACTAGATTTGCCTCAACACATACCATAAAATCTACTCACTAAAACGTACCAAATGGTACTAAACAATGTCATTCAACTACAAAGTACCAATACACAACTTTTCCAACAAGTTACAAAACCATATATAATATGCATATTCAAACCATAATTTCAACTTCCATAATTCAAACATATGAAGCAAAATATCATGCCTATAAGGCTAATATTTACATGTCAAAACTAAATTCATTTCATCACCAAAAATATCATAACACAAGACAAATCAAATGGCCATTTCAACAACCAAAACGCATTGGCCAAACATTGATAAAAAATGCCTATACATGGCATTACAACCAAAATCAAAACATTTAAAGTACCGATAAAGCTGATGGATAGTGTGATATAGCTTCGACAAGCTTCCAACCCAAACGAGTTTCTGATACATTATAAGACACGAAAAATGACACAGAGTAAGCATATAAGTTTAGTAAGTCCGTATAGCATAGAATATAACTTACCATTTAGTCATATAATAGGTAAGTAAACATAGTATATCCCAACATAATTTGGCCAAATGCCTAAGCACATATACACCAACCATGTTAGCCATGTAAATACATATATAAACCAATAATCAAGGATGAGCAACAATTGATTAAGTTTCATATGCATGTATCATCCAATTCAATTTTCCATATACCATGTAACAATATTTCCTTATAATTCATATATATCCTTGTAATAGTTCGTATCGAACTCTTATCATTTCGTATCAGAATATTGCCAGTTGAACCATTTAGAATACCGTTAGATACCCGGGATAGCTCACATATAGTGTGCTAAATCATATAACCGTAATCCATCAAATCCTGTAATGTATTCTCACACGAGCTGTGAAAATAGGTCAGGTCACACGAGCTGTGTGTCAGAACGTAGCTACACAATGCTGCTCACACGAGCTGTGGAGTATCCATAACACATGTCAGACCTCAACAATCGGTAGGACGTTCAGGACCAACACTCGAATCATGTAAACCCTAATGACATGTCATTTAGATCCTACGAATTCCTAAGGTTCAAACGGGGCTCGGTAATCATCGTACGTCGCTAGATATGCAACCAATATGTACGTATAGCAATTTACAATACAAGTATAATTTAATTAAAAACATATATACACAATTTAATTATACGAACTTACCTCGACGAGTATACGTAGATACAAAAGTGATTAATCCGAGGCTTTCTCTTTACCCCGATCTAAAGCTGCACGAGGTCTGTCTTGATCTATATGGATAAATTTAGCTCAATTTAATATATATTTCATTCAATTTAACCCAAAATAATTTTTTGAAAAATTGCTATTTTGCCCATATACTTTTAATTTCTTTACAATTTAGTCCTTAGCTTGTAAAAGTGGAAATTTATGAAATTCCACCACAACCCACTATGGTCGAATATCAACTAGGTCCTTAGCAAGTCTCATATTTCATTTATTTCACAATTTCACAATGTAAACTTTTTTATTTTTCAATTTAATCCCTATTTGATAATTTTATCAAAAATCACTTAACGAAAGTTGTTTATCTAACAACAGCTATCCATTTTCTTCCACAATTCATCAAAAACCATGCATATTCATTAATGAAAAAATCGTAATAGTTTAACAGTTTCACAAATTAGTCCCGTGCTAGCTAGATTAAGCTACATCGAACCCGAAAACATAGATATCATTTAAAACGGGACAAAAATACATACCAATCAAGCAAAAATGAAGATGGCCGAACCCTAGATTAGGAGAACAATGAATTTTCGGTGGTGGCTTGATGAAATGAAGAAGATGAATGCCTTTTACTTATTTTAATTATCATTTAATTACTAAATTACTGTTATAACCTTTAAAAGCATTAAAATTTACACAAATGTCAATCCATCACATTACACTATCTTTATTAGTGGTCTAGTTACCAAATAAGGACTCTTACTTTAAGGTTCTATAGCTATTTAATACCTTTAGCTACTAGAACTCAACTTTTGACTTTACGCGATTTAGTCCTTTTTATCAAATTGAGCATGTAAACAGTAAAATTTCTTACTGAAAATTTTTATACAATATTACTATCATGTTGTAGGAAATAAAATAATAATAAAATAAATTTTTTGACTTCAAATTATGGTCTCGAAACCACTTTTCTGATTTAACTAAAAACGGGCTGTTACAACTCTCCCCCTAACGAGGTTCGAATATTGCTTTTTCATAGTTTCCTCGGGTTCCCAGGTGGCTTCTTCTATCCTGTGACATTGCCAAAGAACCTTTACTAAAGCTATGTTCTTAATTCTCAATTGTTTAACCTCTATCATGTAATGACCCGTGACCATGTTTACTTTTCATCTATCATGTAATGCCAATAATAGGATATAATTTGCCCATTAGTTGAGTTATGGATTCCACTATTATAAATGATACTACAATTGTAGAAGTTGTATACCCAACGCACCAACTTATAATTCCTTATCTATTTAAACTCAGGCTTTTACTTACGAGAAAGTATACGATTCACGCATACATAGTCCATCATCCACTCAGGATTAAGGTATGTCACACTATAAATATCAAAAGTGAGTAAATCCATAAACATATTTAGGATCTAGTCTACTTGGATCCTATCCAATGTACTATCAGTCTAGTCTGTGACATCTAGTCTCTACCTTTTGAGAGTCAACTGCTCTGATGCTAAAGACAAAACATCTCACCAATCAGACATGCTAGACGTCATATTAGTTTTTCAATCTATTTTCTCATTTCTAATTAAACCAAAGACATGTTTAGGTTTATCTACTAATACAAGTTGTCTTTCTGTATTACGATTCGACTATGTAATACCGCTAGTTAAACATTAGATAACTAGTGAGTCAATATTTACTTCCATTTTGCTTTGCCTGCAAAAAACATTGAGAAAAATATATAAAGGGTATTAATGTAATTAATGAGTGTTATTGTTAAAACAATTTATTCGAAAAATATAAGTATACAAAATAAATATACTACACATAAGGCACCAGATCCAACAATAGTCTTATTGTCTTAAGACACTACTAAAATTGTGTTATACTGTGTTAGATTCGAACCCAAACTTTGTAATGGATCTCGTGTAACCCTGTGACTATTAATTTGAGATTGTTGGACACTTGTAATACTTGAATAGAATTTAAAAAGAAAATAATTTGAATTATATTATGTTTATATATATGCTTTATAAATTTGTAAAATGATTCATATTAGTTTGAGTTGCTTCGACAACCTAACGTGACATCACACATTTGGATCCGACGACTGAGTTGAGTGTGGGGTGTCACACTAATCCTATTGAGGTATTTGGCTAGTCTTCCCAACATCGCGATCTTCAAGATAGGAATCTGAATTCATTTTTTTATATGTGTAATTTATCTTATCATTACATCTAATATTTTTTTAATATCTAAATATGATTTTTAATACTTCAAAAGTTGTAAAACTAATTTAAGATTCTTCACTAATTAACTTAATAACTCTAATCATATATAGGTAAATTTGATAACGTCGTTGAGTCTACAAACGGAGACATGTACTATCAAATAATAAGTTCTTTGATCTTGTTAATTTGTTTTCGTTAGTAACCAATTATGGCAAATTATTGGGGAATATGATGATAATGAAAATCTAGACTAAAAATAGTCATCCTGATTAAATTTTATTTATTTATTTATCAATATTACGAGCCTTTCCCTAATATTTCAGGTTTAAACAAAACTGGTTTTAGAGAATATAACTGTGTTGATATTTTATTAAGAATATATTTAGTTTAGAGAAAATATGTGTGTTTATATTCATGTTTTTTAATATAAGTTGTTACGCCTTAATAATTCTGCAAGTTCATGTATTAATGCAATATTCATCATATTTATTTATTTTAGTTCTAAATTTAATTAAATAATAATTATTAATATAATTAAAGGTTAAATTTTAGACACTAAAAATGAGTTTTTAACACAAAGAAGTTGGGCAACGGAAAAAATCTGTTAATGCTGGGGCGGGGGAGGTGGGCACATTGTAGAGGCAGACGAGTTTTACCGAAGATCTATGGTTCAACCGATACGAACTTTTAAACAAAAACTAGTTTTGGTTTTGAAACCGAGAACAATAAAACTGAAAAAGAAAAAAAAGCAAGAAACTTGGTGCTATATATGAACAAAAAAATTAAAACTAATGTTATAAATAATTCCAATTTGCTGTATTCATTCCATCACCAACACTAACAAAATCCATTACCAGTTCCAATCAATATCTTTGTACCTTCTAACCCTTGCGAGAGGACAACCATGGCAAATAGTAATTCAAGCTCCTACACCACTGGAATGGAGGAAACGAAAAGATCGACAGAGGTTTGCCTTACATTTCCTCCCAAAGTCATCTCTCCAGGCTTGGCTACTATACTGGTTGAAAAAGATAAAGATGAACAGCTCATGACCTATTCTGGGCCGAGGCTTCATTGTCAGATGGTTGTCATTTTTGTTCTCACTCAAATAATTCATAGTCTGCTCAAAAAATTGGGACTGCCATTGTTCATCTCCCAGATTCTTGTAAGTGCATGCATGCCCTCAAAATGATAACATTTTTATTCTTTTTTTTAGGAAATTCTGATAAAAGGGTTGTCGTTTGTCAATAATTTTTCTTAATGCAGGCAGGAATATTACTCAGTCCTATGCTTTTCAGTGATCGACATTCTTTGGTTAACATATCAGAGGATAGTGTTTCGGTTTTGGGGACAGTGGGAGCCTTGGGTTTTGTGTTCTTTTTGTTTCTAAGTGGGGTGAAAATGGACCTCAGCTTGACTCTAAAATCTGGAAAGAAGGCCATATGTATTGGTTTGCTCACAGTGGTGGTGCCTCTGATATTTTGTATGACCACAATTAAGAATCTTCACCCAGAAGGCAATGAGTTTTCAAACAAAAGTTTCTTTCTCGCAGTAACATATTCTGGAACTTCATTTCCGGTCATACATAGCCTTCTTAGTGAGCTAAAAATCCTGAACTCAGAACTCGGCAGGCTTGGATTATCTGCAGCACTTATAGGTGACATTGTGACATTAGTTCTTACCGTGTTTAGCCTATGGGTGAAAACGGGAATTGAAAAAGGAATAGAAGAGGCTCTAATGGATGTTGGACTGGCTCTGCTCTTTATTGTAATCGTGGTGTTTGTGTTGCGACCAGTGATGAAATGGATGGTGAAACGCACGCCTGAGGCTGGCCAAATCAAAGATATGTGCTTTTTTATCGTCGTTTTGGCATTCATGATGTCACCTAGGTTCACTAAACTATTTCGTGTATATTTTCTATTTGGTCCATTTATTCTGGGCTTGGCTGTCCCAGATGGACCCCCTTTGGGATCCGCTCTAGTCGAAAAGTTAGACCCTATAATTTCAGGATTGTTTTTGCCTATATTTGCTACAACATGTGGCCTAAGGTTTGATCCGTCTTACTTTAAGGACTCTACCAAGTTTGCATATCACCAAGCCATTGGAGCTGTGGTAACACTTTTGATCAAATTTGTGGTCTCTCTTCTAGTGCCCTTATTATGCAAGATGCCCACAAGGGATTCTTTCGCACTTGCGTTTATAATGATATCCAAAGGAATTGTTGAGATGGGTTCCTACAGCATCATGAATGACAGCAGAGTATGTATTTCTTCTATTGTTGAGATGATAATTGACATAAGTAGAGGTGTCTAATGCTTTCTTGTTTGATTCCCTTAAACAAATGCAGGTTATATCAGAGGATTTATTTACTCACATGACTATTGTGATCATTTTGGTTGCAAGCATTGTGCCAATACTTGTGAAAAAGCTTTATGATCCATCTAGGAAGTATTTATGCTTTCAAAAGAGGACCATCATGAACTCCAAGCTCAACCAGGAGCTTCGATTGATCAGTTGCGTTCATGTGCCAAGTAATGTCAGTTCTATTATCAACCTATTTAATGCCTCATGTCTGATTAGAGACAGCTCCATTGCTTTGGATGTCCTTCACCTTGTCAAGCTTAGTGGACGAGCCACACCGCTTTTCATTGCTCATCATAAGCAAAAGAAAACACAGCCCAACAAGTCGTACTCCGAGAATGTCGTGCTCGCTTTCGAACAGTTTGAGCGGGACAATAGGGAAGCTGTATCAGTGAACGTTTTCACCGCAGTATCTCCACCAAATTTGATGTACGAGGATATATGCAACCTTGCCATGGACCGCCTTACATCCTTTATAATACTCCCGTTTCACCGGAGGTGGTACATTGACGGGAGTATCGAATCAGAAGATCAAACCATAAGAAGCCTGAACTTCAACATCCTTGAAAGGGCGCCTTGCTCGATAGGGATCCTTGTTGAAGGACGCCGCAACCTAAAAGGCTCCAATGTTAGAGATCCATTAGCATCAAATAACTCCTCATCCTACAACATTGCAGTGATCTTCATGGGGGGTCAAGATGATAGGGAGGCTCTAGCGCTAGCTAAACGCATTTCCCAAGACAAAAATGTTAGCCTTACCGTAATCCATTTCAAAGCTGCAAACAGCTTAGGCCCCATCCTAACCGAGAATGATAGAATGCTTGATGATGCAATGTTGAGTGACATTAAACAAAGTAAATGCTTAACATACATTGAGAAACAAATAAAAGATGGACCGGAAACTTCAAATTATCTTCGATCCATTGTGGAAGACTACCAACTTATCATTGTTGGGAGACGATACAAGAGGGAAAATCCTCAGACCTCAGGTCTACAGGAGTGGTGTGAATTTCAAGAGATTGGGATTATTGGAGACTTACTTTCATCTGCAGATTTTATTGGCAAATATACTTTGTTGATTGTGCAACAACAACAACAAAGGACTACTTGAGCCCCAATGCATAGGATAGGATAAATCTGTAGTAATCTTTTTTCATTGTCACTAATGGCATTAGATAGGATATGTGTATTTATATATTTTGTTTTGACAGTTGTACAAATATAAATATATTCTATTCAGGGAATAACTAATTTTTAATTTAATTTAGCTATTAATTATTACAAAATTATGGTTTTCATCCTCTACTATATTCAACTTAAAAGATTTAGTGATTGTAATTTAATCTGCTATAATATGATTTTCTTTTATTACTAAAATATTAAGGAAAAATATTTAGTACACTGCCAGTGAAGTTTTTAGACTTCACTAGTAGGGTGAGGGTGATGATAAATGTCCTATAGGGATATTAAAAAAAATATTTTAAAAAATAAATATAAAAAATAGATATATTGTAATTTTTAAGGCTGATTGTGAAATAAAAAATGTACACTGATAGTGTATCAAATACTAACCGTATTATTAGTGATATGTCTTAGTTCATATTACTAACATCATTAAAAGATTAGCTTAATATAACATTTGGTATCTAACCTTTAACACATTTTTTCCTAATTTAATTTCTAAGCCTTTTGTTTTGTCCAATCTGATACATAAACTTGTCATACGTTATACAAATTACTCAAATTCATTAACAATTTTTTTGAGGAAGTAAAAATAATCAATGTATGTCCGAGATGTAGTAGATGACATGAACTAATTTTTTTTTTTTGTATTTTAAATGTTCAATTACTTTTAGTTTATTTATTTTATTTTATTTTAACATAATGATTTTCTTTTATTTCGAGTTTTTAAATTTCTTGTTTTCTTCTTCAATATTTATTCTTTAAGCATAGCTCAAAGCACATTATTTGAATTCATATTTCCTTTGATAACGACAATATTTTTGTGGAATTTAAGACTTTGTGAAGACCAAGTCATGCTTTAAGCATGTAACACCCAGTTTTTGGTGGGTACTAAGTTTTGGTGAGTAGGCTGAGAATAATCCATGGAACGCGGCTCTATCCACCCAATAGTTGTTTTTGGCGTATAAGATCGGGCACATAGCAAACGTTAGAATATTATGTAGGGATCGAACTCAGAATGTGTTAAGTTGTAAGGAAGGGGAGTTTGGCAAAAGTATTGAGAATTTTGTAAGTTGGAGTTATCGCCGAAGGTATTGTACGCCAAGTCCATTGAGTTACTGTGCTAGTTACGTTAAAAAAAGTTTTGATTACAAATGGATAGAACCGAAGAACCAAGTATATAATTTATTGGATTTTCAATTAGGTTCTCTCTACAGTTGTAAACCATTTAGAAATGCAGTGCTGAAAGTTTTGACACATGTCAAGTTCCAATAAGGACTTAGGTTAAATATGTGGATATTAAGGGTAAAAAAAGGAGGGAGTTTTTCTTCTTTCTTCTAAAGTATTGTTATCTAAATATGGAGGAACCAAAAAGTATTTCCTTCCCCTTTAAACTGGAGTTGTAAATCTGGATCTTTGTTAGTGACTACTCCATGTCAAGGTAAGTACTGTGACCCCACATGTTAAAGTTATGAAAGATTAAGTCTGAATACATGCATGGATAGTAAACTGAAGAAGTAAGGCTTTATGTGAGGGTTATCTAGGTTTAAGATGATGGTAAAGGTTACGAATGAGTTTTAATGGTATTCTCTTGTTTAATAAGCAGTGGTTACTGTAGTTTCTTGTTGGATCTGGAGTTCAAACTGCTATCTGTGGTTGTCAAGTGAGTCTTTATGCTAACTCTTATATGTGTACTGTTTGTACTAAAAGATCTGCAGAAAACTAGTTAAAAAGGTGATGTCGAGATCTTGAAATTTATCGTATGATATATTTGTGACTATTTAAGAGACCACTTAAGGATATTTATGATTATGTGTTTGTTGAGGATGGTATGTACATCTGGTATAGATCTGATGATTCAAGTAACATGATAGGGAGTTTGATTGTATATGTGTGTCTTAGATGTATGCTATGATGTATATTATGAGTAAGTTAGTTATCTAAATGGTGAATGAGGATTGTGTTAATACATGATGGGTCTGTCAAGTGAGTTCGTGTCTGTTCACCCGGTGTTGTCAAAAGGGGTCCGTCAAGACTTTAAACACAAACTCTAAAAAGCAACCCCATGGCCATGGCACCTTTTGGAAGGAATTAAAGGACAGTTATTACCCAATGGGGTTCTCTGCGTGTCCCAAGATGATAATGGGAAAACCTCACATAGCGTGAGTTTAGGCAAATCTATATCGTAAACACGTCATGAAAGAAATGCTTTTGTGGCAAATATGCCTGTGGTGAATCATGAAAGAAAAGCATTTGTGGAGAAATATGAAAGGAAATATTTTGTGGCGAATCATGAAAGAAAAACCTTTGTGGCGAATTATAAAGGGATAGCCTCTGTGGCGAACCCTACAAGGATAGCCTTTGTGGCATACTCTAGAGGGACTGCCTTGTGGCGTGTCTTAATAGGACTCTCAGTGAAGAGGTTGAAGGATATTCTTTATAGCGTGTCATGGTAAAGCCTTCATGGCCTATACTAATGAATTTCCCTAGTGGTGCATTCTGTATTGCTCTTAAGCGTAATCAGTGGAGTCAATAAGAACAAAGTGTATCTATGGACTGTATGGTAAATTATTATGTAAGACTAAGACTCAGTCGGAAATAATGAATTGAAGAGAAATAGAGATGTAATGTGTAATACCCTAACCCGGATCCGTCGCCGGAACAAGGTTACGGAGCATTACCGGAGTTTACAAAATTAATTATCAAACATTTCATTTCATCTAGCATTCATATTAGAAACCAATAAAAATTATACATATTATCCCTTAAACGAGCCCTCGAGGACCAAATTACTCATTAGAAACAAATAGGGACTAAGTCGAAAACTCAGAAAAATTTTCAAAAATATTTAAAATTTTCAATATTGTAGGGGTCACACGGCCGTGTGTCCAGGTTGTGTGACTCACATGGTTTGGAGACACGCTTGTGTCTCAGGCCGTGTGGGCATTATGTTTTGTGCAAATTTAAGATACAAGGGACGCGACCACACATGGTTGAGACACACGTCCGTATCTCTTCCCGTATAGACGAAAATAGGTCATTTTACAAGCCATATTAACTAATTTGTTACTAACCTAGCCCCACCAATTCGTAAATCTGCAAACTATAATATGGCATTCGACATAAGCTAAAATAAGTGACTAATCTCAATAATTTACATATAGACCAATATTAAACAAAATACCTATACATGTCAGTATGACCAAAATTAAAACATTCAAAATTACCGATAGAACCGATGGATAGTGTGATATATCTCCGAAAAGCTTCCAACCTAATCGAGCTTCCAATAATCTGAAAAGTAAAAGAAAACAATTACGTAAGCAATGAATGCTTAATAGGCTCGTATAAAGTTTAATCATATCAATTAATTTTAAATAAGAAATTTATACATATCCAGAATAATCCAATATTGATACCACAATATTCATAAAGTATATTCAACAACTTTAACTATTCCAAATTTCTAAATTTTCATTTGCATTTCTTTACTTTCCTCACTCATTCCATATGCATAACTCACCAATCATAAACATATCATACCACCATAACCATAAGCTAATGCATTTGAACTTAGCCCCTTTTTAAAATTAATCACATGATAAACCATTTCATAAGAAATTGCATAACTTAAAACTTACCACTCTTTCAAGAGCACAAGTATATTTTTATTTGAGCATTTACCCTTTCAACGCATCATATAAATAAACATATTACCATTTAACCAGTAGCTTGGCACTTGTCTAAACATCAACAATAACACTTTGTTAGCATACTTGAACATGTTTCATATAAATTCAACATTGATAAACTTATTTTATCAACATATCACACTTGAATTTATTACTCATCACAACTTCAATCGATGAATACACTTATTTCAGATCAACACCAATAATAACATTAAGTCTTCAAACATTAATTTCATATGTCACTTATCAGATCTTACCGAATCGGGGAACGGCTTACGGATATGAGTACATCATATTTAGAAGCCCGAAGGTTGCACAGAAGCACAAAGTGCTAAACAGAAACCTATAAGGGTTGAACTAAAGCTCGTAAGAGCTGAACAGAAACCTATAAGGGTTAAATTGAAGCTCAAAAGAGCTAAACGGAAACCCATAAGGGTTAAACTGAAGCTCAAAAGAGCTGAACAGAAACCCATAAGGGTTAAACAAAAACTCATATGTGTTAACTAAAGCTCATAAGAGCTAAACGGAAATTAAACATGAAAGTTCGCAACAAATGCTGAACCTTAGTTTACTTGGGTAATTTGAGTTCAATTTCTCCTTTGCACTGAACGACTGTATCAATCCCGCGTTCCACTTTAGCTGAATGCTCATTCCAATTCATAATACAGTAATATTTCAATTTTATTCAATAATATATTAAATACATAATAAATTTAACAACATTTCATTTTCAATAATATATTAAATATGTAACATCTTTTAACAATTTCTAGATAATTATTAAAATTTAACCATACGAACTTACCTAAATTAAAGTGAAATATTTGCAGGAGTTCAGGGACTGTTCCGCTATTTTTCTTTTTTATTCATGAGTATCTTTAGAATATTGTTCTAAAATATAAAATTTCATATTCATTAGCATATATTTCAGTTCCAATTCATTTCACAAATTATACCCTTCAATTTTTTCAAGTTTACATAATTACCCCAGCTTTTATAACTTTTACAATTTAGTCCCTTATCTAGTTAATCTATCAAATCAATTAATTTTTCTTGATTAATAATTTATCCAAATATTGTAGGCTATCATACAAAACTTAATAAAAAAAATTTAATACCAAACCCTAATATTTTAACTATTTTCACAATTTGATACTAATATCAATATTCAACAAAATCACTTTACATTATCATCATACAACAAAATTAATCTCTAAACCCACTTAATATTAATAATTTATTTCAAACATTAATTTAGACAATAAAAAAATTCATTTCATGCAATTTTTGTCATTTTTACATTTTTACAAAATTACCCCTAAAATTTTACTTTTATTCAATTTAGTCCCTGAGCCTAAAACATGTAAATTAGCCATTTTTAATGTAAACCCATGCTAGTTGAATATTCATATATATTTTCCTCCTCCTCCTCTACATTCCACATCCTTAATGTATATAACATGCTTATACGTAACATCATCTATAATTCCACTATTTACTTATATATTCATTCAAAGTTGTCCACTTGAGTCATAGTCACTAAATTATTTATATCTTGAGCTATAGAATTCTAAATTAAGAATTGCTTGATTTTTTTTGAAACTAGACTCAGATATCATTCTACCATAAAAATTTCAAATTTATAATTTAGTTAATAAGTACAGTAAAATCTTAAAATTTATCCATGTTCTGTTGTTTGACAACTTCAATCTTTCTTTACTAAAAATTAATTATCTCTTAGTACAGGGTTTGGATGATGTTTCCATTTGCTTTTCTTGAAAATAGACTAATTAAGAATTTAAACATATAAATTTAAACCCCTAAGTATTTTTTTACAATTTTTGATGATTTTTCAAAGTCAAAATAGGGGAACCCGAAATCATTTTGACCTTGTCCCACAAAATTTATTATATCTCATAATTTACAATTCCATTGCTTACACCGTTTATTCTATGAAAAACTAGACTGAATAAAATTTAATTTCATATTTTATTCAACCTCTAATTCGATTTCCAAAATTTTTGGTGATTTTTCAAATTTGAACCATTGCTACTGTCTAGAAACTATTTTAATGTTAATTTTACTCTTTCATGGTTCTTTGTATTAACTTTCATTTAGACAAACATAATCATTATACTTTTAATTATTGTCCAATTTAATCCTTAAAAATCACTTATCATCAACTTTTATTATAACTTCTCTTATTTCAATTATAAATTTCACAAGTTTACAATTTAATTCCTAATATCTTGAAAATTCATTATTTATTATAATTTCACTTTAACATCACTTTGTAACTAATTCATTAACACTTAACATTCCATTTAAACTTCCTAACACAATACTTTATTTCACACATAAACTTTTGTACACTTTACAATTTAGTCCTTAAAAAATTTAATGTAACTTGAAATTTTCCCACACATTCACTTTTTGTATCATCACGCTTCATTTTTATTCTCTTTTAAACATTCAAATTCACATAACCTATTTTGTTTACTTTACAATTTATTCTCTTCTTCTACTACTTCAATATACCATTTTAATTTTCATACATAATATTAGCTTATTCACAATTAATTCAACTAATTTAGCATACTCTATACTTAATTAAAATTTAAATAAAGTAAATTTCTTGAAGTACTTACCTTGTCTCTTTAATTTCCTCACTTTTTCTACCATTTTCTCCACTTTCACTTCCAATTTCTCTCTTCCAAGATGATATTTTAACTCTCTAGTGTCTCTACTTCACTTCTTCTTTTGGGTGGTTATGAAAATTTTCAAAGAATTTGAGAGAAAAAGTGGGATTTCATGGTAAAGGACCAAATTGTAAAGAAAAGAAAATTTATTTTCTTCCTCTCCTTCTCATGTTGTAGCATGGAAGGATGAAGAGAATTATTCATCTTTCTTTGCTTATGTACTAAATAAAATAATAATAAAATAAAATAATTAAAAAATAAAGTCAAAATATTAAATAAACTATTATTTATTTATTTGATTTTAATATAAAATATCACCAACATCATCATTACTCTTCAAAATTATCTTCCTTGCTAAATGACCATTTTTCCCTTTTATGATCTTTTAAAATTTCATCCTTGAGTCATCACTTAATTTGGTAAAATTACGATTGAGTCCCTCATATATCTTCACCTATTCAATTTGGTCCTAATTCATCCATTTTCCTTAGTTTCTAGATCATTCCACCCTTAAAATATTTGCACTATTAGTCCTTCAAATTTCTCATATTTATACTTTAACCCCTTAAATTTTGAGTATTTACTTTTGGGTCACAAAACTTTTCTCAATTTTGCGATTTAGTCCTTTCTTGGAATTAATATATCATAATATACTTTCCAATGTTGACATAACTCAAAATTTCCCTTTTTGTCACTTTATTCCCTTATTTTACTATATCAAGGATAATATCTTACTTTCTTATTGTAGTAATTTTCGGGGTATTACATAATGTGTTACCATTGAAAATGTATTATGACTAGGGGCATGAATTTGTATGACCAAAGGAAGTACCTGTGATCTACGCATGTGTTTTTTCTAGAATTATGATGAGGTGATGACTCAGACATTGAAAGTGTAAGTGATGCATCGAAGACATTTTTAAGAAAAAAGAAATAGTTTCAGAGTGAGACATAGTATCAGACAAATATAATGGAATAGAACTTGGGGAAGTATTTGTCAGAGACAAAGTTGAAGGTTAAGAACAATGAGATCATCTATATAAATTATAGGTTGAAATGCACAAATATGACTCAAGTAAATGATGTTTTCTCACTAAGCTATTATGAGCATACACGAGTTTATACTTTTGTTTTAGGTTGAATGTGAGTATAAGTCAAGAGGAACGATGCCAAGACTACACAAAGGAAAGGGTGTAGTGGGTTATTATACATACAAAGCAAGTTTGGCAGCGTATTCAAAGTTTGAATTGTCATTGAGAATTCCATACTTGATGTGTATGTAATAGATTAGGATTTCAAATCAAATATCATTGTATTTTAATTACCACGTGTTGTAGTTGCATTTACTTCTTGTACATGTTTATGTATTCAAGTTAGAAATTTTTTAATTAAGTCATAATTGATTGTAATTCCTATAAGTAGGCTAAGTTTGTGCCAGTATTTGTTGGTAATACCCAATATCAAGATTCGGTTATTCAGATAGGCTAAGTCGATTCTTGGACCACGAAGGTGAAGACGCCTTGTATGCATAATACACTGAATCTGGTAGAGTTAGTCAAGTATGTTGAAATTATTCTATTATGTGATAAATGTATTAACAAGAGTTTAATAAAGAGAAATGATGATTAGACAAAGAGGCAAGAGAAAAGCAAATGATGGTTTCATTGCTAAAGGTAAAATACATTAACTAAGAAAATAAAGAACATAATTATACAAAGGAAATTTCATTCCTCACCCTCATTAGTCTGATCAGTGGGTACAGTTGGGATCTCTTCAGTTGGAAGAGGATCTTCCCTATCATGTTCTTCAATAATGGGCATAAGTGGAATGATAAATTCATCTAATTGTTTCCATTATTCGCCCTATGGATGATAAACATCAAAGTTAAGTGACTTAGTAGAAAAGTCTTTTAAGCAGTCGAAATGTACTCTTCTAATATCAAGAGGACGTGCGACCACTTGGGCGTACAAAATCAAATTTGATCTCCATTTTGGCAATACCTCAATAAGATTCTTTTGAGTATCCTCTTGAAACTTTCTAAATGTTTCCTTGCAAGATTGGTGTAGCCTCTCTAACTCTGCCTTGTGACTTTCTTCTTGACCTTTAAGCTTCTCCACTAAGATAGATTTCTCATCCTTCAAGTGATTAATCTCTTCTTTCAACTAATTATTCTCTGCTTGAGCATCCCCGTGCTTACCCTTCAGAGTTGTGATTGTTATATAATCTTGAAATCAAATTTCTTGAATCTTATTTTTTTTTTTGGCAGAATTCAGCCAAAGCATCTTCACCTGATTTCACAGATTTTTCTAAAATTACTTTCATGTTGTTGTAATGCTTACCAGCTTCCTTGAGAGTCACAGTCCAAAGACCATGTTCAATAGACATGATCTTTGAGATTTGAGCCATCAATGATAGAGGACCCTCTCGAATTAAGGTAAGAGGAGAAAGCTTCGCTTAATTATAGAGGTAGCAAACTTAGTTGTTGCTGAAATATGGAGCTGAGAGACGTGGTAGATGACACTGACTCTAAAAGATCACACTAATGAAGATTTTTTCTGATTCATTAGGGAAAGTATTACGTGTTTAAGGAAGAGAGACAGTTGACTGAATTAAAGGAATCATCTCTGTGGGATTCACTGACAATGAAGGATCAGGAATGTGTATGGGAGAACCTGTTTGAGTGGAGGACTCTTCAGGTGCTAAAGGAATCTCGAGAAGAGCAAGAATCAGAAATGAGTGGGTGACTGCAGTAACAAGCTCCTTATTTCATTTATGCCTTACTAGTGGAGGGCATTCACTACTTTCAGATTCTTGAATGCTCTCATCTAATTTGGCCCTTTTCTTTATCTTCCTTGTTGCTGTCTTACTTGGTGGAGCAACAGTAGTCTTCTATTTTCCATAAGCTCCCTTAAAAATCAAAGAAATATCCATGTTCTGAGGATGAGAATGTGATGAAGATCATGCACCACCAACAGGAGAATTAGCTTGATCTGAAGTAGAATCTGTAACAAGATTTGTTATAATTTTCCAATTTCTTGGGTGAAGACTACAAATAGTGTAAAAGTATAATGGAGGCTCACAGATGCACCCCAATAAGATGTACATTGAATTGGTAGATCGTGATACATGAAAATAGTTTTGTAGCCTCTGGTAGGGCAAATGTATAGTGCAAACTAGATTGACAAATCACGACAAAGGATACAAACAAAGTAATACGAATGGAATATATTACATGAATCTGACTAAGGATTTGGGTATGTGGATGTAATGAAGAAGGTTTATTTGTATGGTTATATGGGCATAATTTATGCGCCAAAGGAATAGTAAATCGACATATAGACTGACTATGTATAGTACTCGCCATAGGGTGAACCGTGTAATTGCATTTGAGTCTTTGATATTATCTATTGAAGTATTAGTGGTTATTGATAAGACTTCTTCTAGAACTCACTAAGTTCTTTTGAACTTACCCGGTTTTATTTTCCTTCTTAGGCTTACTGTTGAAGGAAGACATCCTGTTAGACTACGCCAGAAGATATCTGCTGCTGTGAGACTTCTGTTATTTTGTACTATGCATGACATATTGGAGGGGTGACTGATTGTAATTTGAGAAGAAATTGTACTCAAAACCTATGTTGATAAACTATGTTTTAATGAAGCTTTATTTGAGATATGAAATAATTTTCCAGTGTTATATTTCATACGATGAAAACTATCTTATTAAAGCTTATACGCCACATGGCTTACATTTTATTTTATTATTTTATTAAATGTTTAACACGAAACCCCAATTTTACAGAGTATACGCCAAAAATAGTGTTAAAGATAGATGATTTTTTTTGTAGTGACACATCATACTCAGATCCTCCTAAAAGGTTGGATGGCATATTACAGATTGCTTGGCTTTATTTGTGTTGGAATTATTTGATTTCCTTAGTTGGTTTTATTTAATTTTGTTAAACGATGTTCTGTGCTTTTCAATCTATTTATGCGTACAAGTAAAATCATGATTAAGTTTCTGTTACATGATTAATGTGAAGGAATGTATGAATTAATTAATTAATCTGAACAAGGTTTTCATTAATCGACATAATACTTGTATGGTGCAATAATTAAGCATGTAAGGATTAAATCTGTAATAATACCAAAACTATTATTACCTTACATAACCCTGTAAATTGTTTTACTTATGAATTTTTAAATCTCTTAAACATAGAAATATGTGAGATAGGTTTAATAATTAATTAAGTTTAATGTTTTACTAAGTGTGATTAGGGTTAATAAATGTTTGATTTAGCCATGGAATTTTTGTAACATCTTTTAATAAATTAAATAATTCTAAACTTGAAAGGATGATTATTCTGACATTCATATGCTATTGTGATAAACTCTTAAGACTTGCCTAATTTTTGGTATTCAATTTCATACTTAGATAATCTTTAGTTTATTAATTTAGAATAGTTAATTCACATTTATTTGTTTGCCCCATATTTTTAACTCATGCTATTTTACTTAAACCAATTTGTATAAATTCTAACTTCTCACAAAGAATTGCTTAACAGTCCCTGTGGAGACGATAACTCAATATACTTGTCAGAACTATGTAAACTTGCATATTTTTGTTGTTCCAGTGCTGATTTTCAAGTTTGAAAACTCAGTTTACTTGCAACGAGTTTTTGGATGGGATTCAGGCATTTTTGGGTTGAGATGTCTGCATAGCTTTTGAAGATCTATCTCTTAGCTTTAAAACAACTTTGCATCATTCGATTCCGAGTTTTGGAGATCAAGTTATGACCATTTTAGTGAAGACTATGAGAGCAGAGTCTCTAGAGGGGATTATTATGAAAATTACGAGCTTGGGGCTTTTAATTCGAGTTTAAATCATATTGGGTTCAAATTTTAGGCTTAGTTTTTATTATATATGAGTCCAATATTATATTTATTAGGTTTTATTATTTATTTATACCAAATTTTAAATTTTTTTTTAAAAGTATTTCAAGTTAATTAGGAGTTATCTTTCTTAGCCAACAAGAAAGTTTAGTTTAAAATACTTCTTGTTTAGATTAATAGAGTTTCAATATACTTGAGAATTTTATTTAAAATGTAATTAGCTAGCCTGTATAAGGGCCTCTGTATTGTTCATTAAAGATACAATTGTTTTTATTAATAAAGTTTTTAACTCTGGGAGTTAGTTTCTTTGTACAAGATTTCTTTCTTTTGATTTTTAGAAGTAGTTTTCTTCTCGATTTTCTTTAAGTAGTCGTGAGAATTCTTTTTTTATCCTTCAATTTTCCAAGGATTATTTCTTGGAAAGTTTATTAGAGCCGTTAATTGAGTTTCACTCAATCCATGCATGTATCATTCCCCCTTTCCTCGAAAAGATTCGTCCCCGAATTTTTTCTTTGGTTGAAAAAGAAAAAATATTTATCATAGGTGGAATGGTTTAATAAAGCTCTTCTCAAATGATCAACAAATTCTTGAAATAATGAAATAAGTCCACTAGACAAATTCATGTTAAAGTTAGTGAAAACATAATCATTCATATATTTCAAATAGGTTCTCTTTTTCTTTCCATTCTCTTTTTCAATGTGAATTGAACTCTCTAATTTTACCTCATAAGAATTTTCACTGTCCAAAGTTGGACCATTAAATTGACTTTTATCGCTCAAGGTCTCTTTTCTCTCAGTCTTTCTCCATAAATCATCCTCATTTCCCTTTAACCCCTCACAAAATTTTGAACATATTCATCACAATACAACTATGTAGGAGGAGAATAGATGTCTAACTCATCCAATTCATAGACTCTAGGAAACAATTCTCACTATCAATTTTTTCCTGCTCACAAAGTTCACTATCACTGTCATCATAGTTTGCACTATTACTATCATCATAGCTCACACTATTACTATATAGAAAAAAATCACATTTATTGTCTTCACAAACGATGTCACTCGAAGTTTCTTGCTCATTTAAATAATCTTATTCAATGATAGCAGTAGACAAAAACTTCTCAATAGGCTCTGTGTCATACTTACGTTCCTCAGCTTGCAAGGATCGTGTGACTATTAGCATCAATTAAGTTGAGAGAGTTTGGATGTTTTCTTAAATGAATATGTTGGACATTTAGAGTCTTTATGACCGTTTGCATCACACCACATGCACTTGATATGTAACAGCCTATTTTTAGTGGTGTCGGAAACAGTGATTTCGGGGCCACCAAATTCGACGAGTAAGTTCATAAATATTATTTAATATTTACGAATCAAGTGTGATTTTTACAAAAGCTTTTGATTTGATAATTTATGTTATTTAAGCGATTTATTAAGTTCAAGTGGTTTTAGAAAATGAGGTATGGGGACCTTGTTTTTATAAACTAAGCTATAAATATTATTATAAAAATTTACGGAGGGTCATTAAGGTGGTATTAAAGTTTTGTTAAGAAATTTTAATATTTCAGTAGTTAATTAAGAGAAAATGATCAAATTAAAAAAAGTGCATTCCCGGAACTCTGTTCCCGTAAATCAGACTAAAAATAAAAATATTTACGAAGCTAGTTGTGTAATTAATTAGGTTTCAATTAAGTGAATTGGCTTGAATTAAAAGTAATTAGGTACAAGGACTAAATTACATATAGGGTGAAAGTTGAACTATAGATTAAAAAAATTTAAGGGACTAAATAAGCAATTATGCCATTAGCATTAAATGAGGCAGTATAAGGATGAAGATATTTATAAAATTTAAAGTTAAAATATATATTATAATATTATAATATTATATCTTAATTATTAAGTATATATATTATATTATATTATATTATATTATATTATATTATATTATATTATATTATAATGATAAAATAAAGAATAAGTAAAAAGAAAGAAAGATAGAAACGAAACAGAAAGAAAAAGAAAGAAAAGAAAAAGGAAAGAAAGGAAGGAGAAAGCAACGGCCTTAGGGGCTTCAATTGTTCAAAGTTCAATTGGTTAGTCAATTTTGTCCCTTTTTTCTTGTAATATTTATTTTTTTAGAATTCTAGTGTTAAATACTACCCGACCCATGTCAAAATTTTAGAAATTATTAAGTTTTTAAGTGTTGTCTATGTTGAATAATTTTAGTATTAGGGATTAAATTGATAGATTTTTAAGCTAGAAATGAAAAAGGATTAAATTATAGAACAAATTGTAAATTTTGAGTAATAGGGACTAAATTGTGAAAATTTTAAAATTTAGGGATTTAAGTGAAATTAGAGAGTTAAATCTAGTTTAAAGTGGAAATTGAATGAAAAAATAGAATTGATTGTGAAGAAATAAATGTATTATGAAGAAATAAAGTGGAAATTGTGAATATTGGTTGTATTAGAAAGTGAATTGAAACCTTATTAATTGTATCAGGCTGAGTCAATATAGATGGCATGCCATAGGATTGGAAGAGTTCAGGGATTTCTTCGACTTCAAGTCGATGAGACACTGGGTGTCAATTTACTACTTCGGATTAATTCGATGAGGCACTGGTTGCCAATTTACTTTGGTTTAACCGATGAGACACTGAGTGTCAAATTATTACTTCGAATTATCCAATGAGGCACTGGGTGCCAAACTGGTGTGTTTTGGTTGGATCCATGTATCCGTCCGAGTTTGAGTCATGTTAATAGGGGTAAATGAATAATAAAGTTTTATAATTGATATTGAAATTGTATGGTGTGAGAAATGGAAGTGAAATAGTGAATTGAAAATAGAATGTGAAATATGTTGTAAATATATGGAATGTAGGAGTATATACTCATAAAATGACAATGGAATGGATATTGCAATTGTATAATGAAATATGAAATAAATTGTAAAAGCCATTTATATAGAAAGTATGAGAATTGAGATATTTGTGAGACAAAAGAAATATGATATGGTTGTTGTAATAATTAAATATTAATTTGTGTCTATATTTCAATTGTATATTTGTAATTTCTTATCTTTAAATATTTGGATTATAGAAATACCATTGAGTTTATACTCAGAGTACGGTTTTGTTTCTCGTGCGCAGATTAGGTACTTAACTTTTGATCGTCGATTCAGCATCCAACAATGATCTCGAACTCAAATGTGGTGATGTTTATCCTTTGTGTCGGCATGTACCTAGGGTGTCTAAATAATAGTTATTTTGTAGTTTGATTGTAAATGAGGTTATAAGCTTAATATTGGTTGGTTTTGTACATATAAATATGTGTTTGTTTTTGAAGCTATATTATGGCATGGTAAATTGAACTAAATCTAGATAGGTGCATGTGAATTTAATTCTATGTTTAAGTGCTCATGAACTAGGCAAAATTGATTTGGATTTGCTATGTTTGTAATTTGGATTAAAATGATGCTTTGATGACTTGTTTTGATGATATGATATGTTTGAAATTTCTGTCTGTTTGATCTGTAAACTCCGGTAATACTCCGTAATTCGATTCCGACGAGGGATACGAGTTGGGGGTGTTACATTTAGTGGTATCAAAGCTTTGCAGGTTTAGCCGTTTCTCGAACTAAATCAAGCTCAGAAATGAGTCTAGAGGTACATATCATAATTGAGTTGAATTGAGTCAGGATTTGGATACTGATATATTTGTTTTTGTTTTATAGTTGAAAATGTTGAATGATTATAATGATTTTGTTGATGATAAATGTTATATTATACATTTGTATATATGAGAGTCAAATTTTAAAGCTTTACGACCTTCAACCCCTCACCTATACAGTCTTATACAACGAAATTTACAAGATTTATATTCATTAAGCTTAAAAATGTGAAACTGAAGAGTTCAATAGCTGAATGAATAATAACACGGCCAGAGCCGAGGATGGGTTAGCAAGTAAAGATATTTCTAGAAGAGATGTCAAATTTTTCTGAAAATGATTCGGGATACGCAATGTCATTATTAAGGAAGAAGTTATTCACGAGTAATCAACTTATTCAAGTATGGTATTTAAAGAACGGGTTAACCAGAATTTCTTCTAAATTGATTTCTTTAGTGATTGGGATAATGTGGGATCATTGATGACTATAGTAGTCAGTAGGATAGTGTTGAAATTGCAAAGATATCTGAATGCAACTGTTATAGTCGAGTATCTTATAGTGATCTATTCTGGGTATTCTATATGTTCATTTATTCTCAGAGGTATATGTAATAATTCATCTTCAGAGGTGATTCTTATCATAAGATAACGTTAGCTAATCATAATGTTAGACGGAATTATTATTAGTCTAGTTTATTCATGATCGGCATTGCTCTATCTTTCTTTGGTTTTCTAATCCATTATGTTCGATAGAAGACTTGATGATAAGACTCATATGATGTTATTTTCTATTTCTACTGGTTGATGTTCTGAATTACATATATGCAACAACTGTTTCTAGTGCGTATGAGCGATATTCTTCTTCTGGACTTTCTCTGGGATATCATCGATCTCTTTATCATTCAATATAGTTTTATTCTCAGAAATTTAGTATAGCTTCACATCTTGGATTTCATTATCTCAGTTTACTTATCATTCTTATTGTTTAATTTATTAAAAATGGTTCATCTGTAAAAGATATTCATTGGCTGGAAGTAATTATATTTATTACTGTTATAAATCCTAGTTCGATCATAGGAGCTCAGTGATATAGATCTCAGATTATAGAAGTTGTATTACTACACTAGTTGTTATTGGGACTACTTTCGATTTTCCTCTTCTATTTTGGAGTGCACTATTGATGTTAAGGTATTGTTCTATCTATACAGTTGAAACGTTGGTCCTATTATAGCACTATGGTTTTTAATCTATCTAATGGTTATGGTTTCGGTATAGTTCAAAGCTTCGATGTTAATAATTGAAATAGTTTTATTATATAATCCATTTCTAGCTTTCATGAAAGGGTTAACATCGGCAAAAGAGTAAACGGTGGAAGATTGAGCTCAAACTTGTATATTGGTTTTCATTCCTCAGGTAATCTTAATTAATGTCAACAAGTTAAAATGGGATGTTATGTTTTGTTTAAGTTGATGCAGTTTTTAAGGATCATTAATCAGTATTCTGAAAGAATTATGATAGATTGTATGTCTGGGTTGTCTTAACAACAAGAAGAAGGGATTATTCTGAAATGTTATTATCTGATAGGTAAAATCGACTCAGTTGTTTTAATTAAAGTGGGTTATTTATTGAAAAGTTAATTGAGTTGTAACACCCCAAAATTTCTAATTTCGTTATTGTGAAAATATGACACAAAATATCTGTCTGCTTTAGTGGTTATGTGTTCTGGATATGTTCAGGAGGTCCCAAGTTCAAGTCTTCGCTTGGGAAAATTTTGGTATTTTTAATGAATTAGGCATTACTCTTGTTTAGTAGGCTTTTATTTGATTGTTGGGTAAATTACATTAGAATGGGTCTACTGGTCTAGTGGTTAAATGGTGTGTTATTATGGTAGAGGTCTTGTGATTGAATCCCTATGCAGGCAAGGGTATTATTTTTTAGCTCAGATTTCGGGATAAAGTTGTGTAATAGGAGGATTCTGAGTAGCAGATGTGTAGTGGGAATTAGGGGAGAAGATTAAGGGATTTTGGGGGTTATCGAGATTTTATTTTATTTTTTTCCCATAACTGAATTTTGACTCTCTTTTCCAAAAAAAAAATTATGTCGTCTATTCTTCTCCCTCTCCTCTTGCCAAAATTCTCTGAGTTTTTCCATCTTTCTCTTCTTTTTCTTCTTCTTGATTTTTCCCTAATCCATTTATTTTCCTTAGTTTTCGCACGCGGTTAGTGCTCGCTTAGTTTCGGTAAGTGTTTCTCTTCGTTTCTGTCATGAATCTCTTAGAAACTAAAGTCGTAATGTTTTTTCTCTACGATTTGGGTGTAGGGAGAGGCTCGGACTGGTGAATTCAGTGTTCTCGTCTTAACAATAGTTAAACAGAGGGTTATCGTTGGTGGTAAGTTGGGTTTCTGTTCATTCTTGGTTGTCAATTCGCTTGTAAATCTGTTAAATTGATGTTGAGTATCTTGACTATAGGCTTTGGAGTGCTCAGGGACTATTTTAGCATAAAAAAAAAAACCAGGTGTGTACCCAAAACGTAAAAAAAAAAAAAGGATTCGTCGAAAAGCCGAAATTGCTTGCTGTTTGGACAGCAGCAGCAGGCTAACTTTGAAAAATCGCCATAAATTGTGGAAATCGAATTAGAGGATGTGCAAAATATGAAATTAAAGCTTATTGAGTCTAGTTTCTCATAGAAGAAATAGTAAGTAATGAAATTGTAAATCGTGAGGTATAGCAAACTTTGTGAGGCAAGGTCAGATTGAATTCGGGTTCCCCTATTCTGACTTTGGAAAATCATCAAAAATTGGAGAAAACTAATTAGGGGTTAAAATTTACATGTTTAAATTTGTAATGAGTCTATTTTCAATAGAAAAACATCATCCAAATTTTTTACTAAGAGATAATTAATTTTTAGCAAAGAAGGGACGAAGCTGTCAGACAACAGAACAATGGTAAGTTTGAAGATTTTACTGTACTCATTGGCTGAACCAAAAATTCTGAAAATTTTATAGTAGAAAGTTATTTGAGTCTAGTTTCAAACACATTAAGCGGATCTTAATTTGGAATTCTGTAGCTCAAGATATAAATAATTTAGTAACAGTGACTCAAGTAGACAGCTTTGAAGAAACATATAAGTAAATAGTCAAAACATATATGAATAATTAACTAGCACGGGTTACATTAAAAATGGATCACGTGGCCAAGGCCAATTTGGGCCGAGTGGGCCACATGGGAGTGTGAGCCCATTTTTTTAAAAAGTTCTATAAGGTTGCACGGGTCGCCCAAGTCGACTATGGGGTTAGTAAGCTTTACTTAGACCCCTATATCTGTGATCTGTCTGTCTGATTTCTATACCGAACATGACTTATGATATCTAAATGTATATACAATTAATTGCATAATGGCATGACATATTTTGTATGTTGCATTGCATCGGGGTGGGTTGATGATATTTGGAGGAAGTGTCTGAAAGGCTATTAAGCCTGTTATCTGGCAGCTCAACTGCAACCTTCTGATTATGTGCTGCATTTTGGTACAGCATGGTGTGTAGGGATGGGTGGCTTGATTTAATCCCCACATGGTGTGTAAGGTTGGATAGAGATGGTGTGTAGGGATGGGTGGCTTGATTTAATCCCCACATGGTGTGTAGGGTTGGATGAAAATGGTGTGTAGAGGTTGGTGAGTAGGATTCTGAGTTACTGTATCTGCATTTTGTATCTGATATGGGCCAAGGCCCTAATGTATTTCTGGACTATATCTGAATGGGCTAAGGCCCAAACTGATTCTGTGATGGATACAGGCCCCAGACTGTATCTAATTGAATTTTGTTGATTATCTGTATGCATGTTTTCTGTGGGGATTACACACTGAGTTTGCGAAAATTCACCCTTTCTCTGTTTAATCTGTATAGGTAATCCCCAGACTTGACGGGTCGGTGCAACGGAGAACTCGACGGTGGCCACACGTAAATTTTAGATTGTTTTCTGTTAATGCCTAGAATTTATTACTTATTTGGGGCTTTTGATGTATCTTCTAGACTATGGACTGTTTGGCTTTAAATTTGGGACTTTATACTGTTTTTTATGGATTTTTTTTAAAACTGCAACTCCACAAAAAACGATTTTTTTCTAAAAAACTAAGGTTTTTCGTAAATAGAAACGATTTTCCCTAAATTAATTGGTGACAAAAGCTTCCACTAAGAGACAAGTTTTAAAGCAAATCAACTAGTTTTTTTTTTGAATTAAATAAAAGCTAACTTACTGTAACAGTTTTAAAACTCAACAATCTTGTCTTCAAATCCCTTTCCATGTGACATCTCCAGACTCGGCCATAGCGTCTAGACCGGGTTTGGGGTGTTACATGAGTTATATGCATTTGAGTCTATCCTCAGGTCCGGGAATAAATTTTGTGCATTCATGGGTAAATAGACGGACAGTCAGAATGTGAAATTCAAATTCTAGAAGACTTGATACAAAAAAAAAATATACCTATCAGGTCAGTTCTAATTGGGAAATGTTATTATGGGTTAAAGTCGTCCCGATTGTTGAAGTTATCGCATTTGTGTAAAATAATATTGCTTGACGCTTTCTTGGAAATAGGGGAACAAATATCAGTTGAAAGTTACAGATGTAACCATGATAAAAACATTAGTCAGAGTTTGATAATATGGGTTTCTCAGTTATGTTTCGGTAGACGATTACTGGGAATTTCTCGATAGTTATACTACTCATGATAAAGTGATGACAGGAGAACATCAGAGCTACTTAGTTAAGTTCAGGTCTAGTATCAAGTTCTAAAAAGAGTTCTGATATGAGTTCAGAAATGATATGAGTTATGATTGATTTTTATGGACTTCGATTGAAAAGGTGGAAGAAAGACTCAACTTAACATCTTGTTCCAGGTAAGAAATTTCGAGGACGAAATTTTTGTAAAAGGGGAAGAGTTGTAACATCCTGTTTTTCAGTGGTGTCAGAAACAGTGGTTTCGGGGTCACCAAATTCGACGAGTAAGTTCGTAAATATTAGTATTTAATATTTACAAGTTAAATGTGATTTTTAAAAGGTTTTTGATTTGATAATTTATGTTATATAAGTGATTTATTAAGTTCAAGTGGTTTTAGAAAATGAGGTATCGGGACCTTGTTTTTATAAACTAAGTCATAAATATTTTTATAAATATTACGGAATGTCATTAAGGTGGTATTAAAGTTTCGTTAAGAAATTTTAACGTTTCGGTAGTTAATTAAGAGAAAAGGACAAAATTTAAAAAAAAGTGCATCCCCGGGACTCTGTTCCCGTAAATCAGACTCGTAAATATTTATTAGGTTTCGATTAAGTGAATTTGCTTGAATTAAAACTAATTAGGTATAATGACTAAATTGTATATAGTGTGAAAGTTAAATTATAGATTAAAGAAAAATTTAAGGGACTAAATAAGCAATTATGCCATTGGCATTAAATGAGGCGGCATAAGGATGAAGATATTTATAAATTTAAAGTTAAAATATATATTATAATATTATAATATTATATCTTAATTATTAAGTATATAAATTATATTATATTATATTATATTATATTATATTATATTATATTATATTATATTATAATGAAGAATAAAGAATAAAATAAAAAGAAAGAAAGATAGAAACGAAATAGAAAGAAAAAGAAAGAACGAAAAGAAAGAAAAAGGAAAGAAAAGAAGGAGAAAGCTACGGCCATAGGGGCTTCAATTGTTTAAAGTTCAATTGGTTAGTCAATTTAGTCCCTTTTTCTTGTAATATTTATGTTTTTAGAATTCCGGTGTTAAATACTACCCGACCCATCTCAAAATTTTAGAAATTATTGAGTTTTTAAGTGTTTTCTATGTTGAATTATTTTAGTATTAGGGATTAACTTGATGGATTTTTAAGCTAGAAATGAAAAAGGATTAAATTGTAGAACAAATTGTAAATTTTGAGTAATAGGGACTAAATTGTGAAGATTTTGAAATTTAGAGATTTAAGTGAAATTAGAGAGTTAAATCTAGTTTAAAGTGGAAATTTAATGAAAATATAGAATTGATTGTGAAGAAATAAAATTAGTCTTGGTTTAGGGGCTAAATTTAGACAAATGTTGAGTAAAAATTGAAATATGCAATATGAAATTGAATTATATTGTATTGATGAATTTTAATTGTTTAAATTCCATAGCTAACGTCGTACCGGAATCCTCGACTAAAAAGGGTAAAGATAAAGTCGATGAGGAATAGCTAGAAATTTCTGGTTTGTATTTCTATAATCTGAATTTAGTTGTTAATTGTTATAATTCAATTTAATGTATATGGTAAGTGTTGAGGTGAGAATTATTGTGTTTTGCAATTGAAATGGATTGATTTAGTATGTGATGAATTTATTGAATTTATATTGATTGAATTGGTATATAAGTGTTGAGGTGAGAATTATTGTGTTTTGCAATTGAAATGGATTGATTTAGTATGTGATGAATTTATTGAATTTATATTGATTGAATTGGTATATATATTGAATATATTGATTATTTGAATTGAAATGAATATTGGTTGTATTTGAAAAGTGAATTGAAACCCTATTAATTGTATCGGGCTAAGTCGGATATAGATGGCATGCCATAGGACTGGAAGAGTTAAGGGATTTCTTCAACTTCGAGTCGATGAGACACTGGGTGTCAATTTACTACTTCGGATTAATTCGATGAGGCACTGGGTGCCAATTTACTTTGGTTTAACCGATGAGACACTGGGTGTCAAATTATTACTTCGAATTATCCGATGAGGCACTGGGTGCCAAACTGGTGTGTTTTGGTTGGATTCGTGTATTCGTCCGAGTCCGAGTCATGTTAATAGGGGTAAATGAATAATAAAGTTTTATAATTGATATTGAAATGGTATGGTATGGTATGAGAAATGGAAGTGAAATAGTGAATTGAAAATAGAATGTGAAATTTGTTGTAAATATATGGAATGTGTGAGTATATACTCATAAAATGACTATGGAATGGATATTGCAATTGTATAATGAAATATGGAATAAATTGTGAAAAAGCTATTTATATAGCAAGTATGAGAATTGAGATATTTGTGAAACAAATGAAATATGATATGGTTGTTGTAATAATTAAATATTAATTTGTGTTTATATTTCAATTGTATATTTGTAATTTCTTATCTTTAAATATTCGGATTATAGAAATACCATTGAATTTATAGGTTAGGTACTTAACTTTTGATCGTCAATTCAGCATCCAACAACGACCCCGAACTCAAATGTAGTGATGTTTATCCTTTGTGTCGGCATGTACCTAGGATATCTAAATAATAGTTATTTTGTGGTTTGATTGTAAATGAGGTTATAAGTTTAAGATTGGTTGGTTTTATACATATAAATATGTGTTTGTTTTTGAAGCTATATTATGGCATGGTAAATTGAACTAAATCTAGATAAGTGCATGTGAATTTAATTCTATATTTAAGTGCTCATGAACTAGGAAAAGTTGATTTGGATTTGATATGTTTATAATTTGGATTAAAATGATGCTTTGATGACTTGTTTTGATGATATGAAATGTTTGAAATTTCTGTCTATTTGATCTGTAAACTCCGGTAATGCTCCGTAACCCGATTTCGGTGAGGGATATGGATTGGGGGAGTTACATGATAGCTCATTCTCTTTGCTCCACCATAAATTTTACTGTTGACTAAGAAAGATAAAACTCCTAAATAACTTACAATATTCAAAAATATTCAAAATTCGGAATAAATAAATAATAAAATAATAAAACCTAATAAATACAATATTGAGCTCATATATAATAAAAATTAAACTTAAAAATCAAACCCAATATGATTTAAACTTGAATTAAAACCCCAAAACTCGTAAGTTTCGTAATAATTCCATCTAGAAACTCTGTTCGTGCAGTCTTCACTAAAATGGTCATAACTTGAGCTCTAGAACTCAAAATAAAGTGATTCAAAGTATGTTTCGAAGATAAGAGATTGATCTTCGAAAGCTATGAGACATCTGAACCCAGAAATGCTTGGATCCTATCCAAAAACTTGTTGCAAGTCAACTGATTTTTCAAACTTTAAAATTGGCACCTTCGATAAATGAAATTTAATAAACTTCACCCAATTCGTGCACGCATTATCTATTTATCATAGTTATATTTAATATTTAATTATATTTAAATAAAACTGTTAGTATTTATTTACAAATTCGTCATATTTTTTATTTAATTTGATAATAATGTATCATATCATTATTCGTTGATGATACATAAAATTTATACACATGCATCAAATATTATTCTTTATTTTCCTCTCCCTTTCAACAAATATAAAACGAGTATTGCCAAGTGGGCTTGATATCAACGATTTTATTGTTTTACTTTAGTTGAGTGAAGTGAAGCAATGATAAGTAAATATCTAACGATAAGTAGTACTGAATTTTGTTGAAATTTAGTGCTCAAGTTTTATGGTTTGATGTTAAAATAAAATTATATTATAAAAGACTTACTTTGTATAATTTAAAATTAAATTAAGCAAGTAAAACTATATTATAAAATACTAAGATGTCTTGGCTCTAGTCTCTCTCGCTCTCTGTTGGGCTTTTAGTCAGTCTTGTATACAAAAAAAATATGCCTATAGCCTAGCTACCACCTTTACGAATATCGATTTTCATCTTCCACCAATCATGAACCATCTTGTACTATGATTCAACTCACAATCAACAATCTTAAAATTGCTATGTTTCATCTGCATCAATTTGGTAACACAGAAATTAGTCCTCAATTGTCGCATGAAGAATTTTTTTTAATGGACCGTACAGCTTTGTTGATGTCAACATGAAATTAAAATGAATCTTCATTTATCATACATACCCAATTTACGTGTTTTATACCACCAAACTATTTATCAATAAATCTTAGTGTAATAATAAAGCATATTATATTTTTAAAGGGAGATGCAACTTCGATCTTTTGATATAACATTATTGAAAAGGAAAACTATGAATCTTTATAGACAGTAAAACAGACATAGAATACAAAAAAATTACATGATTTTAACAGCTTCTTTATTTTGATTTTTTAAATGTTTCAATATTATTACACAATTGTTTTACTCACATTGATTGTATATATTTATTGATAATATTGTTGATTAAGTTGATGTCACAAATCAACTCTACATTAACTTATTGATTAAAGTGTTTTTAAGTAAATTACCACTCTACCTATTATTCAATACATTTTAATACTATTAAACAAATTGTTTTACCAACATTTTGTCTATGTATTTATTGATAATGTGGTTGACTGAGCTAGATGTCACAAATTAACTCAAACCCAACTCAAGAGTGATTTGAGTTTTTTTTTTTTTTGGAAGTAAATTATCACTCTGCCTAAGATTCAATTGTTAAATAAATCTTTTACAACTCTATTTTGAATGTGGAATCTTCCTATCACCAACATAATTACATTTTAACATTTTGAAAACATATTCAATAATATTCCCTAACCGGCTATAGGAAAATGACAATATAAGTTAGAAAACAATTTGAGTGCATTTAATATTCTCAGTTACATGTATTTATCTATTTAAATTTATTTTCACTTAGAATTTAAACTAATTTGTTCTATTTTAATTCCGTACATGCCGCATACGCATAACAATGTTGTTATTATTTCAAACCATATGTTTCATTGTTTATTGAATTTTATTTTTAAAACCATGTGTTCTAAATATTTGACTTCCATACACATACAGTATCATAATATTACTAGTATATATTAAAATTTATTGAGTTTAGTTAAACTTCCCTTTAATGAATTGTAGAAAGACAGGAAGTTTCTTAATCTTGAACAACTTTCAAAAGGCGTTGCCCAAATAAAAATCTACTATTGTACTATTGTTCCCCTAATGATTCAAATCTGGCCAATCATTAGCCACCAGATCAGTTAAGGTCCATCACAAGAGATCAGTAATTTTAGGAATTAACCTAACAGAACATAAAATTAGGCCACTATTGTTTCACCTCAAAGAGATGGATCAGCATCAGATACATTTGGATATATGAATTTGCATTTGCATTTTCAGTCTATTTTCAACACAGAAAGATTTGAATATCTTCCAACAGACGCGAAGAGCATGTTTCTCCTTTATGTGGGTGAACTTGCCTGTCCATTAGAGTTATGGCTGGTCTGTTTGCTTTCATTGATGTTCTTTCTCTTTAGAATCTCTTTAATCTCTGTTTCTTTCCTATCTACAAAGTCCATTATGTTATTAAAGCTAGTAGACAGGATGGAACGCCGAGACAATCTCGAAGGCTCAATCTCCTCAACCTCTGCTTCCTCGTCTTCGGGGCTAAATCTACGGTACTGAGTGAAGACTCTATAGCAGAACAGCGTAAGAGCCAACACACAAGCAATGCCGCAAATGAGGAACAGGCCCCAAAAGCTACTTAGGGAGAGCTTATTTTCTTCTTCTTGATTGATTTGAATCGAGCACTCAGTGTGTGTTAGCCACTTATTATGGAATTTTTGGAGATCACCGCTTTCCGAGAGTTGAAGGATAGCAGTTGAAAGATCAACTGCAAGAGGAGAGTCTCTTTGGAAAGCCTGGCACCATGAAAAACGAAAATGAGAAATACATATGTTTGCTCTATTGTAGCTCAGTGATTTGTAACTCAAGAAAATAACGAGAAGTTTAATGTTGAAGCTTACGAAGCCCAACCCGCTTTTTGTAAATTCTTGCCCGACAGTCCGATATAAGCAATTGGTGCTGGTTAAGAAGAGCTCAATGTAAGGAAGTTCATCGACAATGGCAGCTACACCACCCGCCTTTGGTCCAAGATTAAGGGCTCTAAGATATGCTTCCGGATCTTTCAACTTAACTATCCTAGACCGTGCTATATTGAGCTCGTCAACCAAATAGTTCAATGCAAATGAACCTTCTTGAATTCCAATAGGTTCGGAACTTGAGATCAAGCTATCGATCCCTTGAATCCCCGATGTCAGCTGTTGCACAGTAAGTATTGACGTCAAGCTAGCCGTGTAGCTTGAATTGATAATCAGAACGACAAACAGCCATATGATCAGCACCAAACGTCCCAAAGTGCTCACCGTGTTTTCTCCTGCATCAAGTTAAAGCAAGAAGTGGTTTACGAGTTTTTGGCACAGATTCGTATGATAACATAAACACCATAGATGACTATAATGATTTTACTTACTGTGGGAGAAAAACATTGTTGAGAAGCTAAACCTGGAATTATGAAAAATAATTATCAATATAATCATTGTAAAGTTTGTCAAGTTAATAGAAGGGATCTCTAATTGTATGGACCATGCAGTTCACAGCCTCAGCCAACATGTAATGTGACCATGATGTATGATACAGAAAAATGCCAACTCTAGTAAAATTATGCTCTATAAGATTATGGTTTTCAAGGACACTGTACTTTATCGATTAGATCTAATCTGCACATCCAATATAGCAGCCAATCTATTAAAATGAGGACTAACCAAAAAATTGTTATAAGCTGTTGTCGGGGAGGACCACGGAATTCGTGATTTATCCGGTGCTCAAGAATCCACACTACCGCTCCCACAAAAAGAAAAAGTGCAGCAGTGACAAACCACATTTCTTTAGTAAATGGCTTGAGAAATGCCCACGGACTCGACTTTGCCTCTTTGACCGGCGCAACAACAACGAGTCCAGATTCCATGTAAGGCTGAGTAAAATCTACAATTTTCGTCCTGTTCATAACAATTGTAATATCTCCAACTGCTGCATCGTATTTCTGAAGAGGAAAAGAACAAGTCAGTATAATTACTGGCACCTAAGGAACTGAAATCAGATCATGCAATACCAGCTAAGTTACTCACATTTTGGGCAACCTGGCTAACAATTTCGTCATAGTTAGGATTTCTTTTACCATCTCCGAATAACATATACGTATGAGGAACAGCATATGGGAGCAAGTTTATTGCAGCTTCAAAGACATCGATGCAGTATCCTTTTACACCTTGGGGACTATTGTCTTTCGACACAAACTCTTTGTAACCTACACGGTTGGGCACGGCAATTCGTAACGGCTGTCCATTGTTAGGGAATACCCATCCTCTCGGCACTTTAGAAGTTTCACCAGGCCATTTTACACCATTAAAATGTTGACTGCTGGATGAGATATTGGGAGGCTTTGTATATAAGCTCTCTGGAGGGACAATAGAAAGATGCGAGTAATTTGACCAATAACCAATTCTATGAGTCCCAGTTCCACCAATGTTAAGAACATCAAATGCTGGATGAATTAAATCTCTCTGTTGATTAAATTGAATCTGACCACTTAGACCGGAGAAGTTCATCCGAAGAAGTGTCTGGAGAAGTTGTTGGCCTCCATTAAACACACGAAGCGACGAAAGGTGTAGTGTGGTGCCATTTGTATCGCGCAATTTCGGGTCATTAGAGAAAGACAAATTTCCACCTTCACCGAGAAAAACTTCAAGGGCATGTGCAGCCAGCCAAACTGAATCATAAGCATAAAGTGCATAAGAATTGAATCCTCCAGGACCCGTACTCCCCTTATCTTTTAGGTTTTTCCATCTAGAAATAAACCTCTTTTTGAGATTAGTATCCGGGGTGTAACGACGGAGAGCAACAACCCCTTGCAAGAGATTCATTGTGCTGGGATCAACTGCTTCCCTCGAATCTAAATATGAAGGAAGCCAATCTGTAGCAATCCAAACATAACCACCACTCATCATATTAAGTCTCTTAGCAACAGAAAAGATATTCAAACCAGTGTCGGGATTAACATGAACAACGAAAACTCGTGACTCCATCAGGTTTACCTCAACTAGCAAGTCATTGATCTTACTTTCGGGGTCTTCAGGGCTAAAGGAAGCCTTGTAAGAAATCTTGGCGCGTTTCTTTGCCAAGGCATCACCCAAAACAGAAATCCCATTTCTTCCATAATCATCATCCACAAATATTGCTATGATCTCCCTCCAGCCGTAATAGTCTAAAACATCAGCGATCGCATACATCTGGAAGTAGTCACTATGTGTAGTACGGAGGAAATACGGGAACTGCAGGTAAGCAAGAGTGGGATCTGTTGCCCCAAATGAGAGAAGAGGGACATGAAGCTCATTAACAACATGGGAGATGACATGAGCTATCCCGGAAGATTGCGGACCAATTGCCACAACAATATCACTTTCCATCAGCTGCAAAGCTACATAAACAAGGACAGCATATTAGCTTTAATGTTTCCACTCTTTTTAGAGAGATCAGAAAAGGAAGGACAACAGAAGTAACGCACATATAATCCTAAAGGATTCTAGTATTCTTCAGCTACTCTATATTGCAGGAAAGTTCCATACAGAACAATGCACATATAATCCAAATAAAAAGGAAAGCAATCGGATTGGAAGATCATGGCCAATCTAGATTCTGAGTTTAATAACTTTTGTTCCTGGTTTTAAGCTCTGCCAGGTGAGCAGGTTTCTGATGTAATCACTTACAATGCCACCATATAGATTTCAAAGTTACAATAGCCACAACTTATATCAAACATTTTGAAGGCACAAAATCCAACTGCAGAATTGCAACATAGTAACAGTAAGATCAATGAACTACTCAAACAATCAATGCCTTTCCCTTCTATTCATCGCATTACTTGCGATCAATACCAGGCATTTTAAACAACCCTATAATATACTGATATATGCCAAAAGCAATAGCAGAAAGAGATACCCAACACAAAGAAAGAGCTATCGATTTCAATTCATTATCACCATTCATCAGTTTCTCTCTTAGAACATACTGATTTTCTATCTAAAAACAGTTAAGTTTAATCCCTTGAATGATACACTCAATCCAGCAATGTAAACAGATAAAAGAGTATATGAAGATCAATTAAAATTGCAGGGTAGAAGAAAAAAAAATACCTTCCATGGTTCCAATAAACCCACTGCAATTGGTATCCCGCAAAATGAGTTTCAATTCTATCCCATTAAGAATGTTTGGACTAGAGTTGACATCATCAATGGCAGCTAGAAGTGCAGGCTTTGTTGCTCCCCCAATGACCGAATTCAAAGT
Source organism: Gossypium turneri (assembly GCA_008044935.1). NCBI lineage: Eukaryota > Viridiplantae > Streptophyta > Magnoliopsida > Malvales > Malvaceae > Gossypium > Gossypium turneri. The sequence continues at coordinate 18,823,666 of CP032583.1, forward strand.
GAAAAGAGCTCCAATATTTATAACCTTTGGATTCGAAGAAGATGATGTATTACCAGTACTGCAAAAAGCTTCCAGAGGGAACCATATGAAGAACCAAAGGCTCAACAAAACCAAAGTCCTTTTCATGAATACTGAAATTAGCAAAACCTCTTTCATGTTTCTCCAAGACCAAAAAACAAAATGACTTTGAGAGTGAAACCAGACAACCTATTTTTCTGCCTCAAATTGTAATGAATTCAAGATACCAAACACCACCACCTGCCAACAAAGGTTTTACAGAAATCCATAAGAAATCCATGCAATCCTAAGGATGAAAACCAAGATAAGGTTCTTACATAAATTATCAATAAAAAAGATGGGCGAAAAGAACAGTGGAACAAGAAAAGGAAATTTTTTTTTTCTTTCTAGACTCCAAAGTGACAAACCAAAAAAGAATCCAACTAAAAATTCAAGCTTTTTAACACTTACAGGGTCCAAAATCCACATATGGCATGAAAAGAAAAATAAAATTAATAAACCCACAGCATATTCAAAAGAAGAAAGCTTGGGCTTAATATAAATTTAATATTGGCTTTGTGTTTGTGGAGGATGAAGAGGAAAACAGTAACGGGAATTTAAATATGTGTAAGTGTTCAAACTGTAAAGGAAAAACACCACATGTTAGCCAATAAACAAAATTAAAAAGAGAAAGGAAGTTTGAGTTTTGAGTTAAAGATTGAAGAAAACTATGACCGTTCACATACTCAGAGCTTCACCAACAGTCTTACATGGCTTAAGCAAAGAATCATTCTCTCTTTAGATTTTTTTTAAAATACGAGATTATATAAAGCAATTTAAATAAACAAAATATGTGATTTATTTCAACTTATTATTTTAAATATTAAATTATAATTAATTATAATTGATATTGTTTATATTAAGTAAATTAACATGACTTAATGCACACTTTACTCCATAAAGGTTTTTTCTGTTCACTTTAGTCCTTAATGTTATTAGACGTTCTAATTTAGTTTTTTTCTTTTGAATATTAATCTCATTATCGATTCTTATCATATCTACTTTTTTTATATATAATGACTAGAACTACCCATAACCACTCCATAACCCTTAGATAGGAGATCAATGCAATGAAGAAAAATGTTATAAATCACATTTACTAGAGATTGAACATGAGATGATTCTCTTGAAAGGATACCACCTACAATAATTGTTTTATTATTCAATCTATTGGAATTTATAATTGGTAGATATTTTTATGTGATAAAATTGGATAAGTTTTTGTACTAAAAACAATGTTTTTTTTTAAAAATTACTTTAAGTGTTTTTTATCATCTCAATACAAAATATTTGTTTCTAGACCACTATTTCAAAAATAAATTTTTTAAAAGTAAGTGAAGACGATACCTAAATGTTAACAAGCACATATTTGTTGTCTTAAAATATTTGTATCTAAATATTTTTTAAATCCGTAATATTTATTATCACAATTGCAAATTAAATACCCATAAATATCCTAATATGCCATCATTTTTTCTAAGTTCATCACTATCGTCGAGTGTTTGACCATTCTAAAGAATTTTAGTACAAAATAAAAAGAGCATGTGTATGATGATGAATAAAGGAAGTTTACTCTATAAATTAAATAATGAATTGAGTCAAATAAACAAGCCCCCGGTAACACTGATAAAATATTAAAAATTTGATGTAAAAATTATTCAATTTTTATTAAAATACTTTTAAAATATAATTTTTATAAAATTAATTGTATTACTATGTACAATTTTTATATCATTTTTAATATTTTAAATTATCTATAATTCGTTTTTCAAGATACCACAATTTTTTTTTACTATTTTTTAAAATTTTGAATAATTTTTTACAATTTTTTACTATTTCTAATAATTTTTATAATTTTTTATAATACCTTACAAATTCTAATAATTTTATAATTTTTTATAGTTGTTTTTATAGTTTTTATTATTTTTACAATGTTTTAAAAATCCTAAAATGTTTTTAAAAAAATTTAAACTATTATTTATATTTATTTATATTTTTTGGTAATTTTTTAATATTTTTAAATTCTTTTAAGTTTTTCTGGATGATAATGTCATTGTGAAGTTATCGTATGCCACATGGCAATTTATGATTGACTGAATATTTTAATTGGTTCTTTTAATGTCCAAAGGACTGAATCGAGAACATTTAATAATATTAGAGACTAAACTAAAAATATCAGATAACGTTACGTACTGAAGTGGAAAAGAATTTAAGAATCATAGTGAAAAAGGGCTTAAGTGTGTATTAAACCTAAATATAATTAGCAAGTGGTGTAGCTAAATTACCATTATGATCACTGGTTCACATCAACCTGCTACACCATCTTGGTGGCTGCAATTAAATCCCATCAAATTGGGATTAGATGCTCTGAATATGGGTTTCAAAATTTTCTAGAAATTTGTTGTAACCATCATATCATCTGTTGAAATGGACTTATCTTACATTTCTTTCCTAATTATATTTTGTTATGAATAAGGCCTAATTGGCTCTAATCCTTTTTTTTATTATTTTTAAAATTATCAAGATAATAATATTTTGTTCTTGTTTTTCTTTTTTTAACTTTTTGTTTCTTTTAAATATTTTTTTATGCAAATACATGTTATCTTCAGATGAATTTTTTTCTTTTATCATTATACTTTTGTATTTTAATCAATTTTTTCCCATTAAAACCTTCTAAATAATAATAATAAATTAATTTCACATTATAATTTAATGAAATCATCTAATATATAACTAAGTTAAACATTAATTTTAATTGAAATTAAATATATATTTTTAAAATATATATTATTTTATAGAATTTCGATATATAATTAAATTTCCATTATTTTGTAATTAAAACTGTAAAAATGAATAAACGACATAGAAAATATATAGATAAATAATAATGGTGTAATTATCTTTTCATTTAAAATTTACTTAATATATAGATATAAGTGGACATTCTTGAAACCATTAGGAGTTAACGTATTTTACTCTAAAACTGAAGGGATATAAGTGTTGTTGATACCATTTTTTTTGATAAAACGGGGTCGATTTGGATTTTAAAAATGAAAACGAATATGAGAGTTACCAACAATCTTTTTTGATAAGGTGTGATCGGGCCACCTTGAAAAGTAGTTGTTGTTAATAAACAATTTAATTTTATTAAAACAACGATTTTAGTTCACGAAATTCAGAAAAACGAGTTCGGGAGTCGGTTACATACGAGGAAGGATTAGCACCCTCTTAACGCCCAAAATTGGTACCTAGTTGATTAATTAATATCTTAGTGTCGAAGATTGAAAACTTTAAAGAGATTTAAAATACAATCCTTTATTGAAATGTTGAAAATTTTCGGGAAAAGGGCATATTTCACGTTAATCGAGAAAGAGAATTATATCCAGTAAGTTAGGACACAATGTCTTGAATTCTTGATGCGCGAATGAATGCCAAAAATTTACTTATTTAAAAGATATTTAGCTATCTCGGATTTAAACAAGGGATCATGCCCAGTAAGTTAGGACACAATCTTTTCTTAATTCCCGAGATAGTTTAAAACTTGAGAAAAAAAGGGATCATGCCCAGTAAGTTAGGACACGATCTCTTCTTAATTCCCGAGATCGTTTAAAACTTGAGTTTGAAAAGATTCGTGTATTTAGATTTATTGTGAAAATCGAAACCCCGTAAGTTGGGGTACGACCTTCTCGAATCTAAACACTAAATTTTTCCTATTCAGAAGTCACAATTTATGCATTGAATAAAATTAATCTAACACGAAATAGTAGAAATGAAACACGGTGTCAATATGTGTGACAAAATAAAAATGAATACGATGATGTACACATAAATAATACGAGCAACAACAACAACCAAAAAAAGATAAATAAAAGGGACAAAATCAATTATACAAAATAACAAGTATATGAGCAAATAAAATTAAAATATTCTTTTTAAGATAATAATGAAAACGTAAATAAATAAATAAATAAATAAAGGAAATGAACCAAATTAAAAAAGTAAAAGATATATATATGTATATGTATATATATGTATATAAAAATTGTAAGATGAAAAATACATATAAGTATATATATATTCGTGAAAATAAAAATGTGTATATAGATATATATATATATATATAGATATGTATATAAATTATAAAATATATATAAAAAATATAAGTAGGCATATATATATAAATAGGTTACAAAATATGTACGTGTATATGCATATATATATATATATATATATATATATATATATATATATATATATATATATATTATATAAAAATGTATGTATGTATATATAAATTAAAAAGTATATATAAAAAAATATAAGTAAGTATATATATAAATCAAAGATATGTATGTATATATATGATTAAATCTAAAATTAAATAGTATAAATGAGTAAATAATAATAATAATAATAATAATAATAATAATACAAGATTAAAAGATATTTAAATTTAGATAAATAAATAAAATAACAATAATAACAATAATAATACAAAAATAATAGCATAATATAATAACGTAATAGTGAGGAATAAATAAAAAATAACCGAATTAATTAATAAAATAACAAAATAACAAAAAAGGACTAATTTGAAACTAAGACAAAGATTTGGGGCAAAATCCAAATAAAATGAAAGGGAAGGACCAGGCTGAACACGCGCGTAACATGGAGGGACTGAAAGGGTAATTTTCCCTTTTCCCCAAAACGACATCGTTGAGATAAGGGTCAAATTGAAAGCGCAACAAATTGTGGGGTGCAATTGAAAACAACAAAAACACTTAATTGAAAAATCACTAAAAAGCGGAATGACTAAAATGGTAAATAACCCAAATCTCAAAAACACGTGGATCCCCTGGTCGGGTCGGGTCGCATGCGCGGGTTATGGGAGTAAAACGACGTCGTTTTACGTCTACCATGGTCAGCCTTAAACAACGTCGTTTAAGGAACCTATTTAAGTCAGTTTTTTTTTTAAAATTTCATTCTTCTTCCTCATTCACAAAAAATCAGGATTTTTCTCTCAAATCCCCTCTTACCCCAGTCTTGGCCCCGGCCGATGACTGTCACGCCGACCATCGGTAGCCAGTGACGGCGCCGCCACTCATGGTGGCCAGAAAATTCAAAAAAGTACCTTTTCACTCCTTTTTTTCGAGCAAAGCCCCGATTTGGGGTTAAAACAGTCCAAAAGGCTCTCAAAAGCAAAAAACGAAAAGAAAAAAAAGAAATCAAAACCTTTCTGTTTCCCCTCGCCATCGGTGGGGTTTTTCGACGAGCCCGTTGGCTCAACCACCCTCAAGACCGGAGAAACCTCCGTCCTTCGTGCTTAAGGTAAAATATTTCTTTTATTTTCTTGTTATTTCCTTTATTTCGAAATAAAATATATATATATATAAAAATAAAAAATAAAGGACATTTGTTTCTTTGAATCTGTTTCGAACTTTTTTTTTTTGTATTCTAAAAAATTGTGTGTAACCATTACAAGGATCAGATCTTGGCTTTTTATAGCCGATTCAAACATTTTATTATTAAAAATTTTCATTTCTGCTATTGCTGCTGCTTTTCGTATTTGCAGGTCTTGACGGAACAAGTGGGCGGGTAGGCAAGTGGCTGCGACGGTGGCAGAGCAAGTGGACGACCCTAGGTGCGGCGCACCTAGGGTTAGGTTTTTGTTTTTTTGCTGAAAATGTTTGGGCTTAGGGATGGGTAAATTATTTTTCATTTGAGTTGTTAATGGTTTAGGTTTGTTTTATTGATTTGGTTGCTGGGCCGGGCAAAAATTGGATTGTACAAGTGTCTTTTACCCTTTGATTGTTTTATAACAAGATTCCATTAATAAATTTATCCTCAATATTGAACAGTTGAATTTTATCAGATAATCCCTTAATTAAAGTAATTGAGATGTATAAATACTACATTTGTTTAGTTGATATTATCATAAATTAAATATGATCTCTCTTTGACCATCCCCCTTTCACCTTTCCCTCTCCCTATGATCTCTCTTTGACCATCACCCTTTCACCTTTCCCTCTCCCACTTTTTTGCTCCATATTCTCCTTTTTTCTTCCTCCATCCCCTCCAGTCCTACCTCTTTTGATCTCTCGTCTGTCACCTCCCCTTTTTTTCTAGCAAAAGTTTGTTTCAGTTAATAAGTATAGCCTAAGCCTTAAGGTTTAACCCTTGGCTCCTTCATTAGGGGAGGTTCTTTGAGTTGGAGAGAACATGTGTCTTCTCAAGTCTATTCTAACTTGTTTTACTTAAGTTCTTGATGATTTGCATTTTCAAATTTGAGCCGACTCGTTTTGTTAAAATTAGCGTCGATAATGTTAAAATAGAATGACCGCAAAGCAAAAGAAAAGAAAAATAAAACACACAGATTTTACGTGAAAGCCCTTTCGGGGAAAAACCGCAAATAGAGGAGGATAAATTCACTAATGTTGAAAACTAAATAATATAAGAAGAGTTTTGACTACGTTTATTTAAAAGTTGAAAAACATTATTCTAATAAATGTCAAATAGAAGAAGTGCAGTTCTATATGGATTCTACTTGTGCAGCATGGTTCGTACCATTGTATTTTATTTCTTTAACAAGGATTCGGGTAACACAACTCTAATGTCACGGGGCTAGATCTTTCGTCTCGCGATCCGTACAGCCTTAGGTGATCCATTTGTCTAAACTCACCTAAGTCAGCCTTTACTCAAGTGAGGATTCCTTTAGAAGTCCTCCAAGACACCAATTTGTATAGCGGAAGCGATTTATGCCAAAAGAAGCAACAAAAGAACAACAGAAAGAACAGACACAAGGTGTTTGAGTAAATGCTCTCAATATTCTCTTATTCACAAAGAATAATGAAACAATGAATGGAGTAAGTAAAAATGAGGGGGAGGCTCTCTATTTATAGTTGAGCTCCCTAAAACCGACGGTCAAGATACATTTACATCGACCGACGAGATTAACTATATCCCTTGAATCATGGGATTTACAATATATTCCATATCAAATCTAATCTAATCTTTACAAGATATGATTCTATCAATCTTCTAAGATTAGTTACCAAAATAGCCTAAGTTGTCTTATCTTCCTTATCGGGCCAACCATGCTTCAATCTGACAGGCTTCTCCAACAGCTTACCGAGTCAGGCCAGTTCTTGCCGGCCAAATGATCCCCATCTACACAATAGACGTCCATTGGATGCATTTGGTGTGATGGTCACGGGCTTTGAACCGCGGCTCGTAACATTCTCCTCCACCCATTCTCACAATGCCCTTGTTGCGACTTCCGAATGGCACTAACTTGATTCGCCCCGGTCTCGTCTTGATGCCTTAGCTTTTCTCTTCCTTTGAGGATTTTACCTTGGCTTACGTCGCTTCTTAACTCAAACCTTCCTACTCGTTGCATTTACTCTGGTCAACTGTCCAACTTGCATCACTTCTTTTTCCTTGAAGTCTGATGCACCACCCACCTCTCCCATAGGTGGAAGCCTTGTTGATGACTCGGTTAACTCCGACGCTTCACTCGAATTGAGCCTCATTGGTCCCAGCTTTACTGTTTTCATCGTAACTTTTTCCCCTAAGTTCGATGACAAACTCACCTCTTCCTTGGGTGAAAGCCCTTCCGATGACTCACCAAGCTCAGACATTGTCTTTCCTTGACTACGGCTTGCTTTGGACAGTTTCGCAACTCATGCGAACCACTGCACAAGAAGCACTTTACTCGTTTCTTTTTACTCCTCTTTACTTCGACTTTTTCCTTACTTGAACCAAGCTTCTTGGGCTCCGTGTTTGCTCCATCGTCCTCTTCGATGACAGACTTCTTCGGACACTTTCGCAACCTATGCGAATCATGACATAAGAAGCACTCCACTGGCTTCTTCTCACTTTCGGCCTCCTTGGCTTCGACACCCCTTGCGCTCAAACCAAGTACTAAGGCCTTACCTACCAGCTTCTCCTTAAGCGCGAATTTTTTCGGACATTTCTTCAACATGTGTGGACCGTCACAGATAAAGCATTTCAACTTGTCCCTTTTCCTGTTGGGTTTCTTCTTCCCAACTCGTGGATTCCCATTATCACTATTGTTGTCGTTGTCATTTCCATCAACAACATCTTCCTTGTAATCCTTTTCACATACACCCATTTCCTCGGACTTGTAAGACCCAAGCTTGTCTTTCCCTAGACCAAGCTTGATTACGAACTCTGCTACCGTCATGGCTTCCGGTAGCTTTTAGACACCTCTTTGTTCCACCTCCTGTCTGACCCATGGCTTCAATCCATTCTGAAAAGCAAGCAATGCTTCTTTCTCGGTCACATCTGAAACTTAGAGTATGCGTTCTTTGAACTCGCGAACATACTTCCTCACTGTGCCCCGTTGCGTTAGCCATCACAACTTTGCTCGAGCTTATTCCTCGACAAATTTTAGGTAAAATTGTCCCTTCAACTCATATTGAAACTCTCGCCACGTCCCAATCTCACTTTTCCTTTTATCCGTGAAACTGCCTCACCGCCATAAAAGTGCAATATCAGTAAGAAACATTGAAGCAGTGTTTCCCTTAGCCGCATCATTCATGATGCCTTTGGCACGGAAGTAGTTTTCCATCCTCCATAAGAAATTATCCACATCGCATGCAGACCTTGTCCCCACAAACTCTTTTGGCTTCGGGACATCCTTGTTACTAGGTGCTGCACTTGACACTCCTTTCCCCACAGCTGCTCAGCACAAGGCTAGCTCTCCTTCAAGCTTCTCTATTCTTGCGCACAAAGCCATCGTCGTGGCCATTGTTTTCTCCTTCAAAGCCATCACGATGGCTTCGAGAGCATCATTCCTCTCCGTCAGCTTCTTCTTTTGGAAATCTGGCAACTCTTGTACACTATCCCTATTGGAAGTGAGACACATGGTCACAAAGTCTCTGGACTGTTTCCTCAAGTCATCTATGCTTTCCCTAGGCGCATTGTCTGACTCTTCCGCGTCCTCCATGGACTCCTCAAGTTTACCCACGCATTCCTCAATAGCCGACAACATTTCTCTCAAAGATTTTCTAGCCCACCTTTGTTTGAACTCTTCCTTCAACATCCCAACGGTGCCTTCGAACCAATAGCTCGAATACCACTTGTCACAGGGCTAGATCTTTTGTCTCGCGATCCGTGTAGCCCTAGGCGATTCGTTCGTCCAAACTCGCCTAAGTCAACCTTTGCTCAAGTGAGGATTCCTTTAGAAGTCCTCCAAGGCACCAATTTTATAGCGGAAGCGATTTATGCCAAAAGAAGCAACAAAAGAACAACAGAAAGAACGCATACAAGGTGTTTGAGTAAATGCTCTCAATATTATCTTATTCACAAAGAATAATGAAACAATGAATGGAGTGAGTACAAATGAGGGAGAGGCTCTCTATTTGTAGTTGAACTCCCCCAAAACTGACAGTCAAGATACATTTACATCGATGGGCAAGATTAACTATATCCTTTGAATCATGGGATTTACAAGATATGTCATATCAAATCTAATCTAATCTTTACAAGATATAATTCTATCAATCTTCTGAGATTAGTTACTAAAATGAAAATATCTTTCATAATAATTACTCTAATTTCAACAACATGAAAAACTTGATAGCATAGACATTCTCACACTCAACACTCTTAAATGTCAAAATATCTTTAAAAAAATATTCTAAAAATTAAAATTTCAAAACATTCATTTTTATAAATAATATTCATATTTAATTAAAAAAATTCTCATCACAATTGGATCCATAAAACCGTCAATTATTTTTTATTTGATGCACCATTATACACTAAATTTAAATGACTCTATGGTTTGGATATAAAATTGATTGAGGTAGAAGTTATGATATAGTTACTAAAAATAAATAATTTAGATTTTAAAATTTTAGTATTATAATACAATTAATTTATGCAATTTATTAATACATCAGATATAAGTCGTTTAAAAAAAAGGTAGATTAAATATAAGCCTTTATTTCCTTGGGCGAGCGACAAATTTTGCGAGCATGGTCAATTTAGGACGCATGTTGATTTTGTCCTTCAAGCCACTATTATTCAAAGGATAATTATATGTATTTATTTTTATGGTAATATATTTTAATTTCAAAAATAAGATTCACATTTTGTTACATAATTTTTAAATTCTTAATTATTTATTTAGATATGTTTTACCTTTACATATTTTACACGTGCTTTTTCTTTTCTTTCCATGATTAGTCTTTTTTGGGTAAAACGATTCCCCTAGCCTTACCCACTTTATCCCGTAATTTGATCTTTAATTCTACAACCATTTATTGTTATTACTATGCTTTTTATCCCATTAATTATTCATTTATTGATTAAATTATACAAGTTATAATTCTCAAAATTTTTTTCCTTTTCATATATTTAGAAGTTAATCTCTATATTTTTATTTTCAAGAATTTAATTTTTTTACTTTTTGAATTTAAAAATTTATATCTATTTATTAACACTGTAAAATTTCTTTTGTTAAATTTGTTGGTGTATATTTTGAAATAGAAAAAGCTCATTTGATATCCTTGTAACAAAAAAAAAAATTTAACAATCCTATATTCAGTAAAGAATTTTATCAGTACAAACAATTTTTAAAACTTCACAAATTTATTTTAATTAGAATTAAGTATTTAGATTAACTAATGACATTATAAAAATTAAAATATCAAGTTATGTCGAAATTAAAATATATAGATTAAATCTTAAATTTAAATGAAATATTGAAATTTAGCCATTTTATAATTTATAAAGGTTGGGAGATTGGAATTGAAATTTACCCATTATATTTTCATGAAAAAAAACAATGGACACCCTTTCTTTTTATATATAGTAGTATAGATATTAATTATAAATTAACAAAAGTTGCATATAATGAGAAGTTAAATTCTACTACTAATAATATAACTTAAATTATTATAAAATAGTAATAATAATATAAAGAATACAAGAATAATAGATGAGAATAAGAAGGATTTTTATTATAATTTTTCTTCTTTTCTATCATCCTTACAAGTAGTATATTCCTATATAGAGAGAGAGGGATTAGACTTCTCATTTTTTAATACATAAATAGGAAAAGGGTTACAAGAAGGTGAAAGGTGAAGAGTTAAGGAAAATGAAAGGTTAAGGAAGATGACAGGTGAAAAGTTGAACATCCACTTAATAGCATTCATAATACTCCCCATTGGATGTTCATTGTATAAAGGATATGCCTCATTAAAAACCTTATTAAGAAAAACCTTGTGGGACAAAAACTTAGTGAAGGAAAAATAGTACATAATCCTTTGAAACACAGTATGTTACAACTTTAAAAGAAAAATATAGTGTTAATTTACTTCTCCTCATGTAATCATCACTTAAGATATTTGAAACGATGCAATCCAATGCTGAAAATTAACTTCTCAAATGTAGCGGTAGGGTGTGCCTAATTGAATTCTCGATTATTCTTCGCATCGGGTGAGGAGTGTTACAACAAGGCATATTTTGCTCCCATTTATTTGAACATCATTTTATAACTCAAAATTAAGACATTCAATATTATTTATCAATAGTAAACTATCAACATATACAACAAATTTTGTTGATGTCTATCAATGTAGCAATAAAATTCAATTGCATTCTCATGCTTTAGATGTCGCCAAGAACTTTATAAAGCATTATATATTGTATCATTCACTATTACCAATACAATGAATGCATTGATCATATAAAGAAATAGTATTCAGGACTATCGTTTTATAACATTATTGTTTGACCATTTGTATTCTTTTTCAATAACTCCAATCTACATGAAAAATTAGTCTGATTAATTTGATTGCACTATTGGATACTCAATAGAAATACTTTATAATATCATTATGTAACAATTTGTCCTTATTGAACACTTGATCTTCATGTCGAGACAAATTTTTATTTTTAGATATACTTTCATTATAAAGTTGATCTATCGAATAAGTATTTCTCTTGGAAATTCTTCAAGAACTCCAATGATTTTCTCATGAAACTCGAGTTTTATGCTTCAGGCATCAATATTATCAAATCATTTATACCAGTTGAATACAAATTCACTAGACGTAAATAAATAACTTTATTTGATTTTTGCATTCACCATAAATTAATCATTTTTCATAATCAAAACCAAGTGTCTTGTGAATATTCTTGTTACAAGTCAATTCTATATATTATGACTTGTATTTTTTTTCGTTATTATGCTAACATGTACTCCCCTTGACTTTACACCTTCCGAGTGTTTGGACTTTTTGTCCAAGATGCATTTCATAAGTTATAATAGAGGCGTTTATTTATTTTGATGACTTTTTCTCATCTAAATGCTTTCAAATATATTTTCATTCAAGATCCCCATTTTTCCATAATATTGAAATATTCTATGTATATTATCGTTGTCGACAACAATTTCCTTTTGTCAGCTTCATCATATTTAGTTATGACATAACTGATGGGATATTCCCTTATATTCATTATTTCAGTTACCTAAACCTCTTCTGGGGTTTTTTCAAAAGTTATGCCTTGGGTCTCTTCATTAGTACCCGCCTCCTTTAGCATATGATCATCTTCATTTCTTTTTCTTTTCTTTTAAGAATTTTTCATTTTAATGGAACCGACTGGTTTGTCATGCTTCTAGCATGCCTAAGACTTATTTTTATCACATTGTCCTTCTGAAACATAATTATTTGGAGCATTTTAGCTAAGCATTTTAGCTGGCATATGTATCAGCTAGTATATGCAATCTCTAAATGTCATCACTAAACACGTCTGGAAAATAATTTTATCATTCAAATTTTGTGCACATAATATTAGTGAGGATCACAAAAAAAAAAAAAAAACAGATGACATGATTATTTAACCAATTTGTCTTCCTTCAATACTAAGAAAATTTGTAACATAACAATACTTTTTCAAAATTATAAATATATCTCCATTCAAATTTTCCACATCTAATGAAAACTCTAAATTTTATCAACTTCATACTTGATGGTCTATCTGAGTGCGTTATGGTGAAACATAAAATAGATATTGCACATCCAAATATTCTTAGATGAAATCTATTAGTTTATAAATGAAAATAAATTCTCATGAGACAAATATTTCTTATATGTTGGCCTTGACGCAAATAAAATTACATGCTTATTGTAAAGTTATTCTTATATTAATGGTTAAGCAATTAAATGGAGGTATAGTTTTGCTAACCATTGAGTATAATATATATAGGCATAGACAACTTAATATTATCCCAACTAAAACTACGAAAATTAAGCTTGGGATATAGTGCACCAGCGTTGTTAGCACAAATTATTGCATACTATAGAGATTGTGCATAATCAAATTATTTCGAGAAATAATATCGCAAACTTCGAGTTGCACACATGTGATACATGAGCTCATATATTATTTGGTTATCATCCAAAAATGCAACTAGCCTCTAACTTTAGCTTGTGTTAGTTCAATATGTTGTCAAAATAACTAGTATTAATGAAAATTATTAAAATACAACTTCTAATTCTTCAATAAAATCATATAAATTTTCATCAAATTGTTTTGCATCATCATTGACTCGGGATGGTCTAACCGGTCATACCAACACTATGAACTTCTTTTCACTATCTCATATGTCAATCATATACGTGTAATGTATTCCTTTGAGAAATATTTATCATACAAAAATACGAGTATCTCATGTCATTTCTATCCATGGTTTTAATGTAAAACACATAAAGATTACCTTCAACATATATTTCTTGATTTAAAAAATAATATTATGTTTTACAAAATTTTGCATCATAAAGAGGTGAAAAATTAGCTTTTCAAGAGCTTTTACAATCTATGTAACACCCCAAACTCGGCCTAGACATTATGGCCGAATCTAGCGATGTCACATGGAATGGGATTTGAAGACAAGATTGTCGAGTTTAAAATCGTTACAGTTAGTTAACTTTTATTTAATTCGGGAAAAAAAGTACTAGTTGATTTGCTTTAAAACTTGTCTTTTAGCAGAAGCTTTTGTAACCAAATAATTTAGAGAAAATCATTTCTATTTATGAAAACCTTAGTTTTTAGAAAAATCGCATTCTGTTGAGTTGCAGTTTAAAAAATCCATAAAACAATATAAAGTCCCAAATTTAAAGCCAACCAGTCCATAGTCCAAAAGTTACATCAAAAACCCAAATAAGTAATAAATTCTAGACTTTAACGGAAAATAGTCTAAAATTTACATGTGGCCACCGTCGAGTCCTCTGCTACACCACCGACCCATCAAGTCTGGGGATTACCTGTACAGATTAAACAGAGAAAGGGTGAATTTTCGCAAACTCAGTGTGTAATCCCCACAGAAAACATGTATATAGATAATCAACCGAATTCAGTTAGATACAGTCTGGGGCCTGTACCCATCACAGAATTAGTTTGGGCCTTAGCCCGTTCAGATACAGTCTCAGAAATACATTAGGGCCTTATCCCATATTAGATACAAAATGCAGATACAGTAAATCAGAATCCTACCCACCAGCCTCTACACACCATCTCCGTCCAACCCTACACACCATGTGGGGATTAAATCAACCCACCCATCCCTGCACACCATGCTGTATCGAAATGTGGCACATAATCAGAAGGTTGCAGCTGAGCTGCCAGATAACAGGCTTAATAGCCTTTCAGACACTTCCTCCAAATATCATCAACCCACCCTGATGCAATGCAACATACAAAATATGTCATGCCATTATGCAATTAATCGTACATACATTCAGATATCATAAGCCACACTCGGTATAGAAATCAGACAAATAGATCACACATGTAGGGGTCTAAGTAAAGCTTACCGACCTTACAGTAGGTCCACAGTCGACTTGGGCGACCCGTGCAACCTTACATAACTTTTTAGAAAAATGGGCTCACATGCCCATGTGGGCCACTCGGCCCAAATTGGCCTTGGCCGCGTGATCCATTTTTAATGTAACCCGTGCTAGTTAATTATTCATATATGTTTTCACTATTTACTTATATGTTCCTTCAAAGCTGTCTACTTGAGTTACTGTTACTAAATTATTTATATCTTAAGCTACAAAATTCCGAATTAAGATCCGCTTGATGTTTTTGAAACTAGACTCAAATACCTTTCTACCATAAAATTTTTAGAATTTTTTGTTAAGCCAATAAGTACAGTAAAATCTTTAAACTTACCCCTGTTCTACTGTCTAACAGCTTCGACCCTTCTTTGCTTAAAATTAATTATCTCTTAGTACAAAATTTGGATGATGTCTCCATTTGTTTCTATTGAAAATAGACTCATTAATTAATTTAAACATGTAATTTTAACCCCTAATTATTTTTCTCCAATTTTTTATAATTTTCCAAATTCAGAACAGGGGAATCTAAATTCATTCTGAACTTGTCTCATTATATCTCACGATTTACAATTTCATTACTTACACCGTTTCTTCTATGAGAAACTAGGCTCAATAAGCTTTAATTCAATATTTTGTTCGTCCTCTAATTTGATTTCCACAATTTATGGCGATTTTTCAAAGTTAGCCTACTGCTACTGTCCAAACAACAAACAATTTTGGCTTTTCGCCGAATCCCTTATTTTTTTGTTTCGGGTACACACATGGTTTTGTTTGATGCTAAAACAGTCCCTGAGCACTCCAAAGCCTATAATCAAGATACTCAACATCAATTTAATGGATTTACAAGCGAATTGACAACCAAGAACGAACAGAAACCCAACTTACCACCAACGATTCCGTTTAACTATTGTTAAGACGAGAACATTGAATTCACCAGTCCGAGCCTCCCCTACGCCCAAATCGCAGAGAAAAAACATTACCACTTTAGTCGCTTAGAGATTCATGACAGAAACGAAAAGAAACACTTACCGAAACTAAGTGAGCACTAACCTCGTGCGAAAACGAAGGAAAATAAATGGATTAGGGAAAAATCAAGAAGAAAAAAGAAGAAGAGAAAGATGGAAAAACTCAGAGAATTTCGAAAAAAGGAGAGGGAGAAGAATAGACGACAAATTTTTTTTGGAAAAGAGAGTCAAAATTCGGTTATGGGAAAAAAATAAAATAAAATCCCGATAACCCCCAAAATCCCTTAATCTTCTCCCCTAATTTCCACTACACATCCACTACTTAGAATCCCCCTATTACACAACTCTATCCCGAAATCTGAGCAAAAAATAATACTCTTACTTGCATAGGGATTTGAACACAAAACCTCCACCATAATAACACACCACTTAACCACCAAACCAGTAAGCTCATTTTGATGTAATTTACCCAAGAATCAAATAAAAGCCTACTGAACAAGAGGAAGGCCTGATTCATTCAAAATACCAAAATTTGCCCAAGCGAAGACTTAAACTTGGGACCTCACACACACCTAGAACACTTAACATGAAGCAAATACACAATTGTGTCATATTTTCACAATAACAAAATTAGAAATTTTGAGGCGTTACAATCTAATTCAATATTAATTAGCTCTTCAGGAGCATGTAATAAAATATTATTTTATTATATAACATTAGTAAATGTGTAATTTATTTAAAAAAATATACAGTTATGCAATTCTTTTCAACATAAATGATAAAAATTTCAGATCTTAAAAAAAAAGCTTTATTTATTCATATAAAAGAAAATATATTTTTATATAAAGAATAAGTATAAATAAAACATCTATTAAACATAGCAAATAATAAGCTAATGTTACTAATCAATCACTTTAAGAAGCATGCAGTTAGATAAATTGTTTTATATACCATAACACAATAAAATACAAAATATTATAAGGTCACAATAAGATATTAAAGCTACAACTATAAAGGTTTAAAATTAAAATTTTCTAACATCCACCTCTTATAACATAATTTCAATTCAAATTTTATTATAATACATTACAGAGCATCTCTTTTTCTTTATAAGACTTTGCAAAAATTAAGGTTTTAGACATGCTACATGCATGTACACAATGCTTCCATATTTATCATAATATTTATTAGTATCATCCTTTTTGTTTTATCCTTATAATTTTTCACAACTATTAGAATTATAATGTCAATATAAACTGTGATAATTGATAATTTCATTGTCATTCATTTTATTTAGTATCCACATATAAGTAACATTATGACATTTATTTCTAGAAATGTCTAAACCAATGAGAGGTCCATAATGTCATTATTTCAATAAAAGAAATATAATTTTTATAAAAGTATATACAATATTCACTTCAGGAAATATGTCGAAATTTTCAAATATCCAAATTGAATTCCATAATCAAAAGTGATCATAAAATTTATTATATTTATTGCAAACATTCACTTCAAGGAATGTATAAGAAATAATTCAGAAAATAATGTAAACTTATCTCATATTTTTTGCTAATGAGATCATAAGATGTTACTCGCTCCAAATAATAATTAATTAGTATAAACAATAGATCATTTTGTTTCAGGAATAAACATTTAGCAACATTTTGAACTATCCATCTTCCACTTATCTATTTGTCAATAACAACAATAAGTTCCATTCACTTTTAGGAAAGAATAAACAATATAATTTGTTAACAAAGCCAATAAATTCATCATTGTTTGCAAATTTACTTCAATATCATTGTAATAAATTAAATGTGTATTGTTCCTTTTTTCTTTTTAATCAAACCTTGGCAAAATATTCAACCAATATGCATGTGTCAAATGATCTTTGAGTATCACATAAATATTTTCATTCTCTTTGAAGGGCTATTTGGAAAACTAATCCATAATTTTAAAGAATTTTTTACGCGTTTTCTTACAAAAATTAATGATTAATATCATTATACAGTTCTCAAGCATGTATAGATTTGAAGTCCAAACTAATCATTGCATATAATACACATTTACAATAGACAAGAATAGATAAGAACAATCATATAATTTAATCAAATCAAAACTAAATCAATAAATTCTATAAAAAAAACAAATATATATATATGTCCACATAGAAAGCACAACAAATAAACTTGAGAAGGGATTTATAAATTTACAGAGATGCAAATAGAGAATTATATAAGTTAAACTTCTTAAAAGAAATCGAATTAAATTTTAAAAAAAATATTAGACTTACTTAGGTAATTGTGGATGAGAAGTAGAGACTATGAGCATTCTTTGTAGTAAAGAGAATGTGATTATCCTCAAGCAAATCTCCAACAACCACTCACGATTTTTTTTAACCAAACAATTAAATTTCAATACTTGGAGCCCAACAAAATTTTGACATAAACTAAGGACCTATCACTCTTGAATAAAATTGTGCTAATAACGTATTATAAAATAGTAATAATAATACAAAGAACACAAAAATAATAAATGAGAATAAGAGATATTTTTATTGCATTTCTCTTCTTTTCTATCATCCTTACAAATAGTATACTTCTACATATATATATATATATATATATATATATATATAGGGAGATTAGACTCCTCATTTTCTAATACATAAATAGGAAAAGAAAATGAAAGGTGAAAAGTTGAACATTCACTTTATACCATTCATAACATAAATTTAAATTTTGAAGATAATTATTAGTGTTTTAAAAAATTAATTTTCATGAAAATGAAAAAGTATTAATTGTTGTCATAAAATAAATAAATTACAGAAAGAAGACTTACATAAACAATTTAAATACATTTTCTTTCTTCCGTCGCTTTCGTATTCATTCAAAGCGAAGATGAGTCATTTCGAAAGCGATGGTGTGTTTTTGTTCCATTCCTCTTTATTTTTCTGTTTGGTGACTGAGAATTTAATATTGTTACCGGACTAAAAAATTTACGATAGAAAATTTATGAACTAGGCCCGAATTCCACGTCTATCAATGAATACTCTTCCACCATATATTAGTAAATTTTTAGAATACAAATATGCATTTTAGATTATAATAATAATAAAGTTTTTGGTTGAAAAAGTTAAAATGATTTATAATTTTTAATGGCTTAAGCTTATGGTTTTTATAAATTTATATAAAAAATGAAAATATAGAAAAAATTTATTTATTACTATATTATTTAAGGTATGTTTGGACAACACAAAATAATTGAATGGAAGTATAATTATTATGGTAGTAATTACACTCTTTGGATTTACGACAAAGAATTGTAATTCCTTAAACCTGTTTTGCTGATAAAGTAAAATTACATTGTAATTCCCTATGTCATATTTAGTAGTACAAATTGTAATTACACTGTTGCATAATTTAAAATTTTAAAAATATTAATTATTATAAAAACTTATTAGTATCATAAAAATAAATTCTAAACAAGTAACAAAGATTAAAAAATCAAATCATCATATACATATTATGTTAGTCTAAAAAGTAGTTGGCAATATGATTACTAATAAAATTGCAATAAAAATAAACATTATATGCAATTTTATCTGATCTTCTAGAGCATATCTGTTGGATTATTCCTCTTAATATTTAACATATGCTCCTTATCATCATATGTTGGTCATTAACTAAGTTCATCATCATCTAAATTTGAACTCGCATCATTAATATTATCAAAATCTCCTTCTTCCATTACTCTCCAAAGTATGGATTGTCTCAATTCATCCTATGATTGAAGTTATGAAATATAGAGTTTGCAAGCTGTCTATGGTACTTGTGTCTAACACTATTCTCTTAAATGGTATCATATCCCACGATATGATGCAATGAAATATTTTTATTTACATAATTAGTATCGAGCTTATAATATTTGAGTTCACATTCCAAATAGTTTATAGCTTTAATTATAAAAACTTAATTTGGAGAAAGACTTATGTTAGGTTAAATTTTTTTTATAATATGTAAATTAAGTAAAAATTAATATAAAAATTATAATATATAATCTTTATAAAAAAATTTATAAATTATCCAAAACTTTCATAACACTTCTTATAAACAATATAATTGTTTTTATAACTTTAGAAAATTATTTTTTATAAATAAATTATGATAAAAAAATTATAACATCTTTTTATGAATAAGTATATTATTTTCATAATATATAACATGAACATATAAATAAGTTATGTCCGTACTTGACCATAACTTTTTATAAATAAATATATTATAATATTTTTATAACATGTAAATTATTTTTTATAATAAATATTTTGGCCAGAAATTTTTAGGATTTTTAATATAAGAATTTTTTTTCATAATCATCCCAAACATTTATACGTTTTTATGCTTATAATATAATTTTTATAACTTGTACAAAAATAATTCCTTTTCAAA
This sequence comes from Gossypium turneri, assembly GCA_008044935.1. Taxonomy (NCBI): domain Eukaryota; kingdom Viridiplantae; phylum Streptophyta; class Magnoliopsida; order Malvales; family Malvaceae; genus Gossypium; species Gossypium turneri. The sequence goes on from CP032583.1 coordinate 18,844,015, forward strand.
ATCGGATTTGGGTTTAATTAATTGTGTAGTTACTCTAACTCTCACCATCCCCTAAGAATTATGTAATTGAGGTGCTCCAATTACATTCAATTCAGTGAGGCTCACTAATTATAATTATTATCCAAACATGTTGCATTATGTAATTAGTAAACGATTACACTCAAATTTAAGTATTAGGTGAGTTTCCAAACATAATAACCTTATTGTTGTTTGTCTAACCATTTATCATGTAACTTGGGAAAGTACTAAAAATAGAAGTATGTATTTTAAATGATCTTTTAAAATATTTTCTCAAATTTATTTGGGTTTTTAGTACTTTTTTAAATCCAATTGGAGTAAATTGAATTGTGAAACAAATTCACACAATAATAAGATAGGTTTTATAGGTGAAATACATGTCAATGTTTGAGATAAAGTTGAAAAGAAATTTGCTAGTGTCAATACCGAATTTCAGAATTTGTCTTTGGAAAAGGTGAGTAAACCGTTTGTTCCGGCTTGGATTGAACTCTATGCTTCTATTTTTTATTATAAATTATTTTATTATTTCAACTAATATTAGTGTTTTTGTAGTTTCATAATTTTATATAATCTTCAAATGAAAACAACTAAAATAATATATTTGTTGAGGTAAATTTTGAATTGAGAGCACATTAAAGATACCATTCAAGAAATCTACTTTACATTAACTTTTATTAGTTTATTGCTTTTTTTTTTCTATTCTGTAGTAGATATTGTTAAGGAATTTTACAATTGGTTTCTAGTATGATAGCGAGTCTCGAAAACTTCTATATAGAGAGAGAATTGTAGAGGTTTTTGTAAGAAGGCATAGAGAGCACTTTATTATTAATTGAGGTGCATATTTTTTTAAGTGTATTTGAGAGTAAATAGTTTGTGTTTACAACATAAATTCTAAGGAGGAGAATTTGCGGATGAGTGTTTTAGTATTTAGGTACAAACGTGAGGTCTTTACTTAGAGAGTGAGAAGACTTCACTTGTTTTTATTGTGGATTAAAGATAAACTTCATTCATTTGTTGTATTGTGGTTTAAAGATATTGTAATTACTCAGTTGAGCTAAACTTCATAGATATAGAAAAACTGGACTGCGTAAACAAATTGTGATATTTATTATTTACTTTGTTCTACTTATTTATCGCAATAACAACCGAAGTGGCCATTGCAACTTAATATTTCCATTCAAGTCGTAAATTTCAAAGTAGTTAATAAGTGTGTGATTCAACAATATTTAAAGATTAAACAAATATTTAATAAAATTTATATACAAGTTATTGTTAAATAAATATTTTAGCCAGGTGGAGTATAATTTAAGATATTATTATTGAGAAAAAGATGTGTGGAGTTACATACAAGTTGAGGAAATAATGTGTCATTTCAATTATCGTGGCCTGGTTGATGTGCCCGTCTTACTTTTCCTGCATGGAAATATGACTGATTCGCTTTTAAGAATTGCAAGTTAATTTGGAAACATCTGGAATCTTATTACAGTTTTAATATATAAGAGATATTTACAAGCATCACAGATCCTAAACATGTTGTACGAGTAGATTGGTAAACATAAACAGATTTATGGGTTAAGCACTAAATGCTAATAATATATTTTCTCCCAATATCCTAACAAAACAAAAATGCTTCAAGTTGCTGTGCTGGTTGCGCTGGTTGGAGTTTCTGGAACTGGATTAATCTCGCACTGCATAAACATTTTCTTGATAGCTTCCTCTTTCTCGTCGATGAAGTCGAAAAAGTTAAAAAGGACCTGAGAGCAACGTGTAGTAGTTTGAACCGAGGATGAAGGGCGACAAAGTTTCATTTGCCTTCGCCTGTATCGAGCATATTGGCGAACCATTCGTAGAATAAATATCAGAAGTGCCACGAGAGTGATCAAACCGCATAAAAGATATAAGCCCCAGAAGCTGACTAAGTGAAGTTGGTTCGGTTCAGATTTCCCCTCCTCTCTCCCGGACAACCCATCTTACAGAACCACTTAGCATGGATTTCCTGAAGCTTTCCGGCCTCAGAAAGTTTCAAGATTGCGGTCGACATGTCAACAGCAAGTGGGGAATCTCTCTGGAAAGCCTGATACAATGAAGTTAACATAATATGAAGTTAGCATTCCAACCATACGTGTATGAATGCATTTTCATGTACGTAGAAGAGTACATACAAATCCCCATCCACTCTTTGTAAATGGTTGACCAATAATCCCGAAATCGGTTTGCTTTGACAGAAATAATTCAACATAAGAAAGTTCGTCGACAATGGCTGCTACCCCTCCATTATCTGGCCCTAGTCGTAGAGCAGTTTCGTACTCTTCCGGGGAGTGTAGTTTAACAAGCCGTGACCGTTGGATGTTAAGGTTATCAGATAGGTAACCATATGCAAATGAACCAACTTGGTAACCGATCGGCCAACTCTTACCAATCAAGCTTTCAACTCCAGTAATAGGGGACGAAAGTTGCTGAACCGTAAGGATTGAAGTCAAGTTTGCTGTATAACTAGATGTTATCACCATCAATAGGAAAAGCCATACCACCATTACCAATCGCCCAAGTGTGCTTACGGTTACTTCCTCTGCATCATTAAAATGAATATTGTTACATTGAAGATCAACATGGATCATAAAAAATTTTAAAAACTTGATAGAAACGTCAATCCCATTTTTTTTTCTGACAAGTTTTTATTGAAAAAGAAAAAAGATAATGTGTCTGGATCCAACCAATTAGCCTGATCAGTGATCCGTGAAACCAAAAAGGCTCAATGTAGTACTGAGATAGGTTCATATCAGATAAAGATAATACAGCCCAGATTGAACTGGAACTGCAATTCACGGTTTGTAAATTTCATAAGACCTAAAGAGGGAACATGTTTGGACTTTCATGAAAATATCAGCAATCGAGGACATCAAAAGTAGCCTAAGGCTAACATCACATCTCAAATGAAATAAGCTAGTGAGCCAATGTTTCCTTACGGTTTGTCTTAAACAGCGTTGAGAAGCTGAACCTGCAATAGTAAATGAATGGAAGATATTAGAATTAGGCAGGCATGGGCTTGTTGAGTGCCCAAAGTGAGAAGATATTAGCTATAATTCTCTGAAACATTGCAATAACTTACATAAACATCGTCACAAGTTGCCTCCTAGGAGGACCACGAAAAGCATCGTTGACTCGATGCTCGAGAATCCAAATAACAAAAGCAATTATGAAAAAACCACCTGCAGTCATACACCACATGTCTGCCGTAAAAGGTTTTAGAAATACCCAAGCACTTGATTTTGTATTGTGAATTGGAGCTACTATGACAAGACCGGTAGTTATATAAGGCTGAGAAAAATCCACAACTTTCGTCCGGTTCTTCACAATTGCAATGTCCCCAACAGCTGCATCAAACACCTGGTGCCATAATTTTACAAATTGATTACGATGTACAAGCTCTATCTATAAACAAACATACCTCAGCACAGTGCAAGACCTTTAGATTTGTGTGGAACAATGCTATTTATCACTTATTGGACTAAGGTTTAACCATGCAACTGATTAGTTGTCCCTCGTCTTTTGTCATGAAAGAAAATTCTAGAGCACGTGATAAAATAAAATAAAATAAAAAGAGATGTTTGCCCCTATGGATTTATGGCATTTTGGTGTGAAGGAATTAGGTAAATCAAGGTCATACTTACATCATCTGCAACCCTCTGTACGAGCTGACCATAATTAGGATTGGACTGACCATCCCCAAAAAGCTCAAATTTGTAAGGAACATTATACGGGACAAATTTCAGAGCTTCAGTGAACACATCGATACAGTATCCTGCAATTTTATGGCTACCATTCAGTTTTGTAACAAAATCAACGAAACTGGCTCTATAAGGCACTCCGATTCTCAACGGATGTTCATCATCTGCAATCACCCAGCCGCGAGGTGCTTTGGTCTTTCCACCAGGCCAAGCAACTTTGCCAAGCTTCTGTTCTATCTCAGAATGCCTATTTTTTGTCCCTTGAAGGGTTTCTGGGGGAGAAACTGAGAAGCCAAAGGTGTTAGACCAGAAACCAACAATATGAACAGCCATCTTGTCAATATTGATGACATCATAACCAGAAGTTATAATGTTTCGATCTGAATTAAAACGAACTGGACCTGTTAAACCAGAGAAGCTTGTGTTCAATATATTATCTAGTAGCATAGCACCACCATCGAAAACTTTAAGCTTCTCCAAGTGCATTTGAGTTGTTTTTGAATCATTTAGCTTAACACTTAATGAAAATGTGAAATTGTTGCCATCATTTATGAACTTGTCGATTGAGTGTGCAACTGTCCAAACCGTGTCATAAGCACAAAGGCCATAGGCATTCAACTCTGATTTTACCAACCCTTGCTGCTGCATCTTTCTCCATCGAGATATAAAATCCTTCGTTTGGTTCGACTCTGGAATATGTTGGCGAAGTCCAACTACCCCTTGAAGCACACTAAGAGCAGTTCTATTCATGGGAGCAAATGAATCTATGGTAGCAGAAAGCCAATCTGTTGCAAACCATACATAGTTACTGCTCATCATCTGAAGCTTTTCAGCAGTGGCAAAAATTCTTAATCCAGGGTCTGGGTCAACATGAACAATATACACACGAGGACCTAGCAATCTAGATTGATTGAGAACAGCTACGATGTCATGTTGTGTAAAACGTACAGGCAAGGGCAATTTATAGAAAGCTTTTGCCATTCTCCTATTGAGTTCATCATTTAGGGCAGATATCCCATTCCTCCCATAATCATTATCCACATAGATAGCAATGACCTCTTTCCATCCATAAAAATCAACTAAAGAAGCCATAGCATTCATTTGGTAGGAATCGCTCTGCACAGTTCGGACAAAGAATGGAAATTGCTTAGCAGAGAGACTTGGATCGGTGGCGGCATATGAAACAAGTGGAACTTGAAGACCATTGGCAATTTCAGAAATCATATGAGCAATTGAAGATGACTGTGGACCAATAAAAGCCACCACCTCTTTTTCAATTACTTGATAAGCTGACAAAAAAAAAAAAAAAAAGATTCAATCTGTTTTAGAACAACTTTAGTTTTTGTTTAATATTCTTAGCAGTAAAATTTTGGAAGGAATATCATGACTCAAAGGGACGTTTTGCCAGATATGGAAATCACACCACATAGAAAGCATAAGATCAAGAGAGATATGGCATCTTTCTGAGCTCATTGAAGGATTAAAAAGCTTATCAATTTCATTATGATCAAGCTAGAATATAATTGAAGGAAAGCTAGAAACAAATTCATGTTAACCTAGAACAGAGAGCATAAGGAGGAAGATATACAGTAAAACTGAATTAGACATCATAACTTTTCCCACCATCCAAAATATTCACTAAAATTGTGATTAAAAAAAAAAAAAAACAAACTCTGCTAAAATTAACCATGTATTATAACAGTTTTAAGCAGCAAAAAAGGAAGAATGAAAGAACAGAATTCAAGTTACCTTGAATAGATCCCAAGAAGGCATTGCAATTAGCATCAGCCTCAATCAAATTAAGACGAGTTCCATTCAGAATAGTGGGAGTAGCATTGATATCAGAGATTGCAGCTTTCATAGCTGCCTTTGCAACTCTACCAATAACAGAATCAAAAGTGAAAACAGCACCAACATTTACAGCACCAGGCTTCTGACAACCCACAAGACAATTAAGGGTCACCCATATCATCAAACAAAAAAACCAAGAAAACCCAAGATTTTTCATTGTTGAAAGCTATCAAAACCAACAACTTGAATGAAAATGAGCCTCTCTCCCCCTTTTTTGCCCTTAATCTGTTTAAAGAGTTGGCCTTTGTCTACAGTCAGGAATTCATGGGGTTAAAAAATCTTAATAACAGAAAGCCAAGCATGAATTTTTTTACTAATACCTAGATTATAAAATCAATAAGAAAACTCAACCTCAACCGGCAAAATAAAATTCACACTTAAATAATAATTAAGAAAAAAAACTTGGGAGTTTGGAAGGGAAGAGTCAAGAGCGTTAAAGCTAGCTAAAGTAGTACTAAAATTCAATGGCTGCAAAGTAGTAAATTGGAAGTAAGAAAAATGTGATTTAGACATGGAATTTGGAACTTGTGGAAGTCATGTTTAAAACAAACAGTGGCGTAAGGCATCTGGTAATTGAACTTCTTAGAGGCATTTGGTCTTTTCCAATGGAGCAAAACAGATTACGATACTTTCCTTTGAATAATTGATAGACAATAAATTCAATGAATGAACTGCTAATTTTCTTTGGCTCAGAAAAAAAAGTTAAAAGAAAAAGAAATTAAGACTTTATTTAGGAAAGAGATAGATTTATCATTTATTAGTACTACTTGCATTGCATGCACCAGTGTACATTATTTTTTAATGAAAGAATAAGAAAGTTTCGTTTCTACGTGCACAAAGGTGCGTGATTCACACGCTTGGAATCATAGAATCTAGGGTAAACTACCAAAATAGTCACTTTTGTTTGGCTCAAGTTACATTTTAGTCACTTATGTTTGAAATGTTCCGTTTTAGTCACTTATGTTATCATGTTGTAACATTTTAGTCACTAAGCCGTTAGTTTCTGTTAACGGTGTAACAGTAAACTGATGTGGCACGTTAAATCATCATTTCAAACAAAAATTCTAGGTTAATTTATACAATCGGTCCCCATATTTTTTTCGTTTGGAGCAATTTAATTTTTTTTTTTTTATGTTTTTTTAACTTTCTTTCTTTTCCATTCTCTTTCTCCTTTTGTTTTCCTCCCTTCTCCATTTCTTTCAACGTAGTTTTTCTATGTTTATTTTTTTGAACAATTTAATTTTTTCAAGTGAGGCGACCTTGTGGACTAGTTACTAAATGGAAAGCATAGAAAAACTATGTTAAAAGAAATGAAGAAGGGAGGAAAATAGAGGGAGAAGCATAAGAGAAAGGAAAAAAAAAGTTATAAGAACATAAAAGAAAATTTTTAAATTGTTGAAAATGAAAAAATATAGGGACCAATTATAGAATTTAACTTAAAATTTTCGTTTAAAATGATGATTTAACGTGCCACATCAACTTACCGTTACACCATTGTCGACAATTAACGACTCAGTGACTAAAATGTTACAACACGATAACGTAAGCAACTAAAACGTAATATTTCAAACATAAGTGACTAAAATGTAACCTAAGACAAACAAAAGTGACTATTTTGGTAGTTTACCCTAGAATCTAATTCTATTTTTTTTTTGTTTTAATTTTTCATAAATAATTTTTAAATCCCACATATCAGCTTAAAAAATATTTTGCTCTAACTACTAAAAATATTTTTTTAAATGAGGATCCAATTGAAAAGGGTAAGTATAATTAATTTTTATTTAATAATTTAATTTTTTAAAATTAAATATTTTAATTACTTTCTTTACTTACTATTAATTGAGGGTCGAAAAATATATAAAATTTTATATTATCCATATAATAAATTTAATCCTCCAATATTTACCATCTTAAATATAAAAAAAAAACAATAAATTCTATCAAGTTTCACTCTCCACAATACACACCCCGAACTCCCATGAAGCACCAAACACGATGCTTCAACATCTTCAATTCACCCTCACCGACCACTGGCAACACCGGCGGTCTCCTCTCTACTTATTCTTTCACTTCCTCTATTTTTTTCCCCTCTTCTCTTCTTTTCTTTCCTTTTTCGTTTTCCAAAAAACCCTAGTTGTTGTCCACTATTGCGTTGTCAGAGCTGCCAATTGTTGCTACTTCTTGGATGGTTGCACCATCGTTCAGGTCGTCTTTTCCGACCACTAACATTTCTAGGCCTCCTTTTCCTCCCCTGGTCAGCATGTGAGATCACCAAGAGATGAACCCAAACCACCTAAACCAAACCAAGCCAAATTGAGTTCTTGTTTCTTTTTTTTTTTTTTTTGTTGATGATGTTTATTATTATTATTTTATCTTGATGGTTCATGGTTTATTGAGTGTTTTTATGAGCATCGAGTATTAGGGGAGTTGTGGATATTGAGATTTCAAAGTATTTTGGAGTTGATTTTGAGTCAGCTGAGAGGTTAGAAAGGTAGATGATGAAAGATGGGTGAGGTGGCAGTAGTGCATAGGGGTTGACGGAAAATGCATAGATAAGATTTCTATTTTAAAATTTAATAAAATCATGTAAATTCTAGCCATTACAAACTCTATCCATCCATTCTTATTCACTTCAATACACTTTCATATACCTTGTTTAAATAAGGAATTTGGTAATGAATTTTTTATAAAAATAGAATAGAATAGAATAGATAAGATTTTATTTTACATTTAATAAAATCGTGTAGCATATTGTACCCATTATTAACTCTATTCACACATTCTAATTCGCAATTGTATTAAGGTTTTTATATTAACATTCATTGTGGTTAGAAAAATTGACTAAAATAATTATTTAGCTATTAAACCCTTGACAACTTAACCAATTGGGACTAGCAAAAAGGAGATGATAACTCTTCACACAAAAATATATGTATTAAGGGTTTTATTTTAAAATTCAAAGTCTTTTATTAACCTAAACATTGAAACTATATAATAATTACATTCCAATTAAATCAAACTAAAAAAAAGAAAAAAAATAATCTAGACAACTTCGAGAGGTTAGTGTACCCTTTTAACCTTGGATGAAACTAACATTACTTCAAAACCAATCATCTAAACAATACAAATACCAAGTTGTAGTAGTTATGGAACTTTTATAATACAACTCGGATCGGATATATATATATATATCGACCCCTACCTAAATATTCTACACTTTACTAGTTGATGTATATATAGGCTGCAGCATCTTCAGCAACCGCAATTGTAAGTAACGACGACTTCGTGACTTACCATTTTTGATAAAAATAGGAAGTTATGGGAGAGATAACTATGAGCAAAAAAAAAAAAAAAAAAAGTGCATCTTAATAATTAAGAAAAAATGGTGCATATGAATAGTTATATAAAAATAAATGTTTAGTTTTAGTTTTATTAGTAGCGGCAACTCCATTTTTGTCTTTTTTGTTGACCTTGCAAGAAAAGGTTGCACCCCAAACAACTGTCAGATTTGCACACGTGGTACTTATCCATAACATCACTCGGCTGTAATACCATAGAAGTAGAAGAAGAGCTCTCCGCCATGGTCAAGGTACCGAAATCCAATCCAAAGTCAACAACGACATCAAATGATGATGTTTTTTGGGACAAAAGCCATGACAAAATTTTCTTGTTTGGGTGAAAGACGAAGGAGTGGAGATGGTGGCTACGTCATAAAGGGCGGAGCTACAGTAGATTGTTCTCTTTTTCTTTGCTTAAGCATAAAAAAATTAAAATTTCTTGAGTATAGTAATGGTGTTAACTGAAAATTTATAGTTTTTAAATGGACTAAAAGAATAATTTTTCCTTTATTTAGGTCCAATCAATGATCCGTTAAGGCTTTAACGGCTAGTGGCCATTTTTGTCAATTTTCTAATGAAAGTGACTAAATTGAAAAAATAAATTAAAATGACCAAAATAGGAATGACACCATTTTAGGGAGACCTCTACCTTATTAAAATGTATTATTAATAAATTTGTAAATAATTTTAAAAAACATTAAAAATAAATCTAATCATTATATTTTTTAACAATACACTTTTTTTTTATATAATCCCTAGAACCATCATGTCTTCTTATACTAACAACAATACTAATGTTAATCGAATTAAGATTCAATAGGCAATAATATACTATTAAATATAAATATTTTAATTTTAATTTATAATCTTAACATTGAAATAGATGGCGAAACTTAAACCTTACATTTCTCTGATTTTTATTTAATTATAATCACTCCTCAACAACTTTTTGAATTCAATATATTAAAATTTAAATCTACAGCATTTTTCAAATTAAATTATTAAAATGAAGAAAAATTTAATAATGGATAACTTTAACTGGAAAGCTCTTCCTTTTCACTATTTGGTATGCTTTTGAATTTTGTTGCTTAATATTAAAGTGAAGTTTTATTCCGCTTAGCTTTAGCATCCAATTAGATTGATTCTCTGTGTGCATCCAATTTACTTTGCTTTTCTACAAAAGGATTTCTTTTCATCTAAATTAATTAGATGCAATCCTTCACTCATTCGGATCTATCAAAGTAAATACAGTTTTTACATGGCTAGAAGCCTAATTTAAAAACAAATGCAAATGCTACTTATACAACAAATGCAAGCAAAATGGCGACTGAATGGATGGAACTTGGAAGATTGTTGCAGCGCGGTTAGATTACAACTTTTCCTCAGCCAGAGTCTTCTGTCCAACCTCGAAGATGACCCGCTTTTTAATTGGGTTGACATTGGGTAAGATTTTTTTAGCCCGGACGCGGCTCGAATTTGTCTACATTTTTTTTGGCTGTTGTTTATTGCCAATTTGATATTATATTGGTACTATTTTGTTGTTATTATTTGGATATTGTATGACTCTTGTTTTATTATTGATTTTGCTACTATTTTAGAGGTATTTGCTTGCTAAGTTGCAACTATCTTAGTGTTATTTAAGTATAAAGATTTTTTTAATGTATTTTAAATTTGTTGAGAAAAATTTATTTTAATGTTTTTAGTGTATTTGATGTATTATATTTTTAAAATTTATTTTTATATACAAAATAATATAAAAATTTTACTACGACCGAGTTGGATCGGGTTGAGCTTGGGTTTAGTATCTTTTATTTAGGTCGGGTTTGAGTAAATTTTATGCTCATTTTTTGGTTGAGCCTGAGCCTAGAAAAGAGGCCTAAAATTTTAAATTATTTCAACCTAGCGCATGATCAGGTCTAGGTTAGAGTAAGGAGATGTAAGAGAATCGGGTTTTAGAATTAAGCTTTCTTTGGATAACCGATGAGATTATTTCCAGTGAGGTTAAAAAAGTGACAATAAAAATTAATTATTATAGCAGTGGGATTGGTATTGTAGATTAAAATCAATGGTGAAATTTTGTTTGGATTCAATTGCAGCGATGGCGGTGAGATGAATTATAATGAAAAGAGAAAATGATCATTAAGGATATTAAAATAATATTTGTATTTAATGGAATTTATAGCATATTTGAAATTTTAATAAATAATTAAAAATATTCGAATTTCTAAAAATAGGTACATTATTCATATATTTATTTAAATATTTTAATTAATTAATATATAATTACATAAATTTATTTATTCTATTAAATGAAATAAAAATATTGAAAATTTTACTTAAAATATTAAAAATTAAAATAATAAACAGTTGTAAAAAATAAAATACATATTGAATTTGATAATAAGATAATCTATTAAATTAATAAAGTTATTTTAGATTTTTAAATAAAAAAACAAATGTAAACATTTACAGTAAGTTTGGTTCACTGGAATGGAATAGAACTGTAATGGAATAGAATTGTAATAGAAAAGAATTGTAATGAAATAGAGCTGAAATTAGTAATTCAATTGTTTGGTTGAATGGAATAAAATATAGATGTAATAATATTATTGTGTTTGGTTGAATGGAATAGAGGTTGTAATAGCATAGGAAAAAAGCTAAAATGACCAGAACACCCTTAGTAGAATTTTTTTAAATAGATGATTATTTTTATTGTTATTAAATTTTAATAAAATAAAAATAAATAATTTAATCATGTTTTAATATAAATATTATTAATTTAATAATATATAATTTAATAACATTTTTAATATAATTATGTTTATTTTTGTAAAAATATTAAAAAAACCAAAATATATCCTTTACTTAAATTTAGTGATCATTTTGTAATTTTTAAAATTAAATAACCAAATTATAAACTTACTAATAATTTGATGGCTTGAGTGTAATTTACCCATAAAATCCCACCAAGTACCTAACCCCACCCACCAAAATCCCAAAATACACCAGCCATCATCACTTTCTTCCCCCAGTATTTTTTTCCGTTCACCCAAATTTTCCATCAATAAGAACAAACTAAAGCCCATCAACCCAATCCAGGAGAAAGCTCTAGGAGCCACTGATGCTTCAACCAATGAAACAAAAGCAGTTAACTCTCCTAAAAAGCAACAATCAACAATTAATTTCCTTCGGTTACCTAAATAGTTCTCTTCCCAAGCTTCTTCAACCTTTCATTTCCTACAAAAATGCCCTTTCCAAGTCCTACATCCACCCAAGACTCCCCTCCCCTGAATCAGAAAACATATGTTCAGTGAGCCTCCCCTTTTCGATCCCTTTCCCTTTCCACTTCTTCTCTGGCAAAATTAGGAATTTCGTCTCGTAAGCATTGATGTATCCCTCATTTTAATCCTTCAACAGCCAACAGATAGGCAACACCGTTCCAACATTTTTTTTTTTATCTAAAATGATAAAATATTTATCCTTCCCTTCTTATCTACTTGTTATGCTTAGAAATTTTGGATCCTAAAATTCTCAAAGTGCAACAAGCCATGACTCTCTTTTCTGCCTTAAAGACCAAACAGTAAAAAAGATGAAGGAACGTGCAATCTACTTATTTAAAAATTTAAGCAGATTCGGTTCCTTTAGGTGTTCCTGTAGATGGGTGGGTTTTTTTTTTTTTGTGTATTTTGTTTGAGTGTTTGAGATTGAGATGATTGAGTCTCTTATTTTAAAGATAAATGTTATAAAATTTTTTTTCTGCCATGGTTTACTTGTTGCAATATTCAAATTAAAGTGTTGCGGTTTTTGATCGATTTTCTTTGTTTAATTTTGGAGTTTTAAATGATTTTCTGTAAGGGTAAATTGGGTAAAAAAAGAAATCTATTCCGAGAATCACCGAATAACCCATTCAGAGGTGGGAGTGGGTAATGGTGATTACGGGACTTTGCCGCTTAGTCCCGGAATGGTCATTCGATTGTATGGTCATTCAGCCAACCAAACGTTTGCTTCACTGTGGTGGGATGAATACACCCGGAATGGCTAAGCCATTCAGGTGAACATGGTGTTAAGGTGCCTTTGGATTTCAATGCACCTTCACTGCGTGGAATATAACTCCTTTTCACTCCGTCTTATAAATTAAACGTAGTAAAATATGTTTGGATAGCATCATCAGTAGGATTATTTCTTATTGGACCCCAAAAAGGTCTAGTTGCCAAATCTCACCTCCAATGAATAATGAAATTATTCTTTCATCCCTTTTGTCAATTGTTTTTCTTTTTCTATTTATTAGTTTTTGGTTATTTTAATTACATTATCTTAAAATATTTTAAAGTGATCATTTTAAATTTCATTTAGTTATTTTCATTTTTAAGGTTGAAGTTATTTATTTCATAAAGATATTTATAAATTATGTAATTAGTTAATTAAAGTATTTAAATAAATTTATAAAAGCACTATTAAAAATTTTAATATTATTAAAAAATATAAAAAGAATTCAATAATGGTTCTTTTTATTAATGTCTTTAATGATCATTTTTATTTTTATCTCACTGTCACTATTGTTGTAACACCCTTAACCTATATCTGTCACCGAACTAGGGTTACGGAGCATTACCGGAGTTTATAGTTCAAACAAATACATATTTAAAAACATTTCATAATAAATTAATAAACATATTAAAGCCAACTTAAAACATACATATTGTCCTTTATATGAGCCATTGAGGCCCTAATTACACGTTAGAAACAAGTCGAGACTAAATCGAAAATTCAGAGAAATTTTCAAGAAATAAGGAAAATTTTCCAAACTGTAGGTGTCACACGGCAGTGTGACTCACACGGCCAAGAGACACGCCCGTGTCTCAGGCTATGTGGACATTTGAAATAGGGACACACGACTGTGTTCCAGCCTGTGTCCGTGCCCGTGTAACTCACTAACTTGGGTCACACAACCAAGCCACATGCCCTTGTGCCAGGCCGTGTACCCTTTGAAATAACCCCACATGCCAGTGTGCCATGCTGTGTGCTAGGCTGTGTAACAGCCTGACTTGCAACCCTTTGAAAGCTACAAGGGACATACAACTGAGACATATGCCCGTGTCTCTGCCCGTATGGACGAAACTAGACCATTTTACAATCCATTTTTCTCACCCAAACTAGCATGTAACTATATCCAAAAGTGCACAGTACACAAGCCTTAATAAGGCACCAAAATCAAACATAACCAAGTCATATACATTTAGTATAACATCATACAACCAATATGCCCTTAGGTACCTCAAATGACAATAAATAAACATGTTTAACCAAGTATTCAATTTGGCCAAAATGACTAACTAACCTTCAACTAAACTTGCATCAATTCAAACCATTGAATTAACTTACCATAGCCTATCAAATGGTATAAAATATGCCATTCATTCACTAACACCAATAGGCATATACACCTTTCATAGCAAGATACCAAACCACAAGTTACAAGACTTATACAATGTGCATATTCATCTATCACAATTCAAACATATTAAGCCAAACATCAACATAACAAGGCTAATATTTACATGCTATAAACTAAGCTGATATCATCATCAAAATGCTAAATCACAAGCCAAAACAAATGGCTATTCCAAAAACCAAAACATATGGCAACATTAGCCAAAATACCTATACATGCCATTATAACCAAAATTAAACATCTGTAAGTACTGAAAGAGCCGATAGATATCCGACAACTTTCCAACCCAAACGAGCTTCCAACAACTACAAAACACAAAAAATAACACAAAGTAAGCATGTCATGCTTAGTAAGTTCGTAACACATACAGTTTTACCTTGCCAATACAATATACAACCACAAAGCATGTAAAACCAATCCAACATGAGAATAACTAATTCAAAAACTTATATATGTACATTCATACTCTTAATTTGCACGAGGTACACATTATCTACCTTTCATCAAACTGTGTAATTTATATTGAAAGCTCTTACCGAAGTTCACACGAGGTAATAATACGATGGTTGACACATCCCTTTTCATAATTCGATAACCGAAGTTATCCCTTTTCATAGTTCGATAGTCGAAGCTATCCCTTTTCATAATTTGATGGTCGTCACCATCCCTTTTAATTTTTCGATGGTCGTCACCATCCTTTTTCATTATTTGATAGCCGAAGATATCCCTTTTCATATATCAATAGCCGAAGCCATCCCTTTTCATTGTTCATGGTTGTCTCCATCCCTTTTCATAATCAATAGCCGAAGCTATCCCTTTTCATAGATCGATAGCCGAAGTTATCCCTTTTTATTCATCGATAATCGTCGTTACGCTGTTGGATGTTTTTCGTCAACACTCAATTTAATATTATATAATAATAGCATTCAAATCATAAAATAAAAATGAAACTTAAACATATGAACTTACCTCGACGATAATCGTAGAAAAATAAAGTAGACTAATCTGAAACTTTTTTTTTTGCCTCGATCTAGAGCCGTACGTGGTTTATCTTGATCTAAATGAATAAATTCAGCTTAATTCAATAATCATTCTATTAAACTTAACTTGAATTTGCATTTTAGAAAAATTACAATTTTACCCTTATACTTTGGTTTCAATACAATTTAGTCCTTAGGCTCGTAAAATGAAATTCATGCAATTTCACCCCTACCCAAGCCTAACCGCATATCATACAAGCTTATAGCAGCCTGCACATTTCATTAATTTATAAATTACACCATGAATATTTCACATTTTTTTATTTAACTCTTAATTAAAAAATTTATCAAAAATTCACTTAACAAAAGTTATTTATCTAACAACAAGGATTCATTTTCTTCCATTAAACATCACAAACAACTAAAATGCATTCATGGTAAAACCCTAGGCATTCAACAATTTTGCAAATTAGTCATTGGGCTAGGTAGATTAAGCTACAATGACTCCAATAACATAGAAACCATTAAAAACAAGACAAACAATACTCACATGCAAGCAAAATTGAGAAGGCCGAATGTTGAAGCTTCCATGGATGTTCTTCTTTTTGATTTTTTTGTGGTGATAAACAATTTAGGAAGATGACATGTTTTATTTCTTTTGTTTTTACTAAATTATTAACTTAATTACTAAATTAACCTTACTATTAACCTTTAAATTTTCATAACTATTGTCCATACTTGCCCACTCAATATTTTAATGGTCTATTTACCACATAAAACCCACAACTATTTAATAGCATAACCATTAGATCCCTTTAACTTATAGAACTCAAGTTTTGCACTTAATGCAATTTAGTCCTTTTTATCGAATTAAGCATGTAAACAATAAAATTTCTTAATGAAATTTTGACACGGTACTACTATCATGCTTAGACAATAAAATAATAATAAAACAAAATTTTTTACTTTGGATTTGTGGTCTCGAAACCACTGTTTTGATTTCACTAAAAACGGCCTATTAGAACTCTCCCCACTAAGGGAATTTTCGTCACTGAAAATCTTACCAGAAAAGAGGTTTTGGATAATACTTTCTCATAGCTTACTCGGGTTCCCAAGTGGCTTCTTTTTTCCCATGTCGTTGCCAAAGAACCTTTGCTAAAGCTATGTTCTTATTCCTCAATTGTTTAATCTCTCGAGCCAGAATTCAGATTGGTTCTTCACTGTACGACATATTAGCCTGAATCTCTATATTTGTTAGGGAGATAACATGTGAAGGATCAGATCGATACTATCATAACATAGACACATGAAAGACATTATGAATCTTTTCTAATTCTGACGGTAAGGCTAATCGATACGCAACAGGTTCGATTCTTTCAATAATCTCATATAGCCCGCTAAATCGCGGACTTAGCTTTCCTTTGCGGCCAAACCGAAGACCTTTCTTCTAGGGTGATACTTTTAGAAATACTCTATTGCTGACTTGAAATTCTATGCCTTTACATTTAAGATCCGCATATGATTTCTATCAATCCGAAGCTGCTTTCAAACTATCCCGAATAACTTTTACTTTTCTTTCGGTCTCACGAATCAAATCAACCCCGTGTATCTTTTTCTCATTGAGCACAATCCAGTATAGCAGAGTTTGGCATTTACGACTATACAAAGCTTCACACGGTGCCATCTTTATGCTCAACTGAAAACTGTTGTTATACTCGAATTCAACTAACAGTAAATATTTCTCCCAATTGCTTCCGAACTCTAATACACAGCAACGAAGCATATCCTTGAGAATTTGAACCACCCGCTCAGACTAACCATCGGTCTGAGGCTGAAATATAGTGCTAAAATGCAGCTGTGTACCTAGAGCTTCCTGTAACTTTTTTTAGAACCGTGATGTAAACCGCGGATCTCTATCAGAGATGATGAAAACTGGCACCCCGTGTAATCTGACAATCTCAAACGTATAATTCAACTAATCTTTCAAGGGAGAAATCTGTACTAACTGGAATAAAATGTGCTGACTTCGTTAAACGATCAACCATAACCCAAATGACATCTTTCTTACTCGGAGATAGGGGTAAACCTGATATGAAAGTAACTCGATCCCATTTCCACTCTGATATCATGACTAGCTGTAATAATCCAGAAGGTACCTGATGTTCAGCTTTAACTTGCTGACATACTAAACATTTAGATACAAAGTCAGAAATCTCATGTTTCATTCCCGGTCACTAGTACATCTGTTTCAAATCACTGTACATCTTATTACTTCCCGGATGAATAGATAAGCTTCCACTATGAGCTTCATACAAGATTCTCTGAATAAGCTCTGGATTTTTCAATACACAAATTCTATCTTTGAATAATAAGCAATCATTGGGTCCTATATGAAATTTTGAATCAGAAGTCGACTCACACTGTGCCCGTTTAGCTAGCAACTCGTCATTACATTTTTTAGCTTCGCAGATCTACTCTAAAAATATCGGTCTAGCTTTTAACTCGGCCAAGATCGAGCCATCATCAGATAATGTCTGTCGCATATTCATCGCTCGCAGAGTAAATAAAGACTTTCTATTCAGAGCATCAGCAACTGCATTTGCTTTTCCCGGATGATAATCAATGGTCAACTCATAGTCTTTTAACAGTTCGAGCCATCTGTGCTGTCTTAGATTCAAATCCTTCTGCAAAATTAGATACTTTAAACTCTTATGATCGGTAAATATATGACATTTTTTACTGAACAAATGGTGTCGCCAAATTTTCAATGCAAACACAATAACTGCTAACTCTAGGTCATGTGTCGGATAATTCTTTTCGTACGACTTTAACTGTCCGGAAGCATAAGTTATCACATCACCTTCCTGCATCAAAGTACAACCTAAACCATTTAAAGATGCATCACTGTAAATAAAAAATTATTTACCCGATTCAAGCTGAACCAAAACTAGTATCTCGATCAATAGTGTTTTCAACTAATTGAAACTTTGCTAACATTTCTCGGACCATTCAAATTTCACATCTTTCTATAATAGTCGCGTCATCAGTGTATCTGTCATCGAGAACCCTTTGAAAAATCTTCGATAGTAACCAGCTAATCCCAGAAAACTTCTAACTTAGGATACTTTTCTTGTTGGTTTCCAATCAACAATTGCTGAAATTTTAGTCGGATCCAATCTGATGCCTTCAGCCGATACTATATGTATTAGAAAACTGACTTTTTCGAGCCAAAATTCACATTTGCTAAATTTAGCAAAAAGTTGTTTATCTCGCAGGGTTTGCAACACAATTCTCAAGTGTTCAGCATGCTCGGGTTCGTCTTGTGAATATATCAAATGTCATCAATAAAAACCACAATGAATTTGTCTAAATACGGTCAGAAGATTCTATTCATCAAATCCATAAATACTACAAGTGTACTAGTTAAACCAAACGGCATCACAAGAAATTCATAATGTCCGTACTTGGTTCTAAATGTAGTTTTCGGCACATCGAAATCTTTAACTCGTAGCTAATAGTAGCCAGAATGAAGATCAATCTTTGAAAATACTGTGGCACCTTTCCACTAATCAAACAGATTGTCAATTCGAGGCTGTGAATATTTATTCTTGATTGTAACATTGTTGAGCTAACGGTAGTCAATACACAATCTCATTGATTTGTTCTTTTTCTTAACAAATAGAACCGGAGCACCCCAAGGTAAAAAATTGGGTCGAGCAAAACCCCATCTTTCATCTCTTTTAACTCGGTAAGATCCATTCTATAAGGTGTTACTGACATCGGGGATGTACCAGGTACTAGTTCAATAGCAAACTCAACTTCTCTGATCGGCGGTAATCCAGGTAACTCATTCGAAAATACATCAGAATACTCACAAACCACTTGCACTGACTCAAGCTTCAATTCAGACATTTTAGAATCCAATACATAAGCAAGGTAAGTGTCGCAACCTTTTCTCACATATTTCTGCGCTGACATAGCCGAAGTAACAATAGGCGGTGGGACTATCAGATTCAATACGAAGCGTCTCACCGTTCTAACATTTCAATACATTAAGCTTTCATCTATAGTTTACAACAGCGTTATGTAGAGTTAGCCAATTCATACCCAA
This sequence comes from Gossypium turneri, assembly GCA_008044935.1. NCBI lineage: Eukaryota > Viridiplantae > Streptophyta > Magnoliopsida > Malvales > Malvaceae > Gossypium > Gossypium turneri. The sequence continues at coordinate 18,863,493 of CP032583.1, forward strand.
AATCACATCAAACTAGTCAAATGATAATAGCATCAAATCAGCCAGAAAATTGTAACCCCTAGTCATCAATAGACAGTTCTTACAAACTTTATCAACTAAAACATGTTGACCTAGAGGGTTCGACACTTTAACCATGAATTCAGTGGACTGAGCAAGCAAATTCTTACTAGTTACTAAATTCGTGCATACATACGAATGGGTTGATCACAGATCAATCAAAGCAATCACATTAGTATCAAAAATAGAGAAAGTACCGTTAATAACATCTGGTGTAGAAGCTTCCTCACATGCACGGATAGCGTAAGCACTAGCTGGTGCTCGTGCTTTAAATCTCATAGTAGAGCCTTTTGTTCTACACGGCTTCCACTTGTGTTTCCAGGTTGCAATGTGGTCTACCCCTCGTGGCAGTGTTACTAGGTTGCACATTTTGAACCTTTTCTTTCTCAGATATTTTTGGGCAATCATGAATAAAATGCTTAAACGAACCACACTTGAAACACGCCCTGTCTTTTGCTCTACACTCTCCAAAATGTCGACGTCCACACCGTTGACTATCAGGTTTATTATCTATTACACTACCTACAGATGTAGCTTGCGTCCTTGAACCTGCATAATGTTTGCCTCGGTCACTATCAAGGTATCCCACTAAAGCAATCGAATGATTATGGCATTCTTTCGATCTCTTCGACTGTGATTGATGTGACTTTTCGGTCGACCTTTTTCCTGAATCTTTGGCTTCAAAATCAGTTTTTTTCTCTCTTTACTATGCTCCTCAGCTTTATGTGCTCTGTCAACTAAAACAACGATTTCTTTTAGTTCGAGAATCCCAACTAGAAGTTTAATATCTTCATCTAATCCATCTTCAAACCATTTACACATTATAGTTTCAGTCAGAATGCACTCCCGGACATATTTACTTGATCGAACAAACTCTCGTTCATACCCTGACGCTGTTCTATGGACCTACTTAAGCTCGAGAAATTCTTTACGCTTCTGATCAAGGAATCTTTGACTTATATATTTCTTTCTAAACTTGTTTCGGAAGAATTCTCAGTCAATACGCTTTCTTGGCGTAATTGAAATTAAGGTATTCCACCACTGATATGCCGAATCTTTTAGGAGAGATACTGCACACTTTACACATTCAGCTGGTGTACAAGATAACTCATCGAAAACTCGGATAGTATTCTCTAACTAAAACTCGGCTCTCTTAGGATCATCATCAACTATAGATAGAAATTCTTTAGCCCCATATTTGCAAATTTTGTCGACTAGCGGTTTATTAGCTCGCACCGTTTCGACGCCTAGAGGAACAACAAGAACTAGTTGGGGAACATGTAGGGGTGGAGGTCGTTGAGCTTCTGGGTTCGTTTGTACGAACTCGGTAAGTCACTCACTCATCATTTGAAAGAAAGCTTCCCTAGCTTCCCCCTTAGCCCTCAGATATGGGCCTTGAACCACTTGACACTGCTCCGTGAACGGAGGCTTACGCGTTACTTTCAACTTCATTGGAGTCGGCTCGGTTGGATGTCATTGCTATAAGAAAACATGTTATAAGACAATCAAGAGATATCACACTATCACAGGTTATATAATGGCTTGTATAGCTAGACTCAAACATGCTACATTCAATCCAAGAATTGACTAAATCGTAGCTCTGATACTAATAAATGTAACACCCCTAACCTGTATCCGTCACCGGACTAGGGTTACGGAACATTGCCGGAGTTTATGGTTCAAACAAAGACATATTTAAAAACATTTCATAATAAACCAATAAACATATTAAAGCCAACTTAAAACATGCATGTTGTCCCTTATACGAGCCCTCGAGGCCCTAATTATGCGTTAGAAACAAGTCAGGACTAAATCAGAAACTCAGAGAAATTTTTAGAAAATAAGGAAAATTTTCCAAACTACAGAGGTCACACAGTCGTGTGGCCAAGTTGTGTGACTCACACGGCCAAGAGAGACGTCTGTGTCTCAAGCCGTCTGGACATTCAAAATAGGGACACACGGCCATGTTCCAGCTCGTGTTCGTGCCCGTGTAACTCATTGACTTAGGTCACACGGCCAAGCCACACACCCGTGTGCCAGGCCATGTACCCTTCGAAATAATCCCACATGCCCGTGTGTTAGGCCATGTGTTAGACCATGTAACAACCTGACTTGCAACCCTTCGAAAGTTACAAGGGACACACGACTGAGACATACGCCCGTGTCTCTGCCCGTGTGGACGAAAGTAGACCATTTTAGAATCCATTTTTCCCACCCAAACTAGCATGTACCTATATCCAAAAGTGCATAGTACAAAAGCCTTAATAAGGCACCAAAATCAAGCATAAACAAGTCATATAATTTAGTATAACATCATACAACTAATATGCCCTTAGGCACCTCAAATGACAATAAATAAGTACGTTTAACCATGTATTCAATTTGGCCAAAATGACTAACTAACTTACAACTAAACTTGTATCAATTCAAACCATTGAATTAACTTACGATAGCCTATCAAATGGTATAAAATATGCCATTCATTCACTAACACAAATAAACATATACACCTTTCATAGCAAGATACCAAACCATAACAAGTTAGAAGACTTATACAATGTGCATATTCATCTATCAAAATTCAAATATATTAAGCCAAACATCAACATAATAAGGCTAATATTTACATGCCATAAACTAAGCTGATATCATCATCAAAATGCTAAATCACAAGCCAAAACAAATGGCTATTCCAAAATCTAAAACACATGGCCAACATTAGCCAAAATACTTATACATGCCATTATAACCAAAATTGAACATCCGTAAGTGTCGAAAGAGCCAATAGATAGTGTGATAGATCTCCAATGACTTTCAACCCGAACGAGCTTCTGACAACTACAAAACACAGAAAAATAACACAAAGTAAGCATGTCATGCTTAGTAAGTTCGTAACACATTCATTCTAACCTTGCCAATACAATATACAACCACAAAGCATGTAAACCCAATCCAACATGAGAGTAACTAATTCAAAAACTTATATAGGTACATTCATACTCTTAATTTTCATAAGGTACACATTATCTACCTTTCATCCAATTAGTGTAATTTACATTGAAAGCTCTTACCGAAGTTCACACGAGGTAATAATACAATGGTTGACATATCCCTTTTCGTAATTCGATAGCCGAAGCTATCCCTGTTCATTATTTGATGGTCATCACCATCCCTTTTCATTGTTTGATGGTTGTCACCATCCTTTTTCATAATTTGATAGCCGAAGCTATCCCTTTTCATAGATCGATAGCTAAAGCCATCCTTTTACATATGTCGATGGTCGTCACCATCCCTTTTCATAATCAATAGCCGAAGCTATTCCTTTTCATAGTTCGATGGCCGTCACCATCCCTTTTTATTATTGATGGTCATCACCATCCCTTTTCATAATCGATAGCTGAAACTATCCCTTTTCATAGATTGATAGCCGAAGCTATCCCTTTTCATTCGTTGATAATCGCCGTTGTGCTATCGGATTTTTTCATCAACACACAATTTAATATTGTACAATAATAGCATTCAAATCATAAAATAAAAATGAAACTTAAACATATGAACTTACCTCGACGATAATCGTAGAAAAATGAAGTCGACTAATTTGAAACTTTTTCTTTGCCTCGATCTAGAGTCATACGTGGTTTATCTTGATCTAAATGAATAAATTCAGCTTAATTCAATAATCATTCTATTAAACTTAACTGAAATTTACATTTTAGAAAAATTACAATTTTGCCCTTATACTTTTGGTTTCAATACAATTTAGTCCTTAGGCTCGTAAAATGAAATTCATGCAATTTCACCCCTACCCAAGCCTAACCGAATATCATAAAGCTTATAGTAGCCCACACATTTCATTAATTCACAAATTACACCATGAATATTTCACATTTTTCGATTTAACCCTTAATTGACAAATTTATCAAAAATTCACTTAACAAAATTTATTTATCTAACAACAAGGATTCATTTTCTTCCATTAAACATCACAAACAACTAAAATGCATTCATGGTAAAACCCTAGACATTCAACAATTTTGCAAATTAGTCATTGGGTTAGGTAGATTAAGCTACAATGATTCCAAAAACATAGAAATCATTAAAAACGGGACAAACTATAGTCACATGCAAGCAAAACTGAGAAGGCCAAATATTCAAGCTTCCATGGATGTTCTTCCTTTTGATTTTTGGTGGTGATAAACAATTTAGGAAGATGACATATTTTATTTCTTTTGTTTTTACTAAATTATTAACTTAATTACTAAATTAACCTTACTATTAACCTTTAAATTTTCATAACTATTGTCCATACTTGTCCACTCAATATTTTAATGGTCTATTTACCACATAAAACCGTCAACTATTTAATAGCATAGCCATTAGATCCCTTTAACTTATAGAACTCAAGTTTTTCACTTAATGCAATTTGGTCATTTTTATCAAATTAAGCATGCAAGCGGTAAAATTTCTTAACGAAATTTTTATACGGTAATACTATCATGCTGTAGATAATAAAATAATAAGAAAATAATTTTTTTGACTTTGGATTTGTGGTCTCGAAACCACTATTCTGATTTCATTGAAAACGGGTTGTTATAGTTGTGTTAGCGTCCAAACACATGTCTTATTACTGACTTTGATTTCATTGCCATTGTCTTTTAAGGGTGTTCAAATTTTGGTTAAAACTGAATTAACCGACCGAATCGATCTAATTCGGTTAATCGGTTGGTTAACTGATTTAATTCGGTCGGAGGTCGGTTAATGATTTTTTGGAAGTTCAGTTATCGGTTAATTCGGCTCAAATTTGGGTAATTAACCAAACTTAATAATTAATGATACAAATTATATGTAGTTTTAATTCTGTTAATTTGGATAATTCGGTCAAATGAAGATTATCAATTTATTTTTTGATATGTTTTGTACTTGCTTTAACAAAACAAAAAAAAAATATAAATTTCAATTTGATTAAATTTCTTTGAAATTTTATTGATTCGATCGTTTAAACACCAATTTGACCAGCTATCTAAATGAGACTTCGCAGCTATAGGTCGAGGTAACTTTAACTTAGGTCTAGTTTAGTATTGCTTTTGAGAAGTGCTTTTGAGTAGTGCTTTTGAGAAGTTTTGTTTAAAATTTAAGTGTTTAGTATTGCTGTTAAAAAGTGCTTTTGAGAAATAAAATGTCCATTTTAGACATGATATTATGAAGTAGTAAATATGCATTTAAATAATGTTCAAATTAGTTAATATGATGATATTTTAGCAAGAATATAAAAAATAATTTATTATAACTTATTATTAATATTTTAATATATAATATTAATTTTAAATATTTCTAAGTAATTAATATTAATTATTTATTAAATTTAATTAGAATATATAAACTATATTTAAATATTTAAATATAATCATTAAACATTTGTAATTAGATATTAACACAGTTGTATTATTTTAAAAATGATTTTTTTTATTTTTAGTTAATGATTTTAACACATTTGTATTATTTTATTTTAAAATGTAATTTGAATATATAACTCATATTAGATATTAACATAACATAGAAAACATAAACCTAACAAATTAAAATATTACTTGTATTTGGATTAAAGTTTCAAAAAGGGATAATATTTATATACCAAATATAAATACTAAAATTTTACAATAGCATTTATAATTTAAAGTGAATTCATTAAACTAGAAGCTATAGCATCTTTGGTTAATTTCATTTCAAAACCACTTGAATTGTTTGATTCACTATCATCATCATCATCATCACTTTCTCCACCATGCGCAATTTCTGAATCAATAATATTCTCATATCCCTTGTTAATATTTTCATATTTCATAAAATCTGCATCATTTCGACCGGCATGTTTTTGGATAAAATTGTGTATCGCCATTGTAGCAACAACGATCATCGTTTGCTTTTCGAACCTATAACTTGGCATATCTCTTAAAATGGCTCATTGTTTTTCAAAACACCAAAAGTTTGTTTAATCACACTACATAATGATGAATGTGAATGATTGAATATCTCTTCTTTACCAGATATCGATCTACCTCTACGAAAGTCAGGTAAATGATATCGCTGACCTCTATATGGTCCAAGATAACCTTTCATTTGAGGATATCTAGAACCAACAAGATAATATTTCCTACATGTCATAATGTAACAAACAATTAATTCAAGAATTATTTTTTAAATTATCAATTAAAGAACTTATACTTTATTATTTAAAAAAAATAAATGAAATATCTTACCATTTGGTGGGTGCGGAAATTTGTATTTTGGATCTCGAATTGCATCAAAAAATATTCTAGTGTCATGCGCCGGTCCTTCCCATCCAGCCATGACAAAGGTGAAACACATATTAAAATCACACACTGCCATAACATTTCGAGTCGGGACACCTTTTCTTCCAATGTAGAGAATTTGTTCATTTGGTGGAAGAATAGCGGAAATATGAGTACCATCAATTACACCTACGCAATCCTGAACAAATAATCATATGAGTCTCGTGCATATTTTTAATCGACCAAAAATATATAAATATAAAATCAAATTTTAACCTTAAAATGCGGCATATATCTAGAATCATTATGTATATTGAAACCATTTTTATTTTGAAAAATGGGGTCGACTTTTAAAATGAAAATGGAGTCGCCACCAATCTTTTTTCGAGGTGTGATCGGGTCACCTTAAGATTAATCATTAAAACATTTTGATTTATCAAAATAATGATTTTAGTCTACAAAATTTAAGAAAACGACCTTGGGAGTCGGTTACGCACGAGAAAGGATTAGCACCCTCGTAACGCCCAAAAATTGGTACCTAATTGATTAATTAATGTCTTAAAGTCAAATGCCGAAAAATTTGAAAAGTTTAAAAACAATTCCCCTTTTATTGAAATTTTGTGTAAAAATGTTTGATCATGTCGATTCAATGAAGAAATCGAAACCCCGTAAGTTAGGGAACAATTCCTCGAAGTTTCAAAGACGATATACAAGTTTACCTTTATTGGAAAAAATTTCGTTTTGAAATTTCGAAATGTCATATCCAATGCGTTAGGAAATAATGTTTCGAACTTCCAAAATAAATAGTGATTTGAAAATTTTACATTTGAATTGAAAAAGAAATACTTGGTTTCTTAAACTGAACGAAGAAAATCAAAGCCCAGTGAGTTAGGGCACCATCCTCTCGAGAATTTTAAATACCGAGTATACGTTGTTTTGAAAACCTTTGAATAAAAATGATTTCAATATTTTGGTTATATGCACTCTCTTAAACGACATAAATGCAATAGAATGATTTAAAAAATAATAAATACGGATAAGTAATGCAAAACATGTAGGAATGATAATTTTACATCATATATTATACAAATACTAAAATTAACATTCAAAAGCAAGTGAGTAAAAATTGAAAGAAATACTTAAGCAAATTACGCAAATAAAATATAGCAAACTTAAAAAATATCATAAGAGAAAGAAAATCTAAAACATCAATATATAAACAACAAATTGCATGTATAAAATATTTAAAACAAATAATACATATATAAAATAAAAAAAATTTGATAAAAATTATTTATATACACATAATAGTATAGTATAAAATATTGTCATATAGATTTTTTTATATATAAAGATATAGCAGAGAAATAAAAAATATATATTATAAAACTAAAAATGCACTAATTATATCAAGTTTACATGAAATGTAAAAATAACACGTGTTAAATTTAAGTGATATAACATGAAAAAAAAATAATTTTATGTGAAAAATTTAATAATAAATTTAGAGTAATTATGATGATAAACTAATAATAATACAAGAAAAAACATAAAATAATAAAAAAAACTTTTAAAATAATAATACAACAATAAATTTAATAATAATAAGTTTAATTATTACAATAATACTAGATTTAAAAATAAATATATTAAACACAACAGAATAAAATATTTAAACAAACTTTTATAAAAGAAATGAGCAAACTGAAATAAGGATTAAATCAAATTTAAAACCAAATTAAAAAGAAAATATGTAAATAAAATGAAATTGAAGGGCCAAAATACGGCGCGTGAATAACATGGAGGACTTAATGAAAAATATTCCCTTCTCCTTCACAATGCAGCGCTGCAATCTGGGTTAAAATGAAAGAAAAAAAACTGTGGGGACAAAATTAAAATTAAAAAAAACAAATTGAATCAGTTATAGAAGTGAGGGGACTAAAACCATAAATTTCCCATTTAGGCCTCAAAAACATGCGGATCCCTTTCGGATCGGGTCGGATCACGCTAGTCAGGGCCAATACGGCTTCGTTTCAAAGCTTAAAGCCCCCGCCCAAAACGGTATCGTTTGGTACCACTATTTAAATCAACCTTTCCCGAAAAAAAACCATTTACAGTCCTAAAAATAAAAAAAACCTTAATGTTTCTCTGCTAGGGTTTCGGCCCTAGCTTCTACTCTGTCGTGCTTCTACCGTGATTCCACCGTGAAAGGTGGTCGGAGTCACACCCCGAAGAGGCTTTTTGGCTCTCTTCGCGCAGATCTGGAGGCGTCGCAAGGTAAACCTTTTTTCTACCTTTTTATTTGCTGTATTATTATTATAAAAAAAAAAGAAAATATATTGGAACGAAGAGAGGAAAAAAAATTAAAAAACCTACCTTCAATTTTTATTCTCAAATCTTTGTTTTTCAAAATCTGTCCTTTTACAATATCACATCTGCTTTTTATAGCAGATAATGGAAGCACAAAAATTTAAAGAAAATTTGAATGCGTTTTGTTTGCAATTTTTCTGATTCTCTTACTGTTTTCTTGCCTATACTGTCTGTTGCCTTTCTTGTTGTGCAGGTACAGGCTTGGAGGAAGCGCGCGCATGAAGACTCGGCACGTGCGGAGGGGCTTGGCTGCGGCGGCTGAAGTTTGCTCTAGAAACCCTAGGTATTTCTGAAAACTGCTTTGGGCTTTAATGTAATTTGGCTAGGGTTTTGGGTTATGGAACTTTAGGTTAAAACGATTTGGGTCATGTATTTCAGGCCTGGTATTTTATAATTTGGGCCGGCTGAAATTTGTAAATGGACTGTTATTTCATTGGACTTTTATTTTTATTTGGTTTATTAGTTTAATTTGGCTTTAATGGGCCCGGGCAAAATTTGGGTTTTACAGGTGCCCCTCTTTGCTCATTGTTGTGCAATAGGAATGAAGCAAAGACTTTTAAGAAAGACAAATTTTGCCTGGTCTTACTGAGTCTTAACTTCTCTTGGTGCTTCTCTTCTTCAAGTGGCCTAATTTTAGCCTACTGCGTCTTGTTGCTTCGATCCACTCTCCTGTAACTTCAGATACGACTCGTAGCTTTAATCTACTCTGTCGCAACTTCAGAGGGGACGAGATTTGTGGTTTTAGTTTGTTCCACTGCAACACTAGGAAAGTAAGATTCGTTGTTGTAGCTTTAACTTGTTCCATTGCACCGCCAGGAAGATAGGATTATTGGCTTCGATCTGCTAGGATTATTGGCTTTGATCTGCTCCATTGCAACTTCAAAGAGATAAGACCTGATGCGATCTGCTCTACTGCAACCTCAGAGAGATAAGATCCATCATTTAAATTCGTTCCACTGCAACTTCAGGGAGATAAGGCTAGTGGCTTAAATATGCTTCCCTACTACATCAGGAAGATAAGACTCGCTGTCTTTGATCTGCTCCACTGCTGCTTAGGGAGACAGGATATATAATCTTCAACCTACCCACTACTGCTCAGGGAGGCAAGGCTGGTGTTTTCAATCTGCTTCACTGCCAGTACAGGAAAAAAAGATCTGTTGTTTTCAGTTTGCTCTGCTGCAAACTCAGAGAGACAAGGCTGGTGTCTTCGATCTATTTTACTGTAATTTCAAGGAAATAAGGTCTGATGCGATCTGCTCTATTGCAACTTCAAAGAGATAAAATCCATCGTTTTAATCCATTCCACTGCAACTTCAGGGAGATAGGATTGGTTTCTTCAATCTGCTCCACTGTAACTTCAGGGATATAAGATTGGTTTATTCAGTCTGCTCCACTGCAACTTCAGGGAGATAAGAAGTGTAACTTCAACCTGCTCCACTGCAACTTCAGGGAGAATAGGTTTGCTATAATCTGCTCTACTGCAACTCCAGAGATATAAGATCTGTAATTTATAGCTTCAATCTGTTCCACTGCAACTTTAGAGAAATAAGATTCGCTATCTTGAATCTGTCTATTCCATTGCAAATTCAGAGAGATAAGACTTCACTTCAATCTGCTCCACTGTAACTTCAGGGAGATAGGATTATTGGCTTTAATCTACTCCACTACAACTTCAGGGAGATAAGATTTTCCATCTTCTTCAATCTATTCCACTGCAACTTCAGTGGTATAGGATTTGTAGTTTTACCGATTTGTTCTCTGGGGAACATGACCTATAGAATGGGTCTGTGCTTATGTCGATTGATTAGGATGCCATGATCGAAATGAGTCAAAATTTACTAACTAGATGTTATGAATGAATGCAGAATGAGGATGATCCTCTTTTTAATGTTTGGGTTGTCATTACTCATTGTTCGTTAAGATTTCATCACTGATGTGTTATAAAGTTGTCTTGTTTGACTGGTGCCTTCGACAGAAACCCAAAGAAACACTCAATCAGTTTGCCTTACTGTAAACTTCAAAGTTCAATCCACTGGGATACAAAATTTGTACCATCTTTCTCTCGCTGTAGCCCAAGGGTAGAAAAATATAGATTTTCCTTAATCTTCTCCTATCGTAATTTAAGGATATAGAATGTGAAACTCTTTGATCTTTTACATCATTCCCAGGGTGTCATACCAAATGCCTATGCACAAATGAAAGATTCTCTTTTCCAAAAAAAAACTTCTTATTGCTTGGTGATTAAAGCTTTATCACCAACATGATATCTTTGTCATTTTGTTCAATCAATACAAAATCCAAAGAGATAGTCTTAATTTTGACTTTTTCTTCTCAGATATTTCAACCCTTAAACTTGGTGCATTCTAAACAATAGTCCTGTTTCAGAATCCTGTATTATTTAGAAACTTATAGAGTAATATGCGAAACTTCCTTTAGGAAAGTATTATTAGTCCATTAATCATTATTTCAATGCAACATGCTTGCAAAAGGTTATAACAATAGGTAAGAATAAGATTGACTTAGAGCATGGCTCCAAATTTATCAAAAAAAAGATAACAAAGAAATTAGTTGGAAGCACATATCTTGCTTGGAAAAGAATGAAGTGTTCCAAGAACAACAAATTCAATATAAATAGTATGAAGACTAGGTGCCTCTGATATCGCAGCTTGAACTTCTTTGTACAACTTTCTGAAAACCATTCTAAGTTTAACATGTGTTTAGGAAATCTACAGTACTTTGTCAATGCCTCAAGATATAGACTATCCTTTTCTGTTGATTCAGGTATAGCAAGACCACTGCATGCCCCATTCTGATTCAAAGTTTAAACTGCTCTAATCACCTCATGTCCTATTTTGATCAACACTTGAGCCGCCCTTTTCAGGTTTTCAACTCAAATCCCCTTTGGTCTCAAGGCGCCATTTGCATGTTTTCACCTTGGCCTCTTTTTTCGTCAAGAAAAATATTTTTTAATTGAATTTGAGTTTACAGGATTTGGAAAATTTTTACCATCCGTCTCACTCAAAATCAAAGCTCCTCCAGAAAAAGCCTTTTTTACAACATAAGGTCCTTCCCAATTTGGCATCCACTTCCCTCTAAAATCCTTTTGTAGAGGAAGGATCTTTTTCAATACCAAGTCCCCCTCATAAATTCTCTGGGATGAACCTTTTTGTTATAAGCTCGCGTCATTCACTTCTGGTACATTTGATCGTGATGATTAGCTTTTAGCCTTTTTTTCTTCTATCAGGTTCAACTAATCATACCGAGATTGGATCCATTCGACCTCATCTAACTTTAGCTCAGCTAATACCCAGAGAGAAAGGATTTCAACTTCAATGGGTAAAACTGCCTCCATCCCATAAACCAAAGAAAAAGGCGTTGCCCCAGTAGAAGTCCTGATAGATGTTCGATAAGCAAGAAGAGAAAATGGTAACTTCCCATGCCAGTCCTTGTAAGTTTTAGCCATTTTCCCCATAATTTTCTTGATATTTTTGTTGGCTGCCTCCACTGCACCATTCATTTTTGGGCGATATGGGGATGAATTATGGTGTCTAATCTTGAATTGACTGCAGACTTCCGCTATTGTGCTGTTATTTAGATTTAGCGCATTATTAGATATGATTCTTTCAGGCATTCCATATTGACATATGATCTCTTTTTTTTTTTAAAAACTTACTGACTGCTGACTTCGTGACATTAGCATATGAAGCTGCTTCTACCCACTTAGTGAAATATTCAATAACCACAAATATGAAACGATGCCCATTAGAAGCCTTCGGTGATATTAACCCAATGACATCCATACCCCATACGGAGAAAGGCCATGGAGAAGTCATAACATGAAGAGGTGAAGGAGGTGCATGCATTTTGTCCCCATAAATTTGGCATTTATGGCACTTCTTGGCATAATTGATGCAATCTCTTTCGATGGTGGACCAGTAATATCCGAATCTCATGATCTGTCTAGCCATGGTGAATCCATTGGCATGTGTTTCACAAATACCCTCATGGACTTCATCTAAAATTTCTTTGGCCTCTACGGCATCCACGCATCTCAATAGTACCCGGTCCTTTCCCCTTTTGTATAAAATCTCTCCATCTAAGACATAATCAATAGCTAGTCTCCTCAATGTCCTCTTATCATTCTTCGTTGCCTGATCCAGATATTTGCGATTCTTCACATATTGCAATATATCTTGGTACCAAGGGCGATTATCATTTTCCCCTTCTTCAATACTGTAGCAATGGGCCGGGATCTCATAAATACTAATTTGAATAGGCTTCATGTCTTCTAATTTGTTCACTTTGATCATGTAGGCTAGTGTAGCCAGAGCATCAGCCATTTGATTTTCTTCCCGTGGGAGATAACAAAAGGTAATATTGTCAAACTCTTCAATCAATTCCAGAACCAATCTCTAATAACGGATCAACTTTGGGTTTCTCGTTTCCCATTCCCCTTTTAGCTGGTATATTACTGATGCCGAGTCCCCATATACTTCTAGTATCTTATTTTTCGCTCTATGGCTGCCCGAATACCCATGATACAAGCTTCATATTCAGCCATGTTTTATTGGTCAATCAAAGTCCAATTTACTGGTGAAAGGATGATAATTTCCATTTGGAGACACAATGACTGCTCGAATCCCATTACCTACTGCATTCGAAGCTCCGTTGAAATTTAACCTCTAAGAATGATCTTCTTGAGAATCCTCTTCAGCATTTGCTACACACAACAAGTCTTCATTTGGAAAATCAAAGTCCAAAGGTTCATAATCTTCTAAAGCTCTGCTGGCCAAAAAATCTGCTATCGCACTCCCTTTAATGGCCTTCTGATTTACATATGCTATATCTAACTCGGAGAGCAAAATTTTACATCTAGCCATCCTCCCATTCAATGCAGTTGACTCCATCATATACTTCTAACTTTGAAATTAGCCATGTCGTATGGTAGAGCAAGTATTGCCTCAATCTCTTTGTCGTCCAGATCAGGGCACAACATAATTTTTCAATAGGTGAATATCTCATTTCACAATCAGTGAATTTCTTACAGAGATAGTATATCGCCTTTTCTTTCTTTCCAGTCTCATCATGCTGGCCCAGCACACATCCCATGAAATTATCAAACACCATTAAATACAAAATTAGTGGCCTATCCGGGCTAGGTGGTAACAGTATTGGAGTATTGGATAAGTATTGTTTTATCTTGTCAAAAGCTTCCTGGCATTCTTCATCCTACACACCTAGATCATGTTTCTTAAGAAGACGAAAAATGGGGTCACATTTCTCGGCCAATTGTGAAATGAACCGAGTAATATAATTCAGTCTTCCTAAGAAACCTCGAACTTCTTTTTGAGTACGTGGTGTCAGTAAATCTCGTATCGCCTTGACTTTGTTTGGGTCAATCTCAATTTATTTTTCACTGACTATGAAGCCCAACAACTTTCCTGACCTGGCTCCAAAAGTGCATTTCGTTGGATTAAGCTTGAGCTGAAACTTTTTCAGTCTTAAGAACAATTTTCTCAGGACCTGCACATGTTTCTCTTCTGTTCTGGATTTTGCAATCATATCATCAACATAAACCTCAATTTCCTTGTGCATCGTATCATGGAACAAGGCTACCATGGCTCTTTGATATGTTGCTCCCGCATTTTTTAATCCGAATGGCATCACTTAATAGCAAAATGTTCTCCACAAGGTAATGAATGTGGTTTTTCCCATATCTTCAGGATGCATCTTGATCTGATTATATCCAGAAAAACCATCCATAAAGGAAAAAATGAATAGTCCGTCGTATTATCCACCAAAGTATCAATATGAGGCAATGGGAAATTGTCCTTTGGGCTGGCCTTGTTTAAGTCTCTGTAATCCACACACATTCGTGCTTTTCATCTTTTTTAGGGACTGGAACGATATTGGCTACCCATTCAGAATATTTGACCTCCTGTAAAAACCCATCATCAAACTGCTTCTTGACTTCCTTCTTTATTTTAAGCACAATATTAGGCGTCATCCTTCTGAGCTTCTGTTGAACTGGCTTGCAATCCTCCCTTATAGGTAAGCGATCTACTACAATGTTGGTGCTTAACCCGAGCATATCCTGGTATGACCATGCAAAGATATCTTTGAATTCTTGGAGTAATTCAATGAGGTCTCGTCTTGTCTTTGCGGAAATATCAGTTCCAATCTTCACCTCTTTTCCTTTTTCCAGGCTCACAATTTCTATTGATTCCTTGTGAGGTAGGATTTGTTTTTCTTCCTGTTCTACCATCCTCAACAAGTCCAAAGATAAACCACAGTCTATGTCATCGTCAAAGTCATGCGATCCCTCTAAACGCATGTTTCATTCAAATGGAAATTCTGAATTTGTAGCGGTGTCACTCACGTCATTGATATCTAGGGACCTATTGTGGTTAAAAGAATACACAAAGAATGTATGAATTTATGTATAATTATTTGTACAATATGATTATAAATGAAAGAATGATTTGAAAGAATTAAAAATAATTACTCATATAGAAAAAAAGAAAGAATATTTGCTAGAAACAATTGCAAAGATGTACTTCATTAAAATAATATTTCACAAAAGAGTTCTTATTGTCTCTAGGCTAAAACAACAAGTTTGTTCTGAATATTACTTTGAGAAAGCTCTAGAAACTTCAGGTATCTCTTCTACAGTCCAATTATTTAGAACACTCCCATGTTCATAAGAACAAATGTCTAACAAGTTCCCTCCTTTATTTGCGTCCTTATGTATAGCATTGATGTGCACATTTTCTAATATCTCTTTGATGCTTTCCTCAATTAGTATCCTTCTCTCAGAATGAATGATCCCTCCTGATACAAAAGTTTTGGATATGTGGGGAATTATCATTGGCTCCCATTTAATTTCCTCCCCATTTAGACGTGCCCTTCTTATTTCCTGCCTTTTTTCCAACTCTTTCTTTCTTTGTCTTATATCTAGCTTATACCCTAAGCCAAAGCGATCTTGTTTTTCTTTCAGCACCGGAGCCTCAATTCTTCCTTGAAGATGCCTCCCTAATCCTCTTCTGGGTAAAGCTCCTTTCCCTACCAACAGTTGTAACCCCATCTCTGTGGTTTTGGATATTTTAGGCACTGGAATTTTGTTCCCTTCAGAAATAAATGTTGCATTTACAAACTCCAAAGATCGAAAGGAGTATTCCACCGCCTCATCATTAGTTTCCACATACGGCGCATCATTAGATACAGCCGCTATGATATCCTCTTTGGCGTTTATTGTCACCAGTCGACCTTCTGACACTAGCTTCAACTTCTGATGTAATGATAATGGTAAAGCCCCCGCCGAATGTATCCATGGTCTCCCTAATAAGTAATTGTAGGAGGGCTTGATATCCATTACAAGAAAATCCACCTCGTAAACTGTTGAGCCAATCAGTAAGGGTATCTCAATTCTTTCTATGACCTTTCTTTCTGTACCGTCAAATGCCCTCACTATATTTAGGCATGTCTTCATGTGCGAGTTGTTTACGGGCAGCCTGTTAAGTGTAGATAAGGGAAATACTTTCAATGCAAAGCCTTAGTAGACCCCGTACCCCCAGGTGGTATTTCATCATCGTTGAAGAATATAAAGTTATCAGCACTAATATTATTAACCAGCCGATCTAATTTATTAACAGAGATATCATTGGCCACATAGGTTTCATTCAGCACTTTCATCAACGCACTTCGATGTACTTCTGAACTCAAGAGTAAGCTAGTACAGATATGCGAGCCGGTTGTTTATGTAACTATTTGAAAACACTATATCATTGTGCTTCAAGAACTTGAGGAATTCCTCAGCTTCTTCCTCTTTTATTGGCTCGTTGATGGATAACACAGGCTCAACTATTTTCCCCTTCCTTTGTTCTGTTGTTGTGGCCTTTCCTCTCACAGGTTCTGTATGAGAACCTATACCCGATCCTCTTTTGCAGCACTAGTTGTAATCTCCTTTCCAGGGACGGTTGTGTTGCACTCATAGTTCCACGAAACTTTTCTGCTATCCTTGTAAGAGAAAGTTGCAGGTTTCTTAATTATGATCTTTGGCATTACCGGTACTTTCGCTTCATCATTCTTTGGTGGTGAGATGATGACTACAGGATGATTTATTTTTGGAACCTTCATTGATTCGGACGCGCATATGCTTCCTTCTTCCTTGACTTCTTCGTAAAACTCCACTTCCTTATCATCCATCATAGCTTAAACTAAGGCTCCGAATTCTATACACTCTTGGATCTCGCGCTCCTCCTCATGATGGAACTTACAGTAGTTTCTCACCTTTCCAAAGCTCCTTTCTGAATCCAAAACAATCAACCCCCTTTCTACCATCTTCTTCTAGACCCATCTTAAAGGAATTTTCACTTCTGCGATACCTGCCTTGATTCTTCTACCCATATTTCCGCTCATCATGTTTACTCCATTATCAGTATGATTAGGTAATGGATTCTCTGCACTAGATGAATCATCCAATTTGACAATGCCCATACTGATGAGCCTTTCAACTAGCCTTTTAAATGCAGTACAATTTTTTATAGAATGCCCCGTGATTCCCGTATAATAACCACATTGTGCATTTGTGTCGTACTATTTGGGGTACGGAGGTTGTAGAGGTTTTAAGTAGAAAGGGGAAACAACGTGTGCATCGAATAAACTTTGATACAGCTCCCTATACGACATTGGAATTGGCGTAAACTAGTGCTTCTCTGTGTTTTGCCTTGTGTCGGATCCTTGTTTTGATGAACCTTGTTGGTTAGCAGCCATCTTTCTCGGCCGATTCACCGTAATCGATTTTGAATAACCCTTGCTATATGTACTTGTGTTGTTGACCTCATTTTCCTTTTTCTTCGAGGCCAACCTTCTGCTACTTTCTCCAGTATCAATCTTCCCACTCCTTATAGCATTTTCAATCATTTTACCATTCATAACTATGTCAGAAAATCTTTTTGTGGCACTTCCTAACATATGTGTGATAAATGGGGCTTTTAATGTGTTAACAAAGAGCATTGTCATTTCTCTTTCTAGGAGAGATGGCTGAACTTGGACGGCAACCTCCCTCCACCTTTGTGCGTTTTGCCTAAAGCTTTCACTCGGCTTCTTTTCCATATTTTGTAGAGTGATTCTATCAGGAACCATGTCTGTTACGTGACTGTACTACTTTATGAATGCTTGTGCTAAATCTCTCCATGAATTAATCCTGGTACTGCTCAATTGATTGTACCACTTAGATGCTGCCCCTGTGAGGCTATCCTGGAAGCAATGTATTAGTAGTTGGTCATTGTTAACATACCCAGTCATCCGCCTACAAAACATGGTGATATGAGCTTCGGGGCCACTCGTTCCATTGTACTTCTCAAACTCTGGCATTTTGAACTTGTAAGGGAGTACCAAGTCTGGAACCAAGCTCAATTCTTTAGCATCAATCCCATGGTAGCTCTCAGTACTTTCCATCGCCCTAAATTTTTTTCGAGCCATTTACACTTTTCCTCTAGATATTTTGGCAATTTATCTGTAACACCCCTAACCCGTACCCTTCTCCAGAATAGGGTTATAGAGCATTACCGGAGTTTACAAATTAATTTTCAGACATTTCATTTCATCAAGCATTCATATTTATGACTAAATAAAATCAAAACATTTATGAGCTAACATTAACCAATTTAACTTATACAAGTCATTATAACCAGAATCAAATCATCCAAAATTACCAATAGAACCAATGGATAATGTGATATATCTCCAACAAGCTTCCAACCCAATCGAGCTTCCGATAATCATTTAAATGCATCAAATAATTATACATATTACCAATAATAATTCGATTTCAATAATAAAACACACACACATATATATAATATTCATTACCAAATATCATTCACTTCAATTAAAATTATATAGAATATAGCTCATATGAGCTCACCGGACTAAATTGCAAAATTACCAAAATTCAGGGACATTTTGGAAATTTTCTATTTTTCTCATATTTCCACCCAATATTGTTCTAAATTTCATTCAATTTTGTAATTTAAATAAATAACCAATCCATTTCATGCAATTTGGTCACTTTTTGACATTTTTACAGATTTACCCTTAAAGTTTCACATTTGTTCAATTTAGTCCCTGAACCTAAAACATGTAAATTGGTTATTTTTAATGAAAACTCATGCTAGTTAAATAATCATATATTTTCCTCCTCTTCCTCTCCATTCCTCATCCTTAATGTATATAACATGCTTATAGGTAACATTATCTATAATTTCACCATTTACTTATACATATTCATTCAAAGCTGTTCACTTGAGTCATAGTCACTAAATTATTTATATCTTCAGATACAAAACTCCAAATTAAGATATGTAAATTTTATCTGAAACTAAACTCACATATGTTCTTACCATAAAATTTTCATAATTTTTGGCTTAGCCAATAAGTACAGTTTATTCTTTAAAGTCATCCCTATTCTGCTATCTAACAGTTCCAACCCTTCTCCACTAAAAATTAATTATCTCCTCATACAGAATTCTAATGATGTTGCCATTTGTTTCTATTGAAAATAGACTCATTAAAGATTTAAAAATATAAATTTAAGCCTCTAATTATTTTTATAAAATTTTTTATGATTTTCCAAAGTCAGTACAGGGGAACCCGAAATCATTCTGACCTTGTCTCACAAAATTTATTATATCTCATGATTTACAATCCTATTGCTTACACCGTCTCTTCTATAAGAAACTAGACTCAATAAGATTTAAGTTCATATTTTATTCATCCTCTAATTAGATTTTCACAATTTATGGTGATTTTTCAAATTAACCTACTGCTACTGTCCAAAACTGTTTTAGTGCAAAATATTGATTACTAAGTTTATAACACTCTTATTTTCCTTCTTTACACTATTTCTCATCACTTTCTCTTATTTTCTCTTCACTAACATATCAAGAACATAAAACCTTATAAAATAAAACCCTACATTAACATCAATTTCATACTTTTTCAATAATATCAAACTAAAAATATATTGAAATCTTGATGCTCTTACCTTGCTCAATTGATTTCAATCTTTAACTTGATTTTCTCTCTCCTCCAACCTCTATTTCTTGAATCTAACTTGATATTCTAGCTCCCCATAGTCTCCTTGTTATCTTTCTCTCTTGATGGATATGGAAATTCTTTTGATTTTTAGGTGAAAATGGTAATTTTTTTGAAGGAGGGACCAAATTGTAAAGAAAGCAAAACTTTCTTTCTTTCTCTCTTTTCCTCACGTTGGATGCATGGAAGATGATGGGTTGGTTGGTATTTTTTTTTTCTTTCCACATATATATACTAAACAATAAAATAATAAAATAATAAAATATTAATAAACTAATATTTATTTATTTATTTATCTTCTAGATTTCTCTCTCTTCTAAATGACCATTTTGCCCTTTATGATATTTTAAAATTCTATCATTGAGTCATCACTTAATTTGGTAAAATTACGATTTAGTCCCTCAAAATTCTTCACATTTTTTATTTTGTCTTAATCCATCCATTTTTCTTAGTTTGTAGATCATTCCACCCTTAAAATATTTACACCTTTGGTACTTCAACTTTTTTGTATTTACACTTTAACCCCTCAAATTTTGAATATTTACTCTTGACCCACAAAACTTTTCTCACTTTTGCGATTTAATCCTTTCTTGAATTAATATGTCATGATATACTTCCCAATGTTGACATAACTCAATATTACCCTTTTTTTCACTTTATTTCCTTATTTTACTATACCAAGGATAATATCTTATTGTAGAAATTTTCAAAATATTACATTTGTGGTCCCAAAACCACTGTTCCGACTAGGCCCAATTTCAGGCTGTTACAACTCTCCCCCCTTTAGGGATTTTCGTCTCCGAAAATCTTACCAAGAGAAGTTACTTGTAACTCTCATAAAACACATTCACTAACTTTCCAGAATCACTAATCGATTTAATCTCATATATCTCTTTCCAATAAATATATCTCTATATCATACTTTCTGAAATATAGATTTTTCATTTCGACTATCCGTCTTTATACTCGTGAATACGCATGCTTAAATACATACAACTCAAATCATATCTCGATAAATCAGTTCACTCTAATAAAACAATTGAGTTGATTTCAACTATCGAACATTAACATATCAAAATACTCTTTTCTTCATGTTGAGAATATATCTCAAACACACAATCTTTCAACATTCTTTTAGCATGAAAATCACCAGAATCACCACATTTTAGCTCTAGAATTTCATCGTAGCAAAACAATACACTTTCTAAATATGCATGCAAAACAGAACAATAACCGATCACAAACCGACCATCCAATAGAGCTTTCGTCTGACATTATAATTAGCTAACATTCTCATAACATAAGAACTCTATTAGAAACTGAACAATTATACACATATCTCTGAGGATAAAAGAATATATATATAGAATATTCAGAAAAAAAAAATCATCGTGTTCATTTTGATTGTAATCGTCACATATAGGCATCTTTACCACTTAATTATCATTTCTCTCACTAATTTGTTATCACGGACCTCACATTATTCCATTCACTAACAATCTGATATATCTTTAAAAATTGAATTCAATTTCATTGTTCAATATGGTTTATCACATAAAATTTGCTTAACACTTACCACAATTTGTCAAATTAGAGAACGTCTTACGGAATTGAGTACCTCATTTTCTCGATGCCATAGTCCAACTATGGTCTTACATGTAATCACATATCATATACCGATGCCATAGCCCAGCTATGGTCCTATACAGAATCACATATCACTTACCGAAAGTACTCATTCCTGCGTTCTACTCAATTTAATCTTCTAATTCAATTTCCAGCAAGTTGATTTTCTGCGTCATGGCCACTGATTTATTTTTATCTGGTGTTATAGAGCTTCAAATTGAATTCTGTAAATTTTCCCCAAAACTAGACTCATATACCTCTTCACCATAAAATTTTCAGAATTTTTAGTTCAGCCAATTAGTACAGTTTATTCTCTAAAGATTCCCCTGTTTCACTGCTCGATAGTTCTAACAGCTCCTTACTAAAATTTACTTAACTCCCAGTACAGAATTCAAACAATGTTCTAGTTTCTTTATCTTAAAAATAGACTCATTAAGTATCAAGAATGTAAATTTCAAGCCATAATTATTTTTGTACAATTTTTGGTGATTTTCCAAAGTTAGAACAGGGGATTTTGAAATCAATTTAACCCTGTCTCAATAAAATTAAAATATCCCCAAATATACAACTCTTTTGCTTCCCATTTTTCTTCCATATGAAAATAGACTCATTCAAATTCAATTTCATATATTACTCAACTTCTAATTCATTTTCCACCATTTATAGTGATTTTTCAAAGTTGCCCCACTGTTGTTGTTCAAAATAGTTTTGTATTTAAAATTGCTCTTTTGTACTTTTGATATTTCCTCCCATCTTACATATGGGTTGATAAAGTTTCAAACCCAAATATTTCTCACATAATCTTGTCCACCATATATATATTCACCTTTCAAATTTTCCCGTTGAACACTCGGAATGTTATCCGTTATCGGTGGATTCAGCACTTAGCAACCACCAATGATTCGGGGGATCAGCACTTAGCAACCCCTTGGGGGAATTAGCACTTAGCAACCCCCTTCACATTTAAAATACGGTGGAATCAGCACTTAGCGACCACCAATGAATCGGGGAATCAGCACTTGGCAATCCCCTTTATATTCAGAGATACCAGTTTACATAGTAGCCTGCACATGGTACTACACATATGACCATCACTATCCGATACACGTAGTAGCTTGCACATAGTACTACACACGTGATCGAAGCTATCCGGTATGCATAGTAGCCTGCACATAGTACTACACATGCGACCTATCATTCTGGTACACGTAGTAGCCTGCACATAGTACTACACACGTGACCATCACTTTCACTTTTACATAGTGGCCTACACACAGTCCGTGCCACACATATGATCATTTCTGTCACTTCATTCATATCCCTTTTTATTCCGAATGTTCAATTGGGAAATTTCTCACTTTTTCTCATTTTTCTTTTTACCAATCAATGTCAATTTCTCGTCTTTTTCAATTTATAATAACATATTTAGCTTATATAACATACACATTATTCAATCCAGTCCAAAATCACACTTTGGAAAATTTACATTTTTGCCCCTAGAGTTTGACAAAATTATGATTTTGCCCCTACACTCGTAAAATAATTTTTATTCAATTTCCTTTAAATTTTTGTCTAGCCGACCCATTTTCATAACTATAGCAGTCCACAATTCTCACTTATTCAAGTAAATGTTTATAAACACACATTCCGTCTATTTAAGTAAATTCACTTAATCAAATATGTTAAGCACATAGCATCATATGATCACCAACATACTTGGATGAGCTTATCACAACATAAACTTTTTTGTTTCATGAATTTCGATTCTTACCTTTCCAAATTCCAACATAACATGAGCATATGTCATTTATCTCAATATTGTTTTCAACATTATCAAAAATAGCTCGGTTGAAAATCATCTCTGACTTAACAAAACAATTTTGTTAGAGCCCGAAGATATAACACTATTACAAGTAATAGCATGACATGTATTACTAGACTTCACATATGCTACGTTCGGTCCGAGAACCGACTAAATCGTAGCTCTGATACCACTAAATGTAACACCCCTAACCCGTACCCTTCTCTAGAATAGGGTTGTAGAGCATTACCGGAGTTTACAAATTAATTTTCAGACATTTCATTTCATCAAGCATTATGACCAATTAAAATCAAAACATTTATGAGCTAACATTAACCAATTTAACTTATACAAGTCATTATAACCAGAATCAAATCATCCAAATTACCAATAGAACCAATGGATAGTGATATCTCTCCAACAAGCTTCCAACCTAATCGAGCTTCCGATAATCATTTAAATGCATCAAATAATTATACATATTACCAATAATAATTCGATTCCAATAATAAAACACACACACATATATATAATATTCATTACCAAATAGCATTCACTTCAATTAAAATTATATAGAATATAGCTCATATGAGCTCACCGGACTAAATTGCAGAATTACCAAATTCAGGGACATTTTGGAAATTTTCTATTTTTCATATTTCCACCCAATATTGTTCTAAATTTCATTCAATTTTGTAATTTAGATAAATAACCAATCCATTTCATGCAATTTGGTCACTTTTTGAAATTTTTACAAATTTACCCTTAAAGTTTCACATTTGTTCAATTTAGTCCCTGAACCTAAAACATGTAAATTGGTCATTTTTAATGAAAACTCATGCTAGTTAAATAATCATATATTTTCCTCCTCCTCCTCTCCATTCCTCATCCTTAATGTACATAACATGCTTATAGGTAACATTATCTATAATTTCACCATTTACTTATATATATTCATTCAAAGCTGTCCACTTGAGTCATAGTCACTAAATTATTTATATCTTCAGATACAGAACTCCAAATTAAAATCCATAAATTTTATCAGAAACTAGACTCACATATTTTCTTACCATAAAATTTTCAGAATTTTTGGTTTAGCCAATAAGTACAGTTTATTCTTTAAAATCATCCCTATTCTGCTGTCTAATAGTTCCGACCCTTCTCCACTAAAAATTAATTATCTCCTCATACAGAATTCTAATGATGTTTCCGTTTGTTTCTATTGAAAATAGACTAATTAAGAATTTAAACATATAAATTTAAGCCTCTAATTATTTTTCTCCAATTTGTTATGATTTTCCAAAATCAGTATAGGGGAACCTGAAATCATTCTGACCTTGTCTCACAAAATTTATTATATCTCATGATTTACAATTCTATTGCTTACACCGTTTCTTCTATAAGAAACTAGACTACATAAGATTTAATTTCATATTTTATTCATCCTCTAATTAGATTTTCACAATTTATGGTGATTTTTCAAAGTTAACCTACTGCTACTGTCCAAAACTGTTTTAGTGCAAAATATTGATTACTAAGTTTATAACACTCTTATTTTCCTTCTTTATACTATTCTCATCACTTTCTCTTATTTTCTCTTCACTAACATATCAAGAACATAAAACCTTATATAATAAAACCCTACACTAACATCAATTTCATACTTTTTCAATAATATCAAACTCAAAAATATATTGAAATCTTGATGCTCTTACCTTGCTAAATTGATTTCAATCTTTAACTTGATTTTCTCTCTCCTCCAGCCTCTATTTCTTGAATCTAACTTGATATTCTAGCTCCCCATAGTCTCCTTGTTATCTTTCTCTCTTGATGGATATGGAAATTCTTTTGATTTTTAGGTGCAAATGGTAATTTTTTGAAGGAGGGACCAAATTGTAAAGAAAGCAAAACTTTCTTTCTTTCTCTCTTCTCCTCACGTTGGATGCATGGAAGATGATGGGTTGGTTGGTATTTTTTTTTTTCCACATATATATACTAAACAATAAAATAATAAAATAATAAAATATTAATAAACTAATATTTATTTATTTATTTAATCTAAATATCTCCAACATCATCATTATCTTCTAGATTTCTCTCTCTTCTAAATGACCATTTTGCCCTTTATGATCTTTTAAAATTCCATCCTTGAGTCATCACTTAATTTGGTAAAATTACGATTTAGTCCCTCAAAATTCTTCACATTTTTTAATTTGGTCCTAATCCATCCATTTTTCTTAGTTTCTAGATCATTCCACCCTTAAAATATTTACACCTTTGGTACTTCAACTTTTTGTATTTACACTTTAACCCCTCAAATTTTGAATATTTACTCTTGACCCACAAAACTTTTCTCATTTTTGCGATTTAATCCTTTCTTGAATTAATATGTCCTAATATACTTCCCAATGTTGACATAACTCAATATTACCATTTTTTTCACTTTATTTCCTTATTTTACTATACCAAGGATAATATCTTACTGTAGAAATTTTCAAAATATTACATTTGTGGTCCCAAAACCACTGTTCCGACTAGGCCCAATTTCAGGCTGTTACATTATCCTTCATTTTTTCTTTTCCAGCCGTTTCATCGAACATCATCGAAATCAGGGATAGCAGGATTAACAAGGTTGTCTCCGGGGTTAGAGCCTAATCTGGCTTGAAAGTTCATCGGTATTGGGGCACCGGCCTGAAACTGCTGAGGCCTAATGGTGAAAGAGGATTTGTGCAGGTATACCTCAACTTGGGTGTGCTCATGTGGAGGAGTAAAGCCTGGGGGATAAAGTGGTCCCACATTGTCTCCTTCTTCAACATTGAGTGTAGAGCCCTTTCCTTTATCATTTTCTCTAGCCAACAATTGAGTTAATTCAGTCATCATGTTTCTTTGAGACTCCAAGACTTTGTCCATCATATCTTGCTAAATCTTAGCTAGCTGCTCTTGCATTTGCAGCTGAAGTTGTTCTTGCATCTCTTTTTGGAACTGTTCAAGTCTTTCCAATCTTTGGTCCATGTCTTTGGTTTTTGCTTGAGTACCGTAACGATGTTTGGTGGTTGGTTGGTTTCCAAATTAGCTGAGGAATGATTTTAATCAATTAGAATCTTTTAATAGTCTTTAATACATATGAAGCAATGCAATGCATGAAATGAATGCAAAAAAGGCGTCAATTTTGATTCAATTCCATTTAAGAAAACTTTACTAGAAAATAAATTTATTTACACAAAGTGGGTTACAAATAAGGCTTTGCCTTAGTACTCAGAACTCTATTCTTCCTAAGTAACAAAGTTAACTCTTGCCCCCGAACTGATTCCAATTCATACTTCACACTCAGCGTATCGGCGTGCACTGCTAAAGTCTGTAAGTGATCAGCTACCTCTCAAATATGAACCACAACTTCTCCTATAATATGATCTCTGTTTCTAACCTGATTCTGAAAGTAGTGAAGCTGCTCATTGTTACGATTTTCGTTGCTTCCAAGTTCTTGATTTGGATCTCATAATTTTGCAATGCTGCTTCTAACTCTTCTATTCTTTTTTTATTTCCTCAATCTTGCTCAAGCTTGATCTCAACTCTATTGCAGAGTTTCGATTTTGATACTGATGAAGAGATCTTTCCAACTCGGCCACTCTATCCTTTAATTCGCATTTTTCCTTTTGGCTCACTGACAAACTCTTCTCTAAAGCCTCATTTCGTGTCTGAACCTCTTGGAATTTCCTTTCCCATCTATTAGCTTTGTTCTTTCTTCTCGAATCTTTTTACACCACTGTTCTGAAGTCTTCCCCAACCCAGCAGTTTTTATTGACTGACGCAGCTTTTTATAATCTATCTTCAAGCTATCTAAATCCTCTTCAGCTTTTTTTTCCCTTTTCTTAGTTTCTCAGCATCGAGTTTCTGAACATCCATGTCTAGTCTCAAGTTCATCTTTTCTTCCTCTGTTTGTTCTATCTTCTTTTCTAATTCTTCATTTCTTCTTTCAAAATCTTGTCTTATGATTTCTAGCTCAGAAGGGACAACTCGCAAATGTTCCTCTATTGACTGATTGTTTCCCAGACTTAACTTGGGTGTATTATCATTGATCCTCCTAACCCACCATTCATTATACTCAGGAGTTGTCATCGGACCCACGTCTAATCTCTTTATCCAGCTAGTTTGGTTCCATGCATTGGATATCTCTCGAATCTTCTTTCTGTAACCATCACCCCTATACTGCCTGAGCACTAGCAATGGGTTACGGGTATAAATTGCCTTGACCTATACTGCCTGAGCACTAGCAATGGGGTGTATCCAACAGATCCCCAAATTCCAAGCATAGAAACCCAATCAAAATCACCACATCGATACAGGATCTCATCCAGAAGCAACCAAGGGGCTCTCCACTCGATGTCCTCTTCCTGAAGATTCTGAAGAATTACCATCCACTTCTCGTCCAAGATGTCATCTCTCCTTGGTGTAGCTACTACCTCTTTTAGTGGCGAATAATTTTTGGAGAAAACTCGATACGAAACCCTATCAACCTTCCAGAAGTGATTGTGGAACCATGTGAGTAGGAGTTGCGCACATCCGATGAATCTACCCTTACTCGCTTTTCGGCATGCATTTAGTGACCTGAAGGTTTCTGTAAAAATTACCGGGACTGGTGTTACCCTCTTATCAAGCCGATCGAATAAATCGGTGATTGCTTCATCAACATTCCCCAAGGCTTTGGGAAAAACAACTAAGCCGTATATACTCAAAGCAAAGACATCTACCCTCTTCCTCACATCTGGATGTGCTAGAATTAGATCCTTCAAACTCTTCCAAGGAATGCACTTGCTATCCCCTTTCTGCTTGATCCGTGCTGCAACCCACTGCTCGCTCATCCCTGTTATATTCATCAACTTCTTCAAAAAAGTTGGCACATTTACAGCTCTCGAGTAGGCTCTGTCTTCTTGAAACTTCGAACATCGAAGTAAAGCCATATATTCTTCTATTGTAGGCACCAAATTGACCTTCCCAAATGTGAAGCAATTGTAAGCAGGATTCCAAAACTGGGCGAGAGCTCGAAACAACTGCTTGTCTACCTTCACATCAAGCAAATAAGGCAAATCCTCATAATTATTGTAAAATAACTGTCTAACCTCATCGTTCCACTGATCCCAGATTTTCTTCAACTCTTGCAAATTGTTTTGAGTTACGCTAATACGGGTAAAATCCCATAGTTCCGATACGTATCCATCAACCAAACTATCACCTTTCTCGCACTGTGTCGTTTCAGACCAAGTTCGGACAGCCGCATTATCCTCCACTTTATCAAGAAACCCTTTTTCCATGATAAGCTTTCTATCTAGCAACTGAATATGAACCAACGCCTTTTATAATGAAATGCCATTTCATGCAATCAAAATAAAACACAAAAATTCAGTATCATGTATAAACATAGAATCCAATACAATCAAGCAATAACAAAACACTTATTCGAGTATTTATTAGGATTTAGTGTGGTTCTACCTAGGGTGAGTTCCTAAGGTTCATTACATGAAGTTTGGCTTCTAGGGCAAAGGTACTTGAACCAACTGATTCCTCGATCTTCACCCATTATAGGCTCATACAGATCGGGTTCAGTTCAGGGGAATACATTTCCCTATGACTATATGGAGATGAAAATCTCACAAAGGCATAGGTACAGATGTATCCCGAAAGCAATCCACTATCCTATACGAAGGTGAAAACTTCACGAAGGAATAGTTTCTCACTCCCACTTAAGGGGTAAAAGCGTCCAACTCATGTAATGCGAAATGCAAATACGCTAACGAA
Source organism: Gossypium turneri (assembly GCA_008044935.1). Classification (NCBI taxonomy): domain Eukaryota; kingdom Viridiplantae; phylum Streptophyta; class Magnoliopsida; order Malvales; family Malvaceae; genus Gossypium; species Gossypium turneri. Next base: position 18,892,527 of record CP032583.1, read on the forward strand.
CTTAACCCAACCAAGCAAAGACACTATAAGGACAATGAAATTAAATGAAAAGGGGACATTATGAACTTTAAAACAAAATTTGATTTTTCGACCGTAGGACAAAAATTAATCAATTTGTGGCTCGACTCTCTTAAAATTCCTCTCCATTGGAGTCGCTAAGCTGTTGAAACCATTTTTATTTTGAAAAATGGGGTCGACTTTTAAAACGAAAATGGAGTCGCCACCAATCTTTTTTCGAGGTGTGATCGGGTAACCTTGAGATTAATCATTAAAACATTTTGATTTATTAAAATAATGATTTTAGTCTACAAAATTTGAGAAAATGGGCTCGGGAGTCGATTACGCACGAGGAAGGATTAGCACCCTCGTAACGCCCAAAAGTTGGTACCTAATTGATTAATTAATGTCTTAAAGTCAAATGTCGAAAAATTTGAAAAGTTTAAAAACAATTCCCCTTTTATTGAAATTTTGTGTAAAAATGTTTAATCATCTCGATTCAATGAAGAAATCGAAACCCCGTAAGTTAGGGAACAATTCCTCGAAGTTTCAAAGACGATATACAAGTTTACCTTTATTGGAAAAAATTTCGTTTTGAAATTTCAAAATGTCATATCCAATGCGTTAGGACATAATGTTTAGAACTTCCAAAATAAATTTTGATTTGAAAATTTTACGTTTGAATTGAAAAAGAAATACTTGGTTTCTTAAACTCAACGAAGAAAATCAAAGCCCAGTAAGTTAAGGCACCATCCTCTCGAGAATTTTAAATACCGAGTATACGTTGTTTTGAAAACCTTTGAATAAAAATGATTTCAATATTTGGTTATATGCACTCTCTTAAACGACATAAATGCAATAGAATGATTTAAAAAATAATAAATACGGATAAGTAATGCAAAACATGTAGGAATGATAATTTTACATCATATATTATACAAATACTAAAATTAACATTCAAAAGCAAGCGAGTAAAAAATTGAAAGAAATACTTAAGCAAATTACGCAAATAAAATATAGCAAACTTAAAAAATATCATAAGAGAAAGGAAATCTAAAACATCAATATATAAACAACAAATTGCATGTATAAAATATTTAAAACAAATAATACATATATAAAATAAAAAAATGATAAAATTATATATATACACATAATAGTATAGTATAAAATATTGTCATATAGATTTTTTTATATATAAAGATATAGCAGAGAAATAAAAAAACAATATTATAAAACTAAAAATGCACTAATTATATCAAGTTTACATGAAATGTAAAAATAACACGTGTTAAATTTAAGTGATATAACATGAAAAAAATAAAATAAAATAATTTTATGTGAAAAATTTAATAATAAATTTAGAGTAATTATGATTATAAACTAATAATAATACAAGAAAAACATAAAATAATACAAAAAAACTTTAAAATAATAATACAACAATAATTTAATAAAATAAGTTTAATTATTACAATAATACTAGATTTAAAAATAAATATATTAAATACAACAGAATAAAATATTTAAACAAATTTTTATAAAAGAAATGAGCAAATTGAAATAAGGATCAAATCGAATTTAAAACCAAATTAAAAATAAAATATGTAAATAAAATGAAATTGAAGGGCCAAAATGAGGCGCGCGAATAACATGGAGGACTTAATGAAAAATATTCCCTTCTCCTCCAAAACGCAGCGCTGCAATCTGGGTTAAAATGAAACAAAAAAAAACTGCGGAGACAAAATTAAAATTAAAAAACAAATTGAATCAGTTATAGAAGTGAGGGGACTAAAACCATAAATTTCCCATTTAGGCCTCAAAAACACGCGGATCCCTTTCGGATCGGGTCGGGTCGCACTAGTCAAGGCCAATACGGCGTCGTTTCAACGCTTAAAGCCCCCGCCCAAAACGATACCGTTTTGTACCACTATTTAAATCAACCTTTCCCCCCCTAAAAATAAAAAAAACCTTAATGTTTCTCTGCTAGGGTTTCGGCCCTAGCTTCTGCTCCGCCGTGCTCCTGCCGCGATTCCACGGTGAAAGGTGGTCAGAGCCGCATCCCAAAGAGGCTTTTTGGCTCTCTTCGCGCAGATCTGGAGGCGTCGCAAGGTAAACCTTTTTTCTACCTTTTTATTTGCTGTATTATTATTATAAAAAAAAAAAAATATATTGGAACGAACAGAGGAAAAAAAATAAAAAATCTACCTTCAATTTTTATTCTCAAATCTCTATTTTTCAAAATCTGTCCTTTTACAATATCACATCTGCTTTTTATAGCAGATAATGGAAGCATAAAAATGTAAAGAAAATTTGAATGCGCTTTGTTTGCAATTTTTCTGATTTTCTTGTTGTTTTCTTTGGGCTTTAATGTAATTGGGCTGGGGTTTTGGGTTAAGGAACTTTAGGTTAAAACGATTTGGGTTATGTATTTCAGGCCTAGTATTTTATAATTTGGTCCGGCTGAAATTTGTAAATGGACTGTTATTTCATTGGACTTTTATTTTTTATTTGGTTTATTAGTTTAATTTGGCTTTAATGGGGCCGAGCAAAATTTGGGTTTTACAATGTATTTGTTCAGGTATTGAGCTAAAAAAATGATCTTCGGGTGCGATTAGATCAATGACCATCCTTGAAGCTTTCTCAAGCACAATTACAAAGTATGGACTTATTGTTGCTCCAAATCTTTGAAATCTTTCTCGACATTCGGAAACTTTTGCATTGGTGCCCAAGATGTATAAAAAAATTCCCAACATTTCACGAGAAGATATGTGTCTTGAAGTTTTCAAGTTGTATCTTGTCTTTAAAACTCTCAACAAAGTTGTGAATACAATTTTAGACATCCTAAAATTAATCATACAACGTGATTCGTGATCCTCAAGGACCTTATAGATCCATGTCTCACCTGACTGTTTTGAATCCATGCATGGTTGCTTCAATATATACTTCTCATAATATAATTGCACAGAAGAAGATGCAACAACAAATGATTGGTTAAAACATTCCATGCATTGTAAAATCTCTTTCTTTTCCCTATCATCATCACTTTCATCACCACTGGAATTCTCAACCATACTCATCATCTGTGAATAAATTTTATATCCAAAATCAAATATAAACAACTATTGATAAAACTAATTTAGTATAACTAAGTAGAACATAAATTCAATATCCAAAAAACAAACATAAACAATTATTGATAAAAATGACCCTAAGCATAAATAAGTAGACCATAAATTCAATATCCAAAAACCAAACATAAACAACCATTGATAAAACTAGATTACACATAAATAAGTAGAACATAAATTCAATATTCAAAAACCAAACATAAACAACTATTGATAAAACTAGTTTAACATTGTTGTTTAGACACATAGTAGATATCTTTGGACCCTAGAAGATCAGAAAATTTTCAACTATCCTCCATTTTCGTCTTAAGCCACAAAGCTCTAATCTTGGGATTAATTGATAAAAACATAATTCACTTGTCCTTATTGAGTAATAATTTCAGTGAGAAAAAGTATAGCGGACTAGCTTCTGGAACTTCCTCTGATATACTATCAAGCACTTTGACTGCTTGTGGAATACCATATGGATCCATAACAGGAGTCAAACTAGATATAATTTTTCTATTTGACTGGACATGTAATACCCCGAAAATTACTACAGTAAGAAAGTAAGATAATATCCCTGATATAGTAAAATAAGGAAATAAAGTGATAAAAAGGGTAATTTTGAGTTATGTCAACATTGGGAAGTATATTATGACATATTAATTCAAAAAAAGATTAAATCGCAAAAGTGAGAAAAGTTTTGTTGCCCAAGAGTAAATACTCAAAATTTGAGGGGTTAAAGTGTATATATGAAAAAGTTGAAGGACCAATAGTGTAAATATTTTAAGGGTGGAATAATCTAGAAACTAAGGAAAATGGATGAATTAGGACCAAATTGAAAAGGTGAAGAATTTTGAGGGACTAAATTATAATTTTACCAAATTAAGTGATGACTCAAGGATGGAATTTCAAAAGATTATAGAGGGCAAAATGGTCAATTAGAGAGAGAGAGAATTCTAGAAGGTAATGATGATGTTTGTGATATTTTTAATTAATTAATTAGATAAATATTATTTAATTAATATTTTATTAAGATTTTTAGTATTATTTTATTATTAAATGATTAATATAAAAGGGAGGAAAGATGATGAGAAATCATCAACCTCCCATGCATTCCAACGTATGAGGAAAAAAGAAAGAAAGAAAGAAAGTTTTGTTTTTTTACAATTTGGTCCTTCCACCACATCTAGAAATCAAAAGAATTTCCATAGCCATCAAGAGAGAAAGATAACAAGGAGACTATGGAGAGCTAAAATATCAAGTTAGATTCAAGAAATAGAAGCTGGAGGAGAGAGAAAATCTAGTTAAAGATTGAAATCAATAGCACAAGGTAAGAACATCAAGATTTCAATATATTTTAAGTTTGATATTATTGAAAAAGCATAGAAATGATGTTATAGTAGAGTTTTCTTATATAAAGTCTTATGTTCTTGATATATTAGGGAAGAGAAATAAGTGAAAGTGATGGGAAATATTATAGAGAAAGGGAATAAGGGAGTTATAAACTTAGTAAACAATATCTTGCACTAAAACAGTTTTGGACAGCAGCAGTAGGTTAATTTTTAAAAATCACCATAAATTGTGTAAATTGAAATACAGGATGAAAAAAATATTAAATTAAAGCTTACTGAGTCTAGTTTCTCATAGAAGAAACGGTGTAAGTAATGAAATTTTAAATCATGAGATATAATAAATTTTGTGAGACAAGGTCAGAATGATTTCGGGTTCCCCTGTTCTGACTTTGGAAAATCATCAAAAATTGGAGAAAAATAATTAGGGACTTAAATTTATATGTTTAAAATTATTAATGAGTCAGTTTTCAAAAGGAACAAACAATAACATCATTCAAATTCTGTACAAGGAGATAATTAATTTTTAGTGAAGAAGGGTCAAAACTGTCAGACAGCAGAACAGGGATAACTTTAAAGAATAAACTGTACTTATTGGCTAAACCAAAAATTCTAAAAATTTTATGATAATAATATATGTGAGTCTAGTTTCGGGGACAATTAGTAGATCTTAATTCAGAGTTCTGTAGGTCAATATATAAATAATTTAGTGACTATGGCTCAAGTGGACAGCTTTGAATGAATATATAAATAAATGGTGAAATTATAGATAATGTTACATATAAGCATGTTTTATACATTAAGGATGTGGAATGGAGAGGAGGAGGAGGAAAATATATGATTATTCAACTAGCATGAGTTTTCATTAAAAATGGCCAATTTGCATGTTTTAGGTTCAAGGACTAAATTGAATAAAAGTAATATTTTAAGGGTAAATTGGTAAAAATGTCAAAAAGTGGCTAAATTGCATGAAATGAATTGTTTTATTATTTAAATTAATAAATTGAATGAAATATTAATTTAGATCAAGATTGGGTGAAAATTCGAGGAAAGTAGAAAATTACCAAAATGTCCATGAATTTTGGTATTTCTGCAATTTAGTCTGGTAAGTTCATGTAACTTGAATTATATTCTTAAATGCTTGAAATGTATGTTATTGAATTGAATATGATTTGAATGTTCATTGTATGAAAATTGATGAAACATTGATATATTTGATGAAAAGGGGAATAATGCATTGAATGGATGTATGAATGTTTATCACACTATCTATTAATTCTATCAGTAATTTTGGATGTTTTGATTCTGGTTATAATGGCATGTATGAGTTAAATTGGCCAACACTAACTCATTAATGTTTTGATTTTGATTGATTTTAAATATGAATGCTTGATGAAATGAAATGTCTGTAAATTAATTTGTAAACTCCGGTAATGCTCTATAACCCTATTCTGGAGATGGATACGGGTTAGGGGTGTTATAGGACAATCTTGCAGCCCCTCAAATTTGCTTTGAGGATTTCTTCCTTCTAGTTTTAAAATGTGAAGTTGATATCTCAGGTGTTTTCTTTTTTTTGTCCATTTCCATCAATGTGAACATAATTTAAAATGTGAATATCATTTCTCACATTTTCTTCCTCATTCTCTTCAGGTATTTTATTGTTAACATCCTCAAAAAAATCAGTACGAAGTGTACCAGAAGAAGGTGTCCATGCTTTATCACTTGTTGCAACTATCCCCATGAACATTTAATCAACTTCCCTTCGAGTTCAGGATTAATGCCTGATGTTCTAAATTTTTGAGCTTCAGGCACAGCGTACATATAAAATGATAGTTTAATAACAATAATCATCAATAACCTCATAAATAATAAAAAACAAAAATATTCAGAATTATTAATGTACCTTTAGCCTACTCTCCCACCAATCATCCGGTGCATCAATGGTTCTTTTTATAGGATTCCATCCTAGAGCAGTATCCCCGCCTTTAAGTTTCTTCCAAGCCTTCCGTTCTTTTTTCAGGGCATCCCACCTATTTTTAAATTGTCTTTGTGAATAAGCCTTGCCTGTTTCTTTCTCGAAGTTGGTCATTATTTTCAACCATCCATCTTTTGTGAAATGAGTACCAGGTCTATTGCCTTTCAGTATCTCTTTAATACAAATATCACAAAATATTTCTGTCAATCTCTTATCCCACATTGCTTTGACTTTTTCACCACTAACTTCAACAGCCGAAGTACTCATCTATTGTGTGTACGAACATATTCGTTTCAACCAGTAAAGCAATCAAGAAAATCAAATGTCACATAAATATATTTTTTACATGTGTATCAAAATTAAGATAGGATCCTAAGATTTTTTTTCTCAATCAAAATCAACTTTCCAGGACTAGAATAATAACCAAGAAAGAGAACACAACTATTAATAGCATCAAACACAGTTAAAAAAGTTAGTATGAGAAATATTTTATCAATTATTTTTTTACCTAATCATGAAATCTAAAAATACCAAATCAATGACCCCATCTAGTTTAATTATAACAAAATAATAAATTAAAGAAAAATAAAAGATATGATAAAATTAGAAATGTTGACCTCTCCTACTTCTAGAATCTAGACTTGAATTTATTACCCACATTGTAGAACAAAATAATTAAACAGAAATTTTATGTGGCTAAATCATTTTCTAATTGATTTTTTCAACCAAAAGTAATTAAAATAAGTGGTATCATGATCATGAATATTGTGAATTTGTCATTGTTTATTATTTTAGAGGATTTATAGCCAGACGCAACTATAAGATTGAAACTAGTTGTCAACTTCTAAAACTGAAAATGCATTGTTTTATATGCTGACTTCCAACTCCACAAATACATACACTTTTTTACTTCAATTCCGGTATGAATTTGAATAAAAAAAATAAAAACTCACATTTCTGGTTTGAATCATAGGAATAATACAGTATATAACATTAATAAAAGAACATGTTTAATACAAGTATTGAATACCAATGGTTTATGGTATATTTCGACACCAAAAAATAATTAGATAAAAGTGTACTTCTTCTTATAATTAAAATTTCTAGACAGATTTGACTGATAAAATACCATTCCCCACTATCTTTCTTAATTAATCTATAATCACTCCTCTTTATTCTCATTTTAATTTCACTCAAAATCCCTTTGAAAAAATGACTGGTATAAAATAACTGTCTTTCCTTTTCCTTCACACATGACAAAAAATGGCTGTGAATTAAGCTTCCATTTATATAACTCAATGGTTGTGATTTAAGCTTCCATTCCCTTGATAGAAAAGCTAATTAAATATCATGGAAGCTGGCCTTGGCTAAGTATGATATAACAAAAAGGTCAGCAAAATATGGTTTAAAAAAAATGTTTTGGGATTTTGAAATTTAAAGGGAAAATAATTTGAAAGAGAAGATCACCAACTAAAGAAAAGATCACATCTTCCTTGATCATTCTGATTTTTTTAAAGGAAACTTATTGACATTTAAGTACATGTGTGTATGTACATATATATTCATTCAACAAACGCACAAAGGGAAAGAGAGAGGCATGCAAAGCAAAGCAGGACAAGTGAAGACAACATAATAAGTAAATCCAATACTATACTGAACAATGACTGAAGCTAAATCTATAAACCAATACTCCTCAAACAAGACTTTTGAACCAGGGTATAGCAATTTATGTTGAGTAATATTACATATTGAGTTTCCTACAAGGGTGTCAATGGTTGGTTTGGACGGTAGGTATGGTTTTGATGCTTGGCCTACAACCAGAATTGCTGAAATTGCATTGGTATGCCAAACTCTCTAGCAACCTCTTCCTACATATTGAATCAAAGAAAGGAAAATAAGCTTTTGGAGAAGAGAAAATGAGCTTCTTTTTTTTTTTGCATAAAAGAACACAGTCGATCGAAGAGACTTTTGTGCATGGTCTCTAAGAAATAAAAAAACCATAATTGATATCTTGAAGCTTTTGAGATAAACAACGTTTCGAGAAAACAAAAAATTATCTCCGCCAGCAAAATTGACCAGGTTTGCTCCGTGAAACATCACACAAAGGTTTTTTTTTTAATACTTAAAGCCTAGAGTTTGATCTTTTAGTGATGGAATCTTTCAACAATGTGAGTTCCGATCTCCCCCATCTATCATTGCTTATAGAGAATGGAAGTGAGAAAAAAAAAAAAGATAAAAAAATGAAAAAAAAAAACCTTCAACATCATCACTGCCCTTTAAAGGCAACAATTTTTCACAAGAAAAATCAGAAAAAAGAAATGAGACCCATCTCGTTAAAAAAATCAAACAATCAATTTCAGTAAGATTTTTTTTTCTTATTTCATCATAAAACAAAGATTGAAATATTCCAATCCAATATCAAGAGCTAAAAAATCTAATTCTTTCACAAGCCAAAACAGTCGCAGAAAACAACTAAACTAAAGCGTAAGGAACAATTAAAGAGAAGAAAAAGAAAAGAAGCTCACCGGTAGAGAAATTAAAAGAGGAACAACTTGAAGAAAATAAAAGAGAAGAGAACCAGAGGAAAGAACTTTGAAAGAGAAAATGAAGAAAAATGCGTATTCTAACGTGTCTTTTGGGAGAAGACAAACTGAGGTTAAAAATGTAAATAACCAGTAAAAACACTTTTAGCTAAGAAAAAAGTTAAAATTTTCAACTTTTCCATCTATCAAAAAGCACTTATCTTAAGTTGAAATTTTTACTCAACTAATATTTGTTTGGCAATGCTTTTAAATGGGAAGTGCTTTTTGAGGGAAAAAACCTTCTCAAAAGCACAGTTGAACGGGCCTTTAAGAGTGTTGGGAGCTTTCAAGATCCTCATTTTTGGCTTCAACCTTTTACATGTAACACCCCAAACCTGACCTAGACGTTATGGTCAAATCTGGAAATGTTACGTGAAATAGTTGTAAATCTGACTTTCACTTTTTGAAATCATCATGAACCTTTGATGCTTAGGAAGCCCGTTTTATTTGGAAAGCGTGTTGTCGTACTCATTTAATTAAAAACTGTTGTTTGTTTATGTCTTTCAAATAAACCGAATGTTTTACAACATAGTTTCTTAAAACGTTATATTTTGGTAAACCGAGTTTGTTTTCTTGAAAAAAGTTGACTTCAGAAAAACAATCGTTTTCATAAAAACTGTTTTATCAATCGTCATGCTAGAAATCCAAAATAAAATTAGAAACCAAAAACAATCACAAAATTCTAGAGAGTCCAAATTATACAAAACTCTCAAAAAAGAAATTTAAATAAGCCAAATTTATGTAAATAATGTTTTATTGAAACGTGGACACAACCGAGCTCCCGTCGCACCGATCTGCCTAAGTCTGAGGGTTACCTGAAATTATCAGGCATACAGAGAGTAGTTTTTCTTTTAAAACTCAATGTGTAACTCATAAGTAAATAGAAATTCATATTTGATCACACGGCAGAACAAATACAAACATTCATTTTATACAGAATGGTATTATAATAGTACAGATGCAGATATATAAAATCCTACCCCCATCTTCTACACACTAGCTCCGACCATCCCAATACACCACGTGGGGTATAAAACACCCACCCAGTCCTACACATATTGTCCATATGACACTTTCAGAATAATCGCAGCTGTGTTGCCAGTACAATGGCGATATATCGTCCCACACAGAACACTTTCCCCACATAATATAAATCCCCCCATACCAAATATAAACATAATAACAGAAATAACAGATACCAGAATTTACATATCATACATGCTCGTATAACAGATGCGGATCATGCTTTATACATAATAGAACATACATATCACATCACATTACATGAATTGAAGCGTTGTTTACGTCAAGTTTAATACTAACAGATTATATAATTCATGCTTTAAAGCCTACATAACCACATACCGACCCCACTGAAGGCCCACAGTCGATCGAGATGACAACTATGGCCCTAGGAGAAATCTTGAACTTTGGGCCCACACGGTCCAAAATGCTATGCCCGTGTGGCCCATACGACCTAGCACACGACCCACATACGCCCGTGTGGCCAATAAGGCCCAAAATGGCCTAAACCGTGTAGTACACACGGCCGTGTGGTGTCAACAGGCCCTAATTTTAGCTTTCTCCGTTCGTTATTTTTTGGGTTTCTCGTTAGACACCTGGTTCGATTTTTCTACGAATGCAACCACAAAATTCCCAATACCTAAAATCAATAATCCAAGGACCAATTTCAGTAAATAATTATGAGACTCAAACAAGAATTGTCCACGAACATAGCCTCATGTTAGCATCCAATGCATTCGTACACTTATTGTCAACAACTAGCAGCCGTGCAATGCCTAACCCGCTGGAGGAGGACCACCCGTCTCATGGTTCTCTCCGAATCGAGCATTAAAATAAATAACACAGTTAATAGACCTTTCCATTCTAAAGAACAACTAGAACCCCCCAATTCACTAAAATCCCAAAACAAAAAATACCTGACAAAAAATGACGACTACTTCCAACGCCCAACACAAAATGAACAACAAAGAAACGAAGGAATGAAGTCATAAATAATTGGAAATATTTTAACCAGAAATGGACAGAATGGCGGCCAAGAACAGAGAAGAAAAGAATAAAGAATAGAGGAGAAAAGAAAAAGAAGAAAAGAAAAAAAAAAGTGAAGAAGACTTGCTAATTTTTTTAAATTAAAACATAACCACACAACTCCTTCCCTTGAAAAAGGGAACCAACCTCATCCCACAACTAACCAGATAAATATTGAAGAGTTCAATTTAAGTTTAAAGTCCTCCACACTTTAATAAAACAAAACAAAATACCCCTCACACATAAGGAGACTAGAATTCCAAACCTTAAACAAGTATAATAAGCTCTTAACCACCCAAACTGAACACATTATATGAAAAAACCAAACACATGTAAAACTTAAAATTTGGGGTCTTACATTACATATATATTAGTTTAATTTAGATACATTTTGATTTTTATTATAATAGTTTATTATAATGATGGATTAAAGCAGTGGATTATATTCATGGTAGTTTTTTTAAATATATATATTTATATTAGAAAAGGTATAATGATTTATTTAGATTTCCAATTTTATAAAAAAATCATTTTAGTTTTCTATTTAATTTTTTATTTTCTTTAGCCTTTGAACTTTCACTGTTTGTCAAATCATGGATGAAAAAGTTAATGTCTATTAACTTTGCTGATGTGACATCCACGTGGCAATCTATTTTTATGTCACGCTACCAATAAATTAATTTTTTAAAATTAAAAAATATAATTTTTAATTTTTAAAAATATTTTTTTGAGTTTTAAAATTTTTAAAAATTAATTAATTATTGACATGGTAATTCATGTAGACATTAATTTTTGGGTGATTTTACAAACAACACAAGTTTAAGGATTTAAAAAAGCTAAAAAATTAAATTAAGGGCTATGATTTATTTTAAAATTGGAGGGCCAAATAAATAATTATTGCACAAAATAAAAAGTGTGGGAGATGAAAGATAGGGGTAAAAGGGGAAATTGCACTTTGCTTTAGGATTTCTTTTCTATAGAACTTTACATTATGATTTTAGTAAGCTAAACTTAAGATTGAAAAAAGAAATTGAAAATAATGAAAATAATTCAACAGAGATGTTCTTTGATTTTATTATATATCGATTTTGATTCGGTGATTATTTAAGTGTATTTGATTCAATTTATTTTTAATTTATAAATTAAAAAATTATAATTATTCAAATTGAGTTAATTTTTAATTTATATTTCATGTGTAGTTTTTTATGTTAATAAAAATAACTTAAAATAATTTAAAAATTTGCCATGATGAGTCCCAAATTCACTGTTCATTTAACATTAATTTTTAAAATAATGTATTAATAATTGTTTGTTATAATAAAATTTAAGAATGTTATGAATATTTTATTAAGTGGATGTCCACCAATATTTAGATAAGTTTTGATATACTTTAAATTCTAATAGTCATTAGAAATAGAGTTCTATTTCATTTATATTTCTTATATCTATAAATATAGACTTTAGAGAAGCTTTGTAAATATTCCGATTGATCAATAAAATATGCTCTCTCTTTGCTCTCCCATTCTGTTTTTTCTTTATTCTCTGTCTTTTATTTTATAACACGTTATCAGCACGATTCTCTTTTATTTTATAATACGGTCACGCCAAATCTGCTGCTCAAGTGGTTGTCGATTGCCTTCTAGATTTATTGCAATTTCAGTCTTCATTTGAGGCCTGTGCACTATAGGTAATCATTATGCAAAGAAATTTATATAATGCTTACGTGGTATGTTTTTCTTATTTGTCGATTGATTTTTGGTAAAATTATTTCATAAAAAAAACTATTACTTTAAAGTTTCTTTTAAACTAAGATTATTTTATTAAATTATAGTATGCATGATATTTGGATGATTAATTTTTTTATGATTAAATTATTGTTATTAAATATGCTTGAAATTTGATTAAAATTGTGAGAGAGAGTATTACTAATCAATTGCCTTTGATCAAAAGACATCTTTAAATATTAAATCAACTTTATATATAGTTTAAATATTTGAGATGATATTCTTTTTAAGTTTTGATTACATGGGCTACATATTGTTTTAAGCATCTCATTTGTTCATTAAAATGAATATTAACTGATTTATTTATGTTGCTATAGTAGGTTTTATAATTAAACAATATATTTGATTAAAACATATCTAATATGCAAATTTGTGTTAATAAACTAATGAATTTTATGGTTATTCAGATTTGATTTAGTTCAAAGAATTGTTAAAGGCAGTAGTTCATACGTTTTATATTATTCCATGTGTTAATTATTTAGAGAAATGACATGAACAATTGTAAATGAAAAGTTCTATGAGCATGAATGGTTGGATTTTGAATTAAATTTTATACATATTTATTATGATGGTTATGAAAGAAAAAATGGCTAATTTTTCAATATGTCATATTTTTATATTTGAGATGTGACTTTTATTGATATATTTAATTTAGGCTTGTTTCTATACATAACCTAGCCAATTATTCTTGGTAGTTAATTGATTATGCAAAACTCTTGTTAAAAGGGCTTCAAAAGTATTTTAGATTGATCTCATATCTCCTTATGGTTAAACAAAATAATGAGTTATTCGTTCCACTAGTTTTGCTTCATTCCCTGAAGTGAATGTATCAATTCATAATAATTACGAAAATTTAACTTATTATCATTATGGACAAATAGATAAGAAGAAGATGGATGACTCAAAATATTGTCAAATGTTTATTCTTAGTACAGAATGTTCAATGATTTATATTAATTTATCATTCCTTAAAGTAGATGATATCTATATAATCTTATTGGTAAGAAATATAATATATACTTACATTATTGTCTGAATTACTTTTTGCACATTCCTTTAAGTGAATGTCTACAATAAATATAATAAATTTTATAATAATTATGATTAGATATTTGAAAATTTTGGCATATTTCTTGAAGCGAATATTGCATATGATTTTTTGGAAATTATATTTATTTTGTTGACTTAGTGACATTATAAACTTCACATTGATTTAGACATTTCCAGTAGTAAATGTCACAATAGTATTTATATGTGGATACAAAGTAAAAAGGAATGACAGTAAGATTATCAATTTTTCACAATTTATATTGACATTATTAGTACAATTGAAATGTATGTTAAAGTAAACCAGAAGTTTACTGATACAAATGCATTAACTACTTGACATGACCAGTTAGATCATCCTGGATCATATATGATATGAAAATTAATTGAGAATTCATATGGACATTCATTAAAGAACCGGAAGATTCTTTTAATTTAAAGAATTCTCATTTATTGCTTATTCTCAATGAAAATTGATTATTAGAAACTCACTAGCTAAAGTTGATATTTAATGTCTTGCATTTTTAAATGAATATGGGCCCATTCATTCACCATGTAGATTATTTTGATATTATATGATTCCTGGTATATGCATTTACAAAATAATCACATATGTGTTATCAATTTGCAACCTGTCGTTTGCAAGATTGCTTATTTAAATAATTAATTTCAAATTATTCAATTAAGACAATTCATATAGCTAAAGCTGATGAGTTTATATCTCAGTCTTTTATTGATTAAGTTTGAAAACCTTTCGTAAAAGCTTGTTATTTATGCGCATAATGGTTTAGAGAAATTATTGATTGAACGAATCTGATTAATATCTAAACCATTACTTATGAGAACTAAATTTTCTATTTTAATATGAGATTATGTTGATTTACGTGTTGTACGCGTCAAGCCAATAAGTTATAAATACTCTCAATTAAAATTGATTTTTATCCAAGAGCTAAATATTTCTCATCTTTGAATTTTTGTATGTGCATATATGTTTCAATTGCTCCACCACAACGCACAAAGATGAATGAATCCTCAAAGAAAGTTGGGAATATATGTTTTGAATGTTTCAGAGATTCAATTATGAAATGATTTGTGATTACTATTTTGATTTGATAGTTTTCCCGATATTAGAGGGAGATAAATAATTGCTGAATGAAATCATTTCTTGTAATGAGTTATCATTATCTAGATCCTTATAGAGAGTAATTTGAACCAGAAGTTCAAAAAGAATAACTCACTTTATTACAAGTTAACTATCAGATGTATTCCCAAACTTAATGAGAATAACCAAGTGTTTTATACCATCTAATATTTTGAATCAAAGTTCCAGTAGGACAACCACCTATAATAAATGATATATTGATCGGTTCCAAAGATGAAAATTCTTCTAGATAGTTATATAATGGAGGTAGGTGCTCCAAAAGAGACCCAAGACATAACTAAAACTCTAGAAGAGATTCAGATACCTGAAACTGAAGATTAAAATAGTGAAAATAAGAGATCTCGATAAGTTATGTCAATTCGAGAAAATGTCGAACCAAATAATAAAAGTGGTCGACAATGGTTTTGCATGCAATATTATTGTTGAAATGAAACGAGAATCTTGAATAAATCTATTGAGAAATATATATATATGAAGTAAATTGATCAGAATTGAATGACGCAACTAAAGTACAATTAAATTCATGGAGTTTTTGGACTAGTAGTCCAAATATCTAAAGGTATAAAGTCAGTGAGGGTGCAAATGAAGTAGTTTTGCAAAAGCAAAATAAAAATATCAAGTTTTTCGCTAAGTCTTGGCATTGATTATGAAAAGATATAATATTCTTTTATGGTGGATATAATAACCTTTAGATATATTATTAAATTGACGATTCATAAAAGATTTAACTTACGTCTAATGGTTGTTGTTATAACCTTTTATGAATCACTATATAGTAAAGTTTATATTAAAATCCTTGAAGGATTTAGAATGCAAGAAACATATTGAGATTCTAGGGAAATTGTTCTTGTATATGAATTGAAATAATTGAACATATGTGGTAAATTTGAATTAGTCAATAGTAGTTGAAAGAGGATCATAAAATGATCCAAAATACCTATTTGTATTTTTATACAGGGATCATGATTAAAGTTTGTTATGATTATTGTTGAAACTTCTAAAGAGATCAAAATATATTTCCCCCCAAATTTTCCCCCACTCATGACTTTCAAAAGAATGGTGATATAAATGCTTAGCAAATACATTCAAATAGTCATTTGAAAAGCTAATATTCAAGATTGAATATGTAGAATATGAGAAAGTATGTGATGTTTTCACGAGAGGGAGTAAATACATGCTGTACTCTTTTACCTTTAACCGAGGTTTTGACCCATTAGGTTTTCCTGGTAAGGTTTTTAATGAGACATCATATTATGTGTATTATAGATATGTGTACTCTTTTTAACGAAACACATTTTCTATAAATGAACATCTAAGGGGGAGTGTTATGAATATTTTATTAAGTGGATGTCCATCAAGATCTAGATAATTTTTTATATACTTTAAATTCTAATAGTCATTAGAAGTAGAGTTCTATTTCATTTATACTTCTTATGTCTATAAATATAGACTTTGGAAAAGCATTGTAAAGATGATTCCGATTGATAAATAAAATACGCTATCTCTTTAGTCTTCCATTCTCTTTATTCTTTATTCTTTGTCCTTTATTTTATAACAAAGAAAAAATAATTATTGAATAATAAATTGGGATAAAGTGATAGGATCCGAATTACTGAAACTTTTTGTCTAAAATTTGTTCTAAGTTGCATGAATAATTGGACTCTTCAAAGTTTTATATAACTTTTACCATTTTTAATAATTGTTTACAACTTACTAGTCATTTTTAATATTTCTAATAATTTCTTAAATAATTTTATTTTTTAAATTTTTAATAATTTTACAAATTTTCATAATTGTTTGCAATTTTTATAAATTTTTATTATTTAAAAATTTATATTTTTATAATTTTGAATAACTTTACAATTTTTTTGTTTACATTTTTAATAATTTTTTTGTCTAGCCAATAGCGGATCAACATAGTCAATGGTCTGGATGGTTGAGTATTTTTAACACAATTAGCTTTTAGGTATCAAAATGGGTAATAGAGCAAAATTTAGGTACTAAAATAAGACAAAAGAGTATAGGTACCAAAATAGAAAATCAAATATAATTCAAGGATCAAATCATGAATAAAGCCTAAAAATATCAATCCCGACAAATCTTTTTGATCTCTAACTTGTGGGAGGGTGAAAGTTCTAACATTTGCTTAAAAAAAAGTGTTTTTGAAAAGTACAGTGGAAATATACTTTTAAAAAAAATACTTTTGAAAAGTTCGATTTAAGATTTAAGTATTAAAATTTTTTATTAAAAATTACATTTGAGAAATAAAATATTCATTTTAAACATGATATTATAAAATAAAAAAAAACATTTAAATGATGTTTAGATTCATTAATATTATGATATTTCAATAAAAATATTTTAAAAAATAATTTATTGTAACTCATTATTAATATTTTGATATATAAAATATAAAAAAACACATAGTACTAATTTGGGAAAAGTCTCCAAGAGTGCTTTGCCGAGAGTCCTAATGAAGGCAGTAACTTTTGCGACTTGGGATGGGGGAAAGTGGTGGAGACGATAGAGAGCAGAGGGACGAGATTTCCCTCTTAACTGAAGAACTCATCCAATTATCTGTCTATTTCGATAGTTCCGAATGAGAAACCAACCCTGATTTGTACAATATGGACTAAGAAGTTTTATAATCCGGAAAGTTTTAGGGCACAGATGAAAAGTTTGTGGAAAACAAAAAAGAAGTTTGAGATTCAAACAGCAGGACAAAACCTATTTTTGATAGCATTTGAGATGGAAGAGGATTTGGAGTTGATCATGGAAGGAACACCATGGCTATTTCGGAAGAGTCTAATCCTATTTGACAGGATTACTCAATTGGTGGAAAGATCACAGATTCGGCTCAATTCCTCACCGGTCTGGCTAAAGGTAGGTCCACGTTTACCAGAATTTGACAAAAAAGATTTATTACATGCCATAGGTGTCACTTTTGGAGGGATAATCAGATCTGAAATCAACAGAGAATGGTGTTGCCTAAAAATCAATCTCGATGTACAGAAACCCCTTCGAAGAGGTATTTTTGTCTCAGTGGATAATAGGAATAAATGGTGGATTTCTTTTAAATATAAGAAATTACCAACTTTTTGCTTCGGATGTGGGAAGATGGGGCATGGACTCTCAGGTTGTAACTCACTGAATCCTGCAGAAAAAAATGAAAATTAAAGAAGATCCCCCATACACGATGGCACTAAGAGCAGAATCAAACTTAGTTGGAAAAGAGAGTATTAAATTAAATGTTTTTTCAAAGAAGGATAGGGTTCAATGTTCTTATACAGGTGGTTCTAAGCTAGAATTGATTGAAGATGAAATAGCCGGAGAAGCAAATAATTGGGTGGGGATGACGCTCGGGGAACTACAAGTGAACGACAAAAAGGAGGAGATGAAGAAGTAGGAGAAAGAAGATACAATTATGATTGATGAACGGGTGGTTGATAATAGGAGAAGTCAGGATATTAACTTAAATTCAGTTAAGAAGACAAGTTGGCGAAGAGTTAATCCAGTTCAAATGTTGGCAAAGCGAAAGGATGAAAATTGTAACAAGAAGAGGAAAGCAACTGAAGGAACAGTGGAGACTTGTTATATAGAAGCTGAATATGGAGACGGAACCAAAAGGCTGAAAAAAGACAGAGAAAAGGAACAAGGAGAAACGTTATTAGAAACGATAGGAAACGCTATGCAACAGGGGCAAGCCGACCGAATGCTAAACTACTTATGGGATCGGCGGCTGCCAAGAGGCAAGCCGACCGAATGCAATGAAAATCATTACTTGGAATGTTCATGGATTGGGGAGTCCACGAACAGTTAGAAGGCTGCATTACTTTCTAAAGCAGCAAAATCCCCAAATGGTCTTCTTAATGGAGACAAAAATAAATAAGCAATGTATGGAAAAAGTTAGAAGAAGCTGTGGTTTTCAGAATGGAATTGACGTTGATGCAGAAGGTTCCCGAGGTAGCTTATGCTTAGCATGGAAAGAAGAGATTACGGTTACCTTAAGGAGTTTTTCCAAGAATCATATTGATGCAATGATTATGGAAGAAACTGATAACGAAGAATGGAGATTTACAGGATTTTATGGCTCCCTGTATGTTAATTTCAAGAACGATTCCTGGAATTTGCTACGAAAATTGGGACAAGATCAAAGACACCCATGGCTTGTTAGTGGGGATTTTAACGAAATTATGTATTCCTTTGAGAAAAAAGGAGGATTACCAAGAGATGAAAGATGGATGGAGGTTTTTAGAGAAACCCTTGAAGGATGCCAATTAGAAGATTTAGGGTATGCAGGGGCTTGGTTCGCATTGGAAAGGGGAAATCTTCCAGAAACAAATGTCAAAGAAAGATTGGATAGAGGAGTGGCTAATGACAAGTGGAGGAATCTCTTTCCAACGAGTAACATTCATCACCTGCCTCATTCAATGTCTGATCATTGTCCACTGCTTCTTAATACAAAAATTGAAAATCGCAATGTGGGAAGCACAAGTTTTAAATTTGAGGCATAGTGGACCATGGAAGAGTCTCTTGAAGGAGAAATTAAAGCATCTTGGGAATCATCCGCAGATAATTTACTGGAGAAACTAGAAAAACTACAATCAGATTTAAAAAAATGGGCAGGAGTAATCAAAAAAGGGCGAGAAGAGTTGAAGAAAAGGCTCACAAAGAAACTGGAGATGCTGATGGAGGAAGAAAGCAACGATGACATAATGGTAGAAATTATTGATCGACGGTGCACCTAAACTTAGAAATTGATAAAGACGAAAGGAACTGGGAACAAAGGGCAAGGGCGAATTGGCTCAAAGTAGGGGACAAGAACACAGCTTTTTTTCATAAGCACGCCATATCTCGTCGGAAAAAATACAACTTCTAGACTGGAATTAGACGGAGGAGGGGAGGTGACAGAAGAATGTAAGATCAGTGAAGCAGCTATACTATTCTTTTAGGAGTTATTTTCATCAAAAGGAGTAGGTGAGTTATCTCACCTCTTAACAGGCATTGAAGGCAAAATTACGCCAGATATGAATGAAGACTTAATGGCAAAATTTACAAAAGAAGAAGTGTATTTTGCCTTGAAAGGAATGGGGCCAACTAAAGCACCAGGACCTGATGGATTTCCAGCACTCTTCTTTCAACAATATTGGCATATAATAGGTAAAGAAGTTATCACTTTCTGTCTGGGAATTTTAAACAGTGACAAAAATTTGGGTCCTTTCAATTCTATTGATATTGTATTGACCCCAAAAACTCAGAATCCCAAGAATATAGCAAAATTCAGACCTATTAGCTTATGTACTGTTATCTATAAAATTGTGGCTAAGGTAATAGCTAATAGACTTCAAGGGTTTATTGGGCGATGTATTGATTTGGCGCAGAGTGCTTTCATCCCAGGAAGGCTAATTTCTGATGACATCCTACTTGCATACGGGATCTTACACACCCTTAAACGAAAACGTACAGGTAAGAAAGGTTTTATGGCAGTTAAACTTGGTATGAGCAAAGCCTATGATTGGGTTGAGTAGAGGTTTCCTAAGGAAGTCATGCTGTGAATGAGTTTTGCAAAAGAATGGGTCGATTTAATTATGAAATGTATTACTACAGCATCTTTTGCAGTCAATATTAATGGAAAAAGGGGACGAATCTTTCAATCTTCTAGAAGGCTACGACAAGGTGACCCCCTTAGTCCATTCCTATTTCTACTATGTAGCGAGGGGCTTTCGGCATTAATGAGATTGGCATTAAAAGAAGGCCGGATAAAAGGAGTTAAGGCAAGCAGGAAAGGACCAGGGATTTCACATCTACTATTTGCAGATGATTGTATTCTGTTCGGAGAAGCAACTAATAAGGGAGTGAGGGTGCTAAAAGAGATTCTTAAGGAATATGAAGACTATTCGGGTCAATGTGTTAATTTCAAAAAATCTACGGTTTTCTTCAGCACGAATACATCAGTCGATGACAGAGGTGAAGTATGAGGAACTTAGGTATAAGAGGGTCAACAGACATGGAGAAGTATTTAGGCCTTCCTAATGTGGTTGGAAGACGAAAAAAGGAGGCGTTCCAATATCTAAAAGATAAAGTTAATTCTAGAATTAAAGGTTTGAGCACCAGATTGCTATCACAAGGAGGCAAGGAAGTTTTCATTAAATCCATACTTCAGGCAATTCTGACTTATGCTATGTCATGTTTTCTTCTCCCTAACTCCCTATGTGACGAATTGGAAAAGACCTTCGCTACTTTCTAGTGGCAAAAGAAGCAAGGAAAAAGAGGAATTCACTGGTGTAAGTGGCAGAATATGTGTCGAGCTAAAGAAGAAGGAGGTATAGGCTTCAAGAGCATGGCAAAGTTTAATATCTCCTTATTAGCTAAACAAGGCTAGAGAATCCTAAATAATCCAAATTCGTTGATTGCAAGGGTGTTAAAGGCTAAATATTTTCCAGAAACGGATTTCTTAAATTCGTATCGTGGGAACAACAGTTCTTTTGCGTGGAAGAGTATATGGGCAACTAGAGGTATTCTGTCAGACGGAAGCTGTTGGAAAGTAGGGAGGGGTACTGAAATCTTGGTCATTAATGATAGTTGGATACCAGATTATTCCAGATTATCATCTTACTTTACCAATTACTCCAGATTATCGCCTCATTTTACCAATTTGTATGAATATAAAGTTGCAGATTTAATTGATGACAGAAACAGAAAATGGAAAAAAAGAATTGATTGAAGCTACCTTCCCTGCGGAGATATCTGAGAAAATCTTCAGCATCCCATTAGCTAAAGAGCCCCACGACGATTTTCTGGTCTGGAGGGGAGAGTCTTCAGGAGAATTCACAGTACGAAGTGCCTATAAACTATTACAGAGCTTTGAAAATGATCCTAGAGCTTATGCTTTACAAAATGAATCTAGGAATTTTTATAGGAATCTATGGCTCCTAAATCTACCTCCTAAGTTAAAAATTATAGTCTGGAAAATATCATGGAACTATATTCCAACTCGGGTCAACTTGAACTACAGAAGGCTTTCAAACAACGTGACATGCGTTGGGTGTGGTAGAGCAACAGAATCCACAAATCATATATTTCGCGAATGTCCTATGGCAAGAACAATATGGGAAGAGTTATTATTCTCAGAGGTATTACAAGCTCCTTATATGGATTTTGTACAGTGGCTCACCTGGGTTTTTGAAAAGAACTCCTCCAATCAACGACGAATTTTTTGCTGTGCTCTTTGGGTAATATGGGGAGAAAGGAATAAGAGAGTGCATGAAAAGACTAATAGATCTGGGAAAGAGATAGCATTTTTTTATAAAGAGATATATTAGTGAACTGAATGAGATTGAAGCAAAAGTACCACAGGTGAAAATAGGAGGCAGAGAGTGGAAGCACCCACCGGATCAGTTTGTAAAGGTCAACTTTGATACAGCCTATGATGGGAACCTACGGCAATCGGCAGCGGGAATTGTGGCCAGGGATAGCGAAGGAAATACTCTTTTATCATGTACAGAGATTCATCATCAACTCGCATCAGCTTTCGCTGCAGAAGCAATAGCTTGTCGGACAACAACTCAAATAGGCAGGGACATGCAATGGCCAAACATTATTATTGAAGGGGATGCATTATCAATTATAAAAAGTGCAAACTAAAAAGTTATGATAAATCTATGATCGGAGCATATATCCAAGATATACATCAGCTACTGGAAAAATCTGGAAAAATGCTATTTTGAGTACATTCCCAGAGAAGCGAACAGCCTGGCACATAAACTAGTGACAGAGACATTAAAGAAAAAATAAGAGTCTTACCTGATTGGAAGAGTCCCGGGGTATGCTGAGAACCTGGAAGAAACTGAAAAAAGGGCAGGAACAAATGTGGAGAAGAAATGAAAGGTTACAAAAAAAAGAGGCTGTATAGTGGAAATTCAAAGGCGTGGTGGACAAGGCTTCATTGAAATCTGGAAACGTCTCATTGATGAAATGAAAGATGATTTTGAAAAGACGGAAATGGATTTTTCTGATTGGGCAAGATATGATGGCATTTATTAGGTTCTAGAGGATTCTGATTTTTATGTTTTTTAGTGCTGTTTTCTAGTTTCTTTTAAAGATTTGGACTATAGGTTTTTGCTTTGTTCTTCGGGCCAAAACTTGCATCTGGTTTTAGCCTGAGTCTTTTGTGTTTTTCATTTTTAAGTTAATAAAAGCCCAATCTGAATTAGTTTCAAAAAAAATATTAAGTATTTGTAAAATATAATTTGAATATATAAATTATATTTTAAATATTAAAATATAACATTATAAATTCAAATATGTAATGTATTATATTTAAAATAAAATTTAATAGAAAAATAATTGTATACTCAATATAAATATTACACAAGATACATTTGATTATATATAAAGGTTAAAAACAATATAGTTTAAACCAAACTGGACTTGTTTGCTGGGCCAGTTGAATTGGGAACCGACTAGGGTATCGGTCCAAAGAGAGGAATTAAATCGGTTGACTCACAAACCATTCAAAACCGATTGAATCGGACTAAAAAGCAACTGATGAATTGGTTTTCTCTATTTTTAACATCTTTTTATAAATTTTTAATAATTTATTTTACTAAACTGAGTGAAACAATCAAATCAATTGAATCGAGAATTGGTGGTTTGACCAATTCGACCACCAATCCAGTTCTAAAAATTTTAATTAAAAATGTCATTTGACTTCAAAATTCCCTAAGTGCTTTTCCAAATGCAAAAGTTAAATTTTTAGCTTTTATGTTTGGCTCAAAAATATTTGTTATACGCACTTTTAACTTCAAAAGTTATATGTTTAACATTAGTCGTGAATTTTTTTTGTTGGAAAGCATCGGTAAACAAGCGCTTTACGCATTGTTTGGTTACTAGTGTAATAACATGGGAAAAAAAGTTATTTATTATATATGTATTACAATAGTTAGACATAAAATAAAAGATAGTTCATACAAATTTAAATGTGAAACTAAAATAAAAAAAATAAACTCTTCTAAAAAATAAGACCTCTTCAAAATAAGTCATGAAAATAACTATATTTTATTAATTGAATTAATTAATTACTAATTTATATAGTAAAATATGCATAAAAAATAATACTTGAACTAAACGTAGGGTTTTGGCGGTTTTGTTAGGGTTTGTAGCAGGTAGGTTTGAGATGGAGGATGATACAATGAGGAGTTGGAAGAATTTAAATGAAGAATTTAAAATAAAAAATAAACTCTTCTAAAAAATAAGACCTCTTCAAAATAAGTCATGAAAATAACTATATTTTATTAATTGAATTAATTAATTACTAATTTATATAGTAAAATATGCATAAAAAATAATACTTGGACTAAACGTAGGGTTTTGGCGGTTTTGTTAGGGTTTGTAGCAGGTAGGTTTGAGATGGAGGATGATACAATGAGGAGTTGGAAGAATTTAAATGAAGGATAATTGGGAGGTGACATAATGTTGATGTAGGGCTGGTCTTGAATGTTGATGGTGGGCAGTTTCTTCACTTCCACCTCTTTCAATGATGCTATGGTTAATACCTTCAAGTTTGCGGAATTAAGTACTCCGACACTTCCCCTCAACCTGGTGATTAGATGAGAGAAAAAGAGTGAAAATTTGCCCAATTTTTATTTAATAAGATGTCTATATATCCACCTCAACGAGCTTCATAGGTTTCTTTCACGTCAAAAGTAATTTTCGGCTACAAGAGCATTCACCCATGGATCTAAAATCAAACTTCTACCTAATAAAGTTCAATACCCAAATACTGATCTTCTGTCTATAGATAAACCTGCATTGTCAGCATTCGTACAGGCTTCTACTGTTAAATATTCTTCCTGTGAGATAGTATAATATACAACTATATTTAAACATGATCTATTAAGTTAAGTTCCCTATAGCAAACATTGGCCACTTCATTGGATTTTTGGGAAATAATTTTTTTTAATTATAGAAAAGTATGACAATTAAGTTCTTTTTATTTCCGTCTTAATTATTTTTTTAACATTTTCTTCTTCAATTTTTAAAATTTAGTCAAATAAATTTTTTTATGGAAAAACCTTTTTAATCTATTAAAATTTTAATGACAATTATATATTAATCTGCAGTTTATACGTATTTCATAAATATTCAAAAAAATCCAAAAATATATATTTAGAAAATTTAAAAGAATTTATATATATATATATATATATATATATATATATATATATATATATATATATATATATATATATATATATATATATAGAGTATCCACATCAATGATGAATTACTTGTGAGCTATTATGCAAACTAACACATTAGTTTCACTAAAATTTTAACAGTCCATTTTTAGTCCAAAAAGAGTAATTTAACTAAAATTTAAAGATTAAAGACCACAATGACAAAAAAAAAAAATTAGGCTGACAAAAAAACAATCAAATCTAGTGTTGAGCAAAGAAATTGAGAAAATCGAAAAACAATTCAAACTGATGTATTTGGTACAATTCGGTTTGAGTTTTGTACTATTCGGTTCGATTTCGGGTTGATGTTACCGCCCAAATCTCATAATTTGGTTTGAATTCAGTTTTTTTTTTGCATGGAACCCCTTTTATACAAATCAAACCAAATGATATAAAAATTTATTTTTAAAGGAAAAATCCTAATAAAATAATAAATTTGTTATGAAATAAAGAGAAAGAACAAAGAAAATGAGAGAGCAAAGAAGTATGAGATTTCGTTAATCAAAATAAGAATGATTACAATGTTTCTCCAAAGTCTTTATTTATAGACATAAGAAGTACAAATGAAATGAAACTCTACGTCTAATCAATATTAGAGTCATAAAATACATCAAACTTATCTTCACCTTGATGAATATCCACTTAATGATAAGATATTCATAATACTCCCTCTTAGATATTCATTGGTAGATAATGTGCCTCGTTAATATCTTATTAAGATAAAAGCCCTATGAGAAAAAAATTCTTAGTGAAGGAAAAAGAGTACACTTATCTATAATATGAATAACATGTTGCCTCATTGAAAACCTTACTAAGAAAATCCAATGGGACAAAACATTATTTAAGGAAAAAAGAGTACATCATGTATTTACTCCCCTCATGGCTACATCACATGATATCTTATATTTTATATATTTCATCTTGAACTCTAGCTTTTCAAATGATCACTTGAACAAATTTGGTAAACATTTATATCATCATTCTTCTAGAATTCATGAGTGAGAAAGACTTTTGGGGACATGTTTTGATCTTTTAAGGAGTTCCAACAATAATAATAATAAACTTTGATCATGATCCTTCTATAAAAATAGATATCTTCAAATCAAATCAATTAATATTTACTCAAACGTATTGAACAATTTCCCAGGAATTTCTATATGCTTCCAGCATTCTAAATCCTTCAAGGATTTTAATATAAACTTCCATTATATAGTGATTCATATAAAAACTGCAACAACAACTATTAGATGCATATCAAATTTTCATGAACTATCAAACTAATAAGATATCTCAACATTATTTGCATCACCAAAAAAGAATATTATCTCTTTTCATAGTTTGTATCCCCATTGACTTTATATTTTTAGATGTTTGGACTACTAGTCCACAAGCTTCACGAATTTAATACTACTTGAATTGCGTCTTTTATTTTGGTCAAGCTTTTCCATGTCTATATTTCTTGATAGATTTATTCAAAGTCTTCATTTTCTTTCATTCTTTCAATTATATAATTACATACAAAATTGTTGTCGACAATTTTTCGTATTTCAGGGTTTCATATTTTCTTGTATTGACATAACTTATCAAAATCTCTTTATTTTCATTGTTTCCATCTTCAAGTACCCGAATCTCTTCGAGAGTTATAATAATTAGTGATGTCTTGGGTCTCTTCTAGAGCACCACCTCTACTATATGACCATCTAAATTTATTCTTTTCTTTTACAATAATTTTCATCTTTGGAACCAATTGAATTACCATACTTCAGGCATGCATACTTTCATTTATTCTAGCAAGTTGTCCTACTGGGTCTTCAATTCAAATCAAAGCTTTATCCCATATATAACACTTGGTTATTCTTATCAAGTCAATAAATACATCTGACAAATAACTTATAATAAAGTGAATTATCTTTTTGAACTTCTAGTTCAAATTACTTTCTATGAGGATTTAGATAATAATAATTCGTTCTAAGTAATTTATTTCATCTAGCTATTATTTCTCTCCCCTAATGTTGGGAAAACTGTCAAATCAAAGTTGTAATCACCAAATCGTGTCATAATTGAATCTCCAATTCATTCAAAACATTTAATAATATAAGGAGATTCATAATTAATATATATTCCCAGCTTTCTTTGGATACTCATTTTATGTATTATGATGGAGCAACTTGAACATACATTGCGCATTAAAAAAATTCTAAAATGGATTGTATTTGGCTCTTAACCAAAAGTCAATTCTAATAGGGAGTTTTTATAATAACTTATTGGCATGATGGGTACAAGTGTCAATTCATGTAAAATGTCATATCCTTATACATATATACAAAAACTTTTGTTCTCAAAAGATATGATTTAGCTACTAATTGGAGGCATTTACTTCATAAATACTACTAAACCATTTTATACACATAAACATCAGCCTTTGCGATACTTACTCACACCAAGTATCTAGCGTACAATAATTATTGAAAAATTGAGTAATAAACTCACCAACATTAGTAAGAATTGTCTCAATATTAAACTAGTAATCTTTCAAACTACAAGTTGCAAATTGATAACTAACATGTGTTTAACTTGTAGATGCATCTACCAAAATTATATAAAAATATTCACTTGTTGGATAAATGAGCTCATATTTATTTAAAAAATGTAAGATATTAAATCTCTGCCAACTAATTAGTATATTTAGACTAGTAAACTTCTGGTTTACCATGCACGTCATTCAACAATACTAATGTAAATTTCTGGTTTACCACACCGCATGTGATTTAGCCCTACTAATACATGCACAGTACAAACCAAAAGAAAAGACTGTAATTTTCCAATACAAAATTCTTACCCAATATGATAGATGTAATATATAGAAATCAATTGTCTAATCATCCACAATCTCAATATGATATCTGTTACGACGTATATCCTTTTAAAACAAAATAATTTTATTCGAGATTGACTAGAACATAACACATTAATTATCGCTTTATTTATTTGGATAATAATGTATTTGTGATAAGTGCTAAAAGTAACATGTTCTAATCTCATTCTTAATGCATTTTTAGATGGTTATTCGATGCTAATTGTGAATTTTGTACTCCTAATCCTTTAAATTCATGTTTTTATACTTAGGAGAGCATTTGGGAGCAAAAAGAGTGAAAAATGAGTGAAAACTGGAAAATCAGAGCAAGGTACAGGAGCACACAGGCTGGCCCCTTCCACACGTCCATGTGGCAAGCCATGTCGATTTTGTGAATTGGCACTTTAAATTGTGGAAAAATGTGATTTTTAGGTTTTTCGGGCATTATAAGATGTATATATGACAAAAATAAGAAAATAAGAAAATAGGAGAGCCATTATAGAATATTCAAGAAAAAAACTCAAAAAACACCATTGAAGCCGATTTTGAAGCAGATTTCTATCAAGATTGAAAATTTACATTTGATTTCTTGGGAGATAATCATGAGTTTCTTTATTTCTTTCGGTTATACTGTCTCTGGGATATTTTTATTTTCAAGGATGAACTAATTTTCTAAATACCTAGAGAAGATGAACCCTATGATGGATTTTGTCGTTTGATTTTTATTTTACACAATAAATATTTAGTTTCTTATTCTCAATTATGTGTGCTTAATTCTTGCTTGATATTTCTAGATTATTGATCCAAGTTTGATGTGCTTAAATCAGAGGAGGAATAGACCCTATTTAAGAGTAGATCCTATGTAATTGAGTGGAGTTGCATGCAATCCTAGAAATAAGACTACATAAATCTACCAGATTAGAGTCAAATCTATTAAGGGAATCCATATATCGAGTTAATGCGATAATAGGGGTTTTAATTAGAAAGAAATTTCATTTAAGCAACCTAGAGTCAGTTGCTTTTATTCTTGAAGAGAGATATTAGCATAATTTAGGGATTTCTATGGATCAAGATACTAAGTGAAGAAATTGCGTAATTTAGATTGATAATGACAGATGAAATCTAGGTGAGTTTTGTCCTAGGTATTGTTTCACTTCTTGGCTATTATTCGATTATTTTCCTGATTTGTTCTTTCTTGTGTTCGTTAGCAATTAATTTAGTTAATTTTAGTTTTCAATCAATCACTCGAATTTATCAGTTAAATAATAGAAATATGATAATTACTAGTACTTTTAGTCTTCGTGGGAACGATATCTTTGCTCACCGTAGCTATACTATTAATTGATAAGTGCACTTGCCTTAATCGAATTTTTAGTTAGTTTCGTGGACATCAAGTTTTTGGCGCCGTTGTCGTGGATTAAAATATTAGAAAAACTTTATTTATATTAATTTAGCCATTTTTATTTTAATATTTTGTTTTTAATTTAATTTTTACATTCTAATTTTTTGTTTGTTTGATTCTGATAGGTTTTTTGGTTTATGACTACAGGAAGCCCGTTGGAACCGTTAGTTTCTGATAGTAAGATCGAGAAAACTGCTCACAAAAATCAGAGAGAAGTTAGAGAAGGAAGGAAAAGTCAACATATTTTAATAGACGACCAAGAGGAAAATGATATTATTGTGGAGATGGAAAATAATCAAAATAATCAGCAGCCTCCTGCACCTCTTGCTCATCGTACTATTGATGATTATGCTAAGCCTACTCTGATTAGGGTTGAATCAAGTATCATCAGATCGAATGTTGCTGCAAATAATTTTGAAATCAAGCCGAACATAATTTAAATGTCATAGTAATATGTTTAGTTTGATGGGTTGCAAGATGAAGATCCAAATGCTCATTTGGCTAACTTTCTAGAGATTTGTGACACATTTAATATTAATGGCGTTACTGATGATGCCATACGCTTATAGTTGTTCCCATTCTTTTTGAGGAGCAAGGCAAAACAATAGTTGAATTCACTTTCATGACGTTCTATCATGACTTGGGATCAGTTGACTGAGAAGTTTTTATTGAAATATTTTCCACTGGTCAAAACAACTAAGTTGAGGAATGACATCTCTTCGTTTTCCAAAATTGAGCTTAAGACACTATATGATGTATAGGAGAGATTTAAGGATATTTTAAGTAGGTGCCCTCATCATGGCTTACCTTTATGGTTACAAGTTCAAACCTTTTACAACAGTTTGAATCCCTCGACTAGATAGATAATTGATGCAGCAGCTGGCGGAACATTGAATAACAAAATACCTGAGGAAGCCCAATAATTTATTGAAGAGATGCCACTGAATAATTATCAGTGGCAAGTCATGAGAACATAACCAATCAAGGCAGCCAGTGTTTTTAATATGGATGCAGTTGTTATGTTGGTGAGTCAGGTTGATGGTTTCAATTGCAATAAACGTGGAAAGTTGGTAATGCACTGCGATGTGACTGGAGCGGGGATGATTAGTTCAAAATACTCACCCTTTAAGTTTAACATAGAGTATGAGCAAGTCAACTTTATGAGTAATAATTCTAGACCTAAAAATAACTCCTATAGCAATAATTATAATCCAGGATGGAGGAATCATCCAAATTTCTCTTGGAGTGGTCAAGGTAATTGTAACACCCCAAACCCAGCCTAGACGTTATGGCCGTATCTGGCAATGTCACACGATAGTGTTTTTGAAACCTCGTTGTTACGTTGAAAACATTCCATGTTATTATATTTAGTAAACATTTATTAGAACTTAGGAAGACGTCTTTATTCATTTAAAACATTTGTTTTGAATCATCTCTCATTGCGGAAGCTTTAGTAAAACAGTCTATGTGATCATGCATTTAGAAAATAATTTAACTTTTTGAAAACCGAATTTCCTACGACCACCAGGTATAAATCCATAAAGTAAAATAAATAAATAAAAACCCAAAATTTAAAACCAAAGTCCCAGAGGGCCCTTAAATTACAACCCAAATAATCAATAATAATTAAATCATAAAATGTAAGTTGAAAACCATGAAGTCTAAAAATTACTATGGTCACCGCTGAGTCCTCCGTCGCACCGAACCGTCTAAGTCTGGGGATTACCTGTGCACATTAAAAAAAAAGGTGAGTTTACATTAACTCAGTGTGTAATCCCGCAGAAACAAACAAACAATCAGTATTCACAGTGCACAGTTGAACTGTCTTGGGCCTAAGCCCTTTTCAGTATCAGTGACAGTTTGGGCCTTAGCCCATCTCAGTACAGTGCCAAAAATGCAGTAGGGCCTTAGCCCATCACAGTATCAGTAGCAGTAACAATTATGCAGTAGCAAAATCCTACCCACCCAGCCTCTACACACCATATCCATCCAACCATACACTCCATGTGAGGATTTAATCAACCCACCCATCCCTACACTCCAAGTAGTATCGAATGCGGTACGAAACAGTAGTTTGCAGCTGAGTTGCTAGTAAATTAGGCTTAAAGCCTTTCAGTACACTTCCTCCGAATAACAACCCCCAACCCAATGCAATGCAACATACCATGGATGATATGATATTATGCAATTTCAGTATATAAATTCAGTTCAGATATTAACATGCTTAGTACAAATATCATTCAGTCAATTTCACACATTTAGGGATCTAAGTAGCACTTACCGACCTTACAGTAGGTTCATAGTTGATTTGGGCGACCCGTGTAACCTTAGAATCATTTCGGTAATAATGGGCCCACATACCTGTGTGGCCCACTCGGCCCAAATTGGCCTTGGCTGTGTGATCCATTTTTAATGTAACTAATGCTAGCTGAATATTCATATATGTTTTCACTATTTACTTATATGAATATTTTGAGCTGTCTACTTGAGTCATTGTCACTAAATTATTTATATCTTGATGTGCAACATTCCAAATTAAGATCCGCTTGATGTTTTCGAAACTAGACTCAAATACCTTTCTACCATAAAATTTTTAGAATTTATAGCTTATCAAATAAGTACAGTAAAATCTTCAAAGTTATCTCTATTCTACTGTTTGATAGCTTCAACCTTTCCTTACTAAAAATTATTTATCCCATAGTACAAAATTTGGATGATGTTTCCATTTGTTTCTCTTGAGAATAGACTTATTAAGGATTTAATTGTATAAATTTAAGTCCCTATTTATTTTTTTACAATTTGTGATGATTTTCCAAAGTCAGAATAGGGGAACCCGAAACCATTTTGACCTTGTCTCACAAAATTCATTATATCTCATAACTTACAATTTCATTACTTACACTGTTTCTTCCATGAAAAACTAGACTCAACAAAATTTAATTTCATAATTTATTCAACCTCTAACTCAATTTCCACTATTTTAGATGATTTTTGAAAGTTAGACTACTGTTGCTGCCCAAAACTATTTTAATGCAGAATGTTGATTTCCAAGATTATAACACTCTTATTTCCTTTCTCTACAATTTTTTTCGCATCATTTTCTCTTATTTCTCGAAAACAAGCCATTTTGACTTTTCGTCGAATCCCATTTTCTATATTTTGGGTACACACCTGTATCATTTTCGCTACTTGTGTAATCCCGAGATCACCAAAACCTTCTAACTTTGTACATTTCCACCACTAGTTAACAGAGAGAGATAGCAACCGAAACGATTCGCAAATGATCACCACTTTCGAGTCAAATTGACGAATGTTAATTCTAGCCTCACGATCGATTTCGTACAACACAATTGCACGGTTGCACAAAGGGGAAAAGATGAAGAAAGACAACGAAAACGGAAGGGGAATTCAAAGGAAATTCAGTAGCAAGGATTTATTATTTAAAAAAGAGGAAAATCGAAAATTAAGAGTGGGGGAGAAGAGAGAAAACGTCAAAAAGGTGGAAAAGAGTCCGAAATTTGAAAAAAAACTAAACAAAAAGATAATGCCTAAAAATCTGGCAACTCATCTCCTTAATTCTCTCCCTAACCTCCCACAACAACTCCACTGCTCGAAATTTCAATTTGACTAGGACTCCACCACGCCACACGACCAAGCAACAAAAAATAATTCCCTTGCTCGCACAAGGACTTGAACTCCAACCTCCCACCCACCAACACACACCTTAGCCACCAGACCAACAGGCCCATTCTGATATATTTTTACCAACTTTTAACTATAAGCCTACTAACCAAAGATAAGGCTTTATTCATAAAAATACCAAAATTTGCTCAAGGCTTGAACTTGGGACCTTATACACACACCCAAAACACTTAACCACTGAAGCAGACATATATTTGTGTCATATTTTCACAATAACGAAATTAGAAATTTTAGGGCTTTACAATAATCAAAGGTCACAACCCCCTCCGGGTATGCTATAACCTTATCAGCAAGAAAGAAACCAAACCTTGAGGAGATGTTGAGGAGATGTTAGCTAAACTTATTTCAGTACCCGAAACTCGATTTCAATACATTGAGATAACTTTGAAAAATTAGCAAGCATCAATTCAGTGACTTGAAAATCAGATTGGACAACTTGTTAATTTGGTTTCGGAGTGACAACAAGGTAGTTTACCTAGTAACACTAAAACCAACCCAAAGGACCAAGTCTATGAAATTAATGTTCGAAGCGTAGAAGGGTTAGTTAGTTTGAAAAGAAACTGAATTTAGAAACTGTTGAGAAAAATGGTGGGGTTAAGGAAAGCAAGAAAAAGCATCAGCCGTGGTCAGAGAATAGAAACCACAAATTCCATATTCGGTAAAAGTGAAACAAGACTGCTTGAACGAATAATATGGTAAATTTCTTGAACTTTTGAAAAAAAAATGCATATTAACTTACCTTTTGTTGAAGCCTTTTTGTAGATACCAAAGTATACCAAATTTTTAAAGGAGTTGTTAAAAAATAAAAGAAAGTTAGATGATTTGTCCATTGTGGAGCTTAATGAGGATTGTTCGACCATTCTCCAAAATAAATTACCCACCAAGCTCAAAGATCCAGGGAGTTTTACTATTCCTTATTTTATTGGATGTTTAAATATTGAAAAAGCTTTGGCTGATTTAGGTGCTAGTAGAAATTTAATGCCTTATAAATTTTTTAAACAACTTGTTCTCGGGAAACCACAACCCACTAGGATAAGTATTCGATTAGCTGACAGATCTATTAAATATCTTAGGGGCATTATTGAAGATGTACTTGTGAAAGTAGATAAATTCATATTCCCTATTGATTTTTTATACATGACATGGATGAGAATATTGAGGTACCCATTATCTTAGGTCGACCCTTTTTAGCCATTGCTAGAACTGTTATTGATGTGGGTAATGGTAAACTTGTGCTGAGGGTAGATTATGAAAAGGTTACTCTTCAAGCACATGATTTTGTGAGAGTTCCTAGTGAGTAAGATGATACTAGTTATTCTGTTAATGTTAGTAATCATAGAGCTCAACGTTCTATACACGAAATCACCTATGAAAATGTGTTACAACTATATCATGTTTAAAGTGATAAAACTCGAAGGAAAAGTGAAGAGCGAATGGTGCAACTCAATGAATTAGATGAATGGCGAACAAATTTGATGAGAACCCAAGAATGGTAAAAAAAATAACTAAGCAACGCCATAGTGTGCATTGAAAGAAGACAAACCAATTCAAAGTTGGAGACAAAGTGCTGCTAGACAAGTTAGATTCATGAATGTTCCCTGCAGAGCTTAAGTTTAGAGGGTTGAACTTATTTGTGGAACAGAATATCTTTCTATACCACACGATAGAGGTAACACATCCTGAATGCGAAACATTTAAGGTAAATGGTTATTGAGTCAAATCTTATCTTGGTGGTGATATTAATAATAAGAGAGAGGATCTTCGGCTCCAAAATCTGAGTTGACCATATGCGTGAAAGGAAAAGTCAAGCTTAGATTCTAAATAAGTGCTTCTCGGGAGGCAACTCGAGTGCTGATTTTTATTTTCTTCAAATTTTGTGACATGCCTAATATGTAAAAAAATAAAAAATTCAATAAAAAATTACAAAAAAGTCCACACGGTCTAAGAAGCACCACATGGCCTGGACACATAAGCGTGTCTTAGGTCGTGTGAATACTAGAGCTAATTTTTTCAATTTTATTTTAACCTACACGATCATAGAGAGTTACACGGCCTAAGGACATTGCAGTGTGATCCACATGCCCCTTGGCACGGGTGTGTCTCAGGCTGTGTGACTATTGGAGTTAATTTTTTAAATTTTTTGTGACACAACAGTCTACTTGAGCTCACACGGTTTGTATACATGGTCATGTAACCCACATACTTATATACACGACCGTGGGAGAAGCGAACGAAAGGATCACATCACTTGAAAGAGATAACACGGCCGTGTAGGACACACGGGCTCCTAGGTCGCGTGACGACTGCGGTTTAATTTTTTTTAAAAAAATTGAGTTAAACACGGGCTAAAGGACGTACAGAATTGGGAGACACGGTCATGTGGCTCAAAATGGGCCATATACACGATCGTGCCCCATTTAAACCTAAACCCTAATTTTTTTCCTATTCTCTTTCCCTTGCACGTCGTTTCAGCCAAAAAATTCCAAACCCAGTCGTCGTTGTCCCTTTTCAATCACGTCGCTGGTCTCTTTTGCTTTTACCACCTTGCCGGTCTGAACGCCACGCAACTACAACCTCCGCTGCCATTTTCCTATCGCTCCTAGCCTCCATTGATCGCGACCCCTTCCTTTGCTCAACCTAAGCCGCCATTAACTTCCATGCCCCCCATCTCATCAACTTCAACAACCACACTTAAACTGTCATCCTACTCATGAACAGTTCCTCCCCTCATCCATGCAACACCATCGCCGCTTCGTTTTCCCCTTCACAACTCGTCGTTGTTCACCTTAGCCTCCACATGGTCGTTCTCTAATCCTTCATGCTACTACCATCCATCCATTCCTCACCGACCGTCCTTTCCACCATTGCTTGCACCACTATCAGCCGTCTGTCGCGCACCACCATTTTTCCCCCTCTATTTTCTTTTTTTATATATTATATTATTATCATCATTAGTATTATTGGTATTAGTGCTAGATAATTAGTTTAGTTTAGTTATTATTTTTTATTTGCTTCGTATTAGGACTAAATGTTAGTTATATTAGTATCGTGATCTAGCTTTTGTCATTCAATAGGTTGGTTGTCGATTTGTTTTATTTCATATATTGATTTATCTATCTGCTAGATTAATTATTGGTGATGCTTATTTTTATGGTTCTCTAATATTTGGTTATCATGTCTTATTTCAGGTACATCATGACAAACACTAGAGGTAAAACCAAAGCCGCTATCCTTATCTCTAAAAGGCGAAAGACATCGGGTGCGACCTTATCTTTAGCCCCATTTACAATCACAAGACATTCATGTCTCCAATTTCCTCCAGATCCACATGAGGGCCATATTGTGAGACACTTGGGTTTGGGTCGTTGTATCGACTAGGAGCCTTTGTAGACGATCCATTTAGTTGACAGAGTTTGAGCTCTGATCGATACGGCTGCGTGCGACCTATTTTTCACTATCGTGGAACCTACATATACAGAACTCACACTGGAGTTATGTTTGACATTCTTTTTGCAATAGGCTATGTCACGGTGGGATGAGTCGTGCACTATCTCTTTTAGACTCGGGGGTATGACACATTATCTAAACGTCCTGCACTTTGAAGCCGCTCTTGGACTTTATTCTGAGGAGTTTATGAGTACCCAGAGTTCCTGACCTTATCTAGGCACATCCATAGACCGAATCCACTCTATTGGTTTGAAATCACTGAGACTATGACACAGTACAAGCCAAGCCAGTCTAAGGCGACTTGTCTACCTTTTGTCCTGCGTTATATTCATGCCATTCTGGCACATATTAACTGGTTGAAGGGAGAGCACAGGGGTTGTTGGCACGTCTAACGTTTATTTCTTGTGGAGTTTGGAGGCACGCCACCACATTGATGTTGCCTATTTCGTGGCTCTCAGTTGTCACCACCAGTCTAATCAGAGTAGGAAGGGCCCTATCTGTATGGGTCCTTACATGACATAGTTAGCAAGATACTTTGGGCTTATTAGTTCTCCGGAGTAGACTTCCTTATTCACATTGATTGGATAGATGATCCCGTAGAGATTATATATTATGAGCCATATGAGGATGATTCAGCTTCAACACAGAGTATGTCCTTATCGATATACATTGTTGCATTTGGATCCTCAGGATGAGCACGATGAGCTTTCGGATGATGATCTTCCTATACATGTAGACCCGACTCGATCCTCTCCTCCTTCGAGACACTCCACCATTGCCCATTCTGTTACACTCGACGACATTTTTAAGCAGATTGATCGCTTTGACTAGCGACACTCTGATCGGATTGACTGTCTTGAGTAGCGGTAGACAAAGCGGATAGATCGCCTCAAGCAATAACACATGGAGCAGTTCTGCCAGATTCAATGACATCAGGATCTCTTCGAGGCATACCTGCAACAAATGTACTAGCATTTTCACATTTCTGCACCAGTTTCCCCTACTGTGCCTCGCAATTCTAACTTACCACCTGTTGCCGATCATTGATTTACTTTAGTTTTCTATTTTAGTTATTTTTTCAGTTGTAATTTTATTTATTGTTAGTTCTTTTATTTTATTTTTGAGACTTATATGTTTTGTTTTTCGTTTATTATGCACTATTATTTTTATTATTTTTTCGGTTGTTTTTTTTCTAGTTTGTTATCTCTTTATCTTATTTATTTTTGTCTATTTTCTTATTAGTTTGCTCGGAAACATGTACTTCATTTATAATCACCTAAGATTTCAGTTTTCACTATTTCAACGAATTCATCCAGATTCAAGGCAATTTCTGTTTTCTCTCTCCCTTTTGATATTGTGCTTATTTTATTTATATCTGCTTTTACATTGAGGGCAATGTACATCTTATGTCTGGAGAGGATGTTTATATGCTTATGCGATGAAATCTTTGAATTATTGTTTGTGTTTAAGTAACTTTCTCACACCTATCATTAAAGTTAATTTTGTTTTAATTTAGAGTTTGTATTGATTTTGTTTTGGAATAATTTGTGGATTTTTGTGCATTGTTTTGATTTATACTTTAAGATACAAGAGAATAAAGCATGATAAGTCTTTTTTCAAAAATTATTTTTTTAGTTTGTCTCCTTGAACTGAAGAATTATTTTGAAATTTTAAATTTGCAAGTTTGACGTCAAAACTATAATTTTTGTGAGCTTTTGAGCTTAAAGAGCATATATTTTATTTCATGCTCATTTTATTTTTGGTTGTGAGTATGTCAACTTGATTTGTTATTCTAGAACTTGCTTCAGTTATGCATGTCGGGACCACATTATTGATTTGATGTACTGAGATGATAGAGACACTTAGGATTTAACCCATCTAATATTTAACCAGCTTACCTGTTGTATTAACCCTTAGTAAACCTTGTTGATCCTAACACATTTTTTTTCTATCACCCGTTAATGTTAACCCATAACTAATATCTATGTTGTAAAATTATCTTCTTTATTGAATCCTTTTTTGTCGAGAATTGATTTGGTTAGTTGTCTAACTATGTTTCACCACTAATATTGTTGAAATTTACTTTGCTAAAAAAGGGAAAAAAAGAAAAAAAATCTAAAAATCTAAAAAATAAAATAATAAAAAATAATAAAAATTTTAATTGAGCTTGAATCATTAGTTTCATATTATGTTGAAAAGCTCATTTTCATTCTTATTTTGTTGTTGATGTAAGTTCTTTTAATTCAACATCTGATTTTTTTTTCTAGTTTGGTAACTTATCAGCTCGATTCTCGATTATAACCAACTCTTCTGATCTTTTCCATACCTTTAACATAAGCCCCATTACAACCTTGTAAAGACCTCTTGATTGGTGTGTCATCTCATTTATATAGTGGTGGATATTTGATTTTCAAGCAAGCCTATGGTAATGACATTTCTTGCTCGACTATTGAGTGCATATTACTTGAACCTTAAACACTTTGAGTGTTTTGAGTGAATCTTTAATGAGTATATTAACTCTTGTTGAGTTTCAATTTCAGGTAATTATTAAGATAGGGGAGATGCCTAATGTTTTTAAGCCTTAAAATTCTCTGCTTGGATTGCTTATGTTGTTTAGTGTCATTTTAGTGTGAATTTTCTATGCATGATTATTTGTAAATTATCCTGAGACATTGTCAGTGAAAATAATAAATTGAGGGAAGTTAACTTGAATGTGAGTTAAGAATTTTGTTTAAGGACAAGCAAATGCTTAAGTGTGGGGATATTTGATAAGTGCTAAAAGTAACATGTTTTAATATCTTTCTTAATGCATTTTTGGATGATTATTTGATGTTAATTGTGAATTTTATGTTCCTAATCCTTTAAATTCATATTTTTATACTTAGGAGAGCACTGGGGAGCAAAAGAGTGAAAACTGGAAAATCGGAGCAAGGTACAGGAGCACACGGGTTGACCCTTTCCAAACAGCTGCCAAAAAATGTGATTTTAAGGTTTTTCGAGAATTCTAAGACGTATATATGACAAAAATAAGAAGATATGAGAGCCATCATATAATATTCAAGAAAAGAACTTGAAAAACACCATTGAAGCTGATTCTAAAGCAGATTTCCATAAAGATTGAAGATTCGCATTTGATTTCTTAGGAGGTTATCATGAGTTTCTTTATTTCTTTCGGTTATACTGTCTTTAAGATGTTTTTATTTTCAAGCATGAACTAATTTTCTAAATACCTAGGGAAGATGAACCCTATAATGGATTCTATTGTTTGATTTTTATTTTACTCAATAAATACTTAGTTTCTTGTTCTCAATTATGTGTGTTTAATTCTTGGTTTGATATTTCTAGATTATTTATCCATTTTTATGTGCTTAAATTAGAGGAGGAATAAACCCTATTTAAGAGTAGATCTTGCGTAATTGAGTGGAGTTGCATGCAATCCTAGAAATAGGACGGCATAAATCTATTGGAAAATTTGTATTTTATGGGAACTTTGAGCCATATTCTCAATAGGTAAAGGTGGAGAGTTGAATCATAAAATTTTCGTTTCATATTCTACTCCATGAGACCTTTACAACGGTATATCATATGCTCAAAATGGTTGAGTGATGAATGAGAAATTGATGCTCAAAGTAAGCTACTTGGAAATATTTGTTGAGGAAAAGTAAAAGCTTAGATCCCACAATGGTTAAATACCAAGTGTGAGATGTGTATATATATGGGAACCCTCTTAAAGGATGATTGAATGATTAAGCTTAGAACCCTGCCTTGTGCGCAAGGGGGTGCAGGTCCAAACCCGACGGGGTTGCGACGTACCCGCATGACGTGGGCAACGCGAAATGTCTGAACTGGTCAGGCTCAAAATGGGCTTGCGAATATTTTATCCTACATGAAATTATTTTTCCTTAGCAAACATAATCTGTTTATAAAAGGACATTTATCTTATGTTATTGGATTCCAATCAATTTGATTTAATTTTTAATCAAATTGATTTGTTGGCTCTTTTAATGACAAATTTTGTGAAAATTTCTAAAATTTCACCATACTAAATGCCTATAAAAGGCTATGAATTCTGAAGAATTTTTCCAGACTGATATCCTCTCACACCGAATTTATTTTGCACTCAAAATTATTCTTTTCCTCTCCATCTTTTCCAATGTTTCGGTGATAGAAAAATGCAATGTTTGTTCGTTGATCGTTGAAAAATGCAACGTTTGTTCATTGATCGTTGTAGAGGTGCTACTACTTTGATCATTGTGTTGTTGTATCCTGGGAGACATTCGACCAACGTTTCTCCAAGTACCATAGGAGCGGCCAAATTTGTCTTAAGGAAACTATGTTAAACAAGCCTCAACGTTTAGTAAATCTCTATTCTTCCTTTCGATTTCAAATTTATCTTATGTTATTGGATTCCAATCAATTTGATTTAATTTTTAATCAAATTGATTTGTTGGCTCTTTTAATGGCAAATTTTGTGAAAATTTCTAAAATTTCACCATACTAAATGCCTATAAAAGGCTATGAATTCTGAAGAATTTTTCCAGACTGATATCTTTTCACACCGAATTTATTTTGCACTCAAAATTATTCTTTTCCTCTCCATCTTTTCCAATGTTTCGGTGATAGAAAAATGCAACGTTTGTTCGTTGATCGTTGAAAAATGCAACGTTTGTTCATTGATCGTTGTAGAGGTGCTACTACTTTGATCATTGTGTTGTTGTATCCTGGGAGACATTCGACCAACGTTTCTCCAAGTACCATAGGAGCGGCCAAATTTGTCTTAAGGAAACTGTGTTAAACAAGCCTCAACGTTTAGTAAATCTCTATTCTTCCTTTCGATTTCAACTTATTGTTACGGGTTTTATTGGTTTCCATATTTGAAAGTTTACATATAAATTATTCTATTTACATTTCATTTCATATATAAATATGTGTTTATTTATATTTAAATATTTTGTTCGCTAACGTGTTTTGTCCAACAATCTT
Source organism: Gossypium turneri (assembly GCA_008044935.1). Lineage (NCBI taxonomy): Eukaryota > Viridiplantae > Streptophyta > Magnoliopsida > Malvales > Malvaceae > Gossypium > Gossypium turneri. The sequence goes on from CP032583.1 coordinate 18,934,214, forward strand.
AAGACAAAACCTATTATTTTTACAATTCTCTAATCCGAGACAAACGAGACACCAAGGTAAAAAAAAAAAGAAAAAATTTATTCGAAAATAAAATTTTAAATTAAATAAAATCCGTTTCGGGATTTATTCCTGCCGTTTAGCAGATTTTATTCAATTTTGTTTCCAAATTAAAAGTAAATAAAATCCGTTTCATGATTTATTCCCGCCATTCAACGGATTTTATTCTATTATTTTTAATTTTATTTCCAAACGGGAAATTAAAGTTAAATAAAATCCGTTTCGGGATTTATTCCCGTCGTTCAATGGATTTTATTCCAATTTTCATTTTATTACCAAAAATGAGTATTAAAATTAAAATAAAATCTGTTTCAGGATTTATTCCCACCGTTCAACAAATTTATTGCCAAAAATGAGAAATTAAAATTAAATAAAATCTATTTCGGGATTTATTCCCGCCGTTTAACAAGATTTTATTTAATTTTTTATTGTTTCCAAATTAGTATTAAATTAAATAAAATATATTTTGAGATTTATTCCCGCTGTTTAACAAGATTTTATTTTATTTTATTTCTAAATTATTTTAAATTAAATAAAATCTGTTTGGGATTTATTTTTGACGTTTAACAAGATTTTATTCGATATTGTTTTGTTTCCAAACAATGACATAATCAAATAATTCTGTTTCGAGATTTATTCCCGTTGTTTAACAGATTTTATTTGGATTTAATTATATAATTTTGTTTCGGGATTTAATCTTACTGTTTAACAAATTTGTTTTTGATTTTGTTTCAGAATTTTAATTCTACCGTTTAACAAATCAAAGAGAAATTTTTCTATTTTTGGTGGTCTTAATTGTGGCTTTATATTGTGAATTAAAAAGAAATTTATCAACAGTATGAGAATGCATGTCTAGGATTGGTTTTTTGAAAGACTTGGTATTTAAGTGTGCCGAGTGCACCACCTCTCTTTTAGGGTTACCTACCTAGTGCATTGTTTTATTGTATTTTTTATTAGACCATATAAACTTTTTTTTTGGGTTTTATTAAATTCCTACCGTCTAACAAAAGTTGATAAGTTTTCTAATTCTGGTTTTGTTTCTTAACAAAAAAATGGAGACTCCACCAATTCAATCGATTCTCAATCTAAAGCTTTGGTTCAAACGCAATCTTCGATCTACAGCTCAGTGTTGTCGGTGGTAGCTACTGTAAGTCACAACGAGAAACTTGCAAAATTCTCGGGGCAAATTTCATGACTTGGCAACAAAAAATGTTGTTTTATTTGACCATGTTGAACTTGGCAAAATTTTTGAAAGATGACCCTCCTACTGTTAAAGAGGGCGAGGTAGATGAAGTTACCGCTTTCACTACTGTTGAAGCTTGGAAACATTCTGATTTCCTATGCCGAAACTACATCTTGAATGGATTGTCGAATGCGCTGTACGAAGCGTGTAGTGTTAAGAAAACAACTGAGGAATTATAGACATCATTAGACCATAAATACAAAGCCAAAAATGCTGGAACTAAAAAGTTTCTAGTTGCTAAATTCTTGAATTTTGCAATGATTGATTCTAAATTAGTTGTGAATCAAGTGCAGGAACTTCAACTGATCATTCACAATTTTTTTTGCTTAAGAGATGATGATAAGTGAATCCTTCCAAGTGGTAGCCATTATTGGGAAGCTACCTCCTGCTTGGAATGACTTCAAGAATTACCTAAAGTATAAAAGAAAGGAAATGTCAGTGGAAGATTTAATTGTTAGACTTTGGATTGAAGAAGGCAATAGAGGTACAGAAAAAAGGCTTAACGAAGTAGCAAATGACAATGTTGCTAGGGCAAACGTCGTAAAAGTCAATAAAGACTTCAAAAAGGGTAACAATATATTAACATGTTTCCATTACCACATTAAACATAGGGTAACAATATATTAGCTCATCTAGAGTTTTAAATTAATTTTGTACCACCAAAACTTGGTTCGTTCATTACCAAACAAGAAAAATGCTTCTTGTACAGTTATATTGTCTACGAGACATATATTTCCTTTTCTTTAAGAAATATTAATTGAATAATAACTTTTTCGAGTGTACGACAGGTACATAACCAAGTATTTTTCATAAATTATCCCTCTTCTTTGAACAGTTATATTAAGAACTCTTCTTGTTCTTATTATTTATCTCTATATCTTCATTTCTAGTTTTGAGAAGAATTATTACTAGTAAGAAATCAATAATCAAGTATCTGGTGTCATAATCCATAAAAAGGATGCAATTCATACTTAATGTTTAGGTATACGACAGGTACACAACCAATGGTCTTTCATACCACATCGATAACATAAGTTATCTGTACTCCTTAAAGGATTCTCTTTGGAATTCTTGTTCTTATCTTATTTATCTTCATTTTCCACTTTTGGTGGTGAAAAGAATTAATATAGTCATCCCTTTATGATTATTATATAATCACTTACTACATCCACGTTAAAGATTATGTCTTTATATATTGATGCATTCGTATTAGGGAATGGAGCAAATCTAATATAAGGGACTTTATGGTTTTCATTTAATAACTCATTGTTTAATAGTACATTTGAAGCATAAAAAATTGAAAAATTTTCTTTAACAAGTCCTCATCAATAACATTCTCCTCACATAATTTTAATCGAGAACTTAATATTGTAGAGTTATACTCACAGTTTTAAAATATTACAGCTTTAGGTGCATCAAATCATAATGAGATTTAGATGGAATTATCATTTTTTTGCTCATATCTTTCTTTTAAAATATTCCAAAATTCAAGTGGATCTTTTACAGTTAAATATCTTGCTTTCAACCCTTTATTGGTATGATAACAAAAGAAGATATCAGAGATAGTAACAGTCAATTCAATTAAATAATAAGAGTGATAAATAGAATTCAATAACCTAGTATTTCTTTATCCTATTCAAAATCCAAATAGGTAGGTATTCATAACAAGAATGTGTAATGACCCAAAATTCAGTGGTGTTGAAAAATGCGATCTCAGAACCCCATTTCTATAAATCGAGTCTGTAAATATTAAATAGTAATTGTCGAAACCATTTTTTGATAAAAGGGGATCGACTTTTTAAAAACGAAAATAGGAGTCGCCACCGATCTTTTATTAAGGTGTGATCGAATCACCTTAAAAATAATTTTGGTCCACAGATTTCAGAAAAAATGGGTTCAAGAGTTAGTTACGTACGAAAAAGGGTTAGCCCCCTCGTAACGCCAAAATTTGTACCTAATTGATTATTTAATGTCTTAAGGTCGAATGTAGAAAAAAAGATTGAAAAGTGATTCCCCTTTTTAAAATATTTATTGACATTTATTATTTTGCAAACTAAAAAATTGGTCATTTTGCTTCGATGAGATGAGGAAATTGAAACCCCGTAAGTTAGGGTACGATCCTTTGAAGTTCCAAAGACTATACATGAATTTGCTTTTATTTAAAAACCACATCTCGAGATAACAAAATGCCATATCGAATGAGCTAGGACACCAAGTTTTGAATCGTCGAGATAAGATTTGATTTGGAATTTTTATGCTTTAATTGAAAAAGACATACTCGGTTATTTAAATTCAACGAGGAAAATTGAAGTCCAGTAAGTTAGGGCACAATATTCTCGAGAATCTTGGATACCGAATATTTTGAAAACTTGTGGATAAAATGATTTCGATATTTTAATCAAATGCAACCTTCTAAACGAGATAAAATGTGAGTGAATGATAACGTACAACGCAAAGGATAATTTGTAAATAATATACACTAATGAATATCAAATAATCAATAGATAAGTACAAACAAGCATAGCAACAATTATCTCAATCATACATTATGCCAATATCAATATCAACATTCAAAAATTTAATGAATTAATAATCAAATTAAAAAAGCACTTAAAATTAATAGCAAGAGAAGAAATTATAATCAATAAATTATGCATTAAAATAAATAGTATTTATATATATGTAAATTCGAAATAAAAAAAAACACTACATAAAATAAAATTATCTAAATGCATTTTAAAGTAAATATTGTAGAAAGAGAATCAAAATACATAACATAATATACATATATTAATTTTTAAAAAAATAATACATATGGAGTGGAAACTTAATATAAATTATAATATATATAATATTATATGTAAAAGTTAAAATTAGCGAAATATATAAAAGAAATAAATTAGATATTTATAAAGATAGATTTAAACCAATATATATACAAATATGCTAAAGAAAGAACTTAAAATTAATGGCTTTAATAATATGAAATCCATAACATTCAAAAGGAATATAATTTGACATAAATTATGTAACACTCCTTACCCGTATTCCTGTTCGAAACAGAGTATGGGGTATTATTAAATTTTTTTTTAAAATTTTGACAGCATTTCTGCTTATTTTTGCTTAAACCTCCTGCAAGTTTTCAAACACAATTCAATATTCCAACCAAGTTCAGTTGTATAAACATACACAATTTAACCATTAATAAACACCATATTTTAAATCGAACCTTAACATATATTTACATGGTGATTCCACATTACATAAGTCGTCTATACATGCCATAATTTCCGGAATGCTAATTGCAAAGTACCCAACCGTGGATGCTAGTGTAGATGATTGTCTGACTCCGTTCCAATTCCGAGTTGATGTAAATCACTATAATCAAGGGAAAAATAAAAACGAGTAAGCATATAGCTTAGTAAGTAAACACATGATAAATAAGTAATTTCTCACATGACTACACCATAGTGTAAATTTATTCACAATTAAATTTCATTGCTTGTGTAATTTCCAGGAAGCTGTTTTTCTGCGTCATAGTCACTAATTTATTTTTATCCGGAGCTACAGGGCTCCAAATTGAATTCTGTAAATTTTCCCTGAAATTAGACCCATACATATTTATGATATAAAATTTTCAGAATTTTTGTTGAGCCAATTAGTACAGTTTATTCATTAAATCTTCCCCTGTTTTCCTGCCCGACAGTCCTGACCTTCCCTTACAAAAATTCACATAACTCTCTGTACAAGTTTCAAAAAATGTTCTAATTTGTTTCTATTGAAAATAGATTCAAAAAGGAATCCAGGAATATAAATTTCAAGCCATAATTATTTTTTATAATTTTTAGTGATTTTCCAAATTTGGAATAGGGGATTTCGAAATCAATCCAGCCCTGTCTTAGTAAAATTCAAATATCTCAAAAAATACAACTCTTTTGCTTACTCTATTTCTTTCATATGAAAATAGACTCATTCAGCTTCAATTTCATATATTATTCCACCTCCTATTCCTTTTCCACCATTTATGGTGATTTTTCAAAGTTGCCCAACTGCTGTTGTTCAACACAGTTTTGTATTTAAATTGTTTCTTTTGCATTTTTGATATTTCCTCCCATCTTATACATGGGTTGATTTAGTATCAAACCCAATAGTCCTCCCATAAACTTGTCCACCACATAGAATATTCACCTTCCCAATTTCCTCGTTGAACACTCGGAATGTTAACCGTTATCGGTGGATTCCGCACTTAGCAACCACCAATAAATCGGGGAATCAGCACACAGCAACCCCTTGGGGGAATCAGCACTTAGCAACCCCCTTTACTTTTCAAAGATATGGTGGAATCAGCACTTAGCAACCACCAATGGGTAGGGGAATCAGCACCTAGCAACCCCTCGGGGGAATCAGCACTTAGCAACCCCCTTTCACATTTAAAAATACGGTGGAATCAGCACTTAGCAACCACCAATGAATAGGGGAATCAGCACTTAGCAACCCCTTGGGGGAATCAGCACTTAGCAACCCCCTTTTTATTCAATGTAATCCGGCCTATTCTGAGTGTTCAACCGGAAACCGTGTTTTTCAACACTTTACCACCTTTCCCCACTTAGCCACATTTTTTTTTAGAATCTTTGCCAAATATTCATTCTATGTTCAAATAAATCTCAACATATATTAAATAATATCAAAATAATGCATTATTTCACATGTTTACTTACCTCGGTGCAAAATATCGTAATTTTGCAATTTACTCCACTATCTTCTCTTTTCCCCGTTTGGGGTAGTCTTCTCGTCTTTCTTGATCTATAATGGCAAATTTAACTCATTTAATGTTCACATTTATTAAAATAATCCACCACCCAACTTTTTGAAAAATTACAATTTTGCCCCCAAACTTTTGCACAATTACAATTTTGTCCCCAAGCTCGGAAATTAAACTTCATCTCTTATTCTTATATTTTATGACATACTGAACATTTTTCCCTTCTATGAAAACATCAAATTCTCACTCTAACACACACTTTTGAACAGTAGGTATTTTTACCGATTATGTCAATTTACCCGTTTTCGTTTAAAATCACTTAGCAAAAGTTGTTTAACATAATTTCTAGCTTCATATTCCACCATAAAACAGAAAAATAAACACTTTTCACCTATGGGTATTTTTCCAAATATGAATCCTAACACGAATTATTGATAGAATAAGCTAAACCGAGCTACGGGGATTCCAAAAATACGAAGAACATTAAAAACGGGGCTAAGATGCACTTACTATTAGCTTGAAAAAGCAAAGAAACCCTAGCTATGGTGTCCCTTAAAATTCGGCAACAACTATGGAGAAGATGATGATTTTTGTCATCCTTTCCCATTTTATTCTTTTTATAACCAAATGACCAAAATGCCCCCACTTAAAAAAATCTATTTCTCTCATTTCTTATGTCTATTTTTGTCCATCAACTAACTAATGGTCTAATTACCACATAAAGACCTCCAATTTAAAATTTCATAACAATTAGACACCTCTAAGATGTAGAACTCAACTTTTGCACTTTTTACAATTTAGTCCTTTTGACTCAATTGAGTGCCCAAACGTCGAAATTTTCGAACGAAATTTTTATGAAAATTTTTCGTGAAATTTTAGACAATAAAAATATAATAATAATAATATTTTCCCTCATCGAATTTGTGGTCTCGAAACCACTGTTCCGACTAGGCCCAGAATCGAGCTGTTACAAATTATGTTTTATCAAATAAAACCAGTAAAAAAAATCTATTGGATTAACATAAAAGAAATGAAATAATGATAATAATATAAAACCCTTAAAATAAAAGTACATAATACAAAAAAAAGTTAGGTAAATAAATATAAACAAAAATAAAATAATAAAACCAATAATAATAATAGTAATAATAGTAATAACAATAATAGTAATACTAATAAATAAAATAATATTAAACTAAAAAAATAGCACAAATAACAAAAAGGATTAAATTAAGCTTAAAAACAAAAGTTTGAGGCAAATCTGAAAATAAATGGAAAGAAAGGGACCTCACTGAACGTGCGAATAACAGGGAAGGACTAAAAGGGAAAATAATCCCTAACTTCCAAAACGCTGCGTCTTGCACGGACCAAATTAAAATAAAAATAAAATGCGTGGCTAAATTTAAAGAAGGCAAAAGGATCAATCTAAATGCGATATAAAAATCAGGGGACCATTTGCGCAAACTTCCTACACGCTATAAAACACGCGGATCTGGGACTGGATTGGGTCGATGAGCAGGTCGGCCTCAAAATGATGCCGTTTTGAGTTATTGGAATCCTAACTCAAAACGACGCCGTTTTGAACCTTTATATAAGCCAAAATTTTTTACAAAAAAACTCATTTTCTCTTCTCTTAAAAAAAAACAGAAAAACACTCTCAATTCTCTCTCAACTTCTCCAGATGCCGGCCATCCTCCGTTAAATAATGATGATTAAAATATGATTAAGGTAATTAAACTAAATTAATTAATGGTTAATTAGAATATAAATAGACGAGAAAGTGGGATTTCATCATCTTTTTCATTAATTCCACCATCCAAGAAGAAAAACATAGGAAAAAACTTCAAGCTTTCAACCATTCCGCCATGTCCAAATTCATAGGTAATTAATTTATTTTTCATATAATTTTTATAGATTTATGATCATGGGAGCTTGATTTATCTAGTCCATGTATCAATTTTTTCAATTTTTAATTTTTAGCAAATTACCATTGTTGATAAATTGATGAATTAGACTTGAAATGGATAGGTTTTGAGCTTAGATTATGAGAAGGACTAAATTGTAAAGTTAATTTAGCTTGTTTATTAACTTTGTTTCATTAGAAACTAAATTTAATACATGTAAAAACTATAATGAGATTTTGATAGAAAATGAAAATATGAGGTCCCTAATGATAGAATATGAAATTAGATTTTAATCCGAAGTTAGGAATCAAAAGATATGCTTGTCCCAAGTTTAGGGATTAAATTGAATAAAATGCAAAATATGTATGGCTTTGTATTTAAGTGTGAATTGGATGAAAATTAATAATTTTTTATCTGTTGTGTTATTGTACGTTGCTATCGAAGATGTTGGGCCATTGGGAGGTAATGTAAAAGTGAGAGACGTTGACGAGTGACGCGAGATATCAATATGTACTTTTTTATTCGGGATAGATTTATTTGCTTACATATACATTTTAATTGCATGATTGAACAACCAAGGGAATATATATAATTTTCATATGAATTGATTTGCAGTGATGGTTATTAGATATCTTGATAATGAACTAAAATAAAGCGGAAAGTAAGAATGATTTTATGAAACATGGTTTGCAATATCTGTATGGATTGAAATATGTTATATGCTATGAGTTAATTGTAGGTTGATGATGGTTTGAGATGTGATTCTAAAATTGAATATGAAATTATATATATGAATTGAAATAAATTGAAATGAAATGAGATAAATAGTTATCTTGTGATAGAACAAAATACAAGGTACGGAAAGGCAAATGTAATCGAACACAGGGTACGAAAGGTGAGTAAGAATGATTACATGTATGATATTGACATATATGTAATTGATGCCCATGCGATTGGCATGCAAATAGGGACATATTCGTGCTTGTATAGATTATAACGAGATCTAGAATTTGTTATAGATTCTCGGGTTATATGTAACATAGGTTTATCCTGGAAGGGTAACCTGATGTAATGTCAACTTATGTGAGCAACTTAGTTAATCTATGTATTCAAGTTTGTTTTACTAGTGTTCCATTGGGTGAAACTTTGAAATTGAAATTGAGAATATGAAAATAATATAAACCGAATTATGATAAGTTATTATAAAATATTATTTGAATTGCTTGGTATGAATTAGTAAATATCTTTACATATGTAAAGAAAAAGGATGATTACATGAAATAGGTAGAAATGAAAATGAGTAAGAAAATATTTAAATGATATGATTGATGATGAATGATTATGGAAATGAATGACATAATAATAGGGTATAAATGTTGAATACATGATTGATAATGAATATTAAATAGCTTGATGATAAAAAATTGACAAGTTAAATTGGTTACATATGTTACAATGTTGAATAGATTGGCTTGGTGTTACTACATGTATGGTCATAAGTATATATGATAATGGATTGGTTGTATAATGTTGGTATGATGATAAAAGTTTGTATAAAGTATACTTGATTCATGTTTTGGTATTGGATGATATAAATACATAAGGAATAGGACTTGGCAACTAGTATGTGTAAGTTACATCTCTTGAATTATTGAAAGAATGAAAATTTTAATTACCATATATGTGCTCACTTATATAAATGGTATAGGATGAGTTAGTTTGATAGGATAAGACTTGATAAGTTATGTGATTGTACTTAATGAGGGCATATGCAAGTGCCATATTATTCTGTGTTATCTTGAATCATGAAAGTACCACTGAGCTTTATCGCTCAATGTATGGTTTGTTTATTTCATGCACAAATATAGGTGGAACTCAAAGTTTCAGAGGGTGATTTCAACATCCTGTCTATAATCCTCGACTCAACAATGTTAGTATATTCCTTTTTTTGTTTAATATATGACATGTACCTAGGTTGGAGTCGGTTTTGCATAATATGAGATTTTGGTTGATAAGTAAAGCTAGTAATGGTAAGTTTGGTATGACCAAATGATTAGTTTTTATATTTGAGAATGGTATATAACTATTATTTGAGTAGAAAGATGTAACACTTGTTGCATGTATATAAATTGTTACCAAGGGATTTAATGGTTAATGTTATGAAACTTGAATTTGGTGTTTGAATTGAAATGATAAATTTGATGCAATCCATATGTATATAAGAGTTTAATGTTTGGCTATAAGCTCATTTGAGGTGTGTCTTTTGGTTGGAAAGTTTGAATAAAAGAGTTGAATAGGTTTTAATTAGGTGATACAAATTGATATCTTTTAAACCATATGAAAATAGATGGTCATGTCGCAATGTTGGGTTCCTTAACATCGCAATGAGACCAAGTTAGTGACTTACATTACGACGAGGAACCCCCGAAGTTGTGACAACAACTTGATAATTTGATAACTTTATAATTCGGTCTTTAATCGATCCTTTAACACCCCTCACCTGTCTTCGTCACTGGATTAAGGTTACGAGATGCTACTATACAAAATAGAACATAATCGTGTTGTATTAGATCAAAATATTTCTATACATTTATTAATTATACTAAACACATTTAAACTCATATCATTCATATCCTAACGGTATTAAATCGAACATATTGAAGCTATAAAACAATTTAAAATGAAGTAGGGACTTAATTGTAACATTTTAGAAAATTGAGGTAAAGATACCAAATAGGGGCCACACGTTCGTGTGATAGTTTCAAATAGTGTGAAGCCATAGGTCATCGCCGTGTTGACTAACCATGTACAAGGATAAAAACCGGGTAGGAGGAGGCACACAACCGTGTCTTTAGACTGTGTAACTAACTGTGGTCGTGTGTGCCAAATTGAAACTTAAAACACACAGACCACACGACCGTGCCATATTCCTGTGTATGGCACATGGCCATGTGTCTCGCTATGTATTAGCCTGTGTGTACCTAATTGTCCCTTTTCCAACAAGCTACCTAGACCAACTTCACTTAAGCCACAGGAAAGATACCAATATTCAAACCTGTTCAAAACTCATCAAAACATACCAAAATCATCACATATTTATACATCCTAAGTGCCTAACCAATATGCTACAATTGGCACCTCAGATCAAGCATATACAAATTCACATTCATCAATCACCATTCCACAAAACATATGCCTATCATTAAACCATTGCATCTTATCACATACCAAAACCACTTACATATATATATGTACATAATTATTTTCCAAAAGTATCAATTAAACAAAGTACCACATGTCACACCCCAAATCTGGATTATCCAAATTAAAGACGTGTAGACGTGAAGTTGTCTATTTTGGCACACTCAGGTGGTTAGTTCGCCAAATTGTAAACTTCTGATGAACTAATGTCTTGGAAATTTGAGTATCCATCCATGGAAGTATATTAGGATTTAGTTTTTGATTTGTTCTTCAATAAAAGAAAGAATACAATAAAAGAAAAGTAAGCTCTGTGTAGCTTACCGCCAAAGGTATAGTTCGCCTAGTTTGTTCAAGCACTATGAATAGCAAGTCTTGGTTACTAGATCTGGTTATAAACTAATTAAAATGATTGGTCAAATAGTTTTTGGACAAGACTCTTATTTATGTTTCTTCCAAATTCTGTTGGCCATTAGAAAGGGCATATTCTGAAGTTTCTTGACACTTGTCAAATTCTACTAATCGGAAGTGGATTATATATGTGTGAGTAGGGTTCGTGAGAAAGTTTCTTCTTCCTTAAAATTGACTCTTAAATTCTTAAATATCAAATATTATTGTTGGATGCTATTCTTATATAAACTGGAAGCTAAGGATTCTTAGGAATAAATAGAAGATGTTCTATCTTCTAGTAAGTCTGAAAACTTTGTATGTTAAGAGTAAGAGTACTATGATATATATATATACACAAGTTATGATTAAAAGGCCATACATGGGGGTTATTTGTAGATGAGATGCTAGCAATGTGTTTGTAAATGAGTTTTAATGGTGAATTCATGTTCTTTTAAGCAATTGATGCTGCGGGTTTGTGAAAGTCGTTCATAATTGAGGGTTTTGACCTTCTGTAATATGAGTCTTAGGTGAGTCTCTAATACCAACTCATACAAGTTCATATAAGTAGATTGTTTGCAATTGATGTTCTTGAAAACAACATGTGAGTACATGAATGATTGCCAGAAAATAAGTATGTATTTCCTGATATAAGTCCTTGTGAATCTGGAATATGATGAATTGTGTGTGTAGGTGTATGTGATACTATGAAGCAACTATGTGTGTGTGCTTGGAATGTATACTGTGTGATGTGATTGTGTTGATGCGTATGAAGCATGTATTAAGGTATGATTTGGTTAAGAAAATGAGTTAGTCTGCCTGAATATATGTTTATATTGGATATGTGATGTGAGATTGAAAATATTTGGGAATGGGGTGTATCTGAGTTGGAGAGGTTGTGATGTGAGTTTGGACATCATGGTGGTATTCAAAGAAGTCTGTCGGGACAATAAACACGAATTCTTATATGAAAATTCTGAAGAAAAGTCCATGGCCATGGCACATTCTGGAAACGACAGATAAGTTGCAATTATCAACTAGGGTTCTCCGCGTATCCTAGGGCGATGATGGGAAAACCTCACGCAATGTGAGTTTAGGCAAATCCATATTGCAAACAGGACAAATTATGGGGTGCTTGGGTGGCATTCGATTAGCCTTTTTGGCATATTCTAATTTGGGCCTTTGTGGAATTCTGTTCTGAGCTTTGATGGAAACTGAGTTGTTCGTTATAATGAATGTCTTGTGCCCTAAATAAAGATGTGTATAATTCTCCTTAATGATCTAGAGGGTTCTCCATCAGTATGAGTATGCGTTGGGCTGAATCAAGGTATGGTTTAATTATGATACGATTTAGTAAGATCAGTATGGGTATCTGCCAAAAGTATGAATAGTAAGTGGTATACGCTATGAATATTTCCTGTGGTTATCTATTCGAGAACAACTGTTGAAAGTTTTTTAAAGAGAAAAGAAAAAGATAGTACCGATTGACAAGACCTGAAGTTAGCCAAGTAGTTGGATGAATGAGGTTATGGCAAGAATGATAAGTAGTGCATAAGTACGAAATTATATAACTGACAGTGTGTATATATCCGCCATATATATATATAGGGAGATTCAAACATTCAAGATGAAGAATTTATCAAGAATGGTTAAAAGGTATATTGTGATCAAAACTCACTAAGTTCCTAGGAACTTACTAGTGATATGTTTATGTTTCAAGTATTGCTATTTAAGTGAGAGGGTTAGGAGAGACAACACCAAGAATGTGCCAGAGATGCTACAAATGGGGATACTATGCATATAGTGGGTGTTTTGGAAAAACAATTGGCATTTAGTAAGACTACATCCTTAGATATCATCTCTTGCAAACCATGTGTTATAATAAGTTGTAACAAGTCTGAAGCAATATTTATATTTTTAATTAATTACTTTTCTTTGTTCTTTTATATGGAGTTTTTAAATAAATAAATAGAAAATTGTTTTTAAGTAAGGGAAATTGTTAACTATTTTACTAAATTTTGTTAAGTAATTTACATGGTAACACCTAAGATCTAGACCTGGTGAATCGGGTCGGGTTAAGGGCGTTACATCACAACAATATTTACATAGCCAAAACATAACACAACATGAATATATACATATGAACTTTCAAAACACCTACTACATGCCACTTATAACCTATACCAAAATGATCAAAATTCTATCGAGTCGACGAACGAATAGTGTGAGCTCTGACTTGACTCCCAGCCGACCAAAACTTTAGATAATCTACAAAGAAACAAACATAACGGATGTAAGCAAATCATTGCTTAGTAAGTTTGTATCAAAATTAGCTCAACTTACCGATTATAATGTAACTTAAACATGGTACAACTATTTTCACAATCAAGACATGAGCTCATTAGTTAACTATGCACATCACAAGTACCATAAGGTTAGTGAATTCACATATATGAAACATATAGCTTATCCAAGCTCATAAACATATACAATTAATCAAATTTGCTAATATACATCAACATTCACATGTCCATTCAACATTTCATATTTACATTTCATGTGTTCCATTTCATATATTTGTTTCGTATATCCATTCCATATATCCATTTCTACTTTATGAACCACGTTGAAATAAAGTAGAATACGCGGGAACAATGCTCACACAAGTTATGATGGTAAATGCTCACACAAGCTATGGGTTGAGATGTTAGGCTACACGATGTTGCTCAGACGAGCTGTGAAGAATCCACAACAAATGCTGGATCTTAGCCATCGGTAGGACATCCAAGACCAACACCCGAAACAATAATAACCATAATGACATGTCATTTGTATCATAGGCATTCACAAGGTTCATTCAGGCCATGGTTCATATACATATCATTTAATTATTTATGCATTACTTCATCACCTAAATTCATTTATATAATTTTCCATTTTCGAATAATAACCTTCAACTATAATATCATTGCAACTTGATCCATTCAATCACTTAACATTTACTAAGCTAATAAATCCAATTACAAACATACATAGATATTTATTAATTCACAAAAACAACAACTAATTAGTTTAATCACTATACGAACTTACCTAACCAAAAACGGAAATGAAAGCAACACCAACAATTACTCCGCTACCTTTCATTTTCCATGATTATTGTTCGATTGATTTGTTTATTGATCTAAATAATAATTAATTTCAAATTATCAATACGTAACACTTTTTAATATTTATTTGATGCATAAAACCCCTTAAATTTCACTTTTACAAATTTACCCTAAACTTTCACCCTTTATGCAATTTAGTCCCTAAACTAAAACTTGCAAAATTTTCACAGTTATCCCAAAAACCTCAATGCCAAATTAATTTTAGTCCCTCTATAGCCCTTAAAAAACTAAATTTTACAAATATTCCATGCGAATTTTAATATTATAACAATTTAATCTCTACGTTCAAAACTAATTAAAACTATACAAAATAATCCTATTTAGGCAACAACTCATGAATCTACCAACTAACTTCAAAAAACTTAAAATTCATTCATGGAAAGTCCTAAAATTTTAACAGTTTTACACAAGAGTCCCTGGGTTAGCTAGTCTAAGCTACAACAATCTCAAAAACATAAAATTTATTAAAAACGTAAGTCAAAATCACTTACATGCACACCTAGAAGTTTGGTCGAACCTTAAGAATGTTTAACAATGGTGTAAACGGTGGTGAAAAAGAATGAATAAAAAGATGACCATCTTTTCTTTTGTTATTTTTCTATTCTTTAGTTATTTATTATTTTAACCTTCCATTTAACTTAAAATTTCATTAAACTCATGGCTTTACAGCGATAGACTTTTACAACTTTTACGATTTAATCCTTTTTACCTAATTAACTAACCAAACATCAAAATTACTAAACCAAACTTTAACACGGGACTACAATAGACTCGTAAATATTAAATGAATAATAACTAACTCACTATTCGGAATTGTGGTCCTAAATTCACCATTTCTGACACCACTAAAAAATGGGTTGTTACGAATCCCGAGTCATCATAAGAGCTTTTGTAAGCTTATGTGAGACCCGGAAATGGTTATATAATATAAATTAAATGAGTAATAAAAGTTTTAGCAAGTATTTATATGAAATTGAATTGTATTTGATTATAATTATTCCAGGAACCAAATATAATATTTGGCAGCCAAGTCAAGTATGGGGTGTTATAGAATGATTCATACCGAATATAATATTTTCCTTATTCACAATCTCAATATGATATCCTGTATAGTGAATATCTTTTAAATCTAATGCATTAATCTTCACAAAATTTATTCTTTCATATATTGATATATTAGCTTTTTTAAAGCTTTCAACTAATTTTAATACTACCAAATAATTAGCTCTTTTGGAGCTTTCAACTAATTTTGTACAATCAAATATTACAATAATATTTGTTTGTTTCAATACTAAATAAGATAAACACTTTCTATCTTAAGGATAGTATTCACTGTTACATTGTCAGCGAAACATATATATTTTCATTAAAGAATAGTAATATAGTTGAGCAAAATATTTGGACGTACGACTGGTACTCGACAATTAATCTTTCATATAACTTTGATAACATAAGTTATCTCTACCATTTGAAGAGTTATCTTGAGAATTCTCATTGTTCGCTTATTTATTTTCATGTTTCCACTTCTAGTGGTAATTATTATGCCACTTATCATGTTCATTATTATATCCTTAAATTTTTTATGCTAGCATTCACTTTGGAGAATGCAATAGATCTAATAGGATGGAATTTTAAATGTCCCCAAAGATTCTTTCTTTAAAGGGGGCCAATATCACAAAAAAATATGTTTGAGTCAACAATCAATATATATATTTAAATCTAATATCTCACAAAGGTTCATTAGTAAACCTTATGAATCGATATTTAATAATTTAACTCAATAATTCAATCATATTTAAAACATATAAAAGTAATCATACTTATACCTTAATAAAATATGGTGAAGCTCCTTACCAATTTAAATTTTGTTCGCTAAATCCAAGATCGAGAACCAAAATCCATGATGTTGAGATCAAATCTTTCACCATCGTTGGAAAGATAAAAATAAAACAAGTTAATTAAATCAATCAATAATTAAAATTAAAATAAATTTAGAAATAAAATATTAAATAAACCTTCCTGCAAATCCCTACATCTTGTGTTTAAGATCTCAAAGAATAAATCTGATATTCAATCATTGAATGAATAAATCTAATCAAATACAGATAAACAAGTTTATAAATTTTTTGGCGCATAAAGGTTCAAAGCTTTGAAGTAGTTGAGTGGTGATTTGCCGTAATTTGTCAAATTAAGCTCCTCGTGTCACTTAACAAGCTTGTTTTTAAGCAATTTAAGGGTGTTTTTATTAGTTTAGATTAATTTTAGTTCTTACAATTAAATAAGTGTAAATGCCTCTTTTTACTCATTTTGAGACCCAAATTGGGAAATTGTGTCATTGGGAGCCTTAACGTCTAATTGAGTGATGTAGGTACTTGATGGTGATTAGAAATTGTGTGAAAACATCACCAAGGAAAGGGGTATCATGACATCAAGGCATGAATATCACGACACCTCCCATAGGCCCAAGATAAAGACTACCTACAGTGGTATCGCAATATTAGTTTAGCTTAATTTTAGTTCTTGACGATGACCAGTGTTGGGATCGAACCGATTAAGCAACAAGTAAAAAAACTAGCAGAATAAATTGAGAAATTGAACACACAAATTTAACGTAGAAAAACCCCTCCAAAGAGGATGAAAAACCATGGGAAAAGATAATTTTATTATAATGGAAAAAGAACGAAGAGTATAAAAGATGAAGATAAAAACTAAACCCTAAAAACCCGAAAACAAAGAACCCTCAAAACGTAAACACAAAATTCTCTAAATGTGTTATGAGTTCTAATCTCTAACGGGTGTATTTTCTAAGGTTGTAAAAGAGCCTATGTATAGGCTAAATTCATAGGTCAAATAATAATGAAATAATCTAGACTAATCAGTGTTTGATTGAAACAAATAAACAGATTTTAATTGAACGATAATTTCTCAAATTTGGCTGAAATAGGAGTCATACTCAAAAAATCTCCACCTTGACTCATATTTCCACAATGCTATCTTTGCCAAAGCCCGCCACAAGCCTATCTTGAACTATGTAGAGAATTAATTGAGTCGACTCTGTGCTTAGAAACTGGAAGACTTCTAGCCTTCAACTTGTACACTGTCGAATTAAAATTAACCCGAGTCTGATTTTCACGAACACAGTGCCCTAACTTTTCAAAACCTGCATCCAAAAAAGAACCTCTCTTCAATGAAACGGTCATACCTTTTTCCCTCCTATGACCAAGTTGCCTCCGCTCCAAACGAGTTGAATTCGACTCTATAACAGACGAGGGACGTCCGATTTCACCGGTCACTTTAGAACCTTCCATAATATAAAGACTGTCGATTCTTTTACCTTTAAAAAAATAAGAGCTCCACGAGATACTTTAATGTCGCTTAACTCGATGTTGATTATACATCCTTTCAAGTCTAAAATACTCAAGGAGATGAGATTCTTTCATAAATCAGGTACATACCTGACATTTGAGAGTGTCCTAATCGTCCCATCGTGTATCCTAATTTTAACAGTACTAATACCAATTACCTTACTAGATGAATTGTTTCCCATGCGTACAACTCCACCTTCAACCGAACTGTATGTGGAGAACCATTCTCTATTAGGACGTATATGGAAATATTATCCCGAATCTAGGATCCACTCGGACGTGAGCTTAAAGTCATCGCTTGTTGACACTGATAAGAAATCATCACCACTTTCATTGGCCAAATTAGCACCAACTACATCTTCCTCGTTACTCTTAGCAGCTCTTTTATTTCACAGTTTATAACAATCTCTTTTGACGTGACCTAACTTTTTACAATAGTGACACCTTTTGTCTCTTTTCTTTGAAGCTACCAAAACTGAAGCTTGCCTATCTGCCTTGCTATCCAAACCGAACTCATTGCCGAGTTTGTCTCTACTCAACAAATGACCCTTCACATCTTCGAACGAGAGTTTGTCTCTGCCATAAATCAGGGTATCCTTGAAGGACTTGTATGAATGGGGTAAAGAGCACAATAATAGCATAGCCTGATCTTTATCATCAATATGAACCTCAATGTTCTTTAAATCATTTTAAAGAGTAATGAATTGACTGATATGATCTCTAAGAAGTTCACCTTCGTTCATGCGAAATTTAAATAGACGTTGTTTCAACATTAAACGGTTAGCCAAAGACTTAATCGCATAAAGAGTTTCTAACCTTTTCCACAAGGCGTATGAGGTCTTCTCCATCAATACCTCCTGCAATACCGTATTCGTGAAGCACAACTGGATTGTAGACAAGGCCTTTTCATCAATCTCTTCCTATTCTGTTTGATTTAGATTCTCAGACTTTTTCCCGGTAACAACCTTTTTCAAGCCGATTTGAACTAGAATTGCCATCATCCGAACTTGCCACAGATTGAAATTTGTCTCACCATCGAACTTCTCAATTTCAAACCTTGTTGCTACCATCTCTGAATGGGCTGATTATGAAAATTAAACTAGCTCTGATACCACTTGTTGGGATTGATCTGATTAAGCAACAAGTAAAAAAATAGCGAAATAAATTGAAAAATTGAACTCACAAATTTAACGTGGAAAAATCCCTCCAAAGAGGATAAAAAACCATAGACAAAAATAATTTTACTATAATGGTAAAAGAATGAAGAGTACAAAAGATGGAGATAAAAACTAAACCCCAAAAACCCAAAAACAAAGAACCCTCAAAACATAAACACAAAATTCTCTAAATGTGTTATGAGTTCTAATCTCTAATGGGTGTATTTTATTAGGTTGTAAAAGAGCCTATTTATAGACTAAATTCATAGGTCAAATAATAATAAAATAATCTAGACTAATCAAAGTTTGATTGAAACAAATAAACAGAGTTTAACTGAAAGATTATTTCTCAAATTTGATTGAAATAGGAGGCATACTCAAAAAATAGAAATTGTGCAAAAACATCACCGAAGAAAGGGGTATCGTGACATCGAGGCATGAATCTCGCAACACCTCCCATAGGCGCAAGATGAAGACCACCTATAGTGGTATTGCAATATTTAAGTGTCTTTTTATTAGTTTAGCTTAATTTAAGTTTTTGCAATTAAATAAGTGTAAATGCCTCTTTTTACTCATTTTGAGACCCAAATTGGCCAATTGTGCCATTAGGGGCCCTAACGTCTAATTAAGTGATGTAGGTACTTGACAGTGACCAGAAATTGTGCGAAAACATCACCAAAAAATGGGGTATCATGACATCAAGGCATGAATATCACGACACCTCCCATAGGCCCAAGATGAAGACCGACTATAGTGGTATCGCTATATCCATATTATAAAAAGGATAAAAAAATAATACCAGAGGTAGTCTTTGTCCAACTGAAGCACCAATAAGATAAAACCCATTCAAGGGCATTTTGGTTACAAAATGAGGTCAGATTTTGTTGCTAAAAATAGCCAAGTTTGGTAGAGGAAAGAGTGATACAACTTGTAGACTTAGTTTTAGCTTAGTTTCTCTCAGGTTTTCTTCTTCATTTCTAGAGTTTCTTATTTTTCATCTTCCTTACATGTAGAGTTTATTTTTCTATAAATTTTCTTCTTATTCTTGTTGCTCCTTAAGTTAGTTAAGTTAGTTATCATTGTAGCTATAGTTTGTGTGCATTTTTAATCCATTTCCTTTGCTTGTAATGACATTTCAACCTTTAGCTTAATGTATTTCAATTTCCTTTAGTTTTAGTTGTTAAAAACTTTACCTTTTATGCTTCTTGTTCTTCATTTTACTGTTGAATGCTCATCTTTACTTTTCTTTTAGGTTTTCTAGATTAAAAATCTAAAGTTTCATACTTTTCTTAAGCTTCATATTAATGGCTACCATTTCCTCTTCTTTCATGTTTATTAGCTTAGTTTTTAGTATGGGTAATTAAACTCTAAAGGGGTTGGTTGATGGAGATGTGGGTAAGTTAATTTTTGGATGAGGGACTAAGTTATAATTAATTGGACTGAATTTAAGAAACCTAAAAACTTAGGATTGATGCCTCTAAGGTAATATCTAGGCAATTGAGGCCAAGAGGTAATGTTATTGAGAACCAATTTGTTAGTCCTGAGTTAGCTAGTGAGATTAAGAGAGAATCTGGAGTAATTTGTTTAATTTGGTAAAGTGGAGTCCGAGAGGTAAAATAAAACCACTTTAGGAGTTTAAGGAACTTAGATCCCTAATTTGAGGATTGGTGAACCACATCGAAATTGATCAACCACCATTTGTTATTTCATTGATTAATTTAGTAACTTTGTATATTTTACAATTTAGTCCTTGCATTAATTAGTTTGTAAATTAGTATAATTATTTTTTACTTTATGGCTTGTCGTGCTATAATGTTTAGCAATTGGTTGGTTAAACTCTTTATTGTGCATGTGTGTAGCTAGAATTTGCTCAATCGTCGACTCTCTTGGGTTCGATCCTCGGAGTACTCCGTACCCTATTGGACAATTATGTTACAACTAACCTGTCACACTTGCAGACACCAAACTTAGTATTTTATTTGATTGATGTCTTTAATTGTTGATTTCCTCTTGTCGTTTGTAAAAGCGATGAGAGGGCAGTCAAGTTGTTGGCGTCGTTGCTGGGGAGCCAGTAATAGAGTACGCTATTTTTAGTTTTGTTGCATGTTCTTTAGAGAGATTGTTGGCAAAAACTAAATTTATATAAATGAATTTTAACCTCCTAAACCTAACCTAGACGTTATGGCGAGATTGTGGAGATCACATTAGTCACCTATGCGACACTACTACCTTATTGTTCGTTGAAAACCTTAAATACCCTCTCTATTAGGAAAAAAATCGCGGTTTATCTTTGTTATTTTTGGAAAACATTCATTAATTAAATCTACCATTCTTAGGTCATGTTATTAGCACTAGTTTTGTTTGGAAAATAATTAACTCAACGTTCCTTATCAAGAATTTTGTTATCTTTTATCGCAGTGGAAAATTTAGTACTAACAAATTAATTGTTTAAGCTAGATATCATGCTAAGTCCAATTTCAAATAATCCTATAAAAACCAAATCTATAAGTCAAGTATGCATGCATGAAAATCCAAAAGCAGTAAGAAAAACCCAACCACAGTTCAAATAGCTTTACAGTTTAAAATAATAAGAATGTTCGAAGCCCGTCGTATGCCTGTATTCCATGTCCGGTCCTAGTCTTCAGCATTACTTGTGATGGTTGAAACTATGGGGTGAGCTAACTAGCTCAGTGTGAGTCAAATCATTGAGAACATTCAATCATACATGCTAATATCATTCACCACTATTACATTTGCAACACATACATAGCATAACTATAGTCATTTATAAATGTCATGGACATATCATAATGCATAATGAAATCCTACCCAAACCATCCGCTACATATTACGAGTTCCCAAAACTCATCTGCCAAACTCCAATCATTGCGAGCAAAGCTTGTTGTGGTTAAACCACCATAGTACATAATGCAATCATATTGCCATTTAACATAAAATGTGATATAATCACCATTCTCCTCATTACTTCCGGTGCAGTGTATTGACAACATACATGCGGACTTAATATGTCGCCATTACTCTATGGAACTCCTCCGTCAACCACAATATCCCACCCCATGCACATGTGATATGTCATACGAATTTCAATCAAATTCACCTTTCATACATTTTCATTCAATAGCATATTTTGCATGCCCTCATTATAACGTTCACTTATCAAGAGTTCAATTTCACCATCAACACAGTGACATTCTATCATACCATCATTCGTTATTAGTTTAGGAAATTTTTCCAGTGCATGTATAACAGTTTTTCATTTAGTACTTTTAATGGCATTTCACCCAACAAAGATTTCATGCATTCAATATTTATTTCCAAATTAATACATGCTATACATACAACCAATCATACATTACACTAAAACACTATTCATATCAGTAGCAATCAATCAACCATTCAATCAATCATGCAACTTTGCAAACATGCAATTTAGTTAGGGCTCATAACCCACCTGATTTGGCCACTTTAAAATCATTTACTTAGCCATTTAACTAAGCCCGACCAGCAAGCTTAATCAATGTTTATAACATTAAAAATATTATTAAAACATTTAAGTTAACAAGTTAGGACCCACACCTTATTTTCGTACTACTACAGCACTACTTGAGAAGCACACAATTTCTCTTTAAAACCCTAAATCGAACCTAAATTAAAATAAATAGGAATTTATTGAGTTAGGATGCTATCAAAATCAACCTTAGGACATACCCATAAGAATTTAATCGAATCAACATTTCCATAAAAATTCTAGATCCAAAGTGACTAAGTTACTTACATTGGTTTGACGCGAAATGTATACGCGAACGTCTAAAAGGTTCACTGTTGGTTCGAGACATTTAAGTCCACACCTAACATGATTAAATACTGAAAAACCAATAGCTATACGATAAATAAAGACCCTAATCTAACCAATTAACACAATTCCCAACAATCAAATTGAAATCTTCTCATTAACCCGCAACTATCATACTTACACTTCCCGATTCATTAGATTTGAGATGGTAAATGATCAAGATTGAATTTTCCTAAGTCACACATGATTAGATGCTGATTAGTAAGGGTTTAAAAGATCAAGATATTTTTTGGAAATAGATGGTAAAAATTAAATAAAATAATAGTCCCCTTTTATGCTTCAAGGCAGGGTACACCACCACCAACGGTGGCAATTTGGGGATGAATTGAAAGCCTTTTAAAGACATTTTTCAAGGCTAGAAAATTGTAGGTTTAAGGCTAGAGAGTATAGAAAAATGGTAGAAAAAGGGAGGAGGGGAAATGGTGCAAGAACCCATTGCAAAAGAAAGAAAAAAAGGATGGTGGATCTTAGTGGTTTGAGTGGCGGCACACAAGGGAAAATAAGAGAAAAATTGAATAGAAGAAAAGGAGAAGAAAAGCAAGGGGCAGCTAGGGTGAAAAATAATGACTAAAAGATCAGAAAAATAATAAGTGATATTTTTACCTAGGTTTACTAGGTAGGGGTGAAATAAAAAGAGGGAGAAGGAAAAATTTTAGCAAAATTTTAGCTATTTTGCAAGGAAAGAATTTGAATTTGGGACCTTGATCTATATTTACCTTACTTCCTTATTTCTTTTTAACCACTAGGCTATTTACTCATCTTTGAAATAATTTCATGAAACTTTAAACTAAATTTTGGGATGTTATACTACTTTTCTCTGTGCTTGTTGTGATTTTGTTTGAATTTTTGTTAACTTCTTTTACCTTCTTTTGCTTGTAGAAGGTAGTGCATAACCTGGATCGGTAACAGTATCTTACCTTTCACTCATGAACCAAAACGACTCATAACACACGCTAGAAGGGCTCAACCTCCATAGGACACACAACCTTCACCAAAAGGTAAGCCGCTTGAAGACCTAATAGTAGAACAACAACCTCCACCGATGTAACAAAGAACTTTGCAAGACTATGCTATGCCCAACTTCGGGGAAGCATTGACTGCCTCACGATTAATGCGAATAATTTTGAGATCAAGCCCACAATGATCCAAATGATTCAAGTGAATCTCTAATTTTGGGGATCAATGAATGAAAATCCTAACTAACACCTAAACCGAGTTTCAACCATTTGCAATACACTTAAATACAATAGGGTATCTAATTACACTATAAGTTTTCGGCTATTCCATTTCTAACTAATTACTTCCCCCTGAGCAAAATAATGAAGCTCCGTATGGACATAATGAATTTTTGACAATTAGAAGGGGAATTGCTCTATGAGGCATGGGAGCGCTTCAAACTCATTTTCGTAAATGTCCATTGTCACGAAATTTTTGAAAGATGTGCATCTGTATACAGTCATCAACAAGTAATAAAGTAGTAAGTAAAAGGTATCATATCCACAAGGACTGTATAGACAAATGTTGTCAAAATAAAAACTTAGTAGATTGGTGATGGAAATAATTGGGAGTAGATTGGATTAAGTAATTAACCTAACTAAAATTAACTAAGTATGCAAAAACTAATGAAATGTAAATAGAAATTAAAAAGCAACAATTAACAAGTTTTAAGTACTATGACATAAAGGAGTTAGATTAATTGTCTTCTTTAACTTGGAATTATTAAAACAATGTTAATGATGTTACGAAAGAAATCCATGGCAACTCGACTATTTATTAACCTATGAAATCACACATATTTAATTATTAATTTCTTTTAGCATATTTCCATGTTCAATCAACTTATTAACTTTCATAAGGAGACATCATATTAAGTGAGGTAACAATTGTATTTCTATACTGAAACAATTTAATCACATTAATCCTAGGTTATGCAAGGTAATAGGTTTTTTTTCAATATTATTATTAATTTGACCTAGTTTATGTTAGGGTTGTGTGACCCAAATTCTAAGAGATTGTTTGTAAGTCAAGTTAAACAAAATATATTTTATTTCTAAAAGATTTAGTATTTATTAGTATAATATATTTAACATTTATTAGCATAATTTATTTGACATTGATTAGAATTAGTTTTTTCAACCTATAAATATATGTAGTCGAAACTCCTCTTGTATCATTCAAATTCGACATTAGTGAATTTTCTTCTCCTCTGCTTGTGGAGTTTTTCCTAAAAAGGTTTCCACGTAAAATCTGTCTGTTATTTTTTCTTTCTTTCTTTCTTTCTCATTGTGGTAGATAAAGATGCAGGCAGTTCTTGCGCAGATGGATTTGGAGGATGCCCTACTAGGGATAGAAAAGATGCCTTTGACATTGTCAGAGGAAGAGAAGAAGCGTAAAGATTGAAAGGCTTTAACACAATTAAATCTGCATCTGTCGAATGAAATTCTACAAGAGATGATGAAGGAGGAGATCGCCTCTGCATTATGAGCAAAGCTGTAGCAACTATGCATGTCGAAAAACTCAACTAGCAAGTTACATATGAAGCAGTGTGTTTATGCTCATCGTTTGGAGGAATCTGTGTCTATGCACTAACATTTAACTGTGTTTAAAGAAATTCTCTCAGACCTAGAGGCCATGGAGGTTCAGTACAATAAAGAAAATTTAGGGTTAATTCTACTTTATTCATTACCCTCATCTTATTCAACCTTTAGAGATAGGATTTTGTATAGCCACGAATCTCTCACAGTTGATGAAATCTATGCTTCCTTAACATCGTATGACAAGATAAAGCATCAAGTGTCTAGATCTGACTCTAAGGGAGAGGGTCCCATTGTTTGTGGGAGATAATAACGAAATACTGATCATAATCGTGAGAAAACACAGGAACAAAATCCTCACGGTAAATCCAATGGTAGATCAAGATCTTCAAACAAAGGTAAAACATGTAACTTCTGCAAGAAGAAACACATTAAGTCTGAGTGCTATAAGTTGCAGAATAAAATCAAAATGGTGGCGGCAAATCAAAAGGGAAAACAACTAGAGCAAGCTAGTAAGCTGATGTTGTAAAAGATTATAGCAATGGTGAACTCCTAGTTACTTCTGCCAACAACCCTAAAGTGAGCGAGGAGTGGATCCTTGATTTTGGTTGCACCTTTCATATGATTCCCAATCAAGATTGGTTTACAACATATGGAATAGTGTCTGAAGGTGTTGTTTTGATGGGAAATAATGCTTCACATAAAATCACAAGTATTGGCAGAATCAAAATGAAGATGTTCGATGGAGTCATCAAAACACTTAGTGGCGTACGACATGCACCAGAACTGAAGATGAATTTGATTTCGTTGAGTACTCTTGATTCAAAGGGGCACAAATAAACAGTTAAAAGTTGGCTCTAAAGATTAACAAGGTTTCCCTCATTGTGATGAAAGGGCAGAGAAAGACTAGCAAATTATATGTTTTAAAAGGTTCAACTACTACTGGTGATGCAACCGTCGCTTCCTCTTCCTTGTCTGATGATGATGTTACTTGACTTTGGCATATACGTCTAGAGCATATGAGTGAGAACGACATGGAAGAATTAAGCAAAAGAGGACTTTTTGATGGATAAGGCAATAGCAAACTAAATTTCTTTGAGAACTGCATTTTTGGGAAACAAAAGAGAGTTCGATTCACCAAAGGAATCCATAACACAAAGGGAACGCTGGATTTTATTCATTCAAATTTTTGTGCACCATCTAGAGTGACTTCGAGGGGTGGCACTAATTATATGCTGATGATCATTGATGATTTTTTCAGAAAGGTTTGGGCATTCTTCCTGAAGAAGAAAAGTAATGTGTTTTCCACGTTTAAGGCTTAGAAAACTATGATCGAAAAACAGACAGGAAAATAGATAAAACACCTCCGTACAGATAATGATTTGGAATTCTGTTGAGATGAATTTAATGAATTGTGCAAACCAGAAGGGATCATGAGACACTTGATAGTTCGTCATACTCCACAACAAAACGGCGTCATAGAATAAATGAATAGAACAATCATGGAAAATGTTCGATGTATGTTGTCGAACACTTGTTTACCGAAGTCGTTTTGGGCTAAAACGGCCTCTACTGTATTTTTTTATTAATCGATCTCCATCCATTGCCATTGAGAAAAAGATTTCACAAGAGGTATGGTCTGGTAATCCTGCTGATTATTTTTATTTGAAAGTTTTTGGGTGTCATGCATATGTTCATGTTGATAATGGGAAATTAGAACCTAAATCCATTAAATGTGTTTTTCTTGGTTATAAGGCTGGTGTTAAAGGATATAAGTTATGGTGTCTTGAAAATAAAAGTTGTGATTATCACAGATGTTATGTTTTATGAAACTACTATGTTTCCTAACCTACCTCTTAAAGACTTTCCAACAAAGACCAATAAATTCCAAGCACACATGTGAAGCAAGTAGAGCTACAGATTGATCCAGAATATACAACAAAGTCTACTCCTCATGTTAGTATAGAAACTCAAAGTATAGTTGCTTCTTCACCACAATATTCTTCACCACAATATTCTATTTCCAATAATAGACCTAGAAAAGAAATTAAACCTCCAAAGAGGTACGCCGAGGCTGATCTAGGTGCTTATGCTTTAAATGTGGCTAAAGATATATATGTAAATCAAGAGTCACCTATTTATTCTAAGGTAGTTAGTTGTGAATATTTAGGAAAATGGATGCTTTTCATGTAAGAAGAGATGGAATCGCACCATAAGAATAGAACATGAGATCTAGTGAAGCTTCTTAAGGGTAAAAAGGTTGTTCGCTATAAATGGGTGTTCAAGAAGAAAGAAGGGACCTCAGTAATTGAAAAACCCAGATATAAAACAAAGTTGGTTGCAAAAGGTTATCATTAGATTCTAGGTGTAGACTTCACATATGTGTTTTCTCCAGTTGTGAAGCATAGTTTGGTTCAAGTCTTGCTTAGTATTGTGGTCCTGTATGATTTGGAGCTTGAGCAGTTAAAAGTAAAAACAATGTTCTTACATGGAGAACTTTAGGAAGATATTTACATGTAACAACCAGAGTATGTTAATTCTGATTTTGCAGGAGACCTTGATAAAAGACGATCTTTCACTGGATATGTCTTTACTATTGGAGGTTGCGCAATCAGTTAGAAAGCCACTTTGCCAACTATAGTTGCTTTATCTACTATTAAAGTTAAGTACATGGCAATTACCAAGGCTTGTAAAGAAGTTATTTGGTTAGAGGGACTCTTTGGTGAACTTAGTAAAGACCTTCAGAACAATGTTTTGTGATAGTCAGAGTGCCATCTTCCTTACGAAGGATCAAATGTTTCATGAGAGTACAAAGCACATTGACTTTCGGTATCATTTTGTGCATGATATTATTGCTCGTGGTGATATTGTTGTGAGCAAAGTTAGTAATCATGATAATCCTACAGATATGATGACTAAGTCACTTCCTATAACCAAGTTCGAGCATTGCTTGGACTTGGTTGGTGTTCATTGTTGAAGAATACCCTTAAAGGGTTTCGTGGAAGAGGTGGAGAACTTGTTTGTTGAGATTTGTGGTGAAGAACTTGTTCGTTGAGAATTCGTGTCAAAGTGGAGATTGTTAGAGTTGTGTGACCCAAATTCTAAAAGATTGCTTGCAAGTCAAGTCAAACAAAATATATTTTCTTTCTAGAAGAATTAGTATTTATTAGTATGATATATTTAACATTTATTAGCATAATATATTTCATATTGATTAGAATTAAGTTTTTTTAACCTATAAATAGATGTAGTCAAAACTCCTCTTGTATCATTCAAATTCAACATCAGTAAATTTTCTTCTCCTCTGACCGTGGTTTTTTTTCTGAAAGGGTTTCCACGTAAAATTTGTGTGTTCTATTTTTTCTTTCTTTTTCTTTGCGATCTTTCTGCATTGCCACTATTGACATTCAATTTTTTAACAATGTATCGTCAAAAGATCAAACATGCATCATTCAGATATTGTGCCGATTAATTACAATCTTATTCTGGTTAAATAAATAATTCAATTACTTCATTACATTTATAATGCATGAATAGCATATTTATGATTTTATCTGAATGAATAGGCAACCAAGACACATAACATCATTAATAGAATTTTAACAGTCTAAGCTAAAAGAATGTAGTCAATCTTACAACAACAAAATTAAGTCATTTTAATTAAATTAAAAGCAGAAAAATATTTAGCGATCATGTTCATCAATTTAGAACAAAATAAAAAGTAAAAAGGGAAAGAAACAAGAAGACAAATCTGGTTTTTCTCTGTAGCTTAGCTTGTGCTCCTTTTCCTCCTTTCTGCTTTTCTCCTTTGCACAATTCCCTTCAAGAATGCCAAATTTTACTACTCAAAAGAACTTTTGAAATGCTCTTCTCAAACTCTTGTGCTTCTCTTTCAAATGGAAAGTGAAAGAATGGAGAATGTGAGAAAAGATGGTGAATAAGGGATGAATGAAATGAGTGAATAGCTAAAGGCTATTTATACTTGTAGAGGTTGGCTATTTGTAGCAAATGGGAGCCTTGAAATTCTCTTCTCATATGACTGGCCCTTGTTTCAAGGAAAGTGAGTGGATGGCTTTAAAATTTTTCCTTGATTCATGGGAGAGAAAACTTGAAAAGAGGAGGGGAGTTAAACGGTCATATGTGGGAATCTTGTGGCTAATTTTCAATGTTTTACCAAGTCTTGGGAGGCTAATTTGGCCACCTCTATGGATGATTGGGCCTTCTCTTCCTTAATGGATGGTTTGGGCTCCTATCTCTTTAGCAGCCTATCCATTTTTGTTAACCCAATTCGTCAAAAGAATTTCCAAAGTCCAATAAGTCTTTAATTGGGCATCCAAAGATGACTATATATCAGCCCTATTCTGCATGTGTTATGCTGTAGAAATGATAAAGCATTGAGCATCAAAAAGTGAACTTTAAGATTGCTTTTTCTTCAAGTGCATCAGTTGTCTAAAAAAACTACAAAAATATGTGTTTTAGTGTATAAAATTATCAAATTGTCAAATTTATCTTAGCATCATTTAACAGAACAAAATTTTTAAAAAAATCCAAAATTTGTATTCAAACACTCAAAATTTGCATGACTTGCTAGTTTAAAAATGCTAAAGATAACTCTATATTCTAGAGTTATCATTCGTACCATGGCCTACAGGAGTGGTTACAACTTCAAGCCTTTTATATTAGGCTAGATTGAACTTGCATTCTAGTCTTGATGGAGTTTCTGCGGGGGTGTTCATGTCAAAGATGCCTGTTGAAGCTTGCTAACTCGTCGAGGATTACAATGATTTTGTATATGTGGCCAGTGGAACGATTCATATATTGGGCCAAGCAATCGATCGTGAATGCGGTCGGTAGTGAGGATAAGTACCAACAAGTCCTTGGAAGGTCAACCAATTCGAGATGAGTTCGACAAGATCACAAGCTACAAACCCACCCTTTTTAATCAATTCTCACGTAGGTAATGAAGGTGAAGGCACACATTAGGGAGGCATGAATGAGAACAATGAGGTTAATTATGTGGGAAATAAAGAATACAACCCATACTCCAACACCTTCAATCCGGGGTGGCATAACCATCCCAACCTTAGGTGGGGAAGGAACCTAGGAGGTCCCTCAAATCAATGAGTCCAAAACTTCCATACCCCTCAACCTAATCCTCCATACCAACTTCAACAACCTTATAGGCCACCGCAAGAGGCTGAGAGAAAGCCAACCTATAATAGCGACCCTCCGATGCCCATCCGAGTGAGTGCGTTAGAGGAAAATATGCATACCTTGCAAGCCAATGTGTGTCAAGTACATGGTCAATTAGACCAAATGTTCCAATGGATGCAAACCAGCACCCCCTTTAACATACGAAGCAATACTAAGACAAATCTAAAATGGGAAGGAAAATGGCACGCAAAGGCCATAACCTTTAGATCGAGAGTGGTGATTAAAGATCATATTAGTTTGGTGAGTGGTGAAGAGGAATAAGAGAAGGATGATAGTACCCACACTACCAGTATTATAGATAAAGTACAAGAGGAAGTAGAATCTGAGCCAACTAAAAGTTAAGATAAGCCTATTTGACCCCCTAGTTAAGGATCGAGTCCCTTTCTATCTCGTTTAGAAGAGCAAAAAAAGAAAGAAAATAAGAAGTTTTTAGACTTCCTCAACATGTTTAAAACCTTGTATGTCAACCTCCCTTTGTTGGAATTACTAGAGAAGATGCCTAAGTATACAAAATTACTTAGAGATGTAATATCTCGAAGGAAGAAAATAGGGCAAGGAGATCACATAGCTCTCAATGCTGAATATAGTGCAGTGGTGTCCCACAAGGTGCCTGTAACACCCCTAACTTGTCTCCATCATCGGATTAGGATTACGGAGCATTACTGTACAATCAGAAAAATAATTCATTTAATGATAATTATATAAAACTCATTATAAAATTAGCAAACATATACGTTTGGGCCTAAAACTGAGTCTTTGAGGCCTTAAAAATAGTTTAGAAACAATTCAGGACTAATTTGAAACAAATTAGAAAATTTGGGAAAAAGTTGAAAACTTTGAAAATAGGGGTCACACGGCTGTGTGGCCAGGTTGTGTGACATAGCCCAGACCATGTGGTTTGAACAAAAGGACACACAACCGTATCCCAGCCCGTGTCTTAAATCTTGTAACTCACTGAGCTAGATCACACAACCGTGTCGCAGGCCATATGCCAGATCGTTTAACTCTCTGACTTGTGACACATGGCCATGTCGCAGGCTGTGTGCTAGACCGTGTTACTCACTAACTTCAAATAATAAGTGACACACAACCGTGTAACCAGGCCGTGTGACAGCCCGTGTCCCAGGCCATGTGCTTCACAATTTGACCCTAAAAACAAGCCATTTTAAGACCAAAACTTGTCCAATCATCCACTCTATTTGTGCATACATTCAATAGACCTAAACACCTGTCAAACACATATAAACACACCAATTCAATCAACCTATTTCACCTAACCAATATGTCATTCAAAGGCACCACATTTATACCAAAACAACTTTAATCAAAACAAGGTTATAATGCCACATCTCAAGCACAAAACATAGTCAATTTGACATCAATTATAACCTTTCACTTTTCATAATAAACATATCAAAAGGACCATATATTACAAAATAATTAAAAATAACCAAAAGTCATAAACATCCCAAAGCATGATAAGCCCATCAAACAAAAATATATACTCCAAAAGCATATTCATACCAAATTGATCATTAACACTTTCAAACTACCATTATTTAAGTCCTATACATGCCATTTATAACATTGGCCAAAAGAACTCAAAAACTATCGAAGTGTTTGCTGGATAATGTGATAGATCTCTGACAAGCTTCCAATCGATTGGGCTTTCGATAATCTACAAACAAAGGAGAAAAACAACGTAAGCAACTATTGCTTAGTGAGCTCGTATAAACTCAAACATAACTTACCATTCTTAAGCTCAATTTATAAAATATGCATAACATATTTACCATAATCATAAGCTTAATACAATCCTATAAATATCACCAAACTCACAAATTAGTAGGCTCATGTATAATGCATATAGAAAATCAACCATTTCACAAATGAACCGTCATGAACATAACATTCATCACATAATCATTTAGTTCCCTTCAATTCATTTGCATTCATCCAAATTTACCTTTCATAAGTTTATGAGCAATTATCCATTTGAACACATGCCTTGCCAATTATCTTTACTTACCCGTTGAACCATCTAGAATTTCATTGGATACCCGAGAATGCTCACACATAGTGTGTCTTTCTATATAATCGTAACCTTTCCTTTTCAATAGTGCTCACACAAGCTGTGAAATGGGCCTACTCACATGAGCTGTGGGTTGAAATGTTAGCTACAAGATGCTGCTCACACGAGTTGTGGAGAATCCACAACAAATGCAAGACCTCATCCACCGGTAGGACATTCAAGACCAGCACCCGAAACATGAAATCCCTAATGACATGTCATTCGTATCCTAATAATTCTTAAGGTTCAAACGGGATTATTTATCCATCAATTAATCAAAACATTTATATATTCATATAATCAATTCAGTTTATACTAACATAATATAACAGATAATCAATCAAATCATCATTAATAAGATTATAATTCATACGAACTTACCTCGGCAACTATGGTTGCAATAACAAAGTTAAAGTCTAGTCCAAAGCTTTAGCTTTTCCCCGATTTAAGTCTAATTGTTAATTATCTTAATCTAAATAGATAATTTCATTAAATTAAATATCCAATTCAATCTATAATTCATATTATCATAAAATTACAAAATTACCCCTCATATTTTATCTTTTTCACAACTTAGTCCTTATACTATTACTTGAAATTTAACCATTTTAACCTAAACCCAAGTTAACCTATTCTTCTCTAAGCTTAAATAATCTACATTTTTCCATTATTTCACAAGATATACATGGAATTTGTCACATAAATAAATTAATCCCTAAACCTTAAATTTACTAAAATTCACTTAACAAAACATGTTCATATAACAACCAAGTTTAATAATCTATCAATTAACATCACAAATTCATAAATGTCATTCCTAACATATCACTTACCCTTTAACATTTTTACAAATTGACCCCCTGGCTAGCTAGATTAAGCTAATACGAGCTCAAAAACATAAAAACCAATAAAAACGAGCATCAAATACATACCATGCACAAGAACTAAGCTTTTGCCAAAGCTTTAGATGGGTAGCAATGGAGAATCAACTTTGAAACATCCAAATGAAGAAGATGATGATTTTAACTTAATTTATTTTATGTTCATTTACTAATTTACCATCTTACCCTTATTATTAATTTAAAATTTCAATAAAACCTTGACCATAACTATCCACTAACATAATATATGGTATATTCACCCACTAAGTCCATTTAATTACCCTGTTAAAGCTAGTTACTCTACTTAACTAAAAGAACTCGACTTTTACACATTTTTCAATTTAGTCCTTTCTACCTAATTAACCATTTAAACTTCAAAATTTCTAAACAAAAATTTACTACTACCTTAAATTAACTATATAGACATTAAATAAACATTAAAATATTTATTCCCTCATTGGAATTGTGGTCCCAAAACCACTGTTCTCGACACCACATCTAGAGCTACTATAGATGTTGGGAGAGGAAAGTTTACTATGAACTTAGATGGGGAGGTCGAATTCTTTCGATGTGTCAGTCCTGATCCTAAAACCAGAGAGGTTTTAGCTTATTCGGGTCAATTTTAAGGCATTGGTTTATTGTATGACCATGCTGGTGATGATGGGAGATGTTTTAAGTGGTGTGTGTTTGCAGGTTCTCGAGCAAAGATGCAAGGCATATAAGTGAAGAAAAAGAGGTGTCGTAGCGAGGTAATCTGTGAATCAATTTGTAGGGCTCAAATATTGAGGCACCTGCTGGTAATCGGTGACTTATCGCCCAAAGATTGCTTTTTAACTTGTTGCATGTGGTAATTCAAACTTAATTTGTACATATTTAAATTATCAAGCATGGTCTCATTTTATTTTTCTTGATTAGATTAAGATTTAAATTTGTGTCAATTCATTTTTAAACTTAGTAGATTAGATTTTGGATAATTGGGAGGGAAAATGACAATTTTGTAGGTGTTTGTGGCACCTTTACAATGGAATTGCGATATCAAATGTGGGATATCGCGATACCCTTAATAGTTTCAAGGGTGGCCAAAAATTAATTGGGTATCACTATACCAAGCCCTTAATATCATGATACCCTTGAAATTTTAAAAGTCAAGTTTTGGTAAAAACGCACAGTGGTCCTCAGTATCATGATACCTAAAACAGTTTCAAAATAGGGGTCCAAAAATTAGGGCGTATCGCAATATCCACCTTTGGATATCATGATGTCCATGTCGGGTCAAGCGATACCCAGCTATCTTATAGTAATCCACATGTTTGGATGCTTTTAAGCCTCCAAAAATCCCTTCATGTCCCCTAAACACTCCCCTATTCCCTCATTTTTCCTCACAAATGTTCTTTAACTCTTAAATCTCTTTCAATTTTTTCTATTTTGCTCTGTTTTGTTATTTTTCTTCCTATTTGCAGGTATTGTTGCTTTTTATTTTGGGAACATCGAAGAAACAACATTTCAACCCACTTTGCCATCATTACTAACAACGATTTACAGTTTAAAGTTCCTTTCTTCCTTTACTTTTGCAAAGTTTTTTGTTATTTTTTTAATTTTCTTATTTTATTCTACTTTAGTTTCATTTTGTTGTTATTGGATTGTGGCTAGTTGGTTAGTATTGTTGTTAATTAGTTTGCATTCAGAAAATAGTAAATATGTTACCTAGACCATCGAAGAGGACACGATCCTGACTGGAACCACCTCCGTTGACAGAGTATGTTCTGGGAAAATTTAAATCGAAAGAGGTCGAAGCCTTTTTCCTCACTATTTAAGGACGAGTGTTCATCCTTAAAAAAAGTTTCGACCTAACTCATCTCATTGTGAAGAAATTTGGGATCACATCCACTTCCATTGTTAGATGAACTTTTCTTTATTACCAATAACACCTGCCATTATATCAGTACTTTTGGAGTTCTACTCCAATTTAAATTTTTTTGAAAAAAATACAGTGTATGTTTGAAAAAAAAGTTGACATTTCCCCTTAGGCCATTAGTGACTATTGTGGTGTCCCTCATTAAACAACTGAACTATTTTTCTTTTGGACTTGATTTTTATTTTTGTTTTTATTATTTATGTTTTTTTTTGTGTGTTTGTGTATTTTTGTGTAAACATTCCATTCAAAAGTTACACAACTTATTGAAGCTTCAACGAAAATGTTTATGACCTGAGCTAGTCTGACGCTTCGCTCCTTCTAAAGAAGTTCGATAACCTCTTAACCTTTAGTTTGGAGAACACTTTGAGGACAATGTGTAATTTAAGTGCGTGTGTGTGTGTTTGGGGGGTGCACACAGTTCTAGTTTCTTTGTTTTGTTTGTTTGGTGTGTTTATTTTCACTTTTTGTCTTATTTTTCCAAATTTTCAAAAAATGTCCAAAAATATTTTTCTTTTATTTCCTTAATTTTTGTTGTTGTTTTCATTGTGCTTGGACAATAATTTGGCAATAGGACGTTGGTTGTACATATTGAATTTGCATAATAGATTAGAGGCAATAACTTTTAATGAAAATGTATAAAGTGTGTTATAGGATGAATGAAATGTGTGGATACTTGTAGATAAATAAATTGAATTGTTAATTGTTCATTTTAGTAAATGTATGCATGATAGAAGTTGTGTTTTGTGAATAATTTAGGAAAGACCTTACCTCTTGCTATATAGAATTATTTCCTGTACTTTGAGCCTTAAGTACGCTTTTCTTGATAAGCCTTAAATCTTAAAGCCTTGAGCCTAAACAAGTCAATAACTCAATCCTTCGTTGCCCCTAATGCTAAAATGCACTATGTAATGGACATCGAGCCATGGACATTAAGGGATAGGTAGAGACATTACGGTGGCTTCAAGTGTGATAAAAAGGAAAAATTAGAGACTACGCGATATAGTACATATAAAACCTTTCTAAGTTGAGTTATAAAAACAAAGACAAAAATAGAAATGTTGAGTGAATAAAAGCAAGGTACGGGTTAAAAGCATTGTGAGTGGAAGAGTGCAAAAAGTAAAAAGAGCTTTAATGAAATCAAAGTCGAGCTCAGAAAGAAAATCTTTCAAGTCATAATGTATTAACACTTGCTAGTTTTGTATGTGTCGATATTGGGTACTATCTTCTAATATATTGGAGAAATAAAGTAGGCGAGAAAAGGAGAAATAAGGAGGCGAGCTTATGAATAAATTGGGGGAAAATGGAAAACAATGACATGTGCTTAACCATTTCTAGTGCTTGAAACTATTTTGATCTGCCTTTTGTTTGAACTCCAAACTATCCTAAGCCACCGAACTTTACAATCCTAGAAGACCTTTGGGACTCAGGAAATTCACTATCACAATGATTCTTGAATCACTTGCATTCATCCGGATGAGCACGACCAATTCATTTTACATATCTATAAGCTATCCATGTAATTCATTTTTGATGGATAGCATTTATACATACATTCACTTTAATTGTCTCTATATTTGTTAGCACTTAAGTTATTGAAATAATTATGTTTGCATTGAGGATGCTCGAGTTAGCTAAATATCACTCTTAAGTTACATGTGAGGTAGTTCTCGTACAAATTCTCATTTTACCACTATGTGACCTAATTGCCTGATTTAGTCCAAAGGGGTCGTCTTTTGCATGTTCGGTGTGTTTCTTTGAGTATAATAAAAGACTTAAGTGTGGGAAAGTTTGGTCTGTCATAATTTGATATGTCAAATTAGGCTCATCGTGTCACTTAACTAGCTTATTTTAAGCAATTTAAGGTTCTTTTTTTTATTATTTTAGCTTAATTTTAGTTCTTACAATTAAATAAGTTTAAATGTGTCTTTTTACTTATTTTGAGACCCAAATTGGCCAATTGTGCCATTCGGAGCCCTAACATCTGATTGAGTGATGTAGGTACTCGACGGTGACCTGAAATTGTGCAAAAACATCACCGAAGAATGGGCTATCACGACATTGTGGCATGGATATCGCAACACCTCCTACAGTGGTATTGCGATATCCACTTTGGGTATCGAGATATCCACCTTCCAATGTGCACCTTATTTCAAGACTAATTATGTTGTTGCAATATCCTACCTTAGGTATCGCAATATCCATTTCGTGAATGGGACAAAAAATGATGCCAAGGGTAGTCTTTGTCCAACTAAAACACCAATCAGATTTTGGTCATAAAATGGGGTTAGATTTTGCTGCTAAAAATAACCAACTTTGGCTGAGGAGAGAGGGACACAACTTGTAGGCTTAGTTTTTCTTTAGTTTTTCTTAGGTTTTCTTATTCATTTCTAGGGTTTTTATTTTTCATCTTCCTTAGCTGTAGAGTTTATTTTTCTTCAAATTTCTTCTTGTTCTTGCTGCTCTTTAAGTTAGTTATCATTGTAGCTAGGGTTTATTTGCACTTTTAGTCCATTTCCTTTGCTTGTAATGACATTTCAACCTTTAGCTTAATGTATTTCAATTTCCTTTAGTTTTGTTGTTAAAAGCTTTACCTTTTATGCTTCTTGTTCTTCATTTTACTGTTGAATGCTCATTTTTACTTTTCTTTTAAGTTTTCTAGATTAAAAATCCAAACTTTCATATTTTTCTTAAACTTTGTATTAATGGCTATCATTTCCTTTTAGTTCATGTTTATTAGCTTAGTTTTTAGTATGGGTAACAAAACTCTAAGGGGGTTGGTTGATGGAGATGTGGGTAAGCTAATTTTTGGATGATGAACTAAGTTGTAATAAACTGAACTAAATTGAATAAACCTAAAAACTTAGGATTGACGCCCCTAAAGGAATATCTAGGCAAGTGAGGCCGAGAGGTATTCTTGTTGAGCACCAATTCATTAGTTCCAGGTTAACCGATGAGATCAAAAAAGAATCTAGACTAATTTGTTTAATTTGGTAAAGTTGAGATAGTAAAGTAAAACGGAACCACTTTAGAAGTTTAAGCAACTTAGATACCTAATTCGAGGATTGGTGAACCATATTGAAATAGATCAACCACCGTTTGTTATTTCATTGGTTAATTTAGTAACTTCGCATATTTTACAATTTAGTCATTGCGTTAATTAGTTCGTAAATTAGTATAATTATTTTTTACTTTATGGCTTGTCGCACTATAATGTTTGACAATTAGTTGGTTAGACTCGTTATTGTGCATGTGTGTAGCTAGAATTTGCTCAATCGTCGACTCTCTTGGGTTTGATCCTTGGAGTACTCTGTACCCTATTGTACAATTATATTACAAATGACCTATCACACTTCCACACACCGCAAGTAATATTTTATTCGATTGCTATCTTTAATTGTTGATTCCCTCCCATCATTTGCGATGGCAACGAGAGGGAGGTCAAGTGGTATAATGTGGTATTAGTATCATGGGTTCTAGGTTTAAGCCTTTACATCAACATTAGTATTTTTTTTTTCCTTTCTTCTCTATAATAGAAGTTGATTTATAATTTTCTTGACACAACCTATTAGACTTTATTGGTAGACGAATGGTTAATGAAGGTTGTAGAAAAGATTCTTGGGATCAATTCTTATTAAGAACATTTTTATAAAACAATAGGTGTAATACCCAATTTTAGCCCGGGCTCACAAAAAAATAATAAACCCAAAATAATAAAACAAAATCTAAGTCCAGTAATATCATTTGGCCCGATCGGAATGGCCCATTACTTGAAAAGGTTGAAGGTCCATCTACAAGCTTATGGAAACATAATCTTCAAGGATATGCAATCTTAGATATGATATGCAATCTTAGATATGATATATGCAATCTTAGATATGATATGCAATCTTAGAAGATATGATTTTGTAATCTTAGAGATTTAATTTGTAGATACACTTTAATCTTAGCCGTTGATGTAATTGATCTGTACTGTTGGATTTGGGGAGGCTCAACTATAAATAGAGGCCTCTCCCTTCATTGTAAAACACTTGAGTTGGGAGTAATAATAATTATTAAGAGTATTCACTCAAATTTCTCTCTCTCTTTCGTTCTTATTTTCTTTGGCTTGTTCTTATTTTGTTGATTTGTGTATAATTTATTTATTGATTTGTATATTGTTGATTTCAAATATCTTTTTCCCTTATCATTCATTTTCAAATTCATTATTTTCAAATTTGTTCACATTTTATTTTGCCTTATATTTTTTTTATTTTGAATTCATTGGTCTTTGATTATTGATGCTATTTAATCCTCTATTTGTTATTTTATTTTTTATTAAATTAATTATTTAATATTATTAACACTATTATGTGGCATCATTAATCTTGTATCATTATTATTTAATTTTTTATATGCCTTTAAATTTCAAATTTTGTTATATATATGCATGTATACATACATACGTTTTATAATATATTCATATACGTACACATTTTTTATTTTTATAAATATATACACACATACTTTTATATGTTTTCTATGTTTCATAATTTATACATACTTATACATATATATATATATATATATATATATATATATTTATATATATATATATATATGTATATATATATATATATATATATATATATATATATATTTATAATCACACACATATATATTTTTCTTATATGTACATATATATATTTTATATTTTATAATTTTATATATTTTCTTTGTTATTATTATTATTGCTTTACTTGATGTTTATTTATTTATTTATTCACATGACCATTATTATCATTATTATATTCTTTAAATGCTTCGATTTTATTTGTTTATTTATTAGATATTGTGTATACATGATTGATTTGTTTTTTTATTTATTTTCATTATTATTATTATTATTATATTTTTTTTTTTTTTGTTCTTGATCATGCTATTTATATTTACATTATCACAATTGTTACTTCATTATATAATTTTTTCCCAAATTCGTATAAAGAGAAATTTTGAAAAATAAAGGCAATACTCGGTATTTGGAATCTTCGAGAGGATTGATCCCTAACGTATTGGGCTCCAACTCTTTCGTTGAATCTGAATAATCGAGAATGCTCTTTAATCAAAACATAAATAAAAAGCTCATTATCGAGAATTCAATACGTTGTGTCCTAACGCATTGGATATGGCATGTTGTTTTCTCGAGATGAGGATTTTTTTTTCTAAATATAATAAAGGTAATATTCAATGTTTAGAATTTTGAGAAATTGTGCCCTAACGTATTGGGCTGCGATTTCTTCATCTGACTTAAACAATTGAATATCCTTTTAAATTTTATTGCACGAATTTTTTTGGACAAGCTCGTTTTTGAGGAAGTGAAATATCATACCCTAACTCATTGGGTGTGACATTTTCTCTTTTCAAAATGAGAGGGTCTTATCGAGTAACTTGTTTTATATAAGTTTTTAAATAAAAAAAAACAAAAGATCGTATTTTAAATCTCTTCAAAGTTTTCAATATTCGACATTAAGACATTAATTAATTAACTAGGTACCAATTTTGGGCGTTACGAGGGTGCTAATCCTTCCTCGTACGTAACCAACTCCCGAACCCGTTTTTCTAAATTTCGTGGACTAAAATCGTTGTTTTAATAAAGTCAAATCGCTTATTAAAAATAACCACTTTTTGAGGTGACCTGATCACACCTAAATAAAAAGGATCGGTGGCGACTCCCATTTTTATTTTTTCCAAAATCCAAGTCGACCTAGTTTTTCAAAATAAAAATGGTTTCGACAACTTGGCGACTCCGCTGGGGATAAACACGAGAGTCAAGCCACAAGTTGATTACTTTTTGTCTTTTTGTCAAAAATCAAAAACTTGGTTTAAATATACGATCCTTTCGTTGCATTTTCATTCGTCTTTATTACGATTTTCATCATTATGATTTATAATCGCTGTGTTAGTTTTAAGTTTGGATATATTTCTGCGCATTGCATTGCATGACCACTCGGTCATACCTTTTTAAGTGGGAGTGGGAAACTACGTCTTCGTGAGGTTTTCACCTCTGCATAGGATAGTGGATCACTTTCGGGACACATCCATACCTATGTCTTCGTGAGATTTTCATCTCCGCATGGCCATAGGGAAATGTATTCCCCTGAACTGAACTTGGTCCGTATGAGCCTATAATGGGTGAGGATCGAGGAATCTGCTGGTTCAGGTACCTTTACCTTAGAGCCAAACTACATATAGTGAACCCTAGTTGCCCACCTTAATAATAATTACACCAAACCCTAGTGGTTTCCCGAGTAGATGCTCAATTTGTTTCTTTCTTGCTTGCTTTTGTTTTGCACTAACCTGTTTCGTTTTGTTATGGTTATGATTGCATTGCATTTTCATCATAGAAAAGAGGTGTTGATTCACGTTCAGTATCTAAATAGATAGCTTGTCATAAGAAAACGGATTTCTTGATAAAGTGGGAGATAATACGGTCGTCTAAATATAGTCCGAGAAAACGTAACGAGAGAAAGATGATGGTCTAAGGGAGGACTACACAACTTTGCTTCGTTGCCTGAGGATTCAAGTTGATAAAGATTATCCGAGAGTCGTCAACCTCCCGACCTTTTAAAGAGAAGCCAACGAGCATCACGAGGATGAATGAGCAGTAATTCGCGGCCCGGATCAAGCAAAAAAGGAGATAGAAGAGACACCTTTTTGGAAAGTTTACGAGATTTTAACATCCGGATATGAAGAAAGGGATTGATGTCTTCACCTGGAGTATGAGGGCAAGGCCGTATAAATATCCATTTTATGTAAAGAGATTTGTTTTCTAGAAAAGTTGTTCTAATAGAATTGAATCAGAATCAACGCCTCTATTCTTTTGCATTCATGGCATTCATTGCATTCATGCATTAGCTTTGCATTGCATCATATACATTAAATCTCACAAAATGAACCTGAAATTTTGGCAGTTATCCTAGAATATCGGTACACGAGGAAAAAACAAAGTAATGGACCAAAGATTGGAAAGACTTGAACAACTCCAAAGGGAGAGGTAGGACCAGCTACTGCTGCAAGAGCGTTAGCTAAGGTCCAACAAAATATGATGGACAATAAAAAATGAAGTTCTGTGAAGGAGTTAAAAGAAAAGTTCACATCAATGTCATACATGAAAACAACTAAAAAGGGACCTTTTTAGACATCTACCCTTATAAACTTGGGAGTGTTCTGAATAATCAGACTGCAGAAGAAATCCCTATAGTATTTAGAGCTTACTTAGAGTAATATTCAGAACACACTTGTTGCTTTCAGCCTAGAGGCAATAAGAACATCATTATTTTTGATAATTTATTCATTACGAGCTATGCTCTCAAATCAATTCTATTTTATCCATCGTTTTATTCTTTTTGCAAG
Source organism: Gossypium turneri (assembly GCA_008044935.1). Lineage (NCBI taxonomy): Eukaryota > Viridiplantae > Streptophyta > Magnoliopsida > Malvales > Malvaceae > Gossypium > Gossypium turneri. The sequence goes on from CP032583.1 coordinate 18,977,335, forward strand.
TGTGTTGCATTAGAATAATAATTAATGGACTAATAAAGACTTTCACAAGGGAAGTTTTACGTATTACTCTAGAAGTTTCTAAATAATATGGGAACCTGAAACATGACTGTTGTTTAGAACGCACCAAGTTTAAAGGTTGGAAATTTGAGAAGGAAGAGTCTAAATTAAGACTTTCTCTTTGGATTTTTTTGACAAAAACATTGATTGAACAACATGACAAGATGTCAGTTTGGTGACAAAGCTTAAATGAACAAGCAAGCAATGATCACCAAGCAACAACAAGGGGTTCCCCAAAGAAGAGAATACTTTATTTGTGCATAGGCATTTGGTATGACACCCTGTGAATGGTGTAAAGGACCAAAGAGTTTCACATTCTGTATCCTTGAATTGTGATAGTAAAGGATTGAGAAAATGTCATATCTTTCTACCTTTGGGTTACAGTGGGAGGAAGATGGTACGAATTTTATGTCCTAGTGGATTGAATTTGGAGGATTACAGTGGGGGCAATCTGTGAGTATTTCTTTGGAAATACCAACCGAATAAGATGGCATTCTGACGTATCAGCGATAAAGCCCTAATGAACAGCGAGCAATGACAACCTAAGCGATAAAGAAAGATCATTCTCGAAATGACATTCTGCAAACATCATTCATACGCGTCTAGTTAGGAGCATTTGATTCATTCTGATCATGACATCCTAATCACTAGGCATAATTAGGTTCATAAATTAAATTATACAGGTTATGTTCCCTAGAGAACAAACCGATGAAACTTCAGCCTTTTCTTTGAGCATCAGTGGAGTAGGTTGAAAATAGCAGATCTTGTCTTCCTGTATTGGCAGTGAAGTAGATCGAAGATACTAGCCTTGTCTCCCTAAGCAGCAGTGGAGTAGGTTGAAGATGGCAGATCTTGCCTTCCTGTACTGGCAGCGAAGCATATCGAAGACACCAGTCTTATCGCCTTGACGTTGCAATTGAATAGATTGAAGCCACAACGACGAATCTTACTTCCCTGGCGTTGTAGCGGAGTAGATTGAAGCTACGACGGTGAATCTTATCTCCCTGGCATTAAGGCTTGGATTAGCTAAAGTGGTGCGGATTGAAGCTGTGGGCAGCGAATCCTATCTCTTTGGCATTACAGTGGAATAGATTGAAGCCACAACGGCGAATCTTACTCCCCTGGCGGTGTAGTGGAACAGATTAAAGCCACGACGGCGGATCTTGTTTCCCCGACATTGCAAATAAAAAGATTGAAGGCGCAAACGGTGAATCTTACTTCCTTAGCAGTGCAGTGGAACAGATCGAAGCTACAACGGCGAATCTGATTTCCCCGACATTGCAATTAAAAAGGTTGAAGCCACAACGGCGAATCTTACTTTCTTAAAGGTGCAGTGGAACAGATTGAAGCTACGACGGTGAATCTGATTTCCCCGATATTGTAATTAAAAAGATTGAAGCCACAACGGCGAATCTTACTTCCCTGGCGATGTAGTGGAAAAGATTGAAGCTGCGACGGCGAATCTGATTTTCCCGACATTGCAATTAAAAAGATTGAAGCCATAACGGCGAATCTTATTTCCCTGGCAGTGTAGTGGAATGGATCGAAGCTACGACGGCGAATCTTGTTTCCCCGACATTGCAGTTAAACAGATTGAAGATGACGAATCTTATCTTCCTGAAGATGCAGCGGAGCAGATTAAAGCCAATAATCCTATCTCCCTGAAGTTGCAGTGGAGTGGATTAAAATAATAGATCTTATATCTCTGAAGTTGCAGTAGAGTAGATCGCATTAGGTCTTATCTCTCTAAGGTTGTAGCGGAGCAGACTGAGTAAGTAGGGCTTATCCCCCTGAGGTTGCAGTGAGGTAGACTGAAAATGGCAGATCTTATCTCTCCGAGGTTGCAGTGGAGCAGATTAAAGCCAATAATTCTATTTTCCTGAAGTTACAGTGGAGCGGATTAAAATAATAGATCTTATCTCTCTGAAGTTGCAGTAGAGTGGATCGCATTAGGTCTTATCTCCCTGAGGTTGCAGCGGAGCAGACTGAATAAGTAGGTCTTATCCCCCTGAGGTTGCAGTGAGGCAGACTGAAAATGGCGGATCTTATCTCCCTGAGGGTGCAGTGGAGCAGATTAAAGCCAATAATCCTATTTCCCTAAAGTTGCAGTGGAGCAGATTAAAATAATAGATCTTATCTCTTTGAAGTTGTAGTAGAGTAGATCGCATTAGGTCTTATCTCTCTAAGGTTGTAGCGGAGCAGACTGAGTAAGCAGGTCTTATCCCCCTGAAGTTGCAATAGGGCAGACTGAAGATGGTTGATCTTATCTCCCTAAAGTTGCAGTGGAGCAGATTAAAGCCAATAATCCCATCTCCCTGAAGTTGTAGTGGAGCGGATTAAAATGATAGATCTTATCGATCTTATCTCCCTAAAGTTGCAGTGGAGCAGATTAAAGCCAATAATCCCATCTCCCTGAAGTTGTAGTGGAGCGGATTAAAATGATAGATCTTATCTCTCTAAAGTTGCAGTAGAGCAGGTCGCATTAGACTTTTCTCTGAAGTTGCAGCAGAACAAGTTGAAGTTACAAATCTTATCTCCCTGAGTTGCAGTGGAGCAAACTGAAGATAGCAAATTTTGTTCTCTTGAGAAGTTACAAGATATAAATCCAATCTCCCTGATATTGTAGTGGAGGGGATCGAAGCACCAATTCCTATACCTCTGAAGATGCAGTAGGATGGAATGTGGCTGCTTGAAGAAGAAGAGCACCAAGGTCCAGCGTGACCGGGCAAAAATTGGCCATTTCTAAAGTCTTTGCTCCGTTCCTGTTACACGAGAATGAGCAAAGAGGGGCAGCTGTAATACCCAATTTTAGCCCGGGCTCACAAAAAAATAATAAACCCAAATAATAAAACAAAATCTAAGTCCAGTAATATCATTTGGCCCGATCGGAATGGCCCATTACTTGAAAAGGTTGAAGGTCCATCTACAAGCTTATGGAAACATAATCTTCAAGGATATGCAATCTTAGATATGATATGCAATCTTAGATATGATATATGCAATCTTAGATATGATATGCAATCTTAGAAGATATGATTTTGTAATCTTAGAGATTTAATTTGTAGATACACTTTAATCTTAGCCGTTGATGTAATTGATCTGTACCGTTGGATTTGGGGAGGCTCAACTATAAATAGAGGCCTCTCCCTTCATTGTAAAACACTTGAGTTTGGAGTAATAATAATTATTAAAAGTATTCACTCAAATTTCTCTCTCTCTTCCGTTCTTATTTTCTTTGGCTTGTTCTTATTTTGTTGATTTGTGTATAATTTATTTATTGATTTGTATATTGTTGATTTCAAATCTTTTTTTCCCTTATTATTCATTTTCAAATTCATTATTTTCAAATTTGTTCACATTTTATTTTGCTTTATATTTTTTTATTTTGAATTCATTGGTCTTTGATTATTGATGCTATTTAATCCTCTATTGTTATTTTAGTTTTTTTATTAAATTAATTATTTTAATATTATTAACACTATTATGTGGCATCATTAATCTTGTATCATTATTATTTAATTTTTATATGCCTTTAAATTTCAAATTTTGTTATATATATGCATGTATACATACATACGTTTTATAATATATACATATACGTACACATTTTTAATTTTATAAATATATACACACATACTTTTATATGTTTCTATGTTTCATAATTTTATATACATACTTATATATATATATCTATATATATATATATATTTATAATTCACACACATATATATTTTTCTTATATGTACATTAGACCTGTCCATGGGCCGGGCCGGGCCCACAAAAAATTTTCAGCCCATTTACCAGGCCCGGGCCCGGCCCGGCCTGAAATTTGGGCCTAAGATTTTGCCCAAGCTAGGCCCGAAGAAAAAATATGAGGCCCGAGCCCGGCCCGACCCGTTTTAATTAAAATTAAAATTATTTTTAATAAAATTAAAACTAATTGTTATTAAAATTAATTGTTAGTAAAATTATCAAATTATTAATTGTTAATTGTATTAATTGTTGTAATAAAATCTAACATTTGATTAGTAAATTTATCAAATTATTAATTGTATTAATTGTATTAATTGTTGTAATAAAATCTAACATTTGATTAGTAAATTTATCAAATTATTAATTGTATTAATTGTATTAATTGTTGTAACAAAATCTAACATTTGATTAGTAAAACAAACTTGATGTTTTTATTATTATTATTTTGTAACACTAGTCAAGGAAATGAAAGTAAATAAACTTAAAATAAAAAACTATTATATTTTAAAAATATAAAAAAATATATATATTTAATATTTTTCGGGCCGAGCCCGGGCCAAAAAAATCTTGCCCGAGGCCCAGCCCGTTTTTTAAACGGGCCTAAATTTTTGCCCAAGCCCATATTTCGGGCCTATATTTTTACCCGAACCCTCCCATATTTCGGGCGGGCCATCGGGCCGGCCAGGCCGCCCGGCCAATGGACAGGTCTAATGTACATATATATATTTTTATATTTTATAATTTTTATCTATTTTCTTTGGTATTATTATTGCTTTACTTGATGTTTATTTATTTATTTATTCACATGACCATTATTATCATTATTATATTCTTTAAATGCTTCGATTTTATTTGTTTATTTACTTGATATTGTGTATACATGATTGATTTTTTTATTTATCTTTTCATTATTATTATTATTATTATTTTTGTTCTTGATCATGCTATTTATATTTACATTATCACAATTGTTACTCCATTATATAATTCTTTCCCAAATTCGTATAGAGAGAAAATTTTGAAAAATAAAGGCAATACTCGGTATTTGGAATCTTCGAGAGGATTGAGCCCTAACGTATTGGGTTCCAACTCTTTCGTTGAATCTGAATAATCGAGAATGCTCTTTAATCAAAACATAAATAAAAAGCTCATTATCGAGAATTCAATACGTTGTGTCCTAACGCATTGGATATGACACGTTATTTTCTCGAGATGAGGATTTTTTTTCTAAATATAATAAAGGTAATATTCAATGTTTAGAATTTTGTGAAATTGTGCCCTAACGTATTGGGCTGCGATTTCTTCATCTGACTTAAACAATTGAATATCCTTTTAAATTTTATTGCACGAGTTTTTTTGGACAAGCTCGTTTTTGAGGAAGTGAAATATCATGCCCTAACTCATTGGGTGTGACATTTTCTCTTTTCAAAATGAGAGGGTCTTATCGAGTAACTTGTTTTATATAAGTTTTTTAAATAAAAAAAACAAAAGATCGTATTTTAAATCTCTTCAAAGTTTTCAATTTTCGACATTAAGACATTAATTAATTAACTAGGTACCAATTTTTGGGCGTTACGAGGGTGCTAATTCCTCCACGTACGTAACCGACTCCCGAACCCATTTTTCTAAATTTCGTGGACTAAAATCATTGTTTTAATAAAGTCAAATCGCTTATTAAAAATAACCACTTTTTGAGGTGACCCGATCACACCTAAATAAAAAGGATCGGTGGCGACTCCCATTTTCATTTTTTTCCAAAATCTAAGTCGACCCAGTTTTTCAAAATAAAAATGGTTTCGACAATAGGGGTTCTAGGTTTGACTGGTGATTTTGTTTTTCTTTTGAGATTTATTTTTTTTAGAATGAATGTTTAGAGTTCTCTAAGAAGAATGAAGTTTAAAACAAAATCGTGCTGAAAGAAAAAAGAAAACGATAGAGGAAAAAAAGTAGGAGATTTTATTAATTAAAGAAAGATGAGTACAATTCTTCTCCAAAGTCTATATTTATAAATACAAGAAATATAAATGAAATGAAACTCTACGTCTAATGAATATTAGAGTAGTAGAATACATCAAACTTATCTTGATGTTGATAGACATCCACTTAATAATGAAAAAAATATTCATAACAAAATTGACCATTTCAATGTCCATACAGACTAATTCATTTAACCCTATTAATAATAATAATTATTATTTATCTTATTAAAAAACTAAATATGATGATAAAAAATAGTTATGAAAATATTTCATTAAAAAATATATGAAAGTGTAGTTTTATATTAGAGTAAGGGGAGCATTTCTTAAATATAATAATTATAATTATAATTATAAGCATAAGCATAATTCTAATTTTAGAAAAAAATTAACTTTATAATATTTTATTTATAAAAGAAACAGTTATTCACAAGTTGTCAATTATATAAATATGATATTTATTAATTTAATCGATTATATGACATGTTTCAATGACTCGGTTATAACTAATTGAAGCTAGCAATTAATTAAAATAAATAACACAACAAAACATTAGGTATATGAACGATTTATGCATGAGCTTTCCTTGTAACAACTTGGAATATTTTATTAAGTTAATAGCTTAACTTAAAATGATTTTTAAATGATCTTGTGGATGATTAATTATGATACTAATTAAATTATTTAATTCACTTTATAAATGCATAAATAAATTTAGAGTATGTATAATGATTATTGTTAAAAAAAATTGCAATAGTAAATTACTTTAGTGCCCCAAACAATGTGATATTGTTTTTTTACTTAACAAAACTCAAAATTATTAAAAACCTCCTAATCAAATTGAACCCAACTATAATTATCGTTTTTTTTATATATACCATTTCAGTTTCAAAAATTAAAATTAAATAGAGCGAATTTGAAAATAAAAAGAAATAGGATGCAGTTCCACGTGGGGAAGGGCATCATAGAAATTCATTGTTTTTAAGAAGGGTAGTACTGGCAATACGCTAAAACCAGCTCTCCTCCTCGATAACAGTCGTTTTGGATAGCCCCCCCTTTATTTTCTTCGCTTCCATAGAGAAGGCTAAAGCTGATGATAAGAAAACTCTGAGAGAAATGGCTTCTTCAATTATATCTTTGCAAACCAGGTTAGCTCCCTAGCAATGTTTCTTAATGGTCCTTTTCGGGTATTTGGGCTGAAATATACCTGAGTGTAGGAAGATGGGTTTCCTTGTGAGTTTTCTTTTTCACCCACAACTTTTAGCTAATTATCTTTGTCTTAATGTTGTTTGTTCTTGAAGAATATTGTTTTCGCTTTCAAACTGTTAATGGAGAGGTGTCTTGAAATGGTTTTGTCTTGTTCACTCAAGTTTTAGAGTTGAATGCTCCTGTGTTGTGCAGCTATGGTGCTCTAGAATATGTCTAGGCTAATGGTGGGAATGTTTTTTAATGCAAAGGCGAAAACTTTTGTTGTGCTTTCAAACTTAAAAAGCTAGTACTTTGACTGAATTCTGCTTCTAGGCTTCCTTTGAGGTAGTGCTTAGAATATTAATACAAGGCAACATTTTGTTTTCCAGTATAAGTAAGGATTGTTATTGTTTTTGTAATTTGATGGGATTACTTTCTTCTGGTGTTTCAGCAATTTGAGGTCTGCATTTTTGGGAGAGAAAACTGGGATCTGTGTTTCTAGCATTCCCATAACTCGCGTAAGTTTAGTGAGGAAGGCTATTGAGTGTAAGGAGTCGAGAATCGGGAAGCAGCCAATAACGGTTCCGTCCAATGTGACGATTACTATGGAGGGTCAGGACATAAAAGTAAAAGGTCCTTTGGGAGAAATGGCATTGACGTATCCACGAGAAGTAAAGGTCGATAGGGAGGAATCCGGAGCCCTAAGGGTCAGAAAGTCAGTGGAGACTAGGAGAGCCAACCAAATGCATGGCCTTTTCAGGTAATTGTTCCTACTTGTATGTTTTTCCTGCCTTTATCTAAAAGTTGTTTTCTTCATATCTTATCTCTAACTCTATCTTGATAATCTTGTTTAGTTCTGTTCTGTACATATCCTTGTATGGACCAATTGACTAAAGTGATGCTGGGAATGTTTGCAAATTTACCATGCCAAGACTTACAATCTATGCTCAATAAATTGATATTATCTTCTAATAAAAATGATACTTGGTTGGTTATGCATTTTCTTATGTTTACTGCCAAATGTTAGGAACAAATGTCTGGAACGTCTTTTGATTTTGGCTCAAATAATCTGGTTTTTATCATTTAATATTACTAACTTGTCAAAAATACAGTCAGTGACTCACCTCTGTCCAATAACCATGGTCCTCAGGCAAGTACCATTGTGACTTTATTACATCCGCTCCTCACTCTTGCTCATTAGGCATCTACGTCTATTCATAGTATCACTTGCGTTTTTTTTTTTTTTTTTTTTTAAATCCATAGTGAAACTTTAATCAGATTCTTTACTTGAAGGAATTAATTTGAGACGTTTTCCTCAAGCAACATGGATGCTATTCTGGAGTTGGGTTGAGTTTTGGATCAAGATGTCTTGATTGCCTGCCTTCATAGCAAGCATCACTTGTTTGTTTAAATAACTTGACTCTAGTTTTGGTTCCCTGATCATTCTGGCATGAGATTCATATGCATTTTGTGATGTCCGTCATTCATTTTACTTTATAACAAGTAAACTTGATTTCGGGCTTGCTAGAATGCTCCCTTATATGCCTAATTCCTCATGCAGTTTGTTAGATATCGTTCTGCAATGCTTGTAGTGGTTCTTTAACGACAGTTCATGGATATATAATGTCTAAAATGGTTTGGATCATATCCATGGATGCATACCAGGGTCCCATTTGATACACGTCATTGTTTTGTTGAACGGTTCTCATGTGGGTAGAAATTAAGGTTTTTAAAAGTTAAGAAAGCGGGACTTATGATGCAAAAAAGTTGTCGACTTTGAATGGGAGCCCTTTTTCTTGCATTTTTTGTATGAGATAGAGTAGACACTGCTTGATCCTACTGTAATTTCTACTCATATTTCTCCCTCCATCTTCTAATTTTCTTGTCAACTAGTCATATGATGGAAGTTTCACTTGGAAAGTCCTATAAGCATTATTGATTTATTATTTAATGACGCTTAAATTGTGATTCTACCTAAATGAAATTGCCAGGACTCTTACTGACAATATGGTGGTGGGAGTATCAAAGGGTTTTGAGAAGAGACTTCAACTAATTGGTGTCGGATATCGTGCAACGTTAGAAGGAAAAGACTTGGTGTTGAGTCTTGGGTTTTCCCATCCAGTCAGGATGGCAATCCCTGATGGCATTCAAGTAAAGGTGGAAGAGAACACGAGGATCGTCATAAGTGGATACGACAAAAGTGACGTCGGTCAATTTGCTGCTACCATTAGGAAATGGAGACCTCCAGAACCATATAAAGGAAAGGGTGTGAAATACGCTGATGAGATTGTCAGAAGAAAAGAAGGCAAAGCAGGGAAGAAGAAGTAAATGGTGGCGTGTATTTTGTTTCTCTTATTTTGAACTTTTTGTCTTATGAATCTGGAATGAAACATATTCTCATCTTGCTACTAAAGCGATTTCACCATTAATGAAGATTTCATTCTTTTTGCCTGTTACACATTATTTTCTACCATTTCTAGAAAATGAATCTCGTTTTACTCGGACTCATTTTTCCAAATATACTGGTGTTTGATACCATGTCCATCTGTCATATATTCAGACATGACTATAGTATAAAGATAGGATTATCTGAAGCAGGCTCAGATAAAATTATAAACTTTCAAAGTGCCAAGGCTCAGCCAACTCATTTTGGATCCGCCGCTGATATGAAGATATGAAAAACTTAGAAAATTTTATTATTACCTGTGTTTGACCCTCACTCTAGATGCTGGTAACTCAGCATATAGATAGATATAGTATTTATGAAAGAGAAGCTCAGGTGCCAAGAAAAATAGAAATAGCAGGTACTTTTAGTCAACTGCATGTAGCATGCATGCATGCAGATGCAGCGTTGTTATTTGTTTCAAATAGACTAGCAGATGCTGGATGTTATCAAATTGTATAGGTTTCAACATGGAGATACACTATTAGATTTCCCATAGTTGGGATCAAACTTCCCACACCAAAACGGCCTCTTTTTTATCCTCCCATTTATCCAATCTTTTTCTAGCTTCATCGACCTGCCATTGAATATATAAAAGATTAAAAGAACTATCCAATTTCAGCTAGCAATCAGAAATTGAGTGCTATGTTTGGTTTGATTTTAAATTTGAAAAGGGGGTGTTAGTTGTTACCTCCTTTTTCCAATCGGTGCGAAATGTGACCCGAATCAAGATTAGGGTTGCATGATTGTGCCACTAAGCATACCTGACCATATGCCCTGCAACAATTTCGTGGATCAAATCTTTCAGTGTGTATATATATATATTAAAATTTAAAATAAAATAAAATAAAATAAAAACCGCCCCTAGCTAGACCCATCGTTGGAGAGTCGGTTATTCATACCCCTCCTGGATTAGTTTAGAAGACCTCGTCATTGTTTAGTATATAAATATATGTTTACCGGAGCTCATGAAATGAAAAAATGATTTTTTAAACTATATTTTTCCAAAAAATAAAGTATAAGTAAATAATTTTCTTTTAAAAGGAGTTGGGAGTTATATTAATTCATAATTATCTTTTTAAAAAAGTGAAAATATTAAAAAAGTGGTCAATGTTTTGAAGGAGTGCAATTTAAAAAAAAAAAAAAAACCCTATGTAAATACCTTCACTTTATTACCATACATTTAATGATTATCTAGTTTTTGAGATTTATTTTCTTTGTTTTTTTTACTATTTTTAATCAATATAAAGTCTATAAAAAGTTGAAACCATTAGGAATAAGTCATCAATTCAATTTCTCTTCATTTGTGTAAAAGACTTTTCTTTTCTTTCTTTATCTACTTGTGAGCGTAATAGTGGTATCAAAGCTTGGTTCAATCTAGTTAACCCCCCCCCCCCGCCCTAAAAAAATTATAACTTTGATTTGTTTTAATTCTTGTCACCTATGGCCTCAGAGAGTAGTTTTTTCAAATAGTCATTCCCCGTTTTGATGGCCATTATGACCATTGAAGTATACAGATGGAGAATTTCCTATGATCAAAAGAGTATTGACCAATTGTTAAGGCAAGTATTGAAATGCTAATGGAAGGCGAAATTTTTATGAATGCGCACAAAGCAGAGTTCGAAGCAAGAAAACTGAAAGATTTGAAGGCGAAAAATTATCTCTTTCAAGCTTTTGATCGTCTCATCTTGGAAACTATTCTTTGCAAAGAAACTTTCAAGGATATATGGGATTTCATGAAGAAAAAATATTAAGACTCCACCAAAGTGAAGCGAGCACAACTTCAAGCCTTAATGAGGGACTTCGACTCTATAGATGAAGGAATGGGAATCTATCACTAGTTATTGTGCTAGAACCATAGATATATATACAACAAGATGCGGTTACATGGTGAGAAAATATAGGACGTCACTATAATGGAGAAGATTTTGTGCTCCATGACATTGAAGTTTGATTATGTCGTTTACTCCATTTAAGAGTCAAAAGATGTACTCTCTCTTGATAGGTTGCAAACCTTCTTGTTAGTGTATAAGTAGAAGATGAATCGTAATTCAGCTTTCGAGAAGCAAACTTTGAAGGCTTCTACATTTGTTTCTTTTTCCAATTCTAGAGGAAGGTGTAAAGGTAGAGGAAAAGGAGATCGAGGTAGTCGAGATAGTGGTAATAGAAGTGATAGTAGGAATTTCATAACCAATTATGGCTAAAGCATAGGCAAAGGACGAGATTTTAATAAATCCAAGATAAAATGCTTCAAGTGTCAAAAGTTTGGTCATTATCGTTTTTAATATTATGCTAGACTACTTAATGACAATGAAGAATAATCACATTTTGTTGAGAACAAAGAAGGACCTAAGACCTTGTTAATGATAGTTCAAGTTGAAAAGGAACCTAAGCCAGATGTTTGGTTTGTAGATACAGGTTGAAGTAACAACATGTGTGGAAGTAAGTTACCTTTTTCGTATTTAAATGATTATTTTCATTCTACAGTTAGCTTTAGTGATTGTCCTGTTGTGAATGTGATGGAAAATGGTAACATTGGTATTAAAACCAAGAATGGTTTTATGGAAACCATATCTAATGTGTTATTTGCTTCTATTTTGAAAAGAAATTCATTTAGTGTTTGTCACTTACTAAAAAAAGAGTAAGTTGTCACCCTTGAGAACAGTGCTTATAAGATTTCTAATCCATCTAGAAGAGTTATTGCTATTGTAAAAATGATTTGAAACAAGTTGTTTCCATTGAAGATTGGAACTGTTCAGCCTTGTTTGATGGTGGAAGTTAAAAATCCTTCATGGTTTTCACATTTTTGCTAATGTCATTTGAACTTTGGTACAAAAGAAAAATATGGTGCCTGGTCTTCCTCCAATTGTTGTTCCATCCCAAGCTTGTGAAGAATGTGTTGTTGGCAAACAATATTGATCTCAACTTCCCAAAGGAAAGTTATGGAGAGAAAATAAGGTATTGGAGTTGGTGCACTCAAACATTTGTGGGCCAATAAATTTGATTTCTAATGCAAGTAAAAGGTATTTTATTACCTCTATTGATGATTATTCTTGAAAAACTTAGGTTTACCTTTACAGGAAAAATCAGAGGCCTTTAATGCATTTAAAAGCTTCAAGGCTTATGTAGAAAATGAAAAAGAAATTACCATTTAGACTCTTTGAACCAATTGTGGTGGAAAATATTGCTTTAAGGTGTTTTGTGAATTTTGTGAAGCTCGTGGCATTTGAAGAGAGCTCACAACTACTTATACACCACAACAAAATGGTGTATCTGTTGGAAAATGTGCCCATATTGTAGTAAACAAGTAACAGTTTTCTATTTTTTTGAACGATGAATAAATAAATAAAGTTAATTTCACATTTCACAATTATGTCTTTTGTATTTTTTTTATCTTTCATATTTTGCATGCATAGCGAAATTGTGACAAGCAAATATATCTCATTGATTGTCTAAATTCAAACTGAAGATAAGTGGCATTGTAAGAACGTTTACATTGCGAGAAATACAACTTACTTCAGTAGATAATCTAAATAAGCCCGTAATCTCGTAAAAGAATCGAAGTGAGCATTTGGTTCAAATACTGAGAAGGATTATTGTGTAGTCTACAATTCCAATTGGGGAGATGGCAAGTCTTGGCTATCGGAGCAGTTGACTCCATAGGTAGAGACATAGATGTATTCAATAGTAAAATGATACATTGGACTGGACTCAAGATGAATTAATTCTGAATCCGTTTGTGTATTAATTCACTTGTGACGTTTATGGTGTGATTTACCTAAATCCTGAGTTAGTCACTGACTATGCGTAAACAACTCATGTTCTTTGATATAAGTGGAGGTTTATACTTTAAAGATGATTGAGCCCATAGCCAATATGTTGGGTACATGACTTGTGTATGGCATGGCTTTACTAGCAACACTGGAATTCATAGTTCAATTAAAGAGTTAATGATATCCTGTCATTGGTATTGTGTGGATTGATAAATATGGAACGTGGCCACTGGTTGTTTGTTCTTGAACGAGCAATTTATCACAACCATTTGTTGACATTGATCATATTAATCATTAAGAAAACACTTGTGACAATGAGATAAAATAGGATTGTATTGAGTGAACAGATTAACTCAAATGAATCAATGATATCATATGATGATAACACACACATGACGAGGTCATGGGACAAAACAGTTGGATGAATTGTTTTTGTAAAGAGTATACAATAAGGAGTTTTCAATCATAATACTTCTTGTGGACTGACTCCATGATTAAGTAATTGCGAAGTATCAGAATGATGCTTCTAGACATAATTGCAATTACTAGAGCCTAATTGTATATTTCTGATTAGCCCCTCCGCTAGCTCAACAAAAGCTCAATCGGGCTACATTTGAATCAGAAGAAAATTCTACGACTTTGGAAATAATTTAATTGAGTCAATTTATTCGATGTGAAATTAAATTAGGTGGTCGTGAAAATTGTTCAACTAGAGAATTTGATTAAACAATATTCTTGAAAAATTAATTTAGAAAATCTAAGTGATTTTTGGAAAAATTAATTAAAATTAATATGATATTTTTGGAAATTAATTTTTCAAGTCAAACAATTGCCCCAATGGGTAATTAAACTTGAAAATTGGACCTAAGATCGTAAATTGGGTCTGAGAGCCCAAAACCAAGACCAAGACCCAAAAATTGGTCAAACTGGACCTGATATGTGAAACCGGGCCGATGGTCCAACCGGTGGCTAGATCGAACCGGTCGAGTCATTACTGACCCAGACTGAACCGGTAGTAGCCGAACCGACTCGGGTGTCATAAAAGTGTCACACTTGCATCATCGGACACGATGGTGTCGACGGTTGTGATGGTGGCGTCTCGCTGGTCGGTGGTGGTTGGTCTTCGGTGGTTGAGTAGTGGAAGAGTTACACTCCTACTGGGACTCTACTAGAGAATTTGATTTCATATTAACTATTCCAAAAATAATATTATTTTAATAATTTAATATAAAATTTAATTTAATTCTTACATTAGTAGTATTTTATTAATTTAATATTAAAGTGATTATCTTAATATTAAATTTAATTTAATGTTTATCTTTTAGATAAACATTCTATTATTTTAATAAGATTTAATATTAAATTTAATCTAATATTTATCTTGATAAATATTAAATTAATTTAATATTAAAGTGATTAAGTTTAATTATAGTTGAACTCTCTAAACTCTCCCTATATAAAGAGAGCATTGTGTCATTATTTTACACACACTTGAATTCAAGAGAAAGTTGTAGATAGAAAATTCTCTAAAGAGATTATTTTAGAAAATTTCTAGAGATATTTTTCTGATTTACAAATTGACCCAAAAGTTTAGAGAAATTGTGAAATTACCCCATTGGTAATTTTTGTGAAAAATTTTCTTATTCGAAGTGAACCCACACTTGGCAGAAGTGAGCTTGAAGATAGCGAAGAAGACTACAAGGCCAAAGCGCTCATCCTAGACGAATCGAAAAGATACAATTTTGATTAAGTGTTTATTACTTTAGAAATCACAACCAAGATCTTGTTTAGGAAAAATTTTAAAAACTCTGGTTTTTCCCTAAATTTATTTTCCGCTGCGTTTTCCAAACCCGTTTTTCCAACAGTATCAAAGAGATCAAATAGAACCATTATGAACATGGTTCCAATCTTTCTAGCAAATAGGAAAGTTCCAGATGTGTTTTGGCTAAAAGTTATAGATTGGAACATCCACATCTTGAATAGGAGTCTCACTCATCCTCTTCAAGATATGACTTCGAAAGAAGCTTGGAGCGGAAGGAGACCAAAAGTAGATCACTTAAAAAATTTTAGATGCATTACCTATGCACATGTCCTAGAGGAGAAAAATGAAGAAGCTTGATGATAGAAGTGAGAAGTACATATTGAAAAAAATTGGGTTTGAAAATGGTTTTCTTGCACAGCAGAAAATAAAAAAAATTAAAAACTGAGCTAATTTGTGATATTTATAGAAATAAACCCTTTACCAAAATCACACATGTGTTTTTGGCTAATCTCGTACCACCAACTGCTTTGACTGTGGGCTCGAACGATTAAAATCAAACACAGAACCAGAAATAGTTTTTTTTTTTTTTTAACTTTTAGTGTGAAAGCAAAATTCTCTCTCAATAGAATCTAACAAATTGTTATTCTGGAAAATAGAATTAATACTTAAAGAATAAAATCTCACTATTTTCAGGTAGAGTAACAATATCTTAAATTTTGTGTTTAACCTTACCAGTGCCATCTATTTTTAAGGAGAATAGATAAAACCCTTTTTGAATTGCAAAAGTCTATTTCAATTAAAAAAATGAACTTCTAGTCTAACTAGGATTAGGTGGGCCAAAAACCTTAGTTAAACAAATTAAGGGTTGCCATCCCTCTCTTTAAACATGAGGGGCTTTTGGGCCTCTCCCATATCGAATCCAATTATAAGTACTTCAAAGACTTTTAACCTAATACTTTATAATTCAATCCAACTCGATATTTTTTTCTATTTACCAAAATAAACATATTAAATTTCTCGATTAAATAATTTTCTCAACCCAATTCTAATTCCGTTAAAATCATGATGACTTTTACCGTAAAAGAATATATGAGAAAATATATTTAATATTTCTACATTCAACAGAATTACCATGATCAATAAATTTATTTCCGTTTTCGAATTACAATTATTTAATTACTTAATTAAATAATAATTCGAAAAATCATAAATTTGTTTTTCAAGTCACCATTTAGAGAAAATCATATTCATTTTCAAATGTTTTCCGTTTCTCTAGCTTTACCATTTCTATCCATTTTTGTTCATTTGATTCAACATGCAATTCATTTTTGGTTTTAATGAACTAGCGGAGGGATCGATTGGACATATGCGATTAGGGCTCAAACGATTTATAATTAAGTTCCAACTTTTCGCCTATTAATTATAAATTTATTTAGTCATAAAGTCATTCCACTATAGTACATGACTGAGCTCTCTCTAATGGCATACATTACGAAAGTAACTTGATCAGTGCTCGTCCAATGACATTGTTATAAGTATGTTACCTCATAGGATATCCTTAATCTCTTTGGAATGAATCTGGTCTCCCAATATGATCTTATTTTATCTCATGGTAACCAATACATTTCTTCATAAAAAGTCTATTACTATCAAATAGTAATCAAGTCATTCATCACAAAGACCAATGATACTTGCTTCAAGGACAATGAATTGTTGATGTGAAAGTTTTTATCATTTATTATTATTGAATTTTGTTTTATATAATATTGGTTATGTTTTCAAAGATGCTTTCACGACAATCTTTTTCTTTCAACTTGTATTGTTGGTGGTGATTGTTTAGAAGAATAATGCTTGTTCAAAATATAAAAATTTTGTGAACAAAATCCCTCAGTCTCATGTTTTTGCTTTTTATACTCCACCCATTAACTACATAATGAATCAAACAAAGTTGGGTAACTTGAGTCATAGCGGAGATTTTGTTTGACTTTTTTCAGCTATTTTATTTAAATAATCAAAAATAATTAATTAATTACGTAAATAACCCTTATTAAAAAACAATCACTTGAAATGAACAGTAAAATTGGGTTATGGGGACTAGATGGCCAGCACCACTATTTTTTTGTTAAAAAAAATAATATTTGAGGTTTTGGACACTAGATGGTCGACACTCATATGTTTTTTTTTTCCAAAAACAAAACTTTTTTGGGGTGCTAGCACACTGATGGCCGAAACTCCTTTATCTGATTAAAAAAATAGTTTTTCGGGGTGTCAGGTACTGACCAACAAAGGCCCAAACTCACCCAACAAAAGGGAATGGGAATATTGCAACATTAACCCCTCCTTATTTTTCTTTAGTTCAACTGGATGATTTCCTTTCTCTAGCAATAGCAGTAAACTTCGCAACAGTCCTAATTTACTAATAGAGCTCCAATAGTGATGAATCAGGCGAGGAAGATGAAGAATGACTCCAAGCCTTAACACATGCAGCATTAGAAAGAAAGCAGCCCCCTATTATGTAAAGCTCCTCCCACGAAAGATGAAGTTAAGCAAATCCATTTTGGCACAGACGATGAACCAAGCCCGATATTCATCAATGCCCCACGTGATGTAGTATACCCAATCTCTTCAATAGTTCGTGATGTGTTTGCATTCCGCTATGCAGAGATGCCAGGGAAAAAATCAATCACCGTCCATGAGCTTAAAATTTGGTAAGATCCAAAGCCGATAAAACAAGCACAGAGAAGGTTCCACCTTCTACTCATGGAAAAGATAGAGAAAGAGGTGCCGAAGCTTCGCAACGTCGGCTTTATTAGGTAGGGAGAAAAAGCACCCGGACGACCTGTACAGATTTGCCCATTCCGCATCCCTTTCGGCATTGACTCTTACCTTATCTAGGCATGATCTTTTTTATTTCCCAAATGTAATTACATATTTTATATTCTAAAATAATATTGGACTACTTATCAAGTTGTTAATTATTATTGCATCACTTACATTATTATTAAATTTAAAAATTAATTTAAATTTAATATGCACAATTAAATTAAAACTTTTTTATAAAATTAGAACATGCTTTAATGATTTTCATCTTTTATAATAATTCAAATAAACATTGCTAAATTATTGTGTCTTTTATTTTAAAAAATAACGTGTAATATATTTATAAATTTTAAAAAATAAATATTGCTAAATTATTGTTGGGTGAGTTTGCGCCTTTGTTGGTCGGCACCTGACACCCAAAAAAATTATTTTTTAATCAGATACAAGGGTGTCGGCCATCTAGTGTTCAAAACCCCAAAAAAAATATATATTTTTTAACAGAAAAAATAGTAGTGTCGGCCATCTAGTCCCCATAACCCAATTTTATTGTTCATTCCAAGTTATTTAGATAATTATTTTTTAATCATGATTATTTACGTAATTAATTATTTTTTGGGGTTATTTGGGTAAAATAACCCCAATTTTCAATTAATTTTTTTAGATTTGTTACCCTAAAATCTCATATTTTTTAAATAAATCAAGTCTTTTTTCTCCTTCAGAAGTGAAAGGGTGCTTTTCACTATAAAGAAACATTTCAGAAATTAACAGGTTTTTTTTTAATAGCACCATGATTGGCTTTTAGCCTCCATTATTTCAAGACAGCATAGCATAAAATCAAAACTGTACAAAGAAAATACTATTGGTTATGTAAAAAGAAGATTAAATGACTTACTTCTCATAACTCCTAAAAGATTATGTTTCTGTTGAAATTTTGGGTCAATTTTTTTGGATGACTTTGGTCAATAAAATTGCTTATTATTGGATTATCTCAGGCCATCAACTTTAGTTTGACCCATTGCCTTCGAATTTCAAATTTGTTGAAAGTAACTTTGGATAGGGAGATTGATGGGTTTGGTAAGTCAATTCCTTCCTCAATTTAGAGATAAAAGCGAGAGTATATAATGTTGACGGTAAAACTCAGTTAGCGCATAATTATATAGTCCACATGCCAATAATTTCTATCCGAGCGAATCGAGGTAAGTTCGTATGTGGTAATTTCATTATAAATGCATGTTAAATGCTTTGATATTGCATAAACTATTATTAAAAGATTACGGATATTGTTTGAATTGTGAATACGACTCTATGAATGTGTTCGACGATGAAATCAATAAGTGTAACTTCCCGATTGAACCTTAAGAATAGTTTAGGATAATAGTGACATGTCATTAAGTTATGTGTTGGCTTGGGGCCATGATATCAGCACTACGGGTGCGAGTAATACCTTGATTTGGCTATGGGCCATGGTATAGGTACTTCGGGATAAGTTACCTTGATTTGGCTACAGGCCATGGTATAGGTACTTATCGATTGAGATCTTCGAATATCTGAATTCTATTCCAAATGGTTCAATAGGTAAATGAATGAGATGATTTAGAAAGAAGTTAGTGTCAGACGATACAGGTACGAACAGAACCTATTCGAGTATTTAATAAAGAAAGATGATGAAATGGTATTTGATCATGTTTTAAGACATGAGAAAGGTTTGTTGTAATTGTATATATAGTGATGTTATGTATAATTAGTTGAATTGTATTTATGTAATGTATTGAATTATTCACTTACGAGCTTACCAAGCTATGAAGCTTACTTCATGTTATTTTCTTATGTTTATAGAGAATTAAGGCTAGCTCAGATCCAATAGTCGTCTAGAATATCATCACGCTATCGGACATCTAAGTTGGTACTTTTGAATTATGTATATATGGTATATGGCATGTATAGACTAGTTGTAGTACTTTGGTTGTGAATATAATCATGAGAATTGGCTTGTAAACGAAAATTTTTGCTTAGTACAGATATAGCCATGAATGATGGCTTATTTTGATATGTTTTGGTATAAATGTGGCTAAGGTATTATAGTTGTTCAAATGGTTATATTTTGAGTTTGGTAAATGATCTATATGGTGTGATTGAAGTTGGTAATTAGAGAAGTCATGTGCTTGTGAATAGATGCTTGATGATATAAGTTTTGAATAGGTATTTGGCATTGACTTGAGTATTGAATTTCGTAAAATTGGATATTGTATAAATGATGCACTTGAATTTGATTGATTGACAATTTAGTAAGAAGGTAATTGGAAATTTAGTATGTGTTGCATTAATAAGTTAATTGAATGAAAATGTTGCTGTTCAAAAATACCATTTAAAATGTTTAATATATGTATGCCTATTAAGTTGTTTGGGACAGCTTGACTTAGATTAAGCGTTGTGATATATATATATATATATATATATATATATATATTTATACTTGGTATATGAAAATGCAATGTAATAAGCCTATTTTTAATTTGATAATTCGAATGTCTTGATAGTTGATCACATGATTCGGTTGTTGGATTTATAAAGCATGTGTTGTATGACTTTGATGCATGGTTCATATTTGTAATATGGTTAATAATGCTCGTTGAGTTAATTGGTTATATGCTTTATATATAAATGTATGAAACTGACTTATATGAATGAATGAATGGTTGCTATCTGAATTTGTGCATGAATTTTAATAAATGATCGTGATAAACTAGGTTTTGTTCGGTAATGCCTCGTAACCCTAATCTGGTGATAGATATGGGTTAGGGGTGCTACAAATGTGTACATATATATATATGAGTATATGCTTATAAATGGTTATATGAAATAACCAAATGAATTGATCACTAAGCCTATGTTACAATTTGGTATAGGAATTAGTTGAGTGATAGACTTGAATTGATTATTTGTTTTTGGATAATATTTATGTTATATTGATTTGATTTATAGCAATACTACTGAGTTTTATCACTCAACATGCTTTTTGTTTTCTCGTGCACATGTTAGGTCTCAAACAAGATCTAGAGCATCAACTTCAGCATCCAGTTAAGATCCAGGACTCGATAATGTTTGTATAAATCTCTTCTTCGATTATAAGGCATGTACCTAGGTTGAGCCAAATTTGGTATATAAAGTTATGCGTATATGCACTTATGGTTTAATGGTTAATGTTACCCAATTATGTGGCATGTGTCTAGGTTTAAATGAGATTATATATTTATTTTAGATGTTGAGGAAATGATCTATGTCTATAATGCTTGTATTGATTGGCAAGTTGATATGTTAATTTATGGCTGGAAATGGTAGTTTTCGATGTGGTTGTTAAATACGGGAAATGTGATGGTACATATAAAATATTGATATGCTTGAAGGTAATATGAAATGTTTGAATAGGTGAAGTTTTGTTGGATGACATGATACAATAATTTGATGCATATTTGAAATGTTGTAAGTATGATATGTAACACAGTTTTGGTATTAATTTTATATGTTGTTGGTTTAGCATTATAGTTAATATTAGGTAATAGAAAATTTGGTAATTGATGGCATATAAGACATATGTATGGTTAGTTTCTAATTTGGTATAAAATGGATTATAACTTTGGGTTTGATTCATGTTTGTGATAATGCCTTGAGGCATATTTGTTAGAATTAGGAAAATAATATGTTTTGGTATGCTTTGCTGCATTTTGAATAGATCTAAATATTGGTTAAGTGTATACTTATGGTACATGTGAAAAACTGGTTTTATATCTTGCATGTTAAGGTACCTTTTGGCACACAAAGGCTAACAAACGGTCGTGTGTAACACACGGGCATATGACACAGTCGTGTGCTCTTTATGATGAATGAGAGGTGATTGGTAAACACAATCACAGTTTGTTATATAGGCTGGCCACACAACCGTGTGGTACTGTAGATTTGGTCAATGTATTTTCACATGATCTCAATCTCTCACACAACCCAACCACATGGTCGTGTGATTGTTTCTAAATTTTTGCATCTAGGTCCACACGCCTTCAGTGAGTTACACGACCTAGATATACGGTTGTGTGACTCTAGCTTTACACAATTGGTAACTCGGCCATGTGACCTTGTTTTGTGATTTTCCCTAGTTGTTTTAAAATTTGCAATTTAATCCTTATTTGTACTCAGGTCAATATAAGAGCTTTCGTAAGCTCAATTAAGACTCGGATTTGATTGTTAATCATGCTAAACTTGAATTATGAATTGTTTTGTTGATCTATTGAATATTAAAGTTAGAAATGTGTGTGAATTGTTCTGTTAACTGATGCAGTATCCTGTAGCTCAGGTCCGACGACCGGACTAGGTAAGGGGTGTTAACTCCCTCTCTCAAAGCTTCAGTCATGATCACTAGTAGCCTATTTTGGTGCCATCACTGGCTTTGCCTCTAACAAAAATACATAAAATGCTCCCTCAATTACCTCTCAACAAATCTCTAATCAGTTTTCTTCAAAACATACTAAAAATCCTTCAAAATAAAACTTTACTTTTTGACTAACCAAGCTCAGATCTCCATCATTTGCTGTTAGATCGACTTGATTTTTTATATGTTCTTCTTCTCACCAATACCTCTTTCTTGACTGTCGAGATCAATAAGCAAGTCGCTGGAGTATGTCCAACCCGTAATCGAATTTGGCCCCCTTTTTTTACTTCGATGTTCTCTTCTATTTTTGACACATTTTTCTTTGTTAGAAGTCTGGTCTTTGTCTCAATGTAGTGTTTCTTTGTGCTTATTAATTGTTGTTTGCTTGGGTTTTTGGTTGATTTGAATATAGGTTTATTTGATAAGTGAATGATGTTGTTGGGGGTGTCGTGAATGAAATTGGGAGTAGTGGTGAAGGTGACATTGTTTGAGAGGTTTGCTAGTATCAAATATTGGGGAATTTTATTGCAAATTCAAGTTGGGCTTGTGGTTTTTGCTATGATAAAATTTTCATTATTTTTGTTTTTCTCTTGTTTGATTTGATAGATGATGAGAAACTTATTAAATCTACTTTCTTTTCTATAGCTTTAAGAAAAGAATATGAGATTTATTTTTTAAATTTATATTTAATCAACTCCTTAAATCATATCCATTAAAAAGTGTGGATGAAGCTTGAGAGAATAAATGTACTTCAAACAGGGTGAGTTAGGAGAGGCGAAAGAACAGTGAGAAGAATGGAAAAAAGGAAATAAAAAAAAGAAATGAAGTAAAAAATATAAAAGTTATTTTTATATAAAAAATGTGTTTAACTTATGTGATGATGACGTGAATGACATGTCAGCATTTAACGACACAATTTGTATCACATCAGACTTTTGTTACATCACTAATGTCGAATAACGGCACAATGACCAAAATGTTATAAATTAATAACATTAGTGATCAAAGCGTAACAAATTATAACTCAATGACCAAAATGTAATTTAAATAATACATAAATAACTTTTTTTGTTGTTTTCGCAAAAAATAGTTCACATTCGAACATGTATAGTTGTATAAAATATAGATTCCGCCTGGGATCCATGCGAAGTCCTTGTAATTTTACTATGGTTGAAAGTAACAACACGCAATCCTTGAATTCAGTTGAAAATAATGACATGTCAGCATTTAAAGACACAATTTGTGTCACGACAGACTTTTGTTACATCACTAATGTCGCACAATAACCAAAATGTTATAAATTAATAACATTAGTTATCAAAACGTAACAAATTATAGCTCAATGACCAAAATGTAATTTAAATCATACATAAATAACTTTTTTTTTGTTTTCCCAAAAAATAGTTCACATTCAAACGGTATAGTAGTATAAAATATAGATTCTGCCTAGGATCCATGCGAAGTCCTTGTAATTTTGCTGTGGTTGAAAATAACAACACGCAATCCTCGAATTCGGTTTTTAATTTTTTTTTTCCTTTATGTTACATGGATCCACTTAAAATTGGGTTTTTTTATAAAACTAACCCAAAAAAATTAATTAATTACATAAATGACTTATTTTTTTATAAAATACGAAAACAACCTAAAATCTATAGTAAAAGTTGGTGGAGCCAAAGTATTTGGCACCACCAACATACCACGTCAGCAATCGGGATAAAAAAATCAATTTTTTTGTGGAGCCATATAGAATGACGCCACCTGTATAAATACTAGAAAAATACTGCGATTTTGAAAAAAATGGGGCTTTAAACAAATTTACCTTTTTCTGAAGGAGCAAAATAATTTGGCATCACCAGATTCCAACGCCCTATTCTTTTCCTATTGTCATTTTTCTATTTTTTAATTGTTTTTATTTGTTTCCTTTTTTCTGTTTTTTATTTGTTTTTCCTTTTTCCTTTTTTTATTATTTGGTTTTCTTTTTTTTTTCTGTTTTTCTTTATTATTTGTTTATAATATTCTAAATGTATATTTTAAATGTTTTATAATATTTATTTATTAAAACTTTTTTAATTAATTAATTTATTATTATGTTTTATAATATTTTAAATGTTTTATAATATTTGTTTATTTAAACGTTTTTAAAAAAATTATATTTAAAAATTTTAAAATAATATTTTATTTGATGGAGTCATTCTAATGGCTCCACCACTTTATTACAAGTGTAATTTTTTTTAAATGTGTTTTTTTTAATATAAAAATTTAAAATTTGATATTTTATTTTGGTGGAGCCATTCTTTATGGCTCCACCACTTGGTTCTCTAACATATATAAAATGGTGAAATTGTTGTGTTTAGTAGGAGAGTTCAAAAATTCTGTTGAAGATGAATAACAAGGTGTTTTTAGTGTATGTTCTTTTTTATGGTGAAATTGTAGAAGATGATGTTGGTTGTGTATTTCAAGGTCGGCAAAGAGTAGGGTTGTGATTCAAAAAAATGTGAAGCTGACAGAAATGGAAAGGAAGATCAGTGCGAAAATATCTATCCATTGTGGAAGGGCAATGTCTAGATTATTTTACAAGTTTCTAATCTCTACAAATCCGTTGAAATTTTGTCAGATGCAACTGTTAGATGATGATGACTTAGGCATTATGATGGAAATATGGTGGTCGATTAGGAATGAGAACTCCCAACCAGTTGAGTTATTTGTTGAGTTAGTGGACTTAGAACCTGTTGAGAATGTTAGTCCAATAAGTCAACATCGCGGATTTGACTTTGATCTTAATGTTGGATGGACAAATCAGCTAGAATGTAGAGGGATATCATAGATACCCGAAAATCCAAATTATGGTGGGAGTTCGTATAACAACCCTACCCCCGGTCCCCATCTACAAATACACCTGGATGTGATAATAAGCACAAAGGCAGACATCGAAGAAAGGACTAATAATGGTGAAGATTCTGATTAGGACGTTAAAGATTTTAGTGACCTTGGTGTTGATGATGTTCTAGAAGATATCGATGATGAGGGCCTGGAGGAGGTTGAATATGTTCACGACCCTTTATTCAGTAACCTGAGATATTGCATTGTTTTACGAAATGAACTTGGAGGTGACGTGTTGAACGTAGATCTAGATGTAGCGCATGCATCCGAGTTCCTTGAGTACACCGATATAGTCCTTGCTCATAGATTGGCGTCAAATTCACAATTGGAGGAGTTATTCATTGGGCAATGATTCGAGAATAAGGTGGACTGTGTGTTTGCCATCAAACAGTATAGCATGAAGTTGTCAATTGATAACAAGGTTGCCAAGTCTACACCGACATTATATGTTGGGGAATGTTGGAGAGCCAACAATAGGTGTGGTTTGCGGGTTCGAGCTGAATTTATACAAAGGACTCAATAGTGGAAAATACAAAAATTAGAAGGGTGTCATACATGCACTGTTGCACGTATGTCTCAAGACCACCGGAAATTGGATGTCAAAAGTATTTGTAATTGTATCATGCCACTAGTGAAAGATAGCCCAATCACTCTTGTGTCGACACTGATTATGGACATACAAGCCTGATTCCAGTACAAAGAAAAGCGTGGTGGACGAAACAAATGGCCAAGAAACAATTTTACGGCGACTAGAATAAGGTATACAATGAAATTCAGGGTTGGATTTCAACGATGGTGGAGTACGCCCCAAGAACTGTCGTAGACTTACAAACATTGCCTTATAAAGGCTCGAATGGACTATTGGAACTGGGTAGAAAAGTTTTTCGTCAATTCTTCTAGACTTTTGATCTATGTGTTAGGGCCTTCTCCCACTGCAAACCGCTAGTGCAAGTTGATAGAACGTGACTTTATGGAAAAAAACACGCAGATACTTCTGATTGTAGTTGTACAAGACGGTAACGAAAATGTACTACCAATCGCTTTCGCCATCGTAGAGTTGGAGAACTCTAAATCGTGGGCATATTTCATTCGGAACTTGCGGAGGCATGTTGTCAGACAAGACAACATTTTCATTATCTCCAATAGATTGAAAGGTCTTGTTATTGCAATTCGACAATTCGAGGTTCCATGGAGGTCCATCTACTGTATTCGTCACATCATTGTCAACTTCCACAATGATTACAAGAATAAATACTCATGCAAACAAATCGTGAACATGGGTATAAATATCGTAGTTAAATTTGTATTTGTAAATATTTTGAGTTTATTTCCTAATTGGAATGGTAACGTGTTTTATCGGAATACACACGTAGGATATGAGTTAGAAGCATACCGATTCAGACATAAGTTGCAAGGTTAGAGACTGATATGGCGGGGTCCAAACCTTCTCTCACATAGTGGTTGTGTAACACCCCTAACCCATATTTATTACCGAAACAGGGTTATGGAGCATTATTAGATTTACAAATTAGACAGATAGAAATTTCAAACATTTCATATCATATAGCATTCATGTCAAAAACCAATCAAATTCATACAAATTTTCCCTTAAACGAGCCCTCGAGGCTCAAAATATGCATTAGAAACAAATCGGGACTAAATTGAAAACTCAGAAAAATTTTCAAAAACATTTAAAATTTTCTTTTAATGTTTTTTGAGTTTCTGATTTAGTCCCGATTTGTTTCTAATGCATATTTTGAGCCTCGAGAGCTCGTTTAAGGGAAATTTTGAATGAATTTGATTGGTTTTTGACATGAATGCTATATGATATAAAATGTTTGAAATTTCTATTTGTCTGATCCGTAAATCTGGTAATGCTCTGTAACCCTGTTTTAGCGATGAACGGGCTAGGGGTGTTACATTTATTTGTATCAAAGCTACGGTTTAGTCGATTCTTGGACTAACGTAGCATATACAAGTCTAGCTAAGTTGTAACAGCCCGTTTTTAATGAAATCGAAACAGTGGTTTCGGGACCACAAATTCGAAATCAAAAATTTATTATTATTATTTTATGGTCTACTACATGATAGAAATGTCGTATAAAAAATTTAGCTAAGAAATTTTACCGTTTACATGATAGAGGTACTTATATGGCAATTAGACCATTAATATGTTAGTGGATGATAATGGCTTGGCAATTTTGTAATTATTAAAGTTTGTTAAGGTTAATTTTGGAAATTAGAAATTAAGGTTATAATTAATTAAATAAAACAAACAATTCACATCCATTATCATCATCTCCCACCATTTATGAAGTGAAAAACCTAGGCATGGAAGCTTGAAGTTTTAGCAAGTTAATTTTGCTCAATTAGGTATGTGTTTTGTCCCGTTTTTGATCATTTCTATGTTTTCGGGATCGTTGTAGCTTAATCTAGCTAGACCGAGGACTAATTTGTGAAACTATTAAAGTATTTGAGTTTTACCATTGATGAACATGTTAGGGTTTTGAAGTTTAATGGTAGAAAATGAATGGTTGTTGTTAGATAAACAACTTTTGTAAAGGAATTTTTGATGAAATTATCAATTAGGGATTAAATTAAAAATTGTAATAAATTGTGTGGTGAAATTTTGAATTTATGAAAAATGTGGGCTGTTATAAGCATGTATATAGTTCGGCTATGATGGGTTGTAATGAAATTGTGCAAATTTCCATTTTTATGAGATATGGACTAAATTACAAAGAATTAAAAGTAGGGGCAAAATGGTAATTTTACCAAAAATTTGTGTTGGATAATTTGAATGTAAATTATATTGAATTGAGTTAAATTCATTTGTATAGATTCGGTTAGACCTCCTATGGAGTTAGATAGAGGAAAAGAAAAAATCTCGGACTAGTCGCCTCAGTATCTACGTACACTCGTCTAGGTAAGTTCGTGTAATTAAATTGCATATTTATATGCTTTAAGTGAAATATATATATGTGGATTGTATAATTGCTATGTATAATTACCGATGTGTATATCCGACGACATATGACGACTACCGAGCCCCATTTGAACCTTAGAAATTCGTAAGATGCAAATGACATGTCATTAGGGTTACCAATTTCAGGTCGTATGAGCTTATCGTTACTCAGCTCGCATGTGCTTACCATTATTTAGCTCAGAGGAGCTTATCGTTATTCAGCCTGGAGGAGCTTACCGTTTACAGCTCATAAGAGCATACCAATTCAGAGCTCGTATGAGCATACATGAACATGAATTAACAGATTACAATTCAGTACACCTCGTGTGTACTACCCGTGTATCCAACGATATTCTAAATGGTTCAACGAGCACAGTTCTGTTTCGAGTTTATATGAGTTCAATACAAACTAGTATAGGTATTTACATGAATTACATGGAAATGGTTTGTATATGATATATGGATACATGATATTGATGTTACATGTATATAAAGTTTGAATAGTTGTTGAATTCATACATGACTCTCGGTTTTTATATGAATTACATGGCTAACATGGTTGATGAATTTGTGTTAGGCTTGTGGACAAATTGAGTTGAGATATGCTTTAGGTTTACTTACCTTAAATGTGATTAAAATGGTAAGTTAAATTCTCTATTATACAAACTTACTAAGCTTAAATGCTTACTTTGTATTATTTTTTTATGTTTTATGGTGATTCGAGAGCTCATTCGGGTTGGCTTGTCGGACTATATCACACTATCCATCGGCTCTTTTGGTACTTTTGGTACTTTTGGTTATTTAATTTCGGTTATAGTGGCATGTATAGGTTAATTTGGCCAATGTTGGCATATAAGTGTTTTGTTGAGAATAGTCATTTATATGGCTTTTGTTTGGTATATTTTGATGTGTATATATATGTTGTCTTATCATATTTGATATGTGTTTGATATGGTAGAATGATGGAAAGTATAATGTGGTTTGAATATGCATATAAGATCTATTACATACATTGGTGTGATTTAGTGCTTTGTTATGGAAAACTTATAGGTATATTAATGTTGGTTAGAATGGTATATTTGGTACCATTTGGAATTATTGCTATGTTTTTGTAAGAGAGTTAAGTGACATGAAATGGTGCAAAATGATTTACCTTGTGAATTGGTATTTTAGGTACCAAATGGGTGAGCTTGATAAGTGATCTACATTATAGGTTTTGGTACAATTATGCATATATGTATTTATTCACTTAGGTAAATCTGAATACATGGTTGACATGTTTGTATACTGTCATTTGAGGTGCCGAAGGGCATATTGGTTGTATGTGATGATTTTACATGTTTAAGGCTTGATTTTGGCTTGTTTTGCATGCCTATTATGACTTGTGTATATGCAAAAATGTTGAGTGCGGGTGGATGTCAAATTGGGTGAGAAATATGGCTTGTAAAATGGTCTATTTTCGTCCACACAGGCAAAGACACAGGTACGAGCACGGCCAAGTGACACAACTGTGTGTCCACTGTATCTTGTAAGGAGTGCAAGTTAGTATGCTCACATGGCCTAGCACACCAGCGTGTGGCTTGGCCATGTACCGAAGTTAGTGAGTTACACGGGTACGAGCACGGGCTAGGACATGGTCATGTGTTCTTATTTCAAGTGCCCACACGGCCTAAGACACGGGTGTGTCTCTTGGCCATGTGACCCCTATAGTGTTCAAAATTTTAAATGTTTTTGAAAATATTTTTGAGTTTTTGATTTAGTCCCGATTTGTTTCTAATGTATATTTTGAGCCTTGAGGGCTCGTTAAGGGACAATTAATATGAATTTGATTGGTTTTTGACATGAATGCTATATGATATGAAATATTTGAAATTTTTATCTGTCTAATTTATAAATTTGGTAATGCTCCGTAACCCTATTTCGGCGATGAATAAGGGTTAAAGGTGTTACATTTATTGGTATCAGAGCAACGGTTTAGTCGATTTTCAGACTAACGTAGTATATACGAGTCTAGCTATAGATGCAATTATTTAACCTATGATAGTGTGGTATCTCCTGACCGTTTTAAAACATGTTTACATATAGCAATGACATCCAACTGAGCTGATTTCGATGAAGTAAAGAGTAATGCTCAAGCCTTCGTTCATAGAGTAGCTTCGAGTGGTACGAGGCCGTATTTGAGGGCCAGGGAGGAAAGGCTAAGGAAGCCTTCTTCTAGATGATGAATGAGTGGTTCACCGAGTTTGTACAAATGAACTCGGCTGCTCAATAACCTCCACCCACTTGTGTTCCCCAACTGTTTTCCGTTATTCATTAAAGTATGGAACCTATCCAAGTTAGTAAGCCTCCTGTTGATAAGATCCGTAAGTATGGGGCTAAAGAATTCTGAGCTACTGTAGAAGATGATCTTAAGAGAGAGAAATTCTAGTTACAGAATACCATTAGGATTTTTGATGAGTTATCCTATTCCCCGATGGAATGTTTAAAGTGTGCCATATCTTTATTAAAAGATTCAGCTTACTAGTGCGTGTAAAATGACCTATTTTTGTCCACACGGGCATGTGTCTCAGCCGTGTGTGAAACACAGCCAAGTGACACGATCGTGTGTCTCCTGTATCTTTTAAAGAGTACATGTCAGTATGCTTACACGACCTGGCGCACGAGCGTGTGGCTTGGCCGTGTGACCTAAGTCAATGAGTTACATGGGTACGAGCACAGCCTGGGACATGATCGTGTGTTCCTATTTCGAATGCCCACACGACTTAAGGTATGGGCCTGTCTCTTGGTCGTGTGACCCCTATAGTGTTCAAAATTTTAAATGTTTTTAAAAAATTTTCTGAGTTTCTGATTTAGGCCCTATTTGTTTCTAATGCATATTTTGAGCCTCGAGGGCTCGTTTAAGGGACAATTTGTATGAATTTGATTGGTTTTTGACATGAATGCTATATGATATGAAATGTTTAAAATTTCTATCTGTCTGATTTATAAATCTAGTAATGCTTCATAACCCTATTTCAGCGATAAATACGGGTTATGGGTGTTACAGGTTGGGTAGCATGGAGCCGTGGCAATGGGCTCAATATTTTAACGAGGGGAATCAATACGGTCATATGATGAGCAACCTCGTTGATGCTGTTAACTCCGTCTTGAGGTGTACGCGTCACTTGCCAATTTCATCAGTTTTTTAGCCATATTTTATAGGCTAGCGACCTTAATGCCAAAAATGGGGTTGAAACAAGCAAAATAGTTGGAGGGATGACAAGTACACGTTAAAAATATTAAGGATGCCATGAAAAAGAACGCTCAAAAGGTCAGGTCAATAAATACAGAACTTTATTCCCGAAACTTGGAAACTTTTTGAGTGACAGAGTACATCGGTCGTTAGTCGGGGATCCCGCTATGGTCTTACAGAGTTGATCTCTGAAACAGACGGTGTATATGCGGGATGTTCCAAGCACTACGGTACCCATGTGCGCATATGGTTGCAGCGTGTGCTACCTATAATTTGATGTTGAACAATAAATCGTCTATGTGTAAACGCTTGAACGTAGGTTGCGTATTTGGGGTAACGGGTTCCCCTTATTAAGAGATGTATCAACATGGAAAGTGCAACCGCCTACGTTTGAGATGTTGCCAAATCGATCACTACGTAACAAAGTCAAAGGTCAACAGACAACAACGAGGATTTAGAACGACATGGATATCAGAGAACAATAGGTCGATCCAAAGTGTTGCACCATATGTAGAATAGTTGGCCACAATCGGAGCAAGTGCCCTTATGGAAACGTCTATACTAGTCAATCTTCACGGTCTGAAGGAAATTAAATGTTGTACTCGATTTTTGCATCTTATGGTCTTTTGGAAATAAAGTTTGTATTGTTTAGTGTTAAGCTTTTATTTAAAATTAATTGTTGTAAGTTTTAATACTTAAAAGGTATTATAAGTTATACAAAAAAGACTAATACATAAGTTGTGGAATTATAAATCAATACAACAAATATTACATAACACTTAAAATTTACATATATCAAAATTGGAATGAACCGGGAGTGGTATCGTCATTCAGGGTATAACAGTTTATGGTCCTCTATTGAGGAGGTGGACGTTAGGGTGTACTATACACATCAAGAGGATCGACAGCTGGATTGAAAGTGGCCTGAGGCAGGGTGTAATACATGTTATTAACAAACATATCAAATGATATCGGTGGTTTCTCTGGGTGATATGAACTGTTTTGCGACCCATCACAAAAAGCGCCAACCCATTGGTCCGATGTGTTCAAAAATTGGTCCTCTGATTCGGGCTCCACCATATGTTGATCCTTTAGGTCGAGCTCCCCCATAGGTTGACTTCCACGTCTATAGTTGTGATCTGGTACTATTATAAGTTGCCCATCATATAAATAAACGCGCCATCGAGTCATTTACCACTGCATATGTTTAGTCGAAGGACTGGAGTCAAACATGCAGGAGTGCATCTCAAGCCATTTGTTGTACCGGGCATTCCATAGTGCTACATAACGTTGATTTTCCACACTCTAATTTGTTGTATGTTTCCCCCTCATAGTCTTACCATGGACATTAGCAAATTGTTGTGGATCGACTGGCAAAAATTGTGTACACCTAAACTGTCGCATAACTCGATCGGCGTTATACAACTCAATGGTTGAGAAGTTGAGCACCAACGTGTTAATGCACCAGACATGGGCTTCAGCGTGAATCCACTGAGGAATAAGGGTTGCAATGTTCGGTGCAGAATACAATATCTATAAGAACTACACAATATAACATAATGAGTCAAGTCACATCACATACTGCAAGTGGATAAGTTAATAAACGTTAGTTAAACCATATTAATATATATTACTTTCTCTCTGGCGGACGCCTTTATCATTTGGGAGTAAATGATTAATGTCTGGCTCGCACCAATTCCCGAAAATGTGGCCCATCTGAAATCGACACAAACACTTTAGCACTTAAACTTGGGAAAATTTTATCCACACTTATGAGTCGTTAAATGTTAAGTATAATTTTATTTTTACCTGTTTACAAGTGGTCACAAATATGGTTGGTGCCTAACAGCCGCTAGAAACGGCATTATGTATAGAGCCTAGGGTTACAGCAGACCCAGACAACCAGCCATGTTACTAACCCAATGTTTTGTTGCTTGGCAAAGCTCACGGTAAAATATGGCCAACACTGCTGATCCCCAACTATAAGTACCGGCACGAGAGAAATCTTTCAATAGAGGCAAGTACTTTAAGTGGACCCTATTAGACATGTTGTCCAGCATAAATACCCCCACGATCAGTTGCATAATATAGGCTCGAGCAGCACACATCTCCTCGTGCTCAATGGCAATGCTCGGTAACTCCTTAAAATTTGCTTTGAACCATTCTAATGTTAAGCATGTGAAATTCTATTCCCATCACTAGGGGATTGTCCAAGCAATCTGTGGCATAGTACTAAAAGTTTCAACACTTTGCTTCGGCCCGTGACCACAATACCGTCACCTCGTAACCCAAGTTGCATAGCAACGTCTTCCTATGTGATAGTGCACTCCCCACATGACATAATGAAGGTGTGGGTCTCCGTACGCCACCGCTCAACTAAGGTAGATATTAAGTTCGCCCTCAGGTCAAACCTTCGGATCAATGTGACGTCCCCAAATCCCGCCAACTGTAAGTATGGCATGACCCACTCGTCCGGATCGTACTTGGGAAAATGAAACCGCGACTTCAAAACCCGATACCCATCCTGTTTGGTAAATTTTTATAAAAAATATGATAAATCAATTATCAATATAATTTAAAAACATCAACGTAGCCATTCTAAGTATTTTTTATTTGAGTTAAATTAGATGAGTAATAAAATATTAATATAGAATGAAGATTTGTCATAAATATTAATAATAATACGTAGAGATCAAATGTGATTTCTAAATTAATAATAATAACACTTATAATATTATATATACATTAGTTGAAGCCAAATTAATATATATTCCTAGTTTCCTCATTTGAAAGCTATTTTTAGTTTTTATTTAGGTGGTGTCAAATTAGTGAAAGACAAATGTAATTTTTTTTACCCCACAAATGGAACCAAACATAGTAACAATGCAAAATTAAGCAGAAAGGTCATCATATTAAAAAAATTAATATATAAATTTATGAATGTGTCATAAATTAAAAAAATTATTATTAACACATAGAGACAGTTTCATGCAATCAAAACACGTTGAGCAAAGTAGCGCTGAGCAAGAAAAACTAAAACAATTTTTTATTTAATTTATAATTAATTTTATTGTTTCATTTATCCTCGATGAAGTGTGATCCGTATTTACTCGAGAAGACATTTTGATATCTGCATATAATTTAAAAAAATTACATAAATTAAATATAATTAATTTATATTACAATAACTATAAAATACAAAATACAAACGATAAATACCTTATGAGTTTTTTTTCTCTTTTCTTCCTTCTCTTCTTCTACAAAATACAAGATATTTGAAGGGGGACCAAAACCCCACCTTCTGAAATAGAGACGTTCTTCTTCTCCCATTTTTTCAACTAACAATTATTAGGCTTTTTTAACCTATTGACCAGTCACATCGTTGATGTCACTGACACGATGTGACCAATCATGATATATATTTTAATTCTTTAATATATATTTTAAAAAGGCCATAGTTTTTTTAGCAAATAACTTTTTTTATTTTTTCCAATCAATTCAACTTTCACTCTCGTTTTTTCTCTTTCTTTTTTTTTTATTTTTTGGTACTCCGTTTTTTTATTTCTGTTAAAAAGGTCCCTTTAATTTTCTTAGTTTCACATTATAAACCTTCAAATTAAAAAAAAATACAAATACATAAAAAAAACACTTCTCATATTCATGTGTTATTGAGAGGCTTATATATAAGTAATTTTTTTCTTCTTTCAACTCAGATTCATGTGTCATTAAGAGACTTATATATACAAATTTGGTCACACAAAATAGAATGGCTCCACCAAAAAAATTATTATTTTTTAAAATTTAAAATAAAAAGAATTAAAAAAACGTACTGGTGGTGCCATTTAGAATGGCTCCACTACAAAAATATACATAAAATATTATAATAATAATAAACAAATAAAAAAAGAAAAAGGACAAACAAATAAAAAACAGAAAAAAGACAAACAAATAAAAAAATAAAAAAAGGAAATAAAGAAAAACAAATAAAAAAAAACATAAAAGGTTAATAGGCAGCAGAATAGGGTGGAATCTAGTGGCGCCAAATTATTTGGCTCCATCAAAAAAAGTAAATTTGTTTAAAGCTTCCATTTTTAAAATTCATAGTATTTCTCTAATATTTATACAGGTTGTGCCATTTTACATGGCTTCACCAAGAAATTGATTTTTTTATCCTGGTTGCTGACGTGACATGTTGGTGGCGCCAAACACTTTGACTCCACCAAATTTTACTGTAGCTTTTAGGTTATTTTCGTATTTTATAAAAAAATTAGGTCATTTATATAATTAATTAATTTTTTTTGGTTTAAAAAACCCTTAAAATTAGAATGATAATTTTAGTTTCGGGAAAAAATAAATTTAAAGTAAAAAAATATATACTATATTTAAATATGAAACGTTGCTTAAAAAAACGAAATGTCTTATTATTTTATTTGTTTCTATTTAGTTTTTTTTCTAAAAAAAAGTGTAGAATTACAAAAAAAATATAGATTTATTAAGGAGATCAACTCTTTTAGGAGTGTTGGGGTTTTGTCTCTCGACTTTTTGGAGAGTCCTACGGATTCACGAAATGGGAGCGCCTCGATTGGTGGAGAAGGTACGTACATGGAGAAGATGCAGAATATTGATACATAACTTCTCCACCACTTGAGGTGCTCCTAGTTTGTGAATCTACATGGCTTTCTATGAAGTCGAGAGCACAATAACGACACTTTGAAGACTTCTCTTGAAGGAGTTAATCCTCTCAACATTATCCATACAACATGTTAAAAGATGGATAATATAGCTTCTTCTTTTTTTTTTCTTTTTTTTTTTGTACAAAATGAATAACATAGCTTTAAATAATGGGAAACAAATAACATTAATGTTTTTGGAATTAGATTGTGGTCAAATTGGTCAAACCATCAGTTTTTTATTTGATTAAACTGTCTGTTCAAAACAAATAAAATTTTAAATTTTAAAAAAATTATAAAATTATAAATACCGATTCAAGCAATATTTTAATCTAATTCAACCGAACCATATTAGTTCGCAGATCAACTTATTTTTACCCGTCTATCTGATTTTCAATCCAACTAATCGGTCTAAACATGTCACCCTTATGTAATTACAAGCATTGCACCCAAATCCAATTATCACGTAACTTTCCAGACATTACCAAAATAAAATTTTATAACATTGTCTTAATTAAAGGGAAGAAAGTAATTTTATTTAGAAGTGAGATAAAATTAGAAATTATTTAGAGAATGAAAGTTAAACAATTATGTTAAAAATAATAAATTATTAAAATTTCAAATAAATTAAGAATATAATTTTTTTTTATTTAATTAAAAGCTAAGCTATAAAGGAATTTGTGAATATAACTAAAGGGGTGAAGCTCCTCCCTAGCCCTGGTAGGCTGCGGGATTTGAAGTGTTTTAGATTTAAATATATTTACACTTAGAAAAAGAATAGTAAAAAAAAAAATTATATTTTATCACTTATAAAATTTATAACTGAAATATATTTAAAATGTAGACATCAATATAAGAATATTGTATTATTTGCTTCAATTAAGTTATTTGTAGCTAACAAATGAAGTTGATAGCGAATTTGAATAGGCGATGTATTTAGTGTAAAAATAGTGATAACAGTGAGATTAAATACTGTAACGATATTATAGCGTAAAAAAAAAAAGCTAAACATACCGTACTACACCTAATTTAATGGTCCATTCACATCCACCTAGATTTTCACATTCATTGCTAATGTCTTCTTTCCCAACTATTATAAAATTCTCAAACTCATCGTGGCCAACGTTTTTCTTTTTAGAAAAGGGGAATGCGATACATGCTTATAGTTTAATAGTCGAGGTCAACTCTTATAAATTTATTTGCCTATCTAATATTATATTTAATAGATATGAGTTAGAAAAGAAGAAGAAAAGGAGTATAACATGAGTGGACGTCTCCCTTAATTAGTTTGCTGGTAATCTTGCAAGTAAAACCAAAATAATGATTATTTTAAAAGGATGGGATGGCTATGAATATGTTAATGTCATAAAATAATAATAATCAATACCATAGGCAATCCGCTTTTGACCCGTAAATAAAGGGCCAATCTGGAATCAAGTTAAGGATGCAGCACTAACCTTTCATAGATTTTCAACTAATAGAGTTATCAAGCTAAAGATGGGAGATCCGATAATGATTTTCTCAACCATTTTTGGCCTCTGCCTGCTCTTACTTCTCATCAGGTTGTTGCACACATTTTGGTGGACTCCAGTTTACATACAGTATCGACTAGGTTCACAGGGAATTAAAGGCCCTTCTTACAAATTCATCCATGGAAACACCAAAGAAATGCTGGAAATGAGAAACGCAGCCTTAAGCAAACCCTTGGGTTTATTAGATGATATATTTCCCAGGGTACTCCCTCACGTTTATACATGGTTGAGCAAATACGGTATGACTTGCTTTCATCTTCTTTTTCACCTCATTTCCACTTCCAAAACATGATTTAAATCCTTTATTCTTTTTCTGGAATAGGGAAGAATTACCTTAGTTGGAAAGGTGCTGAACCAGAACTAATGATTACAGAACCAGAGCTAATCAAAGAGGTGCTGATTAACAGAGATAGAGCTTACCTAAAACCGTCGCCTCCGTTCGATTCCATGAAGCTGATGGGCAATGGACTGGTGACATCTAACGGTGACCGCTGGGCACAACACCGCAATTTAATAAACAATGCTTTTCAAGGGGAAAGCCTTAAAGTATGTTTCCTAGTTCCAACCATAAATTTTATCATCAATTTTTCGCTTGTCTCCTCGAATATTTTAATCAAATATTCTTAATGATTATATTTTACTTTTACAATGGAGCCGAGGCTCAAGCTCGATCGAACATCTCTTTTTAAAGTTTAGCTCGATTTGAGATATAATTGAGCAGCTCAAACTCGATTAAGCTTGTTTACCAATTTTTGTACTCGAACTGGAGCTGGGCCTTGACTCAATAATTAAGCTTAATGTTAATAATATATATTAATGACAATAACGTAATTTAATAATATAAAAATATGAAATATTGCTCGATAAGACTCGTGAATTATTCGAGTCAATAATTACTAAGCTCAAATTCGGCTCAATTAATAGCTCGAGCTCATCTCGATACTTACTGAATCGAATTTGAATTTTTTTCAAATTGAACTCAAGTAATTTACGAGCAACAGTGTCTCATTTACACCCCTACTCACCTCCATATAAATCTAAATATATATTTCATCATTATTTTAGTCTCACTATTATAATATCTCATCTTCATCATTACAATAATTAATTTATTGTGATTTTAATTTCATCAAAATTAATCTCAAGATACATTCTTAAACTTATGGAAGGGTATTTTTGACAGAAAATGATTCCTGAAATGGTTGTTAGTGTTGAATTGATGTTACAATCTTGGAAAAACCACCTAGAAAAAGAGATTGAGGTGTTTGAAGAATTTAGGTTATTGTCTGCGGACATTATATCAAGGACAGCTTTTGGGAGCAATTTCTTAGAAGGGAAAAACATTTTCGATATGAAGGTGAAGTATTCCAACATTACACGAATGAATATTTTTAAATCAAGGTTTCCAAGCATCAGGTACTTTCCACATTAATCTAATCGTCAACTTGTCCACATTAATTTCATAGATTGGTTCTTTAGTGGCTTTTTTTTTTTTTTTTTTTTTTTGCAGTAAAATTTGGAAAACTTCAGATGAGATTGAAGCAGACAAGCTTCTAAGTATAATACATAAGTCTGTGATGGACATCATCAAGAAAAGAGAAGAAAAAGTGAAACTTGGAGAAATAGACAACTATGGTACTGATTTTCTTGGATTACTTTTACAAGCATATCATGATGTTGATGAAAATAGGAGAATCCTAGTAGAAGATTTGATTGACGAGTGCAAGACATTTTACATTGTTGGACAAGAACCTATCAATTCCTTACTTTCATGGACCGTCTTGTTGTTAGCAATCCACACAGATTGGCAAGAAAAAGCAAGAGAAGAAGTGATTGAATTGTTCGGTCACCAAAACCCGCATCCAGATGACTTATCTAAACTAAACATTGTAAGAAATTAAGTCACTAAGCGTTCATTGTATATAATCCAAATGACTTGATACTTTTTTACCCAACATTGCAGGTAACCATGATAATCAATGAGGCCTTAAGACTATATCCTCCTGCAGTTGGCTTTCCTAGGAAATGCGACAGTGAAGTTAGATTGGGGAAATTCATTTTGCCTCCTAACATTCACTTATTCATTTCAAATTTGGTAGCTCATCACGACCCTGGAATTTGGGGTGACGATGCTCATTTGTTTAATCCAGAGAGATTTTCAGGAGGAGTGGCTAAAGCTACAAGCAACAATGTGGCGGCATATTTTCCCTTCGGGTTTGGACCTCGAACCTGCGTGGGTTTCAACTTTGTAACCATGGGAGCAAAGATTGTTCTGATGATGATATTGCAACGTTACAGATTCAGCCTCTCCCCAGCTTATGTTCATTCCCCGGCTGTTCATTTTGTACTTTACCCACAACATGGAATTCAAGTTATCCTTCATTCTTTGAAGAGTGAGGAAGGTCCAAGTTAGAAAATATAGCAGACCCTAAGACAGAGACATGAAACACGATCATATGTTACCTTAAACCAATATATAACCATAAGGAATGGCTTCAATTAAGATAATATAAAACTTTCTTTCTATGATTCTTATTACCATATTTGGATATTCTTTATTGTAATTTTTTAAGGTAGCATTTGAAAATTTGAATTTGGATTTAAAAGATAGTGTGAATTGAGTAATAAACTATTTAGAATGGTAATGTTCATAATCATTTCTCAAATTCATGGTAATAAATTTGAAATCCTTAAAATATTTTAAAATTTGACAAATCTATCTTTTTGTATTTTTCTAATATATTTTAAATTGAATCTCAACTAAGTTGACTATAACATATGCATTTCATTCTTAATATTTACAGAATAATTGAAATCCAAATCCAAAATTTCAAATCCAAATTCCCAAAAGAAGCATAAGTGAATTTAACTTGTATTCTCAAAACCAATACAATTAACTTACAATAAAAATTAGTAATAGGCGGACATACTCAACTTGAAATAAGATCATAGCTAGACAACTCAAAAAGTTATTGAATTTTTTATCGTTAAGGGAAAGTGCGTCTAAGTGGGTACAATTTCTGTATAGTTAGCAGAAAGCGGTCCAGCGATGATTTATAAGCCAAAAAAAAAGAAAGAAAGAAAAAACTGGAATATTCGGCTAATTTAGCCCTTTTTTACAATTCCTAAAACTTTTTCTTTCACTCCCCTCTTCAATAATGGTTAGGGTTACCAAACTGAAATCCTTAATCTCTTGAAACCTGTTCCTTTCACTCTCTTGATTGTGACCATCTTCTAGACATTAGATTAATACATCAATCCTAAAATTATGAGCACTATACGAATTTATGGACACCAAAAAGTAAGAGCTTGACTTGGTTTTATAGTAATTAAAGAAGTGCAGAAAGCTGAAAGGGGATTAGTGTTGAAGATCTTATTCATCTTCTATCTATGTTTCTAACTATGTTAGATAATTACCACTTAAATCCTCAGCAAGATAGCTATACCACTAACCATACCCATAACTAAAAAAGCTGAAAAGGGATTAGCATTGAAGACCTTATTCATATGTCCGGTGAAAAAGCTATTCTCAGGCAAGCTTAAAGCTTCCCCTTGAAAATTCTGTGATTGCAAGCAAAAACAAAATCCACCCGAAATTC
This sequence comes from Gossypium turneri, assembly GCA_008044935.1. NCBI lineage: Eukaryota > Viridiplantae > Streptophyta > Magnoliopsida > Malvales > Malvaceae > Gossypium > Gossypium turneri. Next base: position 19,018,405 of record CP032583.1, read on the forward strand.
ACCAGTTTAACTCCCAAACAATTCAATCTGGTTGGATTTTGACCTAACGACAGAGACTAAAACTGGGTTGTTCAGTAAATGCTGAGATTTTCAAGCTGCTCCATTTGAGGTGAAGAAGGGAAAAAAAAAAAAAAAAAACCCAAAAACCAAACAGTCTGGGTTTTGTTGGTTTCCATTATTGATTTCATATTCATAAAGGTGTCACTTCAAAGCGAATTTGGTTGGGTTTTGTTGATATGATCTCTTCAGTCCTCCACATTCATTCATTGTTGATTCCATTTTCATAATTTTGTTAAAGAGAAGAAAATGAGTATCTTCAAAAGGTAATAGAGATGCAGAAAAGCAAAAGGAAAATAAAATTGAGAAAGTGGGGCACATCCACAAGCTACAAAAGAGAAAAAAACAAGGCTCCAGCATTTTCCCGAGAAACAAATGGGAGGGGAGGAGAGGGCAAAGGTGACCTAACCGCCCACGTGGCCTTGGCCCTTTTCAATTCCTTTACAATAAATATTCAACGACTGTTTATGTTTCTGCAATGCTAAAAAACTGCGAACATGTTATCAAATTGGTGCCCTAAACATAGAAGGACATCTCATATTCACTGAACCAACCCACCGCCACCACCATCCTCTGCTATTGCGTGTTCTAATCAAAATTTTGACTAATTGTTTCTCTAAATTATAAATAAAGAAAATTTGTTTGGCAGTTGGTTTGGTTGATTGGAAAACAAAATTCAAAACTCTCTCTTTGCTTCTCATTTATTTTCCCATGAAATACAAAAAAAACATTAGGTATGATACAGTTTATTATTGTTGGACATTTTATTGAATTGATGTATTTTTCCTAATTAAATGCTATTTAGTACCAACATCTAATAAAATAGATGTTTTATCTAAAAAAAGTAACGTCCAAGCTCAAGCAAATTTGTGTTTCATGCAGCTACACAATTTTAAAAAAAACCTTGGTAGTGTATACGCGGTGATTGTAATATGATATTTCAAATAAATAAAAAACTTGGTTGTGTTTTTTCTTTAAAAAGAAAATCCTTTTCTTTGGGTTCATGTATCTGATAAATTACATTGAGTCTAAGGTTATAGACAAGTATATAAATATTTAATCAACAGTTATCTGATTAAGCAGGTGAGTTGAAAGAGCTGGAATTATATTTTTCAAAATATATAACTGTTAACGTCGCTCCCATTGGCGTGAAAACCGCATTTGCATGTGCCCCCTTACCTTCCATATTTTTCTATATATTTATGTTTCACTCATCTCTCCCATTCTTAATTCTGCATTGTTTTTGTTACACCTGAAAAAAAAATGGGGAATTGCTTCACAAACACCAAAGTTGTAGCTCAAGACGACCAGGACGAGACAGAAGACATCAAAGAGACAAGAAACGTTATTCCAGCTGCTGGGGTACTTGAGACTAAGAGGGAAAAGAAGAAGAAAGTGGTTAGCTTCAAAGTAAACGAAGAAAACAACGTTGATAGTGGAAAACCCAAAGATGGGGTTGTGAGGATAAGATTTGTGGTGACACGGAAAGAGTTGAAGCAAATTTTAAGTAGTGGGAAAGATTTAAACAAGTATTCTTCAATGGAGGAACTGGTAAGAGCTATGAAATTGAGAGAGAACAAGGTTTGTGATGATGGCTTCCATGGAGCTTGGAGACCGGCATTGGAGACTATTCCAGAGGAATATTAACACACAAAAAAAAAACCAAAGCATAACTGTGACTTATAATCAGTTTTGTCTCCTCATTAACTGATCTATCTGTTTATTGTAAAAAAACAAAACATTTTATTGTAGTTTATTGTGAGAATAGAGATTGCTGTTCTGAATGTCGTTTGCTTCTGTTTTTTTTAGGTGGCTGATCAGGTTTTGGACCAAGTTTTATGTTGGATCCTTAGTTGAATTTAATGAAAACCATTCACCATGTCTGCATAATTATGTCAGTTTTGCGTTTTTTCTATTGGATTCACGATGTTTCACAATAACTTTAACCACGGAAATTATTACATGAATCTTTCCTATAACAAAAAAAATTATCCGCGTCAGATTTTGGATTACTCAACCCTATTATGGAGGTTTGATTCTTTTTTTACCTTTCCTCATCGTCTATTTCTATATTTCAATGAGATGAACCGAGAAAGAAGTTTAAAAATTACCAAAAATAAAAATCAAACATCAGCAATGGAAGAATTATAGGCTGAGCAACAAAATTTGAGGGATTACAGAATCTGGTCTGTTCCTTTTCAAAGGACGCAAAATCAGGATCCCCTTCTTTCTTGTCGGAAATCTTCTACAGTCTCGTGGCGGCAACGATGGTGGAGTAGTGCCGACGATTCTTCTGTCGATACCGTTTGTGTTTGTCAATAGTACCCAAGCAAATTGTCTCGCTGTGGAGGTGATAGCATGTTTTACATGTTTAAATCAATTAATTCTTGAATTAAATCCTGCTAATTTGGTGATTTTATGTTTAAATTTTGTCAGGAATGCAATTCGGATGCTTTAAATAAAAAACAAGCAAAAAATGACTAAATTGGGGCACAAGCAATAAAAAAGGGGCCGAATCAGAAATTTTTAGACATTTAAGGGTTGATCAGATTTTTAACTTTGTAAAAGCCATATTTAGAAAAAATTTGATATGATTTTGATTTCATGTAATTGGTTGTTTGAGTTAGACTAATTTTAATATATGATGTGTATATAAATAGGGTGTGTGGTGGCCTTTGAAAAATACACTTGAATACACTGGAAATTGAGTGGAATTATTTTTAGTCCTTTCTATTTCAAGCGTCAGTAGCATTCTGTCATTTTATTTCCTTTTCCTTATTTATTTACAAATTTATTCAATTGCTCCCTTCCCTCTCCAACTTTTCCATTCCACTAAATCCATTTACATACACCAACTAACATGATTCATCTCATGTTTTACTAAAATTCTACCTAGTTTTAGGCCGGTATTATTTCCGGTCAAGAATCGTGAGAAAATGAATCTGCACTAAAATCTTTCATCGGTATTCACCATCTTTCTAGAATATGGTATAGTGCAAATTCGTCCCTTAAAGTTAATTCCATTTCAACACAAAGTGCACGTTGGGTTGGAGTCGTTTTGGCGTACAGTTGGGAAGTCGAGTCGGCCGTGTTGTATTCGGATTTCCATGATCAATTTGGTTTATCTTGGCAAGGTCATACTAGTGGGATTTTCGTCAGTGGAGATAATGATCGGATTTAAACGACCCACGTAGTTAAGGCCGTTGATTCGAGTTGGGTTCTTTAGAATGCAAGGCTGACGGGGTCTTGATTTGCGAATGCATATATCGCGGTTAGACAATCGGTAAGGGTTGGTTTGCAGGTCTTACCAGAATCGACTACAAAAGGAAGAATTGGCGGTTGGGACGTTCTTGGTTGCTATAGCCAGCTTATGGTTTGGAAGAAAAAACCTATTTTGAAGGACCAATTCAGTACCGGAATTCACCAAGTCTAAGGCTAAGACTTTATATTACTGCTTACTAAATTCGATTCCATTTTCATATTTTATTTTTGATTAATATAATTGTTTATTGTTGCTATTTCACTTTATTTACTTTCTAAACATTTTCATCTCCCATTATTTATTTATCTTTTTTCAGCAAGTTCGTCACGAGTCGTGGGCAAGACTATTGCTGCAATAATATATTTGGTCACAACAAAAGGAGAAATTGGATAACCGATCCCTGTGGATTCGATCCTACTGCTCTAAACTGCTATTTCGTATTATTTTGTCGTAGGAATTTTTATTTGGTGGTTTCGACGCCCATCAAATTTTGGTGTTGTTGCCGAGGATTGGAAATATTTTTTTTTTAATTTTTGTTTATTTTCCTTATGACCAGGCCCGAACCAAGGACTTTAGAATTTGAAATGAAAATAGAAAAGTTGGCTCGAATACTATGAAGAGAAGCTATTTGGCTCGGTAAAGGACCACAACCCCAATTCGAAACATGATCTTATGACGAGGACATTTTCTTATTCGATGAACTAGCCAAAATGGTAGATCAAACTTATTCGGTGAGAGGAATGCCGTTCGAGTTGAAATCAGGCTTAATTCATCTATTGCCCATCTTCTGCAGATTACAAAATGAAAATTTGCATACCCATATTAAAGAATTTCACATGGTTTGCACAAGCATGAAACCTCAGGGAGTGACTGAAGATCAAATTAAACTTCGTGATTTTCTTTTCTCGTTAGCCGACTCTGCTAGAGAGTGGTGATTTTATTTATCTCCTGGTTCAGTTAATACATGGTCTGATATTTCTCATTTATTTCTTGACAGATTTTTTCGAGCAACTCGAGCGGTCGAATTAAGACGAGACATTATAGGAATTCGACAAAAGGAGACTGAATTGCTCTATGATTACTGGGAACGTTACAAAAAGTTGTGTACAAGTTGTCCACAACATGGTCTGACTAAACAATCGCTTTTGCAGTATTTCTACAATGAGTTACTCTCAATGAAAATGAAGATGATAGATGTTGCTAGTGGAGGGACACTTGTAAATATGATGCCTCAGAGAGCAAGAAAGTTGATTTTGACCATGAATGTGAATTCTCAACAATTCTGACCGGCAACAGAACCCACGAGACGAGTTCATGGGTTAAGTTCTCTATATTTAGAAGATAAATTTGATAAGCTTACTAATGTTGTTCAAAATTTTTTTATAGATAAAACAAGCCCAACACGGTTGTGTGGAATTTGTGCTATGCCTGTTTATTCGATGGACTCTTGTCTTATTTTACACGACGGTTCAACAAAACAAGTGAATGTTGTCAGAGAATTTCTAGGGTCACCCCAAAGGCGATATGATCCCTATTCGAACACCTATAATGTGGGGTGGAAAGATCATCCAAATATGAGTTATGGGTCGAATTGATGTAGTCGTAAACCAACTAAAAATTCGACAAAGACAAGTGCACCTATCAATTAATAGTATAGCCATGGTGAGCACAAAAGACTAAAAGTACTAGTAATTACTGTCTTCCTATTATTTAACCGACAAATTGGAGTGATTGATTAAAACTAAAATTAACTAAATTAATTAACTAAAGAACACGACAAAAAATAAATCAGGAAAATAAACGATTAACAACCAAGAAGCAAAACAATACTCAGGAAAGAATCCACTTAGATTTCATCTGTCATTATCAATCTGAATTAAATAATTTCTTGACCTAGTATCTTGACCCGTAGAAATCCCTAAATTATGCTAATACCTCTTCGAGAGTAAGAGCAACTAACTGTAGGTTGATTAATTGAAATTTCTTTCTAATTAAAACCTATATTGTCGCATTAACTCGATCTATGGATCCGCCTATTAGATTTAACTCTAATTTGGTAGATTTATGTCGTCCTATTTCTAGGATTGCATGCAACTCCACTCAATTATGCTAGATCTACTATTAAACAGGAACTTTTCCTCCTTTATTCAAGCACATCAAACATGGATTGATAGTTTGAAAATATTAAACCAAGAATTAAGCACAGAAAATTGAGACCAAGATCCAAGTATTTATTGTGTAAAATAGAAATCAAAAGATAGAATTCATCTTAGGGTTCATTTCTCTATGTATTTAGAAAATTAGCTCATAATCTCAAATAAAAACATCTCAAAGACAGTATAACCACAAGAAATAAAAAAACTCATAATAAACTTTAAAGAAATCAAAAGGAGATCTTCAATCTTGATGGAAATCTGCTTCAGAGTCGGCTTCAATGGTGTTTTTTGAGTTGTTTTCTTCAATATTATTTGATGGCTTACTCCCCACTTCTTATATTTGGTATATATATATGTTTTAGAATGCCCGAAAAACTTAAAAATTACATTTTTTCGTGTTTTCAGAGTGCAGTTCGCGAAATCCACATGGTCTGGCACATGGTCGTGTGGCAGTCTGTATGGAATGGCCCAACCCGTATGGCTCTTAAAACTTGCTCTGATTTTTTTTTATATGTTCTCTTTTTCTCTTTTTTTGCTCCAAAATGCTTTCTTAAGTATAGAAACATGAATTTAAAGGATTAGAAGCATAAAATTCACCATTTTACATTGAATAATCATCCAAAAACGCATTAAGAATGGGGCTAAAACATGTTACTTTTGGCATTTATCACGAATCCTCGATTTAATCAGCCAGACCAACAAAGGTTACTTCTAAATCAACAACAAAGGTCTGCAGTGTATCTGGAAGAAGTGGTAGAAGATGTTCTTGTCAAGGCAAATGCATTAATTTTTCCTACAGATTTCTACATTATCGACATAGAGGATGACAACTCGATCAATTCTTCCGATATACAACTTGGGAAACCATTTTTGAGTACTGCACAAACAAAGATTGATGTGCGGAGTGCAACACTCACTGTAAAGTTCAATGGAGAAGTGGTGAAACTTAATGTTTATGGGGCCATGAGCTGTTCCAACACAATTATGAATGTCTCTAGTATTGATATTATTGAGCCACTAACAAAGTTACATTTTGAATATCATGAAGAGGATGTGTTACAAACCGTGCTTTGTAAGAGTTTAGACCTCAATACTATGGATAAATTAGAGGAATTAATGACGTTTAGACCTCAATACTATGGATAAATTAGTTGGAAGAACCAATTTGTGAATATGTCATTCGCATAAAGGCCCCAAAATTAAAGCTCAAATCATTACCGGAACATTTAAAGATTCTGATAGAGAAAAGGGAATTTAAGGAAAAGGGATCCCGAACGGAGAAGCTCAAAGACGCCTCAATCCATCGATGATGGAGGAATCCAGGAAGTACTTCAAGGACAATGGGAAAAGGTTGAAACCTTTCTTCGAGAACTTCCAAGTGCGTGTAATGGAAGAATTAATTCTCAAGGAACCAAAAGAATAACACTCACGTTGTCGAGCTAACAACATTAAATAAAAGTGCTTTTGGGATGCAACCCATATTATTTATTTTAATTTATTTAATTTTGAATTTAGTTTAATTTATGTTGAAAAAAAATAAGATTTTTATTTAATCTATTTTAATGTGTTGTTTTCTAGGAACGATGGTGAAGGCTATCCATTTTCATCAAAAAAATAAATCAGAAACGGATTTTTTTTGTGGCACGGGCACGTCTTGTGAAATTTCAATGCTACCATTTATTGAAACATACACCCAGGACTGAACTGACCAGAATGAACCCAAACTGCCCAAACCACCCTCTGCCGAATTAAACATATACAATGAGTACACTTGACCCTTTTCTTTCTTATTTATTCTTTTATTATTACACATTGAGCACAATGTGAGCTAAGTAGAGGGTGTTGGATTAGTAAGTATGCATGATTGTTTCTCTTTCGCATGTGTTAATTCTTATGCTGAGATTATTCGTTAATTTGTTTGACATTGAGCCTCTAATTCCAATGCTTAGTCATAGTTAGGCAGTTCTTGGATTAAAGTGTTTATTATCTAGTTTAATCGATGTATGTGTAATGAAGTTAAATATTGTAATTAGATTGTTTCATGAAAATTGATTGTTTATAAATTTGTTTGGTAAGTATATCATTCTTAGTTGTTTAATTTTAAATGTATTTTCTAATGGAATAAAAAATAAAAAATAAAAATCTACTCTGCTGATGGCTTAAGTTATGAATGAAGATTTCGAGAATGTGACCGAATTTAGTAACCGGGATGAGGTGCTTGGGTTTTCATCTTGTTTCGCATGAAAAGGTTCGAGTGGTGAACTGGAAACTTACAAACACTCTACTAACCAAGCTACCATGAGTAGGGAAAAATAGTCCATTTGGAGACGTGTCAAATTGAGTAAGCAGGGTAAGGTGCCTGGGTTGTCATCTCACTTCGCGTAAAAAGGTTTGACTATGTCCCAAATTTGCTGTATAATTAATTGAGAATAAATACCTTGCAAATTTGGTTCAATTTCAATTTGGTGAAATGATTGAATTTATATGTTTGAATTTTATAGACACTTGTTGATTAAACAGAGTATTTGAACACTTATTTATTTTTCACCTAAATTGTTTGCATTGATCATGGTTACAGAATAGAGGCTTGATTTTTGATAATTTATTGGATAGTTTCTAATGTAGGAACATACAATATGCTTGAAGACAAGCATAGGCTAAGTAAGGGTATTTGATAGCATGTTTTACATGTTTAAATAGATTAATTCTTAAATTAAATCCTGCTAATTTGGTGATTTTATGTTTAAATTCTGTCACGAACGCAATTCGGATGCTTTAAATAAAAAACAAGTAGAAAATGACTAAATTGGAGCACAAGCAATAAAAGAGGGGTCGAATAAAAATTTTGAGACATTTAAGGGCTAATCAAATTTTTGACTTTGTAAAGCGATATTTAGAAAAAAAATCTAATATGAATTTGATTTCATGTAATTGGTTGTTAGATAAGTTAGACTAATTTTAGTATATGATATGTATATAAATAGGGTATGTGGTGGCACTTGAAAAACACACCTGAATACACTGGAAATTGAATGAAATTATTTTTATTCCTTTCTATTTCATGCGTTAGTAGCATTCTGCCATTTTATTTCATTTTCCTTGTTTCTTTACAAATTTATTCAATTGCTTTCTAAGTCTCTTCCCTTTCCACCTTCTACCATTTCCACTAAATCCATTTACATACGCTAACTAGTATGATTAATCTCATGTTTCACTAAACTTCTATTTAGCTTTAGGTCGGTATTCTTTTCGGTCAAAAATCGTGAAAAAATGAATCCGCACTAAAAATCTTTCATAACGGTATTCATCATCTTTTCGGAATATGGGATAGTGCAAATTCGTCCCTTAAAGTTAATTTAATTTCAACACAAAGTGCACATTGGGTTGGAGCCGTTTTGGCTTACAGTCGAGAAGTCAAGTCGGCCGTGCTGTATTCGAATTTTCGCGAACAATTTGGCGTATCCTGGCGGGTCATACTAGTGAGATTTTTGTCAAGGGAGATAGTGATCGGATTTAAACAAACCACGCGGTTGAGGTCATTGATCCGAGTTGGGTTCTTCAGAATGCAAGGCTGTCGGGGTTTTGAATTGTGAACGTGTGTATCGCGATTAGACAATCGGTAATGATTGGTTTGCAAGTCGTACTAGAATCGACTACGAAAGGAAGAATTGACGGTTGGGACGTTCTTGGTCGCTATAGCCAGCTTATGGTTTGGAAGAAAAAACCTATTTTCAAGGATCGATTCTATACCGGAATTCATCGAGTGTAAGGCTAAGACTTTATATTACTGCATTACTAAATTCGATTCTATTTTTTATTTTATTTTTGATTAATATATTTTTTATTGCTGTTGTTTCACTTTATTTACTTTCTAAACATTTTCATCTCCCCTTATTTATTTATTTTTTTCATCAAGTTCGTCATGAGTCGTGAGCACGACTATTATCACGACAGTAATTTTGGTCATAAGAAAAGGCTAAATTGGATAACTAATTTCTATGGATTCGACCCTACTGCTCTATACTTCTATTTCGTATTATCTTGTCGTAAGAATTTTTATTTAATGGTTTCGATGCCCATCAGGAAATGTTGAGAGCTATGTCGAATTTGCTTCGTCCGTGGAATAATCGTTGGTTACTCCCTCAAATACTGTGGACTTCCAAGGTTCTCAATCGGTTAAAAGACTATTAATGTAGTGTTATTAACCCTTTCAAATCCGGTTAAGTTTCGTATTAAGTAAATGGTATTCAAATACTTTATTTTTTCTGTCATGAAATTTCTGAAAATGCGAGTAGTTTATATATATATATATATATATATATATATATATATATATATATAATATATATATATATATTTTAAAAATACTTTTTCAAGATTCAAGAAATGAAAGCCTAATTTTCAATATCAAAATTAAATCAAAACTTTGGTAAGGAAAAGTTAATTTCTTTTTATATTTACAATAAAATAAAATAATTGATAGAAAAAGAAGATGGAGAACAAACAAAGTAAAAGGAAAAAAAAAAATCAAGTCTACATGAAGAGGGGCTGAGTTGTGGGTTAATCATGTACCCAAAATTTGACGCGGAGAAAGTTTGTTTAATTTAAGTTGAAAAAAAATTATTAATGTAGTATAAAATAATTGAATAGGACTAGAATGGGTTGACATAATAATCTTTTCTGATTCATATATGTAAAATTTGTTTTTTTTCTTTTATATTTTTATACAAAATTTATAAAAATAAACTTAAACCAAGATTTGAGCCTAAGCTATGTTTAATATTTCATTATAAATATAAAACTTACATACGATTAATAAAGTAATTATTACAAATCACAATCTCTAAAAATTTGTGATAATATTAATGTTAACAAATTTTAAACTTCAAAGCACATGGTTCTTGTATCCATGTTAAAACATGTCAGTGCAGAGAGATAAATAATGCGATGAAATTGTATTAAAAATTATAGAAACCGATTTAATTAATTTTTTTCGACTGATTTTTTAATCCCACCAATTGAAACAATATTGGATTACATTATTTTTTCAGATATATTTGTATAAAATTTCATGTTCAGAACACAGCGAGAAGCGGCACCGACACACCTTTAAACGCTGCGTTTAGATCCCCATCCTTGGGCCTGCGAGTTTGTCGGCCCAGATAGTTAAGGAAAAACCGCTTTTCCAGTTTATTTATTTGTTCCCCCTTCAAAAGTTGCTTCGTTTTTCACTCTCTCTTTTTAAGCGTAATATCAAATCTAAGCGGAAGATCTATGATTCCAACAGTATGGTTGCCATGGAAATAAATGCTGCAAAGGGAACTAGAACATACCAAGTTTGGCCAGGGAACAATGTAACCTTATCCTCTTGTGAATATATATACACTTCGTTTTCTTACTTGTTCGCTAATTATAATATTATGTGCAGGTATTTTTTTGTCATGGCCGACTTGTGATGCGGTCCAGATCCAAGAGGGTTGTTCCTGACATCTGTTTCTATCCTGATTTCAACTTGGATTTTCACCATTTACATTGCAAATGATTTGCAAAATACTAACCCCACTCTTGTTATCACTATATGTTCGATTCTAACTATAGTGGTCTGTTCCGCATACTCCATGTATATTTTAAAACTTATTACAGCAGTTAGAAAATGATGATCCTTTCACTGCAGGTTATTGTCAACTTGATTCTGGTTACAGCCATTGACCCTGGAATCATTCCCAGAAGCACTCAACAATCATCTGTTGAAGATACTGATAGCAGTAATGGGAGTAGGAGGAAGAAGGTAACTATTAATGGGGTTCAACTGAAACTAAAATATTGTCGGATTTGTAGGATTTTTAGACCTCCAAGGAGTTGCCATTGCGCCATCTGTGACAACGTGTTGAAAAATTTGATCACCACTGTCCATGGATTGGTCAGTGTATTGCACTGGTATGGTCGGCATGCTTTCACATACATTTCATTTCCAAATATTTGACTGAAACTTCGTTATTTTATGCAGAGAAACTATCGGTTCTATTTGGCATTCTTGATAACAGCACTAGTGTTCTTTATCTACATATTTGCTTTCTCTTGTTGGAGGATTCACCAAAGAATGTTGGAAAGTGGTACCGGGTTGTTTGGAATGCTGAGGAACTGCCCTGAAACCTTGGCATTGACATTGTTTAGCTTTGCAGCCATTTGGTTCCTAGGTGGCCTTGCTATCTTCCACTCCTCTTTAACTGCAATAAATCAGGTGAAGAGTTGGTTTAATGACTGTTTTTACTACAATTGACTGCCATAACTTAGCTACAACAATTTAAATACTGGACCAAGACTACATCGAAATATATGCAAATCGCCACTTTAATTCAGATTACTTGCTTGCGGCTGTGGTGATTTGTGAAGTTTAATGGATCATATCTTTCCTTCAATCTTATGCAGACAGCATACGAGAATTTTCGGAACCGCTATGAGGGCTCTCCGAATCCATATGACAAAGGAATAATAAGCAATATAACGGAAGTGTTGTTTTCACCTTTACCTCCTTCCAGAGTTGATTTTAGGGCTGAAGCAATGCCAAGGTGGAACGTGGAAGATGAGAAGCCTCCTCTTGGCTGATCATTTAAAAGTTCAGAACATAGTGGCAAAGCCTGAGTTGAATGGCTTCTTTCATGAGAGCAACAGTATTTGCTTGGAAAAATCTTTGTAATAACAAATAGTTAAAACGTTTAAAAAGCAAATGCAGATCAAGAATTTTTACAAAAGAGATATCAAATAGCAAGTACCTATAAATACAAACTATGTTACTCGAATTCTATGGTTGTCAATGAATGGAGGTAGTGCAGTAGGACTACTATGACGATGCCAATCAATAATATCATGCTGGTGGCCCTAGTAGCAATAGATTTCTTCATAAATTAGAATCAATTAATGCATCAGATACTATTTATGTTAAAGATAGATAACATTGGTCAAATTCTTGCTCATCGTATAAGGTTTATATGTTTAATTTTTGTGCTTTAAGAGTTAATCTAACAAAAATAATAGTACGCAATGCAACTCTAATGCTATAGCTGTTTCTTATTGACAACAGTAAGAATAATATGAAAAGCCAACTAAAGAGGGTTAGCTTTGGCATGCACTGTAAAGTCTAAATCCATAGTGAAAGTTGTTATCATCTTAGGACAATATGTTATATTGCTCTTCTTCCATGTCCAAAACGACAAAATCCTGCTCTGCAGGAAAATAAATCAACCTTCACCTAGAACATCTTCAACCATTCCTTGCAGAAATCTATAAGTTCGATCAGCTAACTATGATTTTATGTCTTTAATTCCTAGCTTATTATAGATAGACAATGGCATTAACTTGATGCTCATCCCTAAATCACAAAGAACCTTGCCGGAAAATTGAGCACCAATTGTACATAGAAAGGTGAAGCTCCCTGGATCACAAAGCTTTGGTGGCAACTTCTTTTGCAAGATAGCACTAGATTCTTCAATCAAAGCCACAACTTCAAATTTTCAAAACACCTTTTCCTTGATAGAGTATCTTTTATGATCTTAACATAGCTTGGCATCTGCTCTAGAGCTTCGGCAAAATTTATATTTATAGACAACTTCTTGAAAACATTCAAGAATTTCTGAAAGTGCTTCTCTTACTTCTACTTTTGTAGCCTTTGTAGAAATGCTGGAGGAAGGTATACCTCACTTTAACTGTCTTGTTTGATGTATTTGTACTTTTATCTTATGTTGTAGTGTTTTTAATTTCAACTTCCTTTGCCTTTTTTGCTACCACTTTCAATTTCTTTATCGCTCCTCAAGGTGATTTCCTTACATTACTCTTTGTTTTCTCTTTTAAGATTCAGTTCAATGTTTTCTTGAGGGCACATTCATTTTTGATGAACTTTGGCCTGCAATGCAACAATAGACTAACATTGAAGTTGAACCAGTGCAGCAGCAACATTTTGTTCCTATGTAACTAGCTTTAAATCTTTTGTAATTTGGCTTTAAAGTTAGTAAGATTAGTTGCTGATTTATTTGATTTCCAATGTGATGTAATAGCTGATATGTCAGCTGCATTTTGTGTGTAATTTTAGCTTTACTTTAGTCAAGTAATTAGTGGGAGCAATTACACATTAGGTAACAGCTTTGTAACCTATATGTTTTTGACTTAATGAAAATTTGAAATGATGATCAGATTTGTTTTCAGTTTCTTCTTGTTTAAATTGGTTTTGCATACATTTCTTTGCTTCTTTTTCTCTTTGTTTTGCTGCCAAAACCCTAACAAATGGTATACAGAGCCTGTCATCTTTGAGTGCCTCTGTTGTTGGTAGCTTTCTTTGTGAAGAAAACTTGAAAAGAAAGAAACTGAAGTTGTCGTTTTTTGTTGCTGCAAAATGAGTTTTACACCACCACCATCACCTGTTTTTACTGGTGAGAACTACCACATTTGGGTAGTGAAGATGAAAACTTACCTCCAAGCACATGACTTGTGAAACGTGGTTGAGAATGACATAGAACCAGCTCCATTGAGGGCCAATCCCACCATTGCACAAATCAGACAACATAGTGAAGAGTGTGCCAAGAAGCACAAAGCAATGACATGCTTGCAAAATGGTGTGTCTGATGTGATCTTCACTCAAATAATGGCTTGTGACACTCAAAAGCAAGCCTGGAAGAAGCTAAAGGAAGAGTTTCTGGGGTCAGACAAAACTAGGTAGCAGTAGCTGATCAACCTCCTGAGGGATTTTAAAAATTTGAAGATGAGAGAGTCTGAGACCATTAAGCAGTACTCTGACAGAATAATGGCCACGGTCAACAACATCAGACTCCTTGGAGATGATTTTAGTGAGAGTAGAGTTGTTGAGAAGGTCATTACTACCCTTCTTGAAAAATTTGAGTAAAAAATCTCCTCACTAGAGGACTCGAGAGATCTATCAACCATATCACTATCTGAGTTGATAAATTCTCTATATGTACTCGAGCAAAGAAGGGCCAACAGGCTGGAGGAGCATCCTGAAGGAGCTTTTCAAGCAAAAACCAAAGAAAGCTCAGGTTCGAGCTACAAAGGAAAGAAACCATAGCTTGACAAAATGGACATACCAAAGAGAGATGTAGGGAAGAAAAAGTTCCCACTATGCGTTCACTACAAAAGGTCCACACACTTGGAGAGGTACTGTTGGTACAAGCCTGATATTCAATGCAGGAGCTGCAAGCAGTTTAGTCTTATTGAGAAGGTTTGCAAAAACAAAGAAAGGGCGCAAACTTAGCAGTAGAATCAAGCTCAGGCTGTTAAGGACATTCAAGCTCAGGAGGAGTATGTTTTCACTGCATCCTGTTTTGCAACTTTAAGCAAAGCCAGAAGAGACTGGTTAGTATACAGTGGTTGCACTCATCACATGGCATCAGATGAAGGGTTATTCAAAGATCTTGACAGAAGCTTTGTTTCCAAAGTCAGAATTAGAGATAGAAACCTTATTGAGGCCAGAGGCAGAGGCAATGTTGTGATCAACACAAAGTCAGGTAACAAAACAATTCCAAATGTCCTTTTTGTACCTACTATAGACCAAAATTTTCTTAGTGTTGGTCAGTTAATAGACAAGGGCTATTCACTTATTTTCAAGAATAACTCCTGTGTTATTGAGGACACATTTGGTCAATAACTTGTTATAGTAGCCATGACTGAGAGATGCTTCATGCTGGATGTGAATCAGTTGGAAAAGAAAGCCCATACTAGTATTACTGATAAAGCTATTTTATGGCATAAAAGGTTAGGCCATGTCAATTATAAATCACCCGGTTTGCTACACAAACTCAATCTGGTTGAAGACATGGCCAAGGTTGAAGTCAAAGACAAAGTTTGTGAGATTTGTCAGCTTAGGAAGCAAGTGAGATTGCCATTTCTAGTTAACAAGGCATGGAGGGTTCGAGACAAGCTTCAATTGGTCCATACTGACATTTGTAAACCAACAAAGACTTCTTCTTTGAATGACAGTAGATACTTTCTACTGTTTATAGATGATTTTACTAGATTCTGTTGGATATATTTTCTGAAACAAAAGTTTGAAGTGTTTAAAGCATTTAGAAAATTCAAAGCCTTGCTGAGAATCAATCAGGGTACAAGTTAAAGGCTTTGAGATCAGACAATGGCACTGAGTATTTGTCAGAGAAGTTTTAAAAGCTGTGTGAGCAGGCTGGAATTCATCATCAGCTGACAACCATCTATACTCCTTAGCAGAATGGAGTTTGTGAAAGAAAGAATCGAACAGTGCTTGACATGGCTAGATGCCTACTATTTGAAAGTAAATTGCCAAGCAAATTTCGGACAGAGGTTGTAAATACCTCAGTGTACCTGCTTAATAAACTGCCAACCAATGTTGTCGAAGAAAAAACTCCTTTTGAAGCTTGGTTCAGACTTAAGCCAATAATTTCACGCTTAAAAGCGTTTGGTTGTGTATGCTATACACTCATTCCAGCAGAGAAGAGAACCAAACTTGAAAAAATATTTGTGCCAGGGATCTTTGTTGGCTACAACAGCACAAATAAAGGCTATAAGATCTTTAATCCCTCGACAAAGAAAATCATGGTGGGTAGAGATGTGAAATTTGATGAGGGAAATGTATGGAATTGGAATGGCATAGATGCAAGCTTGAATAAGAAAGGCCAACAAGATAGTAATTTGCAATCAGCTGAAGAAGAAGAGCCAATTGGTGATGACTTCGATGATGAACCTGTTAGAGGCATAAGAAACATCACTGATATCTATCAAAGATGTGATGTTGTAATACTTGAACCTATTGATTTTGATGAGGCTGCCAGAGAAGAGTGTTGGAAAAGGGCCATAGAAGCTGAAATGGAGATGATACGCAAGAATGAAACTTGGGAATTGGTTGACAAACCAGACCAAAAGAGGGTTATTGGTGTGGAGTGGGTGTTTAGGGTCAAATACAATGCTGATGGGACTCTAAACAAGCACAAGGCAAGACTTGTGGTGAAGTGATATAGCCAACAGTATGGGATCGACTTCATTGAAACATTTGCTCCTATTGCAAGGTTAGATACAATAAGACTTCTGTTTGCCTTAACTGCTCAGAAGTAATGGAGAGTGCATTAGCTGGATGTCAAGTCTGCTTTTTGAATGGCTTCCTCAAGAAGAAATCTTCATAGAACAACCAGATGGATTCAAAGTTCCTGCTAAAGAGGACAAGGTCTACAATCTGAAAAGGTCTTGTATGGTCTGAAGCAGGCACCTAGGGTCTGGTATGACAGGGTTGATACATACCTGTCTAGGCTCAGGTTTTAGAAGAGTATCAGGGAGCCTACTCTTTATGTGAAAAATCAGGGAATGAAACATTGCTAATTGTGTCACTTTATGTGGATGACTTGTTAGAACTGAAAGCAATGGGGAGATGATTGGTGAGTTTAAAATGCAAATACAGGATGTCTTTAAAATGATTGACTTGGGAGAAACGACATATTTTTCTTGGCATGGAAGTAATTCAGACTGATGAAGCTATCTTCATAAGTCAGTAGGCCTTTGCTTTGAATATCCTAAATAAATTTGCATGTCAACTTGTAAAATAGTTAGCACACCAGTGGCTCAAGGTGAGAAACTAACCAGCAATGTCAACCACGAAAGAGTTGATGAAAAGGAGTATAGAAGCCTTGTAGGTTGTCTACTCTACTTGACAGCTACAAGCCCTGATATCATGTTTGTTGTTAGCCTTCTGTTCAGGTTCATGCATTGTTTTAATGTTGTTCACTTTAAAGTAGCCAAAAGAGTTCTTAGATATGTGAAAGGGACTTTGGGTTATGGACTGAAGCTTGAGAAGTCAAAAGAGCTCAAGTTGATAGGGTATTCTAATAGTGATTAGGTAGGATCCATTGATGACATGAAGAGCACTTCTAGCTACTTCTTCACTCTTGGCTCAGGGGTCTTTTGTTGGAGTTCAAAGAAACAACAAACTATTTCTCAATCAACAACTGAAGTAGAGTACATTGCAGCTGTTGCAGCTGTTAATCAAGTCATTTGGCTTAAGAAGCTATTGTGTGACTTGAATGAAGATCAAGTTGATGCTACTGAAATTAGAGTTGACAATCAGTGAGCTGTTGCCATAGCTAAAAATCCAGTATTTCATGGCAAGACTAAGCATTTTAAGATTAAGTTTCATTTTGTTAGAGAGGCTGAACAATCAAGGGAAGTTAATCTAACTCTTTAATATCCCGAAAATTACTACTGAAATACCCCGAAAACTACTACAGTAAGAAATTAGGTATCTTTGATATAGTAAAATAAGGAAATAAAGTGACAAAAAGGGAAATTTTGAGTTATGGCAACATTGGGAAGTATATTATGATATATTAATTCAAGAAAGGATTAAATCACAAAAGTGAGAAAAGTTTTGTTGACCAAGAGTAAATACTTAAAATTTTAGGGGGTAAAGTGTAATTATGTAAAAGTTGAAGGACAAATAGTGCAAATATTTTAAGGGTGGAATAATCTAGAAACTATGGAAAATGGATGAATTAGGACCAAATTGAAAAGGGTGAAGAATTTTGAGAGACTAAATCGCAATTTTACCAAATTAAGTGATGACTCAAGGATGGAATTTTAAAAGATTATGAAGGGCAAAATGGTCAATTAGAGAGAGAGAGAACTCTAGCAGGTAATGATGATGTTAGTGATATTTTTTAATTAATTAATTAGATAAATGTTATTTAATTAATATTTTATTAAGATTTTTAGTATTATTTTATTATTAAATGATTAATATAAAAGGGAGGAAAGATGAAAAGAAATCATCATCTTCCCATGCATCCATCGTGAGAAGAAGAGAGAAAGAAAGAAAGTTTTGCTTTCTTTACAATTTGGTCCTTCCACCAAAAATTTACCATTTTCACCTAGAAATTAAAAAGAATTTTCATATCCATCAAGAGAGAAAGATAACAAGGAGACTATGGGGAGCTGGAATATCAAGTTAGATTCAAGAAAGAGAAGCTGGAGGAGAGAGAAAATCAAGTTAAAGGTTGAAACTAATAGGACAAGGTAAGAACATCAAGATTTTAATATATTTTTAAGTTTGATATTATTGAAAAAGCATAGAAATGATGTTATAGTAGAGTTTTCTTATATAAGGTCTTATGTTCTTGATATATTAGTGAAGGGAAATAAGTGAAAGTGATGAGAAATATTATAGAGAAAGGGCGTTATAAACTTAGTAATCAACATCTTGCACTAAAACAGTTTTGGACAGTAGCAGTAGGTTAACTTTGAAAAATCACCATAAATTATGGAGATCAAATTAGAAGATGAAAAAAATATTAAATTAAATCTTATTGAGTCTAGTTTCTCATAGAAGAAACGGTGTAAGTAATGGAATTTTAAATCATGAGATATAATAAATTTTGTGAGCCAATGTCAGAATGAATTTGGGTTCCCCTGTTCTGACTTTGGAAAATTATTAAAAATTTGAGAAAAATAATTAGTGGATTAAATTTATATGTTTAAATCCTTAGTGAGTCTATTTTCAATATAAATAAACGGTAACATCATTCGAATCTTGTATGAGGATATAATTAATTTTTAGTGAAGAAGGGTCAAAACTGTCAGACAGCAGAACAGGGATGACTATAAAGAATAAACTGCACTTATTGGCTAAACCATAAATTCTAAAAATTTAGCGGATATTAATTCGGAGTTCCGTAGCTCAAGATATAAATAATTTAGTGACTATAACTCAAGTGGACAGCTTTGAATGAACATATAAATAAATAGTGAAATTATAGATAACGTTATATATAAGCATGTTATATACATTAAGGATGTGGAATGGAGAGGAGGAGGAGGAAACTATATAATTA
This sequence comes from Gossypium turneri, assembly GCA_008044935.1. Lineage (NCBI taxonomy): Eukaryota > Viridiplantae > Streptophyta > Magnoliopsida > Malvales > Malvaceae > Gossypium > Gossypium turneri. The sequence goes on from CP032583.1 coordinate 19,037,730, forward strand.
TTCAACTAGCATGAGTTTTCATTAAAAATGGCTAATTTGCATGTTTTAGGTTCAGGGACTAAATTGAATAAAAGTAAAATTTTAAGGGTAAATTTGTAAAAATGTCAAAAAGTGACCAAATTGCATGAAATGAATTGTTTTATTATTTAAATTAATAAATTAAATGAAATATTAATTTAGATCAAGATTGGGTGGAAATTCGAGGAAAATAAAAAATTACCAAAATGTCCCTAAATTTTGGTATTTCTGCAATTTATCCTTGTAAGTTCGTATGAACTATATTTTGTATAATTTTAATTAAAGTGAATGTTATTTGGTGATGAATATTATATAAATATGTGTTTTATTATTAGAATTGAATTATTATTGGTAATATGTATAGTTATTAGATGCATTGAAATGATTACCGGAAGCTCGATTGGATTGGAAGCTTGTCGGAGATATATCACACTATCCATTGGTTCTATCAGTAATTTTGGATGATTTGATTCTGGTTATAATGGCATGAATAAGTTAAATTGGTCAACGTCAGCTCATTAATGTTTTAATTTTGATTAGTTATAAATATGAATGCTTGATGAAATAATGAAATGTTTGTAAATGAATTTGTAAACTCTGGTAATGCTCTATAACCCTATTTTTGCGATGGATATGAGTTAGGGGTGTTACAAACTCATTGCAGCTCAGAAAATCAGTTTGCTGATATTCTAACTAAGTCTCTCAGCGCTACAAGATTTGAAAAGTTAAGAAGAAATATTGGTGTTGTTGCATACAGTCCAAGGAGGAGTGATGAACTTTGGCCTGCAATGCAACAGCAGACCAGCATTGAAGCTGAACCAGTGCAGCAGCAACATTTTGTTCCTATGTAACCAGCTTTAGTTCTTTTGTAATTTGTCTTTAAATTTAGTAAGACAACCTTTTTCAAGCCAGTTTGAACTAGAATTACCATCATCCGGACTTGCCACAGATTGAAATTTGTCTCACCATCGAACTTCTCAATTTCAAACCTTGTTGCTGCCATCTCTGAATGGGCTGAGCTATGAAAATTGAATTAGCTTTGATACCACTTGTTGGGGATCGACCCGATTAAGCAACGAATAAGTAAAAATAGCAAAAGAAATTGAGAAATTGAACATACAAATTTAATGTGAAAAAACCACGGGAAAAGATAATTTTGCTATAATGGTAAAAGAACAAATAGTACAAAAGATGGAGATAAAAACTAAACCCGAAACCCTAAAAATAAAGAACCCTCAAAACATAAACACAAAATTCTCTAAATGTGTTATGAGTTATAATCTCTAATGGATGTTGTTTCTAAGGTTGTAAAAGAGCCTATTTATAGGCTAAATTTATAGGTCAAATAATAATAAAATAATCTAGACTAATCAAACTTTGATTGAAACAAATAAACAGAGTTTAACTGAAAGATTATTTCTTAAATTTGATTGAAATAGGATTCATACTCAACATAGATAAATATGACATCAATGGATTAGCTTCACTTAGGTTTTTTAACTAGCCTATAAATAGTCATATCATATATAAGCAAGTGAAAGAAAATAAAAAGAAAAAACTATTCTTGGTATAGAAAGTGGTATGAGTGAGACTGAAAAGAAATTACTAGCAGCTAGTAATTGAAATATATATAATTGTAATTTGCTCCAGATGAATATATATTGTGTGAGTAATAAAATTATTTTGGTTTCAAGTGCCCGCTACTTTTCCAACACCTAATATCAGAGTTAGTTTCGTGTTGACGTCACAATAGCGAACATAATTCAATTGCAAATCTCAAAATTAACAAAGACAAGTTATCGCAATTGGAGCACCCAAATGAAGGCTTTGCTCAGCTTTCAAGATTGTTCGGATATTATTGAAGAAGGATACGTCAAGCCTAAAAATACAACTTTCAAAGTAGTTTTGACAAACGAAGAGAAAAAAGTATTGAAAGAAGCTCGAAAAAATTATAAGAATGTATTGTTCTTTATTTTTCAATGAGTTGATGAATCAACCTTTGAAAAGATGTCATATGTGAAGATATTAAAGGAAGCATGGGGTATTTTGTAAAAATCCCTTCAAGAGTCAAAAAGGCCAAAAAGGCACATTTACAAACACTTAAAGCTGAATTTGAGATATTGAAAATGAAAGTTTTAGAAATTTTGATGATTATGTCACCCGAGTAAAAGCGATTGTAAATAAAATGGAAAGAAATGGAGAAACTCTTGATAACGTGAAAGTAATGGAAAAGATTTTGCAATCATTAACATGCAAATTTGATTAGATGGTTAATGTTATTGAAGAATCAAAAGATTTGTTACAAATTTCTTTCGATGAACTCGTGGGTTCTCTCTAAGCCCATGAACAGAAAATGAAGCAAAATGATGATACTAGAAATTTAGAGCAAGTCTTGCAAAGTAAGCTATCCTTCAGTGAATGTGAAGTTAGAAGTAACTCTAAACAAGGTACAAATAATCGTGAAAGATACCATGCAGGATATAAAGGTGGCAACAAAGGCAAGTGAAAAAAAAGTGGATGAGGCTATCAATCATATGGTAAAGGCAAAACAAGGGAAGAGTATCAGATGTTAAGTCATGGACAAGGAGTTGAGGCCGAGGTCGAGGTAGAGACAGATTTCAACAAGGAAATAAATTGTAGGTAAAATGTTATGATTACAGTAAATATGGTCATTTTAGTTATGAGTGTAGATCAACTCCTAAGGTAGAGGAAAGAAATAATATAGCATCAGTTAAAGAAGAAGAAAATGTAGAATCTAGTGTATTCCTCACTTATAAAGAAAGTGAAAAATCAAAGAAAAATATTTGGTATCTTGATAATTGTATGTTAATCATCACAGTGTGGTTGAAAATATCTATTCTCAGAGTTAGATTAGACTATTCATGGACTGGTAACGTTTGGAGATGAATCACATGCCACAGTCAAAGGTAAAGGTAAGTCATTATTACACAAAAGAATAGAGAGAAGAAGTATATATTATATGTTTATTAAGTACTAGCTTTGACAAGCAACACCATCAACCTTGGGCAACTTCTAGAAAATGACATAAAGTGTGTATGAAGGATCGCATGTTTGCCCTAAAAATAAGAGTACGTGAATTAATACCTAAGTTGATATGACGTGAAATCATTTGTTCACTATTGATATTGAATCATGAGAAGTGAAGTTTGTGAAGAATTCTATCAAAAATGATTTATGGTTGTGGCACTTAAGGTTCGAGCATCTTGGATTTTCTAACCTGAAGCTATTGTCGAAAGAAAAAAATGGTGAACGAATTGCCAAAAATTAATCCTCCAAATCAACTTTGTAAAGATTGCATTAAAGGCAAATAACATAGACAGAGTATTGAAGCTGGAAAATCTCGAACAGTCAGGAGATCTTTGGATAATGTGCACTCTAAAAAGGAGGTTGCCTGAGCCCTAAAAACTAAATGTTTGATTTAGAGATTTTGGAGAAGAAGCCATTGTTGAAAAGAATAACTTCAAAGGTAACTTCCTTAAAATTTCCATCGTTCTTGTAATTTTTCTGGGTTTATTAGAACACAATGGTTAGGACAAGAGGAAGTGGTTGTGTTGTTCAGGATATCCCTTCACGACGCCATGAAGTGAGTACTCCGGTAGAGGCAAAGGCTTATGTTTGCACCACCAAGGAGGAAGAACTGAATTGCATTTTGGCTGCTCGATAAATTCAAATACCCAACTTCGCTTATGATTTTTCAATCGCCAAAGGATTAACCAACTGAGCAGTACCAATGACGGGAGTTTCCTACTTCCACTGCAGGTGATAGAGGCAGCGTTCCATTTGCCACTCCACCCCTTTTTCTACCATCGTCTCGATAAATACAGGATACCTCTAAGATAGTTATCTGGCTTTTTGTGGTGGGTCACAATGGCATATTTCATTGAATTTAGTCAGCAAGAGGAAGTGTCAATGATCGTTATTTTCCAGAATGTATACTAACTGAAAGCGTACAATCAAGGGGGTTAAATAGGTTTATTTTATTTCTCTCATCGGAAAGATGTAAAATCAATCATCTCAAACTGGTCTTCGAACCTTCATCTAAACCGCTGCAAGTACCTACAAGTTAAGTACAAGCTTAAAGGTGCTTTTGATTCTCCAACTAAATGGTCAATACTGTAACACCCTTAGCTCATATTCGTCACCAGAATAGGGTTACAAAATATCACAATAAAAATGTAACCTTAAAACATACATTTCAATCCTCAACATAAACCTATCATAAATCATTCATATACATGCATATCATCCATTAATCAATCCTTTGAGGCCTGAGAAGCACTTTAGAAACAATTCGAGACTAAATCGGAATCAAACAGAAAGCTCATGAAAAAGTTAGAAAAATTAAACTACAGGGGTCACACTTGAGACACACGCTCGTGTCCCAGGCTGTGAACATTCAAAATATGGACACACAGTTGTCTCACAGCCCGTGTCCGTGCCCATGTAAATCTCTAAGTTGGGCAACACGGCCAAGTCACACACCCATGTGCCAAGCCGTGTAACTTTCGAAATGGCCTCACACGCTCGTGTTTCAAGCTGTGTAATTGCCTGACTTGTATGCCTTAAAACCTACAGCGGACACACAGCCATGTCACATGGCCCTGTGTCACACACAGCTGAGATACATGCCCGTATCTTAGGCCGTGTGGACATGAAATTGGCCAAAATCAAGTCACTTCCATCACCTATTTCAAGCTTGTACCTAACACAATTTGTGCACAACTTCAAGGCATCAAAAAATACCAAAACATGCTTAAAATTACCAATTCAATAGACCATTATCATACAACCAATATGCCATGTAAGACACCTCAATCACAATCAATCAAACATACCGAAACAAATGCATAATTGACCTTATTTCAATCATCTCAAAATATATCATAACTTGACCTATTCCATGTCAATATAAAATTACCATTTGTACCATTTCTTTCATGCATTAAAAGCACATAAATGACACAATTCAACCATTTGTACCAACATATATACGTACCAAGATCAACATTTAGCATTATATACATACCAAAATCAACATTTAGCATTCAACCAAACATTAAACATAAATCCACCTATACATGCCATTATAACCTTGGCCAAAACATAAAAAAAACTACCAGTATAATCGTTGGAAAGTGTGATAGATCTCCGACGAGCTTCCAAACCGATCGAGCTTCCAATTATCTATAAAATGGGGGAAAGAAAACCACGTAAGCATATAATGCTTAGCAAGTTCTTAAAACATGAACATAACTTACCATTTCAATGCATAACATTAAAATTAAGCATGATACAACCATAAGCTTGTATAATGGGTGTCATCCACATTTCTTCCTAGTTCAGGTTGAGCATTTGATGAGTGTCACAACTTGGAGTAGCTCTATGCTCTAAAAGATTTTTCCTCTTTGTTCAATAGTAATAGAGGGTGCTAACTTTGATAAAACATCAGCTTTGGTGTTCTCCGTCCTGGATAGTTGCCTAACTTCTGCCTTATCAAACTGAACGAGTAGTTGGGCTGCTATTTTTTTAAGCTTGGCTCATTCACTTCATAATCCTCATCCAGTTGCTTTGCTACGAGCTGAGAATCAGTATGTATGATCAATTCCCTATCCCCCACTTGTAGAGCTAGTTGTAATCCTAAAATTAGTGTCTCATATTCCGCAATGTTGTTAGATGCCTTGAAGCTAAAAAGATAGCTCATACTGCCAGTCATTTTCATCAGGGTCTACCAGAAGAATACCCGCTCTTGATCTTATCTTTACTATCGAGCCATCAACATAAATTGTCTAGTACTTTGGCATCTCATCTAAACTCACTTTCCCCTGTGATGAGCTAACTACTACATCTTATGTAATCTATAGAAGAAAATTTTTAGAGCCGAATTTATACTTGTAATAAAACATCATAAGACAAAATAAGTATTTGTCAAATACAATTCCAATAATTTGCGTGACATGTTACCGTATCATTTATGTGAATAATAGAGTTTGAAATTACAAATTACCTATAGGGTCTAATGATTTGTCAAAACAGCATTCCACCATGAAATCGGCTAGGATCTGAGCCTTGATCGTTGTTCTTAGAGCATATTCTATTCCAAATTCTACCAATTTGATTCCCTATTTGGTTATTCTATATGAAGTATCCACTCTAGACAAAATATCATTGATAGGCTAGTTTTTCATGACAGTCACAAGATGAGCCTGAAAGTAAGGCCGCAACTTGCCAGTAGCCACTATAAAAGCGAAAATGAGTTTTTCTATCTTTGAATACCTTTTTTCACTATTCTATAACACCTTACTAATGTAACATATTGGAAACTGGTGAACCCCTTTTGTTCTGTTTAAAATTTCTACAACCGTTTCTTCCGTGGTGGCCAGATAAAGGTAAAGAGTCTCCCCCACACGAGGTGACATCAAAAGTGGTGGAGACGTGAGATATAACTTGCACTTCTTAAAAGCAGCTTGATACTCTTCTGTCCAACTAAAAGAAGTTCAAGCTTTACAGAAGGGTAAGCACTTATCTACCATCCTGGAGACGAACTTATTAAGTGTAACCACTCTCCCCGTTAAGCGTTGAATATCCTTAATGGTGTTCGGGGAAGGCATAACTAGAATGACCCAAATCTTTTCAAGGTTCGCTCCTATCCCTATTTTTGAAGAAGAATTTTCCTACTCTCACACTGAAAGCACACTTCTATGTATTCAACTTTATGTTATAAGCTCATAAAACAGCAAAAGTATTAGACAAATCCTGAATATGCTCCCTCAAATTGGAGCTCCTTAACAACATGTCATCAACATAAACTTCAACACTGTGACCGATTTTTTCTCTAAAGATATTGTTAACCAATCTCTAATAGCTCGCACCTGCATTCTTAAACCCGATGGACATAAAATGATAGCAAAACAAGCCTTCTTCTGTAACAAAGGTTTTTTATCTTGATATTTTAGAGCCAAGGAAATTTGGTTGTAACCCGAGAATACATCCATAAAACTCATGAACTTATGGCTTGAGGATGCATCCACATGTCTATCAATCAAGGGTAAAAGAAAACTCTCTTTCGAACAAGATTTGTTAAGGCTGGTGAAATCAATGCATATTCTCCATTTTTCATTAGCCATTTTCACCATCACAACATTCGAAAACCAGTCTGAGTACACCACTTCTCTTATGAATCGCACTGAAAGCAACTTTTCTACCTTCTACCTAATGGCTTCCATAACCTGTGGAGTAAACCTTCTTTTTTCTATTTGGCTGGCTTGAGTTCAGGAGATACGTTTAACCGATGAATAATCACTCGAGGATCTACCCCAGGCAAGTCTGTAACTGACCATCCAAAAACTTCTGCATTCTATCTCAAACACTAAAACCAAGTCCTATATTTCCTCTTATCTCAACGCTAATGAAATCCTTACTAACTTATATGTGTTATCATAGAACAATTGAAAAGTTTCTATAACCTTTGCTACTTCAAGTTTACGAACTCTCTCCTCGCTTCTAACATCTAAACTATCCAAATATAAAACATGACCTGCCATTTCTATCTATTGCAAACTCTAACCTTGTGGTACTTGTTGACGTGTTTGCTTGACTAACAACATATGACACTGTCCAGCTATTCGCTGGTCAAACTTCATAAAGTGTATCCCTTTCCTAGTGGGAACTTAATCTTCATACAAAAAGTTGCAATCATCATCATAGCCATTCTCATGACGGGACACCCAAAAATAGAATTATAAGTCATTGGATGATCTACCACAAAGAACTGAACATATTCCGTAGTGGTTTGCTTGCCATCCCCCAAGGTAACAGACAGAGTAATGCATCCCTTTACCTCGACTGGATGGTTCACAAAACCATAAAAAGGGATCACTCTCTTCAAAGCTTGCTCCTTCAGCCCTATATTCTGGTATGCATCCCAAGTCAACACTTCCACAGCACTGCCACTATCAACTAAAATTCTCTTCACCCCAAATCTTACTACAGTTGCTAACACAACTATTTAATCATTTCCTTCTTCATCACATACTGTGTAACACCCCAAACCCGGCCTAGACGTTATAGCTGAATCTTGCGATATCATATTGAAATGTTTTACAAAAACATAGTTTCAATGAAAAACTCGTTCTATATTAATTCTCGTTTATTGAAAACTCAAGTTACCTTTGGCAGTTTGTTAATCATATTATTTTGTTACTATATTTAAAACATTGTTTGATGCGGAAGCTTTTATAGTATTTTACGAAAACGTGGTGTCCTGCAAAACATTCATCTTTTGAAAATCAGCGTCCTACTACTATCAGTAAGATTTCAAAAAATAAAATCTCAAATTCAAAGTTAACAGTTTAAAGAGGCCTTATTACAAAAAATACCAAATTTAAATTATTATCAGTGAAAATCCAGTTTAGAAGCAGGTGCGGTTGTGTGGCCACCTCCGAATCTCTCGCAGCATTGGTCTCTAAGACTGGGGATTACCTGTAAGATAAACAGAGGGGTGAGTTTACGAAAACTAAGTGGGTAACCCCATATAAGCAAAATGGACAACCAGGCCCTAGGCAAGTACAGTCTGGGCCTAAGCCTGATTCAATAACAGTTCAGTTCAGTTGGGCCTTAGCCCATTACAGTATCAGTATCAGTGTGGGCCTTAGCCCATTACAGTGACAGTAACAGTTCAGACATGCAACCAAAAATTCTACCCAACCAGCCTCTACACTCCACTCCGTCTAGCCCAACACTCCATGTGGGGATAAAATCACCCACCCATCCCTACACTCCAAAATTAGCACCAATTGCGGCACTAAATAGTATTTGCAGCAGAGCTACCAGTATAGTACACTTCCTCTAATCATAATAATCCCATTCTCATACAACATATCATACATGTATGCAACATATTATATATCGTGGCATGCTTATATACAGTCATACATAACATAAAGCATACAGTCATTATATAACATAGGGGCATAACAATCATTTTCCACGTGGGGACATAACAGTCATTTCATATCAGTTTGGGGGTCTAGGTCTACTTATCAACCCATCAGTAGGCCCAAAACGGCCTAAAACCACGAAATCGCTCATGGTGGCCGCAACAGTCTAATGCCCACGTTTTATGCATTTGGTTTACCACACGAGCAAGCGCACGCTCGTGTAGCGTCAATTGTCATATTTTCTGGCTTTTGTCGGTTTACGATTTGGGTAGTGTTTACACACGTATTTCGGTATTTCACCGATATCGTTTACAGAGTACTGTTACACACCTTGGTTCTATTTGCTGAGAAAACTATCCACACCTTTGGAACCTACACTTAACCAACAATCCTCAAGTATTCACTTAAGCAGTTACTTAATTGAACAAGCATAAGTTATCCCAATAGTTATAACTACAACAACACAACAACCTATCTTTGATCGAGTGATGAAAAAATTTCGAATGCTTCAATACCACTTGCAACTCCTTCACTGCTCGAGAAGTTCTAAAAACTGAAAAGAACACAAGAGTAGTCGGCATGTCAGTGTATGAAAGAAGTAGACTAGTTACAGATTAAGAGAAAATAAGAAAACATCGACTGCTCTTATCGATTTGTCAGAGAATAGTCGCTACACCGAGGACACAGTAGCGATAGGGGAATGAAGTAATCCGCCTAGATACTACGATGATAAGGGAAATCGGTTTAAAAAGAAAGAGCAAAGAACACGAAGGAAGGGTAGAAGGTATATTCAGCCAGCAACAGAAAAAGAAGAGAAGAGGACTAGCCGAACACACACCTTGCACCATTCAAAAAAAGAAAGAAAGAGAGATACGATAGACTTGAGCAGAGAAAGAAACTGCAAACGAGAGAAAAGAAAGGAGACACTTAGAGTAATTTCGGCCAAAAAGGAAGGTTGTCAAAAGTGGAACAGAAGAATATGCAAAAAAAACTCCTACCACATTCGGCCAAAGAGAAGAAGAAAGAGAAAAAAAACTCAAAATGAGGCATACCAAATAAGGAATACCACTCTGGCCAAAATTCTTGAGTGCCAGACTCCTGCACTTCCTGCACAACACTCCCTCTTCCCTCATCTCCCTTGATTTTCTCCTAAAATCCCTCCTCAAATCTCTCCACCTGCTCCCAACTCCCCTCAACCACTCAATTTGAATTCTCTCTCAACCACTTCAGTGTTTCAGTCAAACTCCACCACTTCTCCCCCAACAAACTCAACAGCAACGGCTCAGCACAAACTCACTCTTGCCTCCAACAAGATTCAAACCTTAGACCACTGACATAGGTAACACACCACTTACCCCTTAGACCAGCAAGTTTTTTATGCCATGCTTTACCCACAATAATTTTAAAACCTACTAACCATAGGTAAGGGTTTCCTTCCTTAAAAACAAAATTTTCTGCACAAGCCCAGGCTTGAACCCAAGACTTCTCAGACACTCCCAAACACAACCAAATCACTTAACCACTGAAGCAAACAAGTAGTTGTGTTACAAACATGAAAAAATAAATACTTAAATTTTTAGGGCGTTACATACTAAATCTTCATCCTTATCATTAAACTCTACCTTCCACCCTTCTTATTGATGTGGCCTTTTCAGTGAACTAATCGACATTACACTTCTAAAATGAGCATTTATTTTCCTGTTAGAGGTCGCCCACTCTTTATCTGTACCAATTATCGCATGTATAATACCTCCAACTTTTCGTTTTCCCTTGTCTTTTCTCCAAAAGCTCTGACCTGACGATGTAGCATTCTGAGTCATAAAATCTTTTAACTCACCATTTCTAATTGCCTCTTTAATGGCATCTTTAAAAGAAAAATAGTCATCGGTCTTATGTCCTCCATCATTGTGAAAATTACACTTATCCCTCGAGCTGGTTCTTGACTGATTACGTCGAATGGATTGAGGGATTGGCAATGCCCAAACTTTTAACCTGAGTAAGAATGTAGGCACATGTAGCAATTAAGGGAGTATAAGTTTCAAACTTTCCATAAAGAACATACCTTCTTGTATACTCGGCCTGAGGTCTCTTATTCTACGAATAGTTCCTCTATTGTCCCTCACCTTATACACGTAGACTTTCAGAATGAGGACCCTAATGATTACGAACTCTCTACTGACCTCTAAACTGTCTGTCATCTCTCTGTAAAGTATTGTGAGTTGCCCTCTTAATTTCTTCTGGTTCGACGAACTTATGAGCCTTCTATGCAAATCTGCCAAACTTTGTGGCCTATTATCAGTAAAGGAATATTGCACGTGCTCATTTTGGACTCCCATGATGAAGGCATCATGTAAATTCCATACCCAGTCTAGTCACCGAGCTCGAGCTATGGAACGTCACATTAGCCACCTAAGTGACTCTCCATTAACACCCAACCTAACTTCCAACACACCACAAGTTAAAATAAAACAACATGTATAGTTTTAAAAAAGCACAAGCTCACAAACTCACTTCGCTTGCTTCATGATATGTAGAGGTAAAAACATGCGAACCTACTTCACTTGCAATGACTTAACTTACTATTTTCTTGAGTCATAAACATTTGAATAAAGGAATTAAGATTATACGAACCCTAAGTTCGTAAAATAATAGACAACTTTTCAACTATCAGACATTGGGGTTCACACCCTTGCTTAGCTCGCACATTCTAAGTCTTCACAGAGTAAGACTCTTTAAACAAGGTAAGTCTCGAGAACCACCTCTTAGGTACTTAGGTGTTGCGAACACAAGTCGCAGGGTTCTCCTTATACAGTATAATCAAAACACATTAAGGTTTCATAGATAGTAGTTTGCCAATCATTGGGGTTCACACTTAGCATAGTTCGGCAACCTTATTTCTTCGCAGCAAATTTGGTGAACTCTATATAAGTTTTTCATATTATAATATTTCAGGTTATTGCCTATGGCGAACATTATGTTTAAAAATTAATTTCTTAAATATGAACTTGTAAATTAAAACCAATAAACAATCTCAGACTATATTTATATACTTAAAATTTAGAAGTGTTTATAAAGTATTATCGGTTTGTAACTAACAACATAAAGAAAACATATGAAAACATAAAAATAACTAAGTCTTAGAATATTTGGTGAAGTTAAGAGAAAGATAACTCTAAACCCAGGTAGAATCCTACATTGCCTTTAACTCAAAGTTCGTTTGTTTCACATTTTCAATATTTGTACTTCGCCTAGATCACTCACCTCGCCACTACACCCCATTCGATCTAACTATCTGCAGTGTTAAAAAGGGGTATGTGAGCTCTTGTGAACTCAGTGAATATATAGGAAAGAATAACAATATAGCACACATAAAACATAAGTTAAAAAAAAGCTTTGGTAAAGTCATTGAATTATGAATTGGGTTTGCCATAATTACGCAAAGTCTGGTTCATAGATACTCACTGTCACTTAACTTAAAAACAGTAAAACATCATATTTCAAAAATCACACGTTCTTTTTCCTGTTGGATAAGCGGATCTCCTTATAATGCCTTAGAATGACTCAATGAGTCTTAACATGTCCCACAAGTGTAGCATAAAGTTAAACACTCTCCAACACACCAACCTGTCCCATTGAATGGAGCTTAGCTCGACATTCCCTTATCTTTCCAACATGTCCCAGGGCCTTTTGCCCAAAACACAAAACATAAAGGTAAGTACTCACAATCCTATAGCATACCATTATATCCAATGTTTTCAGAAGATTATCATGTCAAAACATTTACTTAAAGATAGACATCGCAAATTATGATGAGCTTGTAGATCAGTGTTCATAATTGGCTCACAATATAGAGCTCGTATATCACTTTTCATAAAACACATATTTAACATATTCACAAATCAAAGCTTAGAAAAAGCTTACTCTCAGAACTTAGGTTAAAACCCCAAGCTCTTGATTAACATTATGGTTCGCACATACATGTGGTGATCCCTAAACACTCACCAATTTGCTGAAAGTTTTAGACAAGTTTCACTTTTCCCTGGCGAACACCAACTCACTAGGTCCACTGGTGAACACCAACTCGTCAAGCCTACTGGCAGTCATATTCTGCTAAATCCACTAGCGTCCCCAATTTGTCAGGTTCATAAAAACACATATTTAACATATTCACAAATCAGAGCTTAGAAAAAGCTTACTCTCAGAACTTAGGTTAAAACCCTAAGCTCCTGATTAACATTATGGTTCGCACATACATGTGGTGATCCCTAAACACTCACCAATTTGCTGAAAGTTTTAGACAAGTTTCACTTTTCCCTAGCGAACACCAACTCACTAGGTCCACTGGTGAACACCAACTCGTCAAGCCTACTGGCAGTCATATTTTACTAAATCCACTAGCGTCCCCAATTTGTCAGGCCTTTTGGCGTACAGCAGCTCGCCAAGCCTTCTGGTGAACCCTAGCTCGCTAGACCTACTGGCAAACACCAGCTCACTAAACTCAAACTTCTAGGCCCTATTTTGGGATGTTACACATCAATAGCCCATTGGTCGTCCAAATTCTTTGTATTTAACGTAGCTGCATGAAACCGCTAAACATAATATTATAAAGATTCTTCATCCCTTTGCTTCATTGACATCAAACCCATAGGAGCACTCATTATTGTCCTATGAGCTCGAAATCTTCCTAAGAACATTTGGCCCAACTGCGAGAAGCTTTGAATAGTTCTTTGTTGTAAAGACAAGTATCAATCTTTTACACTTCCTCTAATAATAGTTGAAAAAACCTTACATTTTCCTGCATCGGAATCCCCTAGCAATTTTATATAATCATTATACTACATGAGATGTGCTTGAGGATCTCTTCTTCCTTCGAACATTTCCTTTGGAACTTTAAACTCGGAGGGTAAGCTCACAACTGCTATTTCAGAAGACAATGGGTTGTTAGAACAAAAGAACCAGTCCATATCTTGCAAATCAAGATGCAATGCTCACACATCTCTACGCAAAACATCCATCTCATTCTATCATGGCCTTCCATATGCCCCTACATCCTTCTCCTAAGTAGGCGTGACACAATCCTGAATATTGGAGTTATCAAACTGCATCTTCCTCCTCAATTCTTCATTTTGGCTTAGCAATTCTTGTTGAAACACTTGTTACTACTCGAACCTGAGACTTTGTTGAGCCATTTGTTCCTTCATCAACCTCAGCTACTCTTGCAAACCGAACAATTATTATGGCGATGCTCCCTGGTTAGAGGGAAATGACAGTCCCTGGCCAAAGGGAGTATTGAGATCGAAAAATTTAGAAGCGCTTGCATGGCCTGAGTTACCTAAATTCTCTAGTCGGTCAGCAAACCAACCAGCAAAAAGGTCTACCTCACTAGGTTGATTACCAGTGCCAGAACATCTTACCTGGCATGATGGAAAATTAGTAGGGAAATTCTCATTAGGGTGAGTCATTTTGGTTTTTTAGCAATCTGAAAATTTGGAGATTGGAAGTCTTTCCACACTCACCGCACCAAATTGTTGAGTATTTTTTAGTGTGTGTCCCCTTCAGATGGGTTAAACTGTGTATTTAGATGACATGGTCACAGTTCATGGATGTGATATCGTAGGTAGGTTCCCATGCACGTCGACACGTACCTTATTCTAGGGTTAACACGTGTTTAGATTATGTGGGTTTGTCTATATGATGGTGTGAACCCACATCGTGCGGTCTCAAAGAAAGGTGCGAGCACCTTACATGCGAACCCAAAGTGCGAACCGTGTAGAGTACGGGTTAGGACCCAATCGAGTAACGAGTGAATAATAGTGATTATTATAACAATGTTCATGGAAAGATATTTTTAATTATTTTTAATATAATTTATGTTATTTTTAATTTATTTTTCATTATTTTATTTTAATAATTCAATTTTAATTTTATTTATTTAACATGGAATATTTACAAATGTTTCAGTTTACTAATAGATATGGTAGCATGACAATATATTACCTTGGAAATATCAAAATTCAGGCGAATCCATACACGGATTCATAGTATTTTCTTGTTTCATTTGTTGTTTAAAGTCTTCAAATAATTGTCAAGAATGGTTGTTGAATTTGCCACTTCTTCTGCTGCTAACGTCGTGGGAGACCTGATGGTGAAATCCCTGCTGAAGCCCACCACACGTAAACTTGATTACATATTTTGTTTTAGTAACACCGTAAAAAATCTTAACAAAAAACATAACAACTTATATTCGCCCAACACCGGCTGCAATCTGATATTGAGGACACCAAACAACACATTCAAGAAATAAAATAAAATAAAATAAAATAAAAAGGTCTTGGACTGGCAGAATGCTGCTGATAAAGTCCAAAAAGACGTGCAGGCTCTCGAAAATGAAATACAAGAAACTAGAACATGTTCCAAATGGTGCTCGAGTTGGAGTTACTGATACAGGTTAAGTAAGAAAGTAGCAAAGAAGATGCTATTGGTTACTCAACTTGTAAAAACCAGCAAATTTGAACAATTGGGTCGTCGTGCTACACTTCCGAGCATAGACTTCTTTTCATCTAAGGACTTTATGCCTTCAAAATCTTTCTAATAATGTCCTACGTTCTTGCAAAAGTGAGACTTATTTGTCATTCGTTCCTTTTTCTTGCCATTGTAGACATCGGTTAGCATGTTTTTCTTTTTCTTAAATTTGTTAGTTTTCGCCTTAAGTCCTTCCCCAGTTTCTTGGCCCACAAGGTTGATGGACTTACTTTCTTAACTCTTTAATATCGTTTTCTCCTAAACGAGCTTAATAGCCAATTCATTAGCATCACACTTATCTTTAATAGTGTTATAGCTAATTTGAAACGACCCATAATTCAGAGGTAGTGAGTTCAATATGAACTGCACTAAAAAAAACGTCATCCTCGAGGTCTTTAGTCTTGTTGCAATATTAGTCATGTGGATGATATGTCTTTGTACTCCCATTGATCGTTCCCATTATTTATGGTACAACATATCTTCCTCACTGTTTAATGTAGTAATAGCAATAGGAATATCTTATAATAGTGCCAAGTTAATATCCAAAAAACCTAAGTGGAACTTGACTTGTTCACTTCATTCAAAGATGTTTAACCCATTAAATAAAGTAATAGATGGAGCTTGCAATTGAAGAGAAATAGCTACAAAATAATACATAAATGCAAAACACGCATAATTGCTCAAAACATTAAATTTGCTTTATGGATTCAAATTATCAATTATAATCTAAGTATATCCTAATTCTTCTTTGGGTAGATACTACAATATAGTATCATAAATAAATGCTATTAACTTTAATGGATAAATAAATAATTTTCATTAAATATACATGTTGTCTTTAGACATTCAAATATATATATTTAACAAAAATATTAATTTGTCACCATAATTTTCATTATTCATAGAATAAATATTTCACATTTGGACAAATTTTGAAGTTCTAAGGAATAATGAAAGTCAGTTCTTCCAATTTTACATTATAATCATTTAATTAATTACATGGATATGGGCACTTTTACATACATAATTTAACCAACATCTATAACAACTTTCTAATTTACCTACTTTGGTAACTAACAAATTAAATACATCACATAGACATCAAATTAAAAATATTCAACTTTAGGGATAAAAACTTTTAATGCTCATTCATATAAAATGCATAGAATATTTATAATTCGATATATCCTCAAATTTATATATCAAATATAACTCATTAATAAAATTTAAAAAGCATAAAACTATCCATTAAAACCAAAAATGCTAAGCTCATTATCTTTTACAAATTCATTCATCACCCATTGATTCATAGCATAATTATACATCAGTATCAAATCAATTATTAATGAAAAAACAAAATTAAATTTGTGAACATCATTCATTGTCAAGCTCACCAACTTCACATATTAATCATGTATAAAATATGAAACCTATCATTAAATTCATATAATCTATTTTTTTTATAAGATTCTTAGAACCGTGTAAAAATTATCATAAAGAAAAATTGTAATGGAAAATCATATATTCTTTAACTAAGTTCATGATACTACATGTAAAATCTTTGTAATATTGATATTATGAAAACCAAAACCTGATATTGCACAAATAATGATTTTCACAAGTTTAAGAATTACCCGATGCAGAATTGGAGTTGGTAGGGTTTGACAAAGAAAAACACCACGATAAATTGATTTCTCTCTTTTGATATAAGCAATGGAGGCTATAATTTTTTTTATGTGTATATTGTTTGTGTAACCTAATAAGTAGAGGATAGATCAATTTATAATAATCAACCTTTAATCCAATACATCCATCAAGTAAATAAATGAACTGATAGTATTTAACTTCTATTAAAGCAAAACACTTAATCCCTTTAAATTAAGCCATATTGTTTCAGACTTAATTGGTCCATAAAATTGGACTAAAATTTTTAGAGATGCTCGACTTATCAATTTATCCTATAAATTACTGGGGGCTCACGTAGCCCATGCCGGAGTAATTGTATTCTAGGCCGGAACAATAAACCTATTTGAAGTGGCTCATCTTGCCTCAGAAAAATTCATGCACAAATAAAGATTAATTTATTTCCCCACCTAGCGACTTTAAATTGAGAACGGGTCCTAGCGGAGAAGTTATAGACAGCTTCCCGTACTTAGCATACGGGTCCTTCACTTAATTTCCTTTGTAATTTCCTTTGTTATATTGGGCTTTGACGATATTTATCACACTTCAAGATCATTATTAACAACTAATAAAATCTTCCATTTTCCCTCACTAGCTAGATCTCAAGGAAATCTGCAAATTCCGCAAGAGCATTTATTTGCAGGATTTATTTTCCTTCATATAATTAAACTCAAAGCATTATTCGAGATAAAGATTCATATATGTGCATGTGTTAAATATATATGAAAGCTAACCAGGCTTCACATGTCAAAAGCTGAAACACAGAATACATATATTGAAAGCTAATGGACATCAATATATATGACTCAAGATAGAACCCGTTTCACAGACATTATATACACGTTGTGATACTGATAGTAACATTCTCAATTGCTTCGAAATTTACACTGCAAAGAAATGTAAAGGCATCATGCATGATTGGGTTCATTCATAAAAAAGTCATATCAATGATTCAATGTGGTGCAGTTTGAAAGGTGATGGTTCCTTGGTTAACAAAATGGCAGAGACCACATGTGGCAATGGGGTCAAGAAACAGGCAACGAATGGTGGGTGGGTTCATATCATCCAATGGCACCTTTAGATCCTCATCAATGCTGGCATTTATGGAGGTCCAGTATGTGGAACCATCACCTTACATTATCGGGGTTTCATGCTATGGGAAGAAAAGAAGAAGAAGAAGAAAGCTTCAGCTGCATGGGTTTATGTATTAGATCATTGAAAATTGTATATAGAATTCTGAATTTAAAAAAAAAAAAAAAAAGCATTTATAGTTCATAAATCAGATCATTGAACTAGTAAATAATTTTCAATGACTAAAAAAAACCCATAGGGATATATAGAACATGGAAGGTTTTTGTGAGAGAAAGATGGCCCAATTTTTAATGCCAAATCCAACGGTTTGCCTTCATATCACGTCTCAGACATTTCCTACATATCCCTGTCAGTAGGAAATAAAAACTTACATGTGTTACTGTTACCTTCTGTTTATGAAGATTTCCTTCATTTCTAGTAGTAGTTTTTTTCCTAGTTAAAATATTAAAAAATTAAAATAAAACCAAGGAACAGAAGTCAAGGGGCTGGTAGGCCAGCTCCCTAAAATAAAAAATTTTTATTTAGTTTTTTTATAATTTATAAAATTTTAAAGGTAAATTTATATTTTAGCCTCCTAAAAATTGATAAAAATTTAATTTAATCTTTTAAAAATTATAAAGATATAGACTATTAAAATAGTGAAATTACATTTTTACTATCTTAAAACTATACAATTTAATTCCGCCCAAAAAATATCTGATTTTACACCTACCAAGTAATACATTTTTAAAGATATTTATTTGGTACACATTGATGGTGTTTTTTTTTCACTTTATAAGTAGTGTTAAAGAATCACCACATGTATTTAATTAATAAATAGGTCTAAAGTGACACAAATGTCACGGGGCCAAAACTTTAGTTTGGCAAATCGTATGGTCTTAAGCGATATTCTTACTTCAAATCCTACTAAGTTAGTCTTACTCTCGTAGAACTAAAATTCTCGCAGAATTTCTCTAAAGCACCAGAATAAAGTGGAAGCAATAAAAAAAAGAACGAACAGGAAAAGGCCATAAAAAAATAACACACACCAAATGTTTAAGTAAATGCTCTCAAATATATTCACAACTATGAATGAAATTATTACAAATAAGGGGAATGCCTCTATTTATAGTTGAACTACCCCAAAACTAATGATACATATTGAGTTACATCGAGGGTCAAGATTAGAGTCTATCTACAATTGAGAGTCCTAAGATATTTAAATTATATACAATATTATCCCTTTAGGATTTATACTATTTACCTTGTTAACTCTTGTTTTACTAGAGTGTTTTATGGGGTCACCAAGGCTTCAAGTAGATGGGTTTCTCTATACGTTACATGAGTCGGGTCAATTCAAGCAGGTTAAATGAGATCCATTTCATCAATCAACCTCTATGGGATACTCTTTACGCAATCGTCACGCGGCCCATGACACAAGTATCTTGTAGGGTGTAATAAAAAATTAAGTTTATAAATAAATGTGACACTTATCACACATTCAACCCACTTGTAAAGTTTAAAAAACTCAACAGATGGTGTATCAAATAACTACCCGTAAACACACATTTGACAATCTTAAGGAGTTAAAAAAAACTAATGAAAGTATCAAATAATAAATTTTAATAATTTTCAGTTTATTTATTTTAGTCTTCCTTTGTTGAATCTAGCTTTTGATATATAGAGTATATAATTGAAAAAAAAATCTTAATATATCATCTCGTATTTGAGTTTCACTTTTTTCTAATGTAATATTAATGTTTTTTTGGTTCAATGTGGTATTTATATTTGGAAAAAACATATCATTTGACACTTGAAAGTAACAATGTTAACTTTTTAGTGTTTAATTCAAGTTTTAGGATTTATTTGATCAAAATTCATAATTAACTAAGAGTATTAGGAATTAATTTTCATTAAATCAACTCTATAACCCAAAAAAAAATCACAACCATTAAATTGTATTTAATAAATTAAACACAAAATTAGTGACCAAATTAACAGTTAAAACTAAATCTATTTTATTAACGCAATCATAAAAATTCACACTTAATAATATTAACAATTAAAATTCGAATTAAACACTAAAAAATTAATATAATTAACATCAAAACCAAAAATTTATAAATAATGCATTAATAATTTAAAAAATATGCATGACTCCATTATTTCCACTTACGATTTTTCGTATTATATATCTTTATTTGTGAAAAGTACAAATAAAATTAAATGCAATGAGGAATCATGGTCCAAGGACCAGTTGATGAAGTATCTTAATTCAGATGCTAAAATAACACAATACACCAAAATAGGTTTTTAGCGGCGTTTTTTTAGGCCTTTAGCGGCGCTTTTTAGCTCCACTAAAAGTATTTGCGGCGCTTCCTGAAGCGTCGCTAAAATTGCCGCTATTGACAACACCACTAACATTTGCGGCGTTTATTTTTAAAATGCCGCTAAAGGTCATGTTCTTTAGCGGCGCTTTCTACACAAACGCCGCTAAAGATCATGTTCTTTAGCGGCGCTAATTCCACAAACGCCGCTAAAGCTTATGTTCTTTAGCGACGCTTTTTCACAAAACGCCGCTAAAGATCATGTTCTTTAGCGGCGGTTTTTCGACAAACGCCGCAAAAATGTCATGTTCTTTAGCGGCATTTTTACACAAACGCCGCTATTTGTTTGGTTGCTTTTAGCGGCGCTTTTTTAAAAACGCCACTAATTTTGGGGTTTTTGAAAAATAAATTTTTTTTTCAGCCCTCCTGTAGCAACAAATCAAAAGCAACCAAATCTAAACCAGCCAAAAGCAATAAATTTATATAATATTTCAAATTAAACGAATAATATAATATTAATATCAATATTTTATTATTTTCACAAAAATGTTAAAAGTTAAAATGATAAAAATATTTATACAATACACTATGACGACGGAGGTTGGGACTACTGAAACATCTTCATCATACTCTGAAGCTGCTGTTGGAGTTCGTCGTACTTTCTGCTCTGCTCTGCTTCTCTCGCTGCAACCTCTGCTTCTCTGGATGCCGCATCAGCTTTAAGTTGTAGCTGGAGTTCTTTATATTTCTTTTGAACCTCTGCTTCTCTCGCTGCAGCCTCTGCTTCCCTCACTGCCGCCTCTGCTTTAAGTTGTAGCTGGAGTTCTTCATATTTCCTTTGAACCTCAACTGTGGTCGCTTGCATCTGAGCCATCTGGTCTTTTAACCTCTGAACTTCAGCTTGAGCCTGACTCCCCGAAGGCATGTATTGCTGGGAGCTAGATCCAAAATATTGGGTTGGATTAACAAAAGATCCTTGAAATCGAACCCGGCCATACCTTTCAAGACCCATAACTTCAGTAATAATCCGGTTATCAATGTCTTCAAGATGAACAGAACTATCACTGGAAGCAATCGCTTCAAACTCCGCCTTTTTATCCTTTAGTTTCTCCTAATAAATAAATACATAATTAGGAACACAATATATATTAAAAAAACAAATGCAACACAAGTTAACAATAGTAGCATTACAAGCAATGAATTAAACTATTAGAAAATCGTATTAAGTAAATGTACCATGATTTCTGCAGCTTCAGGAGTCATAGGAGATCCATCTTTCTTCCTATGTGTAATCTCAAAAAGTTGAAGGCGTCCAACTTTTTGACCGGACGACCGTTCCTACAATATAGTAGTAAAAATATTATTTAATGGAAAGTAACACATATTTGATAGCATTAAAAAATTAAAAATACCTCAACCTCAACTACACAAGCAAAACTTTTCGACCCGGCTGTGTGCGTGAATTTTTGTTTCTCCCTGCTATTTTTTCCAACCCGTTCACGATCCTACGTTATGAAATTATTAGTACGTAAATAGTAAATACAATAAACCAAAATAATTACAAGAGTTTAGAAGTACGTCATACCTCGCCTTTCTTCGAATGCCAAAATCTAACCGCATCTTCCCATTGGTACCTCAGCATACCCGGCGGGACATTTTGCAATTTATCATTGAGGGTTGTTTTTACCTTATAATAATCTCTCTTTAAAGTACTTTTATGGTCTCTCCATCTTTTTCCCAATGCCTTCTTTACATAGGCATCCGAGACCTCTAAGGCAAACCTCGCCTACAAAAACACAAGTTAAGAAAGTAAATATAAATGAAACTAATTCCCAAGTATTACAGATGACATTAACGTTTTGTTACCTTAATATTATCGAGGGTTTAATTTTTGTTACTATCGAGCATTTGATGCCATGACTCGTAGTTAATAGGCAACATATTTGCATTTCGTGCTAAAATGCCCAAGTATCCTGCTAATAGTCGAGCTTCTGTTCCAACAGGCTGACCAAAACTGTTTCTGCATACTTTGACACGCTTGACTGGATCTAACTCGTACAACTCGCTAAGTAGCGTACGACCTCGACCTCTGCGCGTCCCACCATTTTCAGCTAAAAAATGGTATATTATAATATAAGATTTTGAAAAATAAACCAATTACAAGTCAACACATATGTAAATTAAATGTAAATTACTTTGAACTTCTGAAGGATCCTCAGGTATAATCAAAACATTCGAAGATCCAATTCCTGTCTGTTCTACATTATTTGTTTCTGCCAAGTTTGGAGCATTTTGAACAATGCTTACCTCTCGCATTTTTCTTCTAGGCATTTTTTCTGCAATACATATAAAATAGTTGAAAACTTAGTAACTAATTACAACAATAACAGCGAATATAAAATAGTAGAAATATAATAAGACCAAGATTTAAATTATGATATTACATATAATTAAACAATCGTATATTCTTACTACATCATTATTCGTAAATATCTTCATCTGTATCCTGGCAAACCCATTGAAATTGAGTACTAGTACTAGGGATATTTTCGTTTAAGTGTTGTTCCGGAAAGGGCAAAGTTTTTGATCTATCATCGATATTATCTCTACTTCCACTGCCCATGTCAAACAAGTCTCTAGGGATGTTACGGAGTACAACGTACCAACCTTCGTCGGTTGGATCTTTTGAGTAAAAAACTTGTCTGACTTGAGATGAGAATACATACGGCTCATCCATCAGTTGTTGTCCTGTATGAATCAATCGAGTGAAGTTGACCATTGTAAAACCAAATTGATCTTGCTTAATTCCACGAGCAGTATTAACATCGGCCCAATCACCTCGAAATAAGACAACTTTCCATTTGCCGTAGTAATCTAACTCAATTATGTCAGTAAGAAGTCCGAAATATTCCACATTTCCCTCGACAGGATTATTGTCCCTAGCACTAGCATAACTTGTAATTGAGGAATTAACAACTATTCCACAATTTTGCGTTCTCCTCAATCTCTCGTGATATTTTGTATGAAATCTGAATCCGTTGATAAGGAACGCACTATATCTTTTAACTACTCGATTTGGACCTTGGGAAAGCCATTTAACTTCGTCATTGACTTTCTTCCCACTCCAAACCTATTGAATGGAAAGTAAACTGAGTAATTAAAAATGTAATGAGAAAACATTATTATTTTTCAATGAAGCTTCAATTGCATACTGTTTGGCTTAACCATTCATGAAAAGTTTCTGTGAACAACTTATTGATATCTCGATGTTGTGTTCTTTGGGAGCGCGAACGAGATCTCAATATTTGTTTGTACTCACTATGTTAAAAAAATGTTCACTTTGTTAGAAGATAAACAATTTTGGATTGATGAATATTTATCAAATTTCTACAACTTACTTCCGTAATGGTTCCATTGATTCATGGTGAAACAGAACATATCGATGTGCTTGTACCCACGATAAATCATCTAATTCTACAATATCAACTTTGCCGATTGGTTCTCCAAAACTTTGGAACAGATAAGTATCGGCAGAGTTATGTTCCGTGAGTCCAGCATTTTTACTTGGTCTGTTCAACCTTGTTTCAACATCTTCCAAATATCTTGAACAGAAGGTCATACATTCTTCTGCCAAGTAGCCTTCAGCAATCGATCCTTCTGGATAACGCTTGTTGCGGTAATAAGACTTTAATTTGGATAGGAACCTAAACACGATATACAAATTATCAAAAGTTGTAACTAAACAACTATAGGTGAATGAGGAAAAATTTTAAAAATAAATTAACACCTTTCTATGGGATACATCCATCGATAGAAAACGGGTCCACTGAGAATTGCTTCATGCGGGAGATGGATTATCAAGTGAACCATAATAGTGAATAAGGAAGGTGGGAAGATTTTCTCCAAGTTGCATAAAGTCAAAACAGCTCGATCTTGTACCTTCTGAAGTTCTTGAACATCCAAAACTTTGCCACAAATGGCTTTCATTATATTGGATAGCTCAATTATACAAGACATTACCTTCTTCGACATACAACATCGTAGAGCAACTGGCAGTAAATCTTGCATCAAGATGTGATAGTCATGTGATTTTAGCGAATATAGTCTTCGATCTTTAACACTAACACATCGAGATATGTTTGATGCATATGCATCTGAAACCTTTATATCCTTCAACACCATGCAGAAGACTTCTTTCTCCCTCTTCGACATTGAAAAAATAGAATGCGCAACCGATATTCCCATTCGGAAGTGGATTGGGATGAAGATCAGGCCGAATTCCCATGTGGACTAAATCAAGTCGACTCTGAAGATTGTCTTTTGATTTTCTGTCGACATTCAAAATTGTACCGACAATGTTCTCACAGACATTTTTCTCAATATACATAACATCAAGATTGTATCGTAAAAGGTGATGCTCCCAATAAGGCAACTCAAAAAAATACTTCTTTTTTTCCACAATTCTGCCTCATTAGGATCATCCTCTTCATCAGAGTCATCATCAGCTTCAACATTTGATCTTCTATTGCTTTGCATGTTTGGCGGTTGGTTCATCTTCCCATAACTAAAATTCATATCTTTCAACATGAACAAGATTTCAGATCCACTGCTCTGCGAAGGAGCTTTTCTGAACTCTTCAGTATCGTCAAATACAGAACTCTGAAATCTAAATCTATAATTTTCTGGTAACCACCGACGATGCGCCATGTAAGAGAACTTCTTACCATTGTATAACCATTGCGAACATGTTTACGCAGCACAATAAGGACATGTATAACGACCCTTGGTACTCTAACCGGATAAATTGGCATAAGCGAGGAAGTCATTAATGGTCCACATCAAAGCTGCACGTAAATTAAAGTTCTCCTTTCTGAGCACATCGTATGTCTCAACACCAGCACATAATTGTTTTAACTCTTCAATAAGTGGCTGTAAATAAATATCGATATCATTCCCGGGTCCTTTCCCTCCAGGGATAATCATAGATAAGATAAGGGAAGATTGCTTCATACAAATCCACGGAGGCATATTGTAAGGAACAAGCACTACTGGCCAAGTACTGTACGCAGTGCTCATGATCTTGTAAGGATTAAATCCATCAGATGCTAGCCCAAGCCTCACACTCCTAGGATCGCTTGCAAAGCTTGGAAATTTATTGTCAAATGATTTCCAAGCTAAAGAATCTGACGGATGCCTTAGTAATCCATCATCGGTTCGTCCATCATAGTGCCACGTCATAGACTCCGCTATCTTCGACGACATGAAAAGCCTTTGAGGCCTCGGTATTAGCGAAAAATACCGCAAAATCTTTACTGGCTTCTTTCTTGACTGTGCATCATTTTCATCGTCATTCTCATCTTTTGTATTTTTATTTATCCAACGGGATTGGCCGCATACATAACAGAACTGTTGGTTTCTCCGATCGCCTCAATACAACATGCAGTCATTCGGGCAACTATGGATTTTGGTGTACCCAAGGCCTAAATCTTTATCATTTTCTTCATATCTTTGCATGATCGAGAGATTTTTGCAAACGAAAACATATCTCTCAAAAACTCTAACAGCATTGTCAAAGAGTTCCCGGTCCACCCTCCTAAACATTTTAACTGAAAAAGACGAATACAGAAAGACATTTTTGAGAATTTTGATCCCTCATATAGTTCTTCGTTCATGTCATTAAGTAGCGCGTAGAACTTCGCCGCTTCTCCATTCGGCTCTTCATGAGGTACACTTCTTCCCTATTCGGTAAAAGCATTTCCACCGAGATTACAATCATCAGATGCCACAAAGTCGGCTGGGAACGACTGCAAACCATGATTGTGCATATTAAATGCATCCCGCAACATCCCTTCCATGTCATCCCCTCTAACAGACTGATGGTAAGCATTACCACCATAAGATACATCCATCCTTGAAGAGGAAGTACTAGGCGAGCATTCTCCATGAAAAAGCCATTGTTTATAACCCCAAACAAAACCATCAACAATTAGATGCTCGTATACAACTTCACGATAATGCCAGTTTATGTTCACACACTTCTTACACGGGCAAAGAATCATGTTCTCTTGGCTTGCATATTGAAATGCAAAATTTAGAAAAGTCTGTACTCCATTTCGATAACCGTCGCTTACCCTTGACAAATTCATCTAAGACCTATCCATTTCTTAATTCTTGAAGTCTGACATTGACAATAAATTGCACGGGTTTAGGATTTAGGAATAAGTGTAATTAAGGAATAAGTGTAATACATAACCAAGTTATGTATTATGTAAATTATGTAAGTTATGTATTAAGTAGGTTATATAAGTTATGTCTTATGTAAGTTATGTAAGTTTTTGTTTTTGTGTATTATGTAACTCATTTAATTTATGTAGGTTATGTATTGTTATGTAAGTTATTATGTAGGTTATTATGTAAGTCATTATGTTGGTTATGTACATTGTGATATGATTAATATTTATGTATGTAAGTTATGATATGATTGATAAATTAAGTTATATAAGTTATGTATTATTATGTAAGTTATTATGTAGGATATTATGTAAGTTAGGTAAGTTTTTGTTTTTGTGTATTTGTAACTTATTTAATTTATGTAGGTCATGTATTATTATGTAAGTTATTATGTAGGTATTATGTAAGTCATTATGTTGGTTATGTAAGTTGTGATATGACTACCATTATGTATGTAAGTTATGATATGATAGATAAATTTAAGTTATATAAGTTATGTATTATTACGTAAGTTATTATGTAGGATATTATGTAAGTTAGGATATTATGTAGGATATATAATTTTAAAATTATCTGTATTAAAATTATAAAAATATTAATAAGTTATGTAAGTTATGTATTATAAATTTAAATTTTGTAAGTTATGAATTATGTAAATTATGTAAAATATGTAAGTTATGAAATTTGAACTTTAAAAAAATTAAATATTTTAAAAATTCGTGATTAAAATAAAATAAAATATTTAAAATATAACTTTAAATACAATTTATTTAATTAGGTAAATTAAAAATAAAAGAGAATAAACCAAAATATATTTTCCTGATTAAAATAGCATAAAATAAAATAAAAAGATAATGAAAAGGAAAACATATAAATATTTGAATAGTTTGGACCAATTTATTTATCCATGTTAATATTAGTTACACATTTAAAATGGGTTTTTGGAAATGAATTACTTGAGAAATGGAAGAAGAAGATGATATGAATGAAAGTTAAATGTGAAAAGAAATTAGATTGGAAAAGGATACTGTCAATTTTATACAATTATGTAATTTAATTATTTATTATATTGGGTCCTACGAATCCTATGCAGTAACTGATGCTGTATATACAAAATCTATACATTAATATACAAAATCTATACAAAATCAAATCAAATCAAATCAAACACATTATACTAATGTCTAAATTTGCTCCATTATCTAAGAAATTTTTCTAAAATATTTATGGATTTGGGTGAATTAATTAAATGTGCATTCTTTCCTTAAATAAATTTAATAGAGACATTTAAAATAGATGAATGATTTTTAATAAAAAAAAGAAGCAGCAGCAGCATGCACCACCATAATACACTAACCTGTGTAGTATGAAACAATGAACCAAGATCATATCCAAAATCCAATTACTTAACAGAGCATAAAATAAAGAAACATCTTAAGGGTATTGGAAGAATGATTTGTTGGTGGGATCAATAACTATGTTAGACTATTTCATATCTTCCTAAGTTGGCTTGGAATATTTATCTACATTCCATTTGGTGTGGAAGAAATGGTAGATCTTCTATGAAAAGTATCATCAATTAATCCCAATATTTGAAAGGAAATCCAGCAATTAAATCTATACATAATCGGAGCCCCAAAAGATTAAATTTTCAAAATCATCATGATAAAACTATTATTGATTAGAATTTTGAACTAAAAGGTACCTTAATAATTTCAACAACCTGGTCTACTCCACTCTCACTAGCAAACAGAGGCTGCAGTCAGAAAAATGGTATTTGTTAAGTAATTTAAAGGGAAAATGCATATAAATAAGCAAATAAATTTTGCAACGAATCATGTACCTACCCAAGCAATATTAATTCAGGTTTATTCAGTTGCACCAAATATTAATTCAGGTGCTCAATAGTACCTAGAACAGATGTAAGATTATAAGATTAGAACCAAATATTATGTAATTCAGTTGAACCAAATATAAAAACTTTATCAATATCACTACCAAATATTAATTCGAAGATTAAATGGCAGCTTCAGTTGAACCAATATAGTTGCAGGAGGAGCAGGAAGCAGTAACTGATTAAATGCAGCAGAGGGCTGCCGACAATTCCACATGTCAGAATATATACAAGAATAAAACTAATATAGAGGATAAAACTTAGTCAAATCTAAGGGTAGAAAACTACTAAGATAAAACTTTGGCTTTAGCATATGAACCAAAATAGTATTTGTTTTCGTTAGTTCAGTGCATCAACAACTGCAACTTCAATAATAATTCCCATTAACTAAAACTATAGACATACGAATGGCTCTAGTTTTATGATATACTTAGACCTACACATGTTAAATAACAATAACAAATAACAAATAACAATAACAATAACAATGAGAAATAACAATAACAAATAAACAGTGCCTTCAACTAAGAACACAGAATATCATATAAGGCACCAAAATGATACAATTACGATTTAATCTAATGCTAATTTAATTATTACAAAAATTTAAAATCAACAGTTCTTATTGTAAAGGTAGTTATCTCTACTTCATATATATGTAAAATTTTAAGAAATAAATAGTGTAAAAATTATAAATTTTTAGAAAAATAAAAATAGATGACGGTTAAGGGATTTTTAACCTGGTGGATTTTGAGAACAAGGTCAGGATGCAATTTCCTCTGCCAAACCTCGTACTTCCCTTCTAAACCCTCAATTTCATTCGTATCTCTGTGGTAATTAAGAGTAAGCAATTACGGAACAAAAAATTAAATTAAAATTCTATACTACTGGAAAAAAAAAGGAAGAACACTTACACCCCAAAATCAATAATAAGCAAGGGGTCGAATGCTCTTGCAGGAATCAAAATAGAGTAACGGTGTTGTTCCTGTCTTGTATGCGACTCAGTTCCAACACCTTCGGGTTAAAGAATCGAGCTTTATGGCGGATTGGGAGCTTCAATTTTGAAAGGAAACAGTTTGAGTTTGGGAGAAAATGGAAGTAGCATGGACGAACCGGATAAGAAATAATGGGATTTGGGAAATTGGGGGTTGGATCACAATGGGATTGCAAGTTTCGGGATTGGGGAAAAAAATTTGGGGAAGAATAACCTAGGGAAATTTAGGGAAAACAGCGAAAGGAAATTGGGGAAATCAAGTCGATCGGGGAAATCTGTCATGGGGGAAACTAAAGGAATTCGGGGTTTATAAAACGACGCCGTTTAGGTTAGTTTTAATTAAATTTTGTGGCGTTTCTTAATAAGCGCCACTAAAAGCATAGGAAAAAATGGCACCGTTGGGAAACTATTAAAACCTATTTGTGGCGTTTTCTGCAAAAGCGCCACTAAAGCATAGTCCTTTTACGGCGTTTTACGAAAACGCCACTAAAATTTTGTATCAAAACGTACCGTTTCGCAGTATCAGGCACAAATTTTGCGGCGCAATTTAAAAAAACGCCACTAATTTCTATCCTTTTGCGGCGTTTGGTATAAAACGCCACTAAGAACACAGATCAAAACGCAGCGTTTTGCCATTTCTGAAACAAAATTGCGGCCTTTTCCATAAACGCCACTAGTAACACAAAATAAAACGTCCTCGTTTTGCATACTGTGACATATTTGTGGCATTTTTACTAAAACGCCACTAATGCATAAACACTAAAATAAATTAATTTTTCTCATTTTTTATAAACCTTAAACCCTTAGAGCCATAAACAATAAGACACTAACAATTAAAAACTAAACCATAAACCCAGACCCTAAATCGTAAACCCTAAATCCAAATAACAAACATTAACTACTGAACCTAAAATACTAAACATTAAATATACCCTAACACCCTAAACTTTAAACCATTAATATATATTATAAGTTACAATTAAAAGTAATTAAAAAGAATCTTATTGCTTGTTTAAACCTAAAATAACTTTATTTTTAATATTTTTTATCAAAATCCCTAACCCTTAAACCCTAATACCCTAACCGGCCCTTAAAACCATAATGAAACACTAAGACTCTGACTATAAAAACTAAACTCCAAACAACAAACTTTAAAACACTAAATCCCAAACCAAAATAACAAACCCTAAACCATAAACTTAAAATTATAGTAAACATTAAACCTTAAACTATAAAACCCTTAAACTACATACTATAGCCCTTAAACCACCAATTAAACCCTAAACCCCAAAATTTTTAATCAATATTAAGTACTGCTTCCACAATTTTTATAAACATATATAAGCTTTTACATTAATATATATCTATGTATATACATGTACACCATGTTTATAAACATATATAAGCTTTTACATTAATATATTTTTTTAATGAAATTTTTAGGGGTTTAAGGTTTTGAGAATTATGAATTTAGGGTTAAAGGGTTTTGAGAAAGCCATATGGCCGGCGTCGATTTTAACAACTTAATGGTAACTTTAATGAAAACTTCTAATTTTAATTAATATAAATAAATCAATTAAATAATAAATAGGTAAATAATTTTTTTGTGGCGCTTTTTCAAAAATGCCACTAAATCAAGAGCATTAGCGGCGTTTTTTAAAAAAGCGCCACTAAAGGCCAGAGAATTAGCGGCGTTTTTGTAAAAGCGCCGCTAAAATCCCTCAGCTATAGCGGCGCTTATACAGAAACGCCGCTAAATCCCAGAGCATTAGTGGCGAAACCTAAAAAACGCCGCTAAATCCCAGAGCATTAGCGGCGCTTCCACAAAAATGCCGCTAAAGCCCAGAGTATTAGCGGCGCTTTCATAAAAACGCCGCAAAAGCCCAGAACATTAGCGGCGCTTACAAAAAAATGCTGCTAAATCACAGAACATTAGCGGCGCTTCCTTATAAATGCCACTAATGATCTTTTTAGCGACGTTTTATCTAAAGCGCCGTTAATTCTCGATTTTTAGCGGCGTTTTCTATTCAAACGCCACAAAAAGTGCCACTAAAAGCCTATTTTGGTGTAGTGACAGCAATCATTAATTGCCATAAAAGTTGCAACTTGTACAATTATTTTGTAGCATTATGGATGTCCAAATTACGACAATAATTACATCCCTTAAGCTTTAACAACAAAAATAAATAAATAAAAATGTTATATTTATATTTATTCCTTAAAAATATTTTAATATTTACAATAAATTCTTATCGATTTCATTAGTTAACATCATAAGTTAAAAATCTTGTTATTTGCACGTCACATTTATTCGTTATCTTGACATAACAATCCATACTTACATCCATACATAAATGTATCCTCGAACTCAACTCAATTTTGTTTTCAAGCTAACAGTATATATTCTATTAAATGAAATCTCGATTTTGTTAAATAAAAATATATTTTAGGTTGCCAGTTATATCTTAATAAAAAATTTGGTGACTGCAGCTGTTTTAAATTTATAACCATTATGACAATTATTTTTATTCTAAGGGTACAATTGTTATTTTCATAATTTTCTTATCTATTTTCTAATTTATTTTAACAATTAAACAATGTAATATTATCGACCAACCGAGCTATATAATAATTATTACGTCTCTATATCATTTGTATCCATACGCAAAAGGGATCAAACCTCCTCAAAATTTTGAAAATTTATCATTAAGCACTTCAAAATTTTCAAAATTTTAATTAAACCCTCTAAAAGTTTTAAAAACTTTGATTAAACCCAAAAAGTTTTTAGAAATTCTCATTAGACTCCTAAAATTTTTTAAAATTTAGTTTAACTCCCATAACTTAATAGCACATTCCACACTATTCTTTCTACTTTATTTTAGGGATAATATAAATTTTAGACCTTGAACTTGATAACTAGATTCACTTTGGTACTTATACTTTTTTGTTCACTTTAGCACTTGAACTTGACAATTATGTCCACTTTGATCCCTAAACTTAAAAATTATAAAAGTTTGATAATGTAGCACTCTAAGACTGTGTCACATCATAACTTGAAATTTAAAAAAAATTATATAAAATTTTAAGTGTTGATGTGGTACAATCTCTAAGCATCACATTCAGTGTTTTAATAACTGAACCGATAGTTCGATAGGTTAAACCACCGATTCCTGGTTCAACTAGTTTGATCGGTTCGACCACCGGACCAACAATAATTGAATAAATAATTAAAATTTCATAAAAATATAAATAAAATAAAATTTTAATAAACTGGTTCAACTTATTCAACAGTCGGATTTTTGTCCCGATTTTTATATTTATCAATTTCAAGTAGTTTGTGAGTCAATCGGTTTAACTCTTTTGTTCGGACCATTATATGGATCAATTATTGGTCCATCCACTCCAGTCATGTAGTCGCATCATCAAATCTTAAGAGAATCCAAATTTAAGGACCAAAATGGATCTATTTGCTAAGTTAAATAACTCAAGGGAATCAAATAATACAAGTAGAAAAAAGAAACTAGTTGCAAAGTTGACATAAGAAAATGATATTATCCCCTACTTTATTCTATTCCAAACATGCTATTGATTTATTTAGTATTTTGTGTTTGGTTGAAAAAGGCAGGTGGTGTGGTGTATAGGCAGGTCTGGAAGAAGGGGTTGCTTGTGAAGCGACGGCGACTCCTATTACAAGCAAAGCATCTAAAAACTCAAATCTGAAACTTTTACAACACTTGGTATAATGTTATTATACTTCAAACTGACTGCATAATGAGTTTCGTACCTGCCATTCTTTTTTCATATTTCACTCCTCCACTTCTTGCTACGGTTTAGATATGAATTTGAAGTAATCATTATGCATGCGTTTGGAAAACCTTAAAATCTTGGATTTCTCATAAATTTATTTAGTCTGAAATTTCAAAATATTTCTCGAATAATTAACAACATAATTCTATGTATAAAATTACACAAAGCCTATGTGATTTATCACTTAAAACAAACCTAGTTCATGTATTCCCATAATTTGTGTCTAAAATTCTTTTGAGGGATGAAATTAAATTATAAGTTTTTGAGAAGTTCATATATTAATATATAATTTCTTGAAAGGATTTAAATATTTTTTTATTTAAAAGATAAAATGTAATCATTTAATCATTTATTAGGAAACTACATAAAAAATTTGCCATTGGGGGATTGTCCACAAATTTAGTTATGGAAAAAATGGTCTAAAAATAAATAAATGAAGTTTTGATTAAGTTTTATACAAAAATATGTTTACAAGTTTATTTATTTTATTTATATATGATTAATAAATACATATAAACAAAATAGCCAGTTTAGTAGCTTAGATACTCTAACATTAACATGGATAAGCCAATCAAATAAAGTATATTTCGAAATCCACAACACTATCACTAATTTTTATCATTAACAAAAAGATTATGAAATTTTTAACGTATTTTAGACGCCTGCTCCAAAACCAAATTATATGTTCCAACTTTCAATAACCCTTCTTCAACAATAACATAATATAATGTAGAAATCTTAAAAAGTATCCAGTATAAAATTACTAGCATAATAAATCCATAAGTAAAATAGATACATATCTAAATTAAAATAAATTTAAACATAGATTTAAATCTAAATTAAAAATTCACATATATGTGAATTCGAATTTCAAGCTCAACTTTTACTAAAAAGGGTTAAAAAGAGCTTGTATTTTAATTTATTCAAAAGTTCTTAGTTGGTATTCGGATTTATATTCCGTCACCCAAGTCAATACCTTTGCACTAGCACCGTTTAGTTTATGCTGACGTGACACTAATGACCAATCTGGTGATTATATGTGGCAACCCCTCAGTATAACACATGGGTACATAAATTTAAAAAAATTTAAATATTTTTTTAAAAATACCAAATTCATTCTCTTTAATAAGTTTATATGTTTTAAATTTTTTAAATTTTTTATATAATTTTAAAGATTTTTTTTTTATAATGGGGTGGGAAATAGAATAGTTTGGGATCAAATTTAAACTCTCATGCGTACGACAAAATACTCTTATTACTATATCAAGAGATTGTTGGCAAATTTTTTTAAAAAAATTTTAATATTTGTTCATCACGTGTTATATTAAAAAGCTGTCACGTGCTATTATTGAATTGATCATCAATGATACATCACCACAATCTGACAGTGCCAATGTAAAGGTACCAATTTGAACAATAGAATATAAATTCAGATACCAACTAATATTATTGGACAAATTTAAAGACAAATTACATATTAACCCATGAATATATTAACATCTAAACAACCAAAATTATAATTTAAAAATAATTATCTGTAAGAATAATATAAATAGGGAGTCCCCCATCCTTTTTGCGGATTCCTCATTTGTCCCTACCGAAGGGCATAAGTCCCTTTTGAGTGGTTGATATGCGATGGTTGAAAAAGGACCATCAACTTACTTACCGTCCATTTTTAACCGCATCATGGCACGTGTCAGCCTTGCTCGTGACGTGGGACCCACTGCTGTCCTCCCCACTTGGCCTTTGCTCTCTTTTTCAGCATCCACGTGACGCAGAAGGCTTGTGTCACATGATTAATGGGAGGTGGCCGAGGCGCAGGATCTAGTGAAATACTTTATCCAATTGTAGTTCGCCACGTGTCAACCTGTTACCTCTTCTCATGTGTCCTCGTCTGTATTTTACAATGATCCTGTTGTCACTCTTCGTTGTTTCTGGATCTTGACATCCTCACTATTCATGAATGAATCTGTTTGTCGGCTGATCTCATGTTATAAGGGAATCAAAGCCTTGTTCTATTAAACTTCACAAACGATGATAAGGGTCAGTTCTTCATTGTTTAAAAAAAGTACTTCTGACTCTAAAAGTACTTTTAAAGGAAAAGCTGTGAAGAACAAGTTGTTTTTGGCTGAAATTTTTAGCTTTTCAGAAGTGTTTTTGAAAAGTACTTCTGAAAAGGAGTTGAAAAGGAGAAGTTAAAAATTTTAGCTTTTCTTCTCCCAAAAGTACTTTTGGTGCTTAATTACTTTTTCACCCCTCTAATAATATGGTATTTTTATTTTTTTTCTTGGTGCTTAATTACAATTGTGATAAAATCATTAATTAAAAATAAAAAATATTTTAAAATACTAATTACAAATATTTAATGGTTATATTTAAATATTTAAAATATAGTTTATATATTCTAATTAAATTTTATAAATAATTAATATTTATTGCTTAAAAATATTAAAAATTTATATTTCATATATTAAATATTAACTACAAGTTATAATATTTTTTATATTCTTACTAAAATATAATAATATTAACTAATTTAAATATTATTTAAATGTATATTTGTTACTTGATAATAACATGTCTAAAATGGACATTTTATTTCTCAAAAGTACTTTTTGACAGCAATGCTAAACACTCAAATTTTAAACCAAACTTTTCAAAAGCACTTCTCGAAAGCACTTTTCCACAGCACTTTTCAAAAGCACTTTTCAAAAACAATGAAGAACTGGCCCTAAATTATATTTGTTTAAATTACATTTAAGGTACCACACTTTTAATCACGTAATCGAGGATTCGATTCTTACTAATGAGAATGAAATTTATTTTATAATTAATTATCTAGTTTTTAGAGAACACCCATGATGAGAAGATAATAATTATTACTGTCGACATGAATACTCTGGTTATGACAAAAAAAAATAGAATTAAGGTGATATTTACAATTTTTTAAATTTTTTTATAAATTTTATCTTAAATTATTATATTAAATATTATTATCTTAAAATAGAATTCAGTTCGATTTGGATATCATAACTTTTAATTTATATTCCATAAACTGCTCAAATACCATAATATCAAGATTGAATTTACTTCTAACCCAACTCTACCTGTCACCAACTTAATCAATAAAAAAACAAATATAACATAAAAAGTATGTATATTATAAGGACAGTAATATCTTTTATTATTTTTAATTTATATTAAGTATTAACATAAAATTGTCTTAAAACTATTAAAAATTAGTATAAGCATTACATGCATATGTGGGTGAAAATATATTATATTAAAAATATCAATGTGAAATTGAAAATTTGTTTTAACGACACAAAAGAATTATAAATTTTTTAGGGATAAAGTACAATTTGTTATATTAACTTATAATTTCATAAAATTTAAAGAGATTAAATAGCAATTTTATCATTTTTAGGACATTAAGATATAGAGGTGTTCAAAAAGTTAATCGAATCAAACTAATATTAACCGAACTTTTTAATCCTTTAATTGTTAATCGAACTAAAATATTTCGGTTAGTTTGATTGGTTAATTGAATTAACCGGGATTTATATGTTTTTGTTTTCTAGTTAAAACAAGTATAAAAGATATCCAAAAAAATCAATAATGTTTATTTGACCAAATTATCTGAATTAAAACTACATATAATTTGTATTATTAATTATTAAGTTCAGTTAATTCATTAATTACTCGATTTCGAACCGAATTAACCGATAACCGAACTTTCAAAAAATCATTAATCAACCTCCGATTAAATTAAATCAGTTAACCGAATCAAACCGATTCGATGAATTAGTTCGATTTTAACCAAAATTTAAACACCCCTACTAATAGCTTTGCTGCCATTGTTTACTCATTGCATTTAACAATTGAATTACTTACTAAAGTATTTATATATAAGTTGTTATAGTAGTGACAAGGGGTGCAATAAGATTGATTTACTTATTTTTTAGTTTTTAATTATTGGTTTAAAAATTTGAAATGCATGAAACTAAATGATTATGTTTTAAATTTAAATTTTCTTAAACATAATCACTTTGTATGAGCTTTAAATTAAAATATTTAATTAAAACTAAAACAACATATTAATAAAGTATTTAATATTTCATTAATAAATTTTATTAATTAAAACATGTTTAATAAATGGTATTCTTTCTATAATCAAAAAATCACCGTAAACTTTTCCGAAATTCAACTTCCTTCATCATCTTAGATTCGGCATGGGGTTACGTAAAAAAAATTCAAAAAAGACCATGATATAAGAATAAGATATTAATCACATGTGATAAGTTTGAAAATAAATCCAGACGACAATATAAGATGTTTGTAAAAGTCCCAAAATCCATTTTATTTACTCCTCCATCATAATTTTCTTTGCAATCAAACACTCTCTTCTCAATATTTTCAAGCATGCCAGTTAATCAACCAGAGGAAAGGCACCACGTAAGCAATCCAGTGAATAATATTTTTATTTTTCATATGTACATAAAAGTATTGCAGATGAAAGTTAGCATTACTAGGAGATAAGATTTATAACTTTACGGGAAATGTTGGGCCGGAATAACATTTCATATTTTTATAATAATAAAAGTAAAAATTTATTATTTTAATGGTTTATATTTTTGTAATTCTTAAAAGATAAATCAATATTTTCTTATTCTGATTTTATTATATATATAGTAATTTAAAATTTTAAAATTGTAAAAATATTAAAGATAACCTTTGATCATGTGACGAGAAATGCTATTTATTAACTACCTTAAAAAGGGGCTTTGGAAAGTTAGGATCATATTCTTAGACATTGAAATTAACATCCAACTTCTAAAATTGGATTTAAGCATTATATATATGCTCATTTTTAATAAATTTTTATTAGATAGTGTTTATGCTCGACTTTGAGGGGACGAAATTATTTTATAAGAGTTAAAAAAATAAAAATAAAAATTATCCAAAAGACTAAGAAGGTATTTGGTTGGTCAAATCTTACATTATAACATGGAATGTTGCATTTGTGATGATTGAATGGAAGTTAGATGATAAAACCAATTTATTAAAAGAATTGACACACAAAAATGTTAAAGAAAGTGTACTTGTAAAAACAAAAATGCTATAGAAAGGACAATATTGTATCTTGCAAATAAGGTAAAGGATGGAGGGCCCTACATGTTTTTCCCTCAGGGTTGGACTCTGAATTTAAAGATTGAACTCACATATAATATAAGTTGGAGTATGGATTCCATTTGCCAACTTTGTAGGCATTTCATATTAAGGGTGAGTTTGGATGGGCGGTGCGGTTAGTGTAAAAATAACGGTGGTAGTGAGATTAGATACTGTAACGACACTGTAGCGTGAGACAAAAAGCGAGTTAAATGTACCGCACCGCACCCAATCGCCCATTTAAACCCACCCTAATGTGATTTCAAAACTTAAAATGGAACAAGGCCTACAGCCTAGGGATGTCTCATTGACTTCCACTCCTTCTACCCAACTCAATTGATTAATCAACAAAATAAGATTGGATTATGGTATTTTTTTAATGATGATTATATTTCCTGAATTTCATAGTTTTATTTATAAAAATCATTTGTTAAATTTTGTACTGTTTATTGATATAAACCAATTCACCCAATAAACATTTATAATTATATATATATCCTAATCCAAAAATATTTGAAATTTAGGACCATAAATACAAATATAATATTAAATCTATTTATCTTTCACCCTCTTAAAATGCGCTTGATTTCAAACTTAAAAAATTATATAATATTATTCTCACATTTTAAAAATATAATATGACAAAAATGATGTTTTAGTATAATTTTTTACAATGTTTTTTATTTACTTGAGTTAAAAGTGTATAATTTGAGGGCAAGTTTTATATTAACCTAAAAAAATAATTGCAATTATCTAATTAATTTACGAGCTGTCACATTAGCCAAATTTCTTTTAATTTCAGACACTCAAATTCTAAGTTAAGTAATTCAAAAATGTTTTTTTAAATGTAAATTTAATATAAAAATATTTTTTAAGAATAAAATGAATGAAACTTCAACATAAAAAATAATAATAATAAAATAAAATGGAAGCGCGGTGAGATCCAACCCGACCATAAAGCTTAGCCGCGCATAAATACATACCATCACGTGTAAATAAAGAAATAAAAAGGGATGAAATGGTAAATTTATATAAGAAGAAAGCAAGAGAGAAGCGGTTAGTAGTGGGTCGTCTCTCACTTGTGTTCAACGTCCCTTGCCTGCAAGCAATGTTAGACCTCTCTTTTTGAGGCTTTGACACACAGAATCTATACACAGAAACAAACCAACAACAAAAAAAAGAAAGGAATAAAAATAGCAATTCATAATAAAACAGAGTTCTCTGTTTCTGTTTCTTTCTCTTCTTCTGACAAAAAGTTGGAGCTCATTTTCTGCAACTGTCGTTTTGATTCGGCTCAAGCTTCTTCTGTTTTTTTTTTTTTTTCCATATGGGTTTTTTGCTTCTTTGATTGCTAGTGTTGAAGAAATAGAGGGGATTTTAGGTTGGGAAGTTTTCGAAAATATGTCTTTTAAAAGCAAAACAGAGCAGTCTAGTAGGAGTTTTGTTTCAAAGAAATGGACTTTTCTTCTTTGTTTGAGCTGCTTCTGTGCTGGAATTCTCTTCACCAATAGGTAATCCCCTTTTCATTCTTTTTTTTTTTTTGAAAGTTTAAAACTTTTGGCTTTCCCTTATTTCAACGGTGAAACCATGTTAATTTGCTTTGTTAATAGATTTTTTGAGTTTTTTTTCTTTTCACAATTATTTGTCCAAGCTTGTGTTCATGTTTGAGTTTCATACAATTCTCTTTCTTTTTTTTTTTTAAAAAAAAAAAAAAGAGATGACTAGTGGGTCTCATTTATTTGGTGTGCCTATTAATGCAAAATTGGATCTAACCTTTGGGATAAGGTTGGTTTCAATTGACAAGTCAATTTTCATATATTAAGCGTTCTAATTTTAATGCTTTTATCTCATTGATGTTTCATCATTTGATAATCATTGTGCAGAAGAATTAAATAGTTGCAATAGGGAACCTTGACTATAGTTGAAATTTTTACTGCTTTTCTTTTCTTTCTTTTTTTGCACATATAAAAATTTTTGGTTCAAATTTGGATTACGGGTAAAATTTTGGGTTTTCATTATGTTAATGTGTAAAATTGGTAACAGGATGGTGGCTGTTCCTGAATCTAAAGCTATCATGCGGACAACCGCCGTAGAAGCTGAAAAATTAAAACTCATTTCTGAGGGTTGTAACCTGAAAGCTGTGAGTCTCTTTAACTTGCATTCATATAAACCTTTTGTTAAGTTTTGTAGGTTTTAAGCTGATTGGTTTCCTTTCTTTGTATCAGAAAGGAGAAAAGCATGTATCAAAGGACATCATTGGGGAGGTTTTCAAGACTCACCATGCTATACAGTTAGTATTGCTTTTGTCTAACTATGGTTCATTTGATTTTTAAGTGACTGATCAATGAACTGATTGTGTCATTTTTCGATGTAGGACATTGGATAAGACTATTTCCAACTTAGAGATGGAATTAGCTGCTGCAAGGGCGGCACAAGAATCTTTACACGGTGGTTCTCCGTTATCCGAAGATGTGAGTAGAGCTGGATCATCTAGGAAGAGAAAGTATCTGATGGTTATCGGAATTAATACGGCTTTCAGCAGCAGGAAAAGAAGAGACTCAGTTCGTGCTACATGGATGCCACAAGGTGGTCGGATTGATTCTTTTTGACCCTTCCCTTCCCCCATTCCCTTCACACACATCTGCTCCTTTCCTGAGATTCTAATGTGAATTTGGGTGCTGAATCAAATCTGTTTTGGAAAATAGGTGAAAAGAGGAAGAAATTGGAGGATGAAAAAGGCATCATCGTTCGCTTTGTTATTGGCCATAGGTGATGGTTTAATTCTCTTTCTATCGTATTGTTTTATAAGTGAACTAGTATCATATTTTTTCTTGCTGTTCTTATGCTATTAACTTAGTTGTATTCATCATTGCCTTTGAATACTTATGGATGATTAAGTTTAAGGAAGCTTAGAGAACCAACCTTGATGAACCACTCTTGCACCGTGTTGCCTTGCATGGTATGCCTTTCAAGGTTACTTTTATTATTAGACTTGGTTTTTATTTCTCATGGAAATGAGACACTGGTTCGGTTCAATATTGACAACACCCGAAGATGGCTTGTTAACTTTTGCTCGAATAAGATAAAAATTGACCATTAACCAATAATCATATATTGATATTCCATCCAAAGATGGTGACGATATTTCTTGCTTTTTATAGCCGTTCCGCTGTCATGAAATACTGTCTGCAAATAGTTTGGGACCTAAATATCCTGTTATGCCCATTATTCTTTTCTTACGATCTCCTTGGCACACACTCTAAATGGTGCTATAAGCAATTAAATTGAATCATGTTTCTTATACAGTGCTACATCGGGTGGTATTTTGGACCGAGCAATTGAAGCAGAGGATAAGAAGCATGGAGACTTCTTGAGGCTGGTAGGTTGTTGTGGCAACTATTGATCTTTTTTGTTTAGGCTGTTCTGCTAAAAATATGCTAGCCTATTTAAGAACATTCCATTACTATTTGCTTTTGAGAAAATAATGGACCGAGAAATATGTTGTTTCGATTGCAAGCAGGACCATGTTGAAGGTTACCTTGAATTGTCTGCAAAGACCAAGATATATTTTGCTACTGCTGTTGCTTTATGGGATGCAGATTTTTATGTTAAAGTCGATGACGATGTCCATGTAAATATAGGTAAGTTCTGTTTATTTTATATGCTTCTTGTGAGAATTATAGTACCTCATTGCACTTAACAGTAATTAGGTACATATACTTTTAATTCTTGTTATTTTATGTTCTAATCTCCCATAAAATTACTGCAGCAACACTTGGAGAAACTCTAGTTAGACACCGAAAGAAGCCTCGTGTATATATCGGATGCATGAAATCTGGTCCCGTCCTTTCTCAAAAGTGAGCTACATATTCCTTTCTACTTCTACAGAAGATATTTGTGGAAGTGTACCAGTTTCTTAATTGTTATATCATTGAACAGAGGAGTTAGATACCATGAACCCGAGCACTGGAAATTCGGCGAGACAGGAAACAAATATTTCCGGCATGCTACTGGACAGTTGTATGCCATTTCAAAAGATTTGGCCTCATATATATCAATAAACCAGTAAGATCCAAGACCTCTCTGTTTAAAATTTTACGATGAAGCCTGTGCATGAATCCTAGGACCTGCTCCTCATTGTTATCAATTTTTGTACTAATGATGATTACATACATGCATGATTATGTCAGACACGTTCTACATAAGTATGCTAATGAGGATATTTCACTGGGATCTTGGTTTATTGGACTTGATGTGGAACATATTGATGATCGGAGATTATGTTGTGGCACGCCACCTGGTAAAGTCTTAAAACACTCGAATTTGAGTAGAACTATGATTATATTAGATTGAAAGATTAAGGTAGACTGCTTGTGGCAAGTCATTGTTCATACTTGTTTAATTTGCATGGAAGATGATGATGTAAAATCTAACACGAACTATAATTACGGTTGGTAAGATTACTGGTTCACATGTCATACAAGTTGGCAGCGAGTCATTATCGTATCAATTCAAAAACCTGGTGAAATATACTAAGCACCAAAAAGCTGAAGTGTGTAAATGGCTGTGAATGCAGATTGTGAATGGAAAGCTCAAGCTGGCAACATCTGCGTTGCTTCCTTTGATTGGACTTGCAGCGGAATTTGCCGGTCTGCTGATAGGATTAAAGAGGTTCATCGGCGGTGTGGGGAAGGTGAGAATGCTCTGTGGAGTGCTACTTTCTAATCTGCCGCTTTCATGTGCTTCCTAACTCAGGAAGACAATATGGTGGAGCGTTGAGCATGCGCAAGCAGACGTTCAAAATCTTTCTTTTTCGTAGTCTAATGAGTACATAAAATGTTATATCTAGAGAGAGCGCATTGAAACGGGGCCTTTGCGATTTTAGTGTGGAAGGTTATTGTCACTGTCACTGTCACCGTAGCAGCCCTAAATGAAAGCGGCTGTCATCACTCACCACCCACTCATTCTTTCGGACATGAAAGCCTACTTGTAAGTTAAAGTTCCATAAAAAGCTCATAATAAAGAAGAAAATATTTTTTTTGGGTAACATTTTTTGTTCTTAATCATCGATTTCTGCGACTGTGGAATCAATGTAAAACCTTTTAAAAAGATTTGATTAACAAAAACGTGAGAATGAAATAAGACTTGGTTTGGAAGTAAACATTGTCTTGCGAAAGGTAAGCAAAAATGATATCATATGAAGAAGCTGAACATGCTTTCGTGACTTTTTTTTCTCCATTGTTGAAGCAGGCAGATTCCCATATGCTTAAAAGTTGATGTTGAGTGCTCATTTGGGAACTCCAAAATTTTCATTTCCCAATTAAGATTTGACCAAAGCTGGCAATTAGCATCGAATCTTTCTCAACCCCCAACTCGAATAAGAATATTATATTATTTTAAAATATATTTTTGTAATTATTTTAATTTAATATTTTTTATTTATTATATTTTTATATATAGTGATCTCAAATTTTTTTAAACTTCACAGCATATATTACTATAAATTTAATTTTTATATGTTATAAATTATATAATATATAAATTTAACATAATATAAAAATTAAACTAGGTTAGGTTTGAACATTGAATGTGCACATAATTTCTCAAATTTAAGATAGACTTTCGAACTTAAATTAATAGCTCCAACAAAACAAACAAGTGGGTAGAAATTAAACAATAACAATGAGGTAATCAAATATGAAGTAGTAGGGTGGTTGCTAATATTATCAACTGTTTAACACTTTTGAGAGTTTATAAATTTATTTCAATTGTTTCCTTTATCTTATACAGCACACCACTCACATATTTCTGAAAATGTTCGCAGATAAACATGGAAAAAAAGGTATTTAAACTTTTATTCAATGTTGTAACTAAACGACACAAGGGATTATGGATCAAACAATACCAATAACCCTTTGATTTCATTATACTACGGCATTACCTTCCCTTTAAGGCCACTTCTAATCATACCCTTGAGGCCTTTTGATTTCGTTATGTATTTTTAAACATATTTCTTCCTTCATGAAATTACTAATAAGTGTTTGGCGCAATAATCAAGTATATTATACTCTTAAAATTATAGCCTAAATTCGAGCATTATTAAGAAGGACAACCACAAACTCTTAAAAATTTAATCTTCATGAACCATAAAATCAACCCGAAGTATACTTTGATTATAAAAATAAAAGTTTAAATACCACATCAAATTTGGACTTGGGAGCATTGAGTACATTAAAGGAAAACTAAAC
Source organism: Gossypium turneri (assembly GCA_008044935.1). NCBI lineage: Eukaryota > Viridiplantae > Streptophyta > Magnoliopsida > Malvales > Malvaceae > Gossypium > Gossypium turneri. The sequence goes on from CP032583.1 coordinate 19,082,651, forward strand.
AAATAAAATTTGTTTCAAAACTTTGTATAAAAAGGACAATCTAAGCATTGGATTATGAAAACCCAAAAAGAGAAGGCAAGAATCAATCCCCATGCTTATGCCAGCATAGTAGCATAATGGCACATCTCCATAGTATGTAAAATCTTGACTTTTGCTCCTTTGCCATAGCCACACACCTCTTTTTGCAGCTACAAAGCTCCTTCAAGCTCCCTCTCTGACCCATGCTTGCCTCTCATATCAAAACACTTCGGCCTTTATATAAACTATAGAGCAAGGAGCAAGCAGACAAAAGAAAAGTGTGGTCCAAAAATGCATATATATGTACTCAAGGTTTCGAGAACAAATTTATATAATGATGAACCGACGCAATCTAACTCATTTGAAGGAGATAAGTTGATGCAAGAAAAATAGGAAACAGTAGAAGAAAGATTTGGGTCGAAAAAGAAAAAAGGATGGGCCAAAAATGATGGATGGGTCATATTAGGAGAAGTGACTTAACATGGGCGTGCCTAATGACTAGATTGTGGTTTCCAGAGACTTCACCTGCCTATTCATGACCCAAACTATCACTGTACGTCTGGCAACTCTGTGAATGGGGCCCTTACACGTGCTTCATTTCAATGCTTTTTCTAACTTCTCTCATGAATAATTAATATATTAAAATTTGAGATAATATTTTAAAGGGCAAACTGCACCAGAAGTCACCAAATTATTGACAAATTTTTTTCTTGGTCATCCAATTCTGAAAAGTTACAAAAGGGTCACTCAAATATTGTTTTTGTCCTTTTTTGTCACCAATCATTAAATGGATAGCAAAAAAATGACGTGATAGCTTTCAAAATTGACATAATAATTTTAATCTTCAACTTTTATACATTGTGTTAATTTAGTCTTGATTCTAAAAAAAATTAACTCTCAGCATTTATACATTGTGTAATTTGATTTTTTTAGAATTTTGTTTTTCTTGTGGTCCTTTCATCTAAAAAGCTAAAAAAATTATCCGCTAAATTTGATCAAAAATATATCAAAAATAGAAACACCAAAAAAATCCAAGGTAATAATTTTCATCTTTTCTCATTCTTTTAAAATTAACCCTTGATGTCACAAAGAAAAACAAAATTACAAAAAAATAAATCAAATTACACAATGTGTGAATGTTAAAGGTTAAATTTTTTAGAACCAAGGCTAAATTGACACAATGTATAAATGTTAAGGGTTAAGGTTGATATTATACCAATTTTGAAAGCTATCAAGTTATCTTTTGTAGTAATTTAACACAGATGATAAAAAAAAGTTAAATAGTTGGATAACTATTTTGTAAACTTGCATAGTTGAGTGAAAAAAAAAATTACTTATACTAAGTTTTGAAGTGTGTGGCATTGACATGTGTTTTAATTGTAAAAATTTAAAAAAAAATTAAAATCTTAAAATTAAAATATAAACTATTTTAAAAATAGGGTAAGCTAGACCCAAGGTCACTAAACTATTAATACATTTACGTTTTGGTCACTCAACTTTAAAAAGCTACAAAATGATTATTAAACTATTCAAAAGATTTTCATAAATATTGTGGTATTATTATTTTATTAATTTTATTTAATTAGTGTTAGAATGTATTGGAAAATTAAAAAGTGATATTCTAATATAATTTAAATGCATTAATCTTTTTAGATAGAGGTATTTACTTGTTTAGGTAAAAAATTGGAGAATTTTAAAATTCGCCTGAAGGGATTTTAATAGCTCAATTTCTCTTTTTAAATTTCACGTGTTTTTTAAATTTCTTTATAATTTTATTTCATTTAATACACATGGTCATGCTATAAGATAAATACTAAAACTTCAAAAATTATTTTTATTTAATTTTAAATTTTTTATGATAAATAATCATAACTTTTTTAAAAAATAATAATATGCATTTTTTATATTTTTAAATATAATAATTATTTTTAATTCATAAAAATTCAATAACTTAATGTGAAAACAAACAAAAAAAGGGTTTTTTACATAAATAATACAAAAAAATTTAAAATAATACAACCATTTTATTATGTACCAAAATGGTACAAACAGTAAAAAAAACCTGACGAAAGCGACAGGACCCTGGTCGAGGGTCTGCCATAGGCGGCACCAAAGGTGCCTGTGGCAGAGGTGGCACCAAAGGTGCCACTACCACAGGCGACACCTGTGCCATGTTTTCCCGCATTTTGGGGACCTTATAATGGTCCCCAATTTCACTTTCACTTCAACTGCACGAAGGAGAAGAAAGAAAAGGAAAGGAGGAGAAGAAGAAGAAGAGAGAGAAGAAGAAGGAGGAGGAGGAGGAGGAGAAGGAGAGGGTGGTGTCGGAAAAAGAAAAGAAAAAGAGAGAACAAGGATAATGAAAGGAGAAAGAAAGAGAAGAAAAAAAATAGAAAAAATAAGGTATTTTTTTAAAAAAATAATAGATTATCTTGTTATTATGTTTTTTTGTATATTTTTTTATTGTTTTTTGTTGTTAGTTTAGTTATTATTGTTAGTTATTAGGATTAATAGAAACCTTTATTATTATTTTAGTTAGTATTATTATTGTTAGTTTTTAGGGTTTAGTTATTAATAATTATTGTTACTTAGTATTATTGTTAGTAAAAAACTAATATTATTATTATGGTTAGTTATTAGGATTAGTAAAAACTCTAATTATTATTTTAGTTAGTACGATTGTTAGTTTTTACACTATATTATTGTTAGTTATTATTTTTAGTAAAACCCTAATTATTATTGTTAGCTAGTATTATTTTTAGTAAAAAACTATTATTATTATTATTATTGTGTTATTTATTAGGATTAGTGGTTAAATGTTGTTCATGTACAAAATGATAACTGAAATAGTATGAGCTTATGAATGAAAAAAATTGCATATTGAAACATTAATTTTTTTATTTAAGTAATTTATATACTGTTCGAAATTATTTTTTGAAATTTTGTTTATTTTTTTTAACAGATTGAAAATTGAAAATGGATATAAGTTTTTCGTATGCGTTTATTTCGATGGAATCATCTTGACAACAACTGTTGGATGTATATTTGAATGTCGGCAACCAATAGTAATGAGATTTAATAGAAATGTCTCGTTGGATGATATGAAGGGAAGGATTAATGCAAAAATTGTTAGACGTTGTGGGAGAAGGATATCAAAAAATTTCTACAAGTTTCCAGTTTCGACAGATCCGATCAAATTCATCGAAATGGAACTTGTAGACGACGAAGACGTAGAGACAATGATCGCTCTTTACTGTGGGAATAGGAGTGACAAAAATGCACCGATTCACTTATTTGCTGAGTTAGCCGGTATGGAGCAAAATGAAGATGTCAATACATATGGTGAAGAACATGGAGCTCAAAAACCGTGTATGGTGGCTCCAATATTGTACGTTGATAGTGAATCGACTATAGGTGTGATCGGTATCAGTCTCAATATTACACCCGATATTGATATGGTTGGTGATGATGGATACGATGGTAGCGATCATTGCGATCAAGAGGTCGATAGTGACAGTGATCCCGATGTGGACGATATACTCAATGATATTGATGATGAAAATGTGAATAACGATGGAAACATTAATGCGTCTTCGGTCGGGAACCAGATGCGATGTATTGTGATACACAATAATCTTGGGCCACACATGTCGCTTATAGACCCCGACGCAGTGCATGTAGCTGAGTTCCCGGAGTACCCTGAAATACTTCCTGCTCACTGGCTGGCTGTAAACTTCGATCATGAGGAGTTATTCGTAGGCCAGAGATTCGAAAGTAAAGAAGAGTGCGTATTTTCTATTAAACGGTATAGCATGAACATATCAGTGGATTATGAAGTCGTAGTGTCTAAACCGACAGTATATATTGGGGAATATTGGAAGGCAGCGGAAGGCTGCAATTGGCGGGTATGAGCTGCATTCATTCAAAATTCGCAGATGTGGGAGATACAAAAATTTGTTGGGCCTCATACATGCACATCAACATATATGAAAGAAGATCATCGAAAACTTGATTCCAAAACTATCTGTACGTGTATCATGTCAATGGTGAAGGACATGTCGACCATTAAAGTTTTGGTACTAATTGTCGAAATGCAAGCACGATTCCAGTATCGAGTATCATATCGAAAGGCGTGGATAGTTAAACAGATGGCAATGGAGCAATTGTATGGGGATTATGATTCGTCGTATAACGAGCTACAAGGATGGATAGCTACTATGGGGGAGTATGTATCAGGGACTGTGATTGAGTTATAGACAAGACCTTATTATGGCCCGGGCGACCAATTACAGCCGGGGAAAGGAATTTTCCATCGGATGTTCTGGACGTTTGATCCATGTGTGCGGGAATTTCCCTACTGCAAGCCGTTTGTGCAGGTGGATGGGACCTGGCTATATGAAAAATATACACAGATCCTACTTCTTGCGGTTGCTTAAGACAGCAATAGAAACGTGCTCCCGATAGCATTTGCCATCGTAGATAAGGAGAACTTGGAATCTTGAGAATTCTTTCTTACCAACCTGCGGAGGTATGTTATTAACAACGATAATATTTGCATCATCTCCGATAGAGGGAACTGTTTAATTGCAGCAATTAGGCGTTCCGGTGTGCCATGGAGATCCGTTTACTACATTCATCACATTGCGACTAACTTCCATCGAGATTATAAGAATGCAGACTGGAAGAGACAAGTAGTGGCAATGGGTAAATGATAACCTTATCTTTTCAATATAAGTTGTAATGTTTTATGTTATCGAGTTACTGGAACTTATCTTTTCTTAATACGTATATAGCGTACAAGTTAGAGCCACATATTTTCTGTAATGACCTATTTTCAGTAAATCGAAATAGTGGTTTTGTAACTACAAATTCGAGCTAGAAAGAAATTTTATTTTAATAATGTGGTATGGTCTATATTATGATAGGAAGGTTGCATGAAAATTTTGATAATAAAATTTTATTGATTATATGGTAAAATTTATTTAAATGGATTAAATAAAAAATGCATTTTCGGGACTCCGTTCCGGTAAATTGAATTCGTAAATATTTATTATAAATATTTATGAAGTTAGTTGTGTGTCTAATTATGGTTTGACTAGGTGAATTTGATTTAATTAGAAGTAATTAGGAAAAAGGGATTAGATTGAAATAAGTGTGAAAGTTTAATTATAAATTAAAGAAAGTAAAAAGGACTAAATAGGTAAATATACCATTGTTATAAATTTAGGCGGTTTAACATTGAAAAATCTAAGATATTTTTTAATTTAAAATATATATTATATTATATTTACTTAATAAATAAGTATGTTATTATATTATATTATATTATATTATATTATATTATATTATATTATATTATATTATATATATATAAAACAAAAGAAATAATAGAAAGAATAAAGAAACAGAATCGAAACAGAGGAGAAAACAGGGGAGAAAGAAAGAAAGAAAAAGTAAAGAAGAAATTTAGGGTTTTTAAGGTTCAATTTCAAATTGGTAAGTCAAATTAAGTCCTTCTCTTGAAATTTTTAAGTTTTTATGATTCTAGAACAAAATACTATTAGGTATATGTTGAAATTTTGAAAGTTAGTAGAATTTTTTTATGTACTTTATATTGAATTAGTGGATGAATTAGAGATTGAATTGATGGAAATTCAAACTAAGATTGGGAAAAGGATTAAATTGTGAAATAAGTTATAAGTTTAATGTAATGAGGACCAAATTGTAAGAAATTCGAAATTAGGGTTTATTAGTAAAAATTTGAGAGTTAAGTTAAGTTATAAGTAGAATTTGAGTAAAAATAAGGTATAGATTGTGATAGAAATAGAAATAATTTTAGTTATGAATTAAATTGAAATATGAGCTAAGGTAAGAAATTATGAAATTATTATATCATATATGTTTATTTTTATTAAATAATATAGGAAAGTAATTTGATTGTTTTTTTTTCTAATATATAAATGTTATATGTTTTATATGAAATTGAAGAGAAAGAAATGAAAGGAGAGGACCTAATTGAAGAAAAACGAAAAGAGAAGGCTAAGGAGTGAAGGAAGACATCATCTCAACCTTTTTGTTGTAAGTACTACAAGATTATTTTTTTAAATTATTTTATTTAAATGCCCATATTATAGTATAGAATTATTTAGAAATAAAATAAAATAAAGTAAAATAAAAGATTATGGAACTATGAAATTTGTAAAGAAAATTATAGATGGAAAATATAAGACGGTATATTGTTTAAATATTAAGTAAATATTGTGACAAAAGTATATATATGTGAAAATGGTGTGATAATTGTGAATTGTGAATTGTGCACTAAATTGTAATGATGGAGAAATGAGAAATATTTTTCGAAATAATTCTATAAAGTATTTAAATGAATGAGATTCAGTTTTAATGCCCAAGTAGATGGAATTTAGAACTACCAGGATATTAGTGGCATGCCATTAAGGGACTTTAGCGCGCTCTCTAATTATTAGCACGTTGGTGCTCTCTGATATTTAGCACGTCAGTGCTCTCTGTTTAGCACATATGTGCTCTCTGTATAGCACTAGTGCTCTCTGTTCATTAGTGCATAATAATGCACCTCCGTATTTGTTCCATATATCCGGTGTGTTCTATAAAATCTACTTTGGGCTAAGATTATGATTTGTGGACAAAAGCGAATCATTAATGTGTTAAGGTAAGTTTTATGAAGTTTATATGTATGTAAATATGTAATAACAGAATGAGTTTGAAATATTTTATTTAGATTTATTTATCTGTTCATTCTTGTAGTGCTTACTAAGCCTTCACTGGCTTAACGCGTTTAATTTTAACGCGTAGGTACAGTTTGACTTGAAGAGGTAAAGTCAGATTAAAAGATCTCTCATCTCATCACATCCTCAAGAGCTTCAAAAGTAGGTACCATATTTTGAATTAAAATGGCATGTACATAGGCAGTCAGTTATGTTCCCATGTATTAGGAACTAAAATGTAAACTCTTGAACTTCTATCTATTTTGAGGTACTTGAAATATTTTGGTATATATATGAAATGAATTAATGAAACTATACGTATGTTTGCAAATATGGTTGGTAAGTTAAAATACTATGTATAAATGTTTTAATTAAACAATATCTAGCTATAACCGTTTTGGCACCAAATGTATTAAACAATATCTAACTATAACCGTTTTGGCACCAAATGTAATAGTCTTATACCGGGTCTGTACGATTAGACCAGGTATAGGGTTGTTACATTTATTGGTATCAGAGCCTAGGTTTTCTAAACTCTTGGGTCGAGAATGAGTCTATCTGTACATGCCATTTCATGTATTGATGTGATGAGATGAGGTTTATTTATTTAATTGTATAATTTGTGAATATTGTAGAAATTTAAAGATGTCAAATAGATCTCGTGAAGAGTCAGAAAATGAAGTTGAGAGTAGGGCGCTAAACTTTGATAGGGAAAGAAATCAACAGAGACCCCAAGCTCGAAGTGAATCGGTAAACTTAAAGGATGATAGGGAGCCTGGATTGGAAGAAAGAACTCGAACCGAAACTGAGCCGACACCGCCTAGAGAATAAATTCCAATTGCAGCTTTGTTACAAACAATGAGTCAGTTATTGTAGCAAGTTGTAAGAACTAATAATGTTCCACCTGTTCCACCACCATCTTCTTCTCCTGTTGTTCTACATCTACAACCATCTATAACTAGTCATTGATCTCCCTTAGAGAGAATAAGAAAATATAGAGCTGAAGAGTTTAAAGGAAAGAAAGATGATGATCCAGCTGAGGCTGAAGAATGGTTAGAAAATAATCAAAGAATATTTGAAGAATTGCAGTGTACAGGGGATGAAAAGTTGAAATGTGCAGTATCTTTATTAAAGGGTGAGGCTTATCAATGGTGGACCACTGTCATGAATATTCATCCTGTAGAAAAAATTAATTCGAATTTCTTTGTGTCTGAATTTAGAAAGAAATATGTGAGTCAACTTTATCTGGAGAAGAAGAAAAGAGAATTTCTGGATTTGAAGCAAAATAACATGTCTGTTGCTGAATACGAATGTGAATTTATCATATTAAGTAAATATGCTAAGGAATTAATAGTAGATGAAGTAGATATGTACAGAAGATTTGAGTGGGGATTGAATGAAGAAATTTATGTTCCTCTTATACCATTACATCTATAAGAATTTCCAATTTTGGTTGATAGAGCACAACGACTGGAAGAAGGGTTAGCTCGTTCAAAAAAGAAGAGTTTTGGGAAAAGATTAGTAACTAGTTCCGCACCACCACTGTCTTAAAAAGAGTGAGAGATTCGAGAGGTTATAAATACACTTCTCCTATTGTTGAGCAAAGATCCAGAAGTCAGACAAGAAAAACTTAGCAGTCAACTTCTATAGGTAGTACTGGGGGTTTTAGAAGAAAACCAACATTGCCATTATGTGAGTATTGTGGAAGATAACATTGGGGGAGAATGTCGACTAAATTCTCGAGCTTGTTTTCGATGTGGATTGAGAGATCATTTGATCAGAGATTGTCCAAAAATGTCAGAAAGTGTTACAGAACAGTCTGCGAGAGGTAGCTCAGTTCCATAAAGAGGTAGAAGACCTGGAATTTCTGATGGCACTCGTAGTGGTACAAGATTGGTGAGAGAAATAGTTAGATCTGAAGCACAGGCACCTGCCAGGACGTATGCCATTCGTGCCAGAGAAGGTGCTGCTGCACCAGATGTCATTACTGGTACATTTTTTTACTTGATACTGATATTACTGCTTTGATTGATCCTGGTTCTACACATTCATACATATGTACAAAGTTAGCGTCTGTTAAAAATTTACCTGTTGAATTTACTGGATTTGCAGTTAAAATTTCAAATCCCCTGGGCCAGCATGTTATAGTGGATAAAATTTGTGAAAATTGTCCACTGATGGTAAAGGGTCATTGTTTTCTAGCTGACTTGATGCTATTGCCTTTTAATGAATTTGATGTGATTTTGGGGATGGATTGGCTAACTCAACATGATGCAGTAGTGAATTGTAAATAGAAGTACATTGTAATAAAATGTCAGAATGGTAAATTGCTTCGGGTTGAATCTGATAAATTAGATAGGTTGCCTGATGTGATTTCAGTCATGACAGTATTGAGGTATGTCAGAAAAGGGTGTAATGCATATCTTGCTTATGTATTGGACACAAAAGTATCCGAGTCAAAAATTCAGTCAGTGCCGGTTGTGTGTGAATTTCCTGATGTGTTTCTAGAAGAATTACCTGGGTTACCACCGAAAAGAGAGGTAGAATTTTCTATAGATTTAGTTCTGGGAACAACTCCGATCTCTATAGCACCTTACAGAATGGCTCCTACTGAGTTGAAAGAGTTGAAATCACAGTTGCAAGAACTTACTGACAGGGGTTTTGCTCGACCTAGTCACTCGCCTTGGGGTGCGCCGGTTCTGTTTGTGAAAAAGAAAGACGGAACCTTAAGATTATGTATTGATTACCGACAGCTCAATAAAGATACAGTAAAGAATAAATACCCATTGCCTCGGATTGATGACTTGTTTGATCAGCTGAAGGGTGCCACCGTATTTTCAAAGATTGATCTTCGATCGGGTTACTATCAGTTACGAGTAAAGGAGTCTGATGTACCGAAGACAACTTTTAGAACCAGGTATGGGCACTATGAGTTCCTTGTGATGCCGTTTGGACTAACAAATGCACCTGCTGTATTCATGGACCTGATGAATAGAATATTCAGACAGTACTTAGACAGGTTTGTGGTCGTATTTATTGATGATATTCTGGTTTATTCTCGAGATGAAAATAAGCATGCAGACCATTTGAGAATTGTATTGCAAACTTTGCGTGCAAAGCAGCTGTATGCTAAATTTAGTAAATGTGAGTTTTGGCTTCGGGAAGTTAGGTTTCTCGGACATATTATTTCTGCTGAAGGCATCAGGGTAGACCTGAGTAAAATTTTAGCTATTGTCAAATGGAATCTGTCGAAGAATGTATCTGAAATCAGAAGTTTTCTAGGATTAGCTGGATATTATCGGAGATTTGTATAGGGATTTTCTATGATAGCTTCTCCGATGACACGTCTATTACAGAAAGATGTAAAGTTCGAGTGGACTGATGAATGTCAGCAGAGTTTTGACAGATTGAAAGATCTATTGACGAAAGCACCTGTCCTAGTACAGCCTGAACCGGTAAGGAATTTGTTATTTACAGTGATGCCTCATTAAATGGTTTAGGTTGTGTTTTGATGTAAGAAGATAAAGTAATAGCCTATACTTCAAGACAACTAAAACCATATGAAAAGAATTACCCATTACATGATATTGAATTAGCAACTATTGTGTTTGCATTGAAAATATGGCGACACTACTTGTATGGTGAAAAATGTCATATCTATACTGATCATAAAAGTTTAAAGTATTTGATGACACAAAAAGATTTGAACTTGAGACAGCGCAGGTGGCTCGAATTGTTAAAGGATTATGATTTGGTTATTGACTATCATTCAGGTAAGGCTAATGTAGTTGCTGATGCTTTAAGCCGAAAACCTCTATTTGCTTTACGAACTATGAATACTCAGCTGTCATTCTCTGATGATGGTACACTTATAGCTGAACTGAAAGCTAAATCGATGTTTCTACAGCAAATCTGTGAAGTTCAGAAAAATGATGATGAATTATAGGCTAAACGGGTACAATGTGAGTCAGGTAATGATTCAGATTTTAGATTGGGACTAATGGTTGTTTATTATTCAGAGGCAGAGTATGTGTACCGAAGGATTCAGAGCTTGTACAGAAGATTTTACACGAGGCACACAGTGGTATTATGTCCGTACATCCGGAAAGTAATAAATGTAGAATGATTTGAAGAAGATGTATTGGTGGCCAGGTATAAAACGTGATATTTCTGAGTTTGTATCAAGATGTCTGATATGTCAACAGGTCAAAACAGAACATCAGGTACCTTCGGGATTACTCCAGCCAATTACTATACCAGAGTGGAAATGGGAAAGAATCACTATAGATTTTGTGTCGGGATTACCATTATCACTGAAGAAGAAAGATGTCATTTGGATGATCGTTGATCGATTAACAAAGTCAGCGTACTTCATTCCAGTATGTATAGATTATTCTTTAGATAAATTGGATGAATTGTACATATCTGAGATTGTCAGGTTACATGGAGTGCCAATCTCTATTATCTCTGATAGAAATCCCCGATTTACATCTCGTTTCTGGAAAAGTTACAGGAAGCTCTGGGTACTCAGTTGCATTTCAGTACTGCATTTCATCCTCAGACAGATGGCCAATCCGAACGTGTAATTCAGGTATTAGAGGACATGCTTCGATGTTGTGTACTAGAGTTTGAAGGTAATTGAGAAAGCTATTTGCCTTTGATTGAGTTTGCCTATAATAATAGTTATCAGTCCAGTATTAAAATGGCACCGTATGAGGCTTTGTATGGTCGGAAATGTAAAACACCATTATATTGGACTGAACTTAGTGAGAAAAAGATATTTGGAGTTGATTTGGTTCGAGAAACTGAAGAAAAAGTAAAGATGATTCGAGATAGTTTGAAAGCAACTTCTGATCAACAAATGTCATATGCCGATCTTAAAAGGAAGGAGATAGAATTTCAGGTTGGCAATAAGGTATTCTTAAAAGTATCACCTTGGAAAAATGTCCTTCAGTTTGGTCGTAAAGGTAAATTGAGCCCACGGTTCATCGGCCCATATGAGATTACTGAACGGATTGGACCTGTTGCATACCGGTTAGCTTTGCCGCCAGAACTTGATAGAATTCATAATGTTTTCCATGTATCCATGTTACGGTAGTATCGGTCAGATCCTTCACATGTTATTTCTCCGACAGAGATTGAGATTCAGCCCGATATGACTTACAGTGAAGAACCGATTAAAATTTTGGCACTGGAGACAAAAGAATTAAGAAACAAAAAGATAGATCTAGTGAAAGTTCTTTGGCAACGACACGGAATTGAATAGGCTACTTGGGAACCGGAGGAAGCAATGAGGAAATAATACCCAAACCTCTTTACTGGTAAGATTTTCAAGGACGAAAATCCTTAAGGGGGGAAGAGTTGTAATGACCCATTTTTAGTAAATCGGAATAGTGGTTTCGTAACCACCAATCCGAGCTAGAAAGAAAATTTATTTTAATATTGTGGTATGGTTTATATTATTATAGGAAGGTAGCATGAAAATTTTGATAATAAATTTTATTTCGATTTACTGGAACGGAGTCCCGGAAATGTATTTTTTTATTTAATCCATTTAAATAAATTTTACCATATAATCAATAAAATTTTATTATCAAAATTTTCATGCAACCTTCCTATCATAATATAGACCATACCACAATATTAAAATAAATTTTCTTTCTAGCTCAGATTTGTGGTTACGAAACCACTATTCCGATTTACTGAAAATGGGTCATTACATTTTCCGCCAAAGAATGATTCGACTTGAGAGTGACATGGAGGGTCAAACGAACATATCTTTTCGACAGTGGTTGGGTACAATGGAGCCGTGGCAATGGGCTCAAAGTTTTGACGAGGGCTCTCGTCATGGTCAAATGACCACAAACTTAGTGGAGGGGGTCAACGCTGTGTTGTTGAAAACACGACATCTTTCGATTGCATCTGTCTTCTTGGCTACATTCTACAGGTTGGCTACCTTGATGCCAAGAATGGGTCAGTAACAAGTTGACCAGATGGAGGCGGGACACGTGTTTGTCGAAGATGTCAGGGATGCAATTGTTGTAAACTGTCGAATGGCGAGGTCGATGAATGTAGAAATATATTCACGATACCTGGAAACGTTTCGAGTTACGGAGACCATCGATCGTCGACCCAGTATACCATCTAGGTCCTATGGAGCTGATCTCCGAAACAGACGGTGCAAATGTAGGAGGTTCGAAACATTTCATTATCCATGTGCGGAGCCCCAGCTATACGAGCGAACATTACTTAAATCAACTAATAGAGGTAAGTGCATGACATAAACCTTGTTGTTGTTTGAATCGGGCATCAGTACTCCCCCTATAATATGCATGATGTATGCTCGAGCAGCACACATCAACTCTCCTTCAGTGGCATTAGCTGATAAGTGTCCAAATTTGCCTTTCAGCCATGTAAATTTCAAGCCCGAAAAATTTGACTCATCATCGTCGGGCGAGTCTCCTAGTAGGCTATAACATAGTACAGCCGGCTCAGCAAATGCACTTACTCCCGTTACGGGACTCCCGTCGATTGGGAGCCCAAGCTACAGTGCAACATCCTCTAAAGTCACTGTGCACTCTCCACACGGAAAATAAAAAGTGTGGGTCTCCGGGCTCCACCACTCCACTAGTGCAGATATTAAATTGTATCGTAAGTCGAACGTTCGAATCAATGCTGCTGACCCGAATCCAGCTTGTTCCAAGTAGGGCATCAATTGTTCATCCGGGGGATATTCTATACCATTCACCCGGCCCCTTAATATGCGGCATGAGCCCTGATAGTGTTAAATTATAGAAAATAAATATTAGGATAACATGATTTATTTCTATATATTACGTATATCCTTTTTTAATAGAACCCGTGATTAACAAATAATAATATATTACCATATTATTAGCCGCATCAAATATGTGAGGATCGTCGTTAATCAATCGAGCCATTGCGATGCCTGCAACTTCAAAACAAATTTCTGTTTTTAATTTCAATGTATTTTTCTTATTTTCAGATTTTTCTTATTTTATTACTTTCAAAAAATATATTATTTTCGTATTTTATTATTTTATCTTATTTTAGTACATAAAGTTTGAAATGTATTAATTTAGTGTGTTTTTTATATAAATTTAGTAAAAAACACTTATTTTGGCCATTTGTTCGTATTTTTCTTATTTTCAGATTTTATTTCTTTTAAAAAATATACTATTTTCGTATTTTATTATTTTATATTATTTTAGTACATAATGTTTGAAATTTATTATTTTAGTGTATTTTTATATAAATTTCGTAAAAAATCCTTATTTTGGCCATTTGTTCATATTTTTCTTATTTTCGGATTTTATTACTTTCAAAAAATACTAATTTCGTATTTTATTATTTTATATTATTTTAGTACATAATGTTTGAAATGTATTATTTTAGTGTATTTTTTTATATAAATTTAGTAAAAAACCCTTATTTTGGCCCTTTGTTCGTATTTTTCTTTTCTTTTTTTTCGGATTTTATTACTTTCAGTAAATATACTATTTTTATTTTTTATTTCTTTTTGTATTTTGTTTTTTCATAAACATATTTTTAAGGTATTTTATTTTTAATACTATTTTTGTAAAAAAATCTCATTACAACATGCTAAATAAATTTCATAAAAAATATATCTAATCAACATAAAACACACTTAACAAATAAATTAAATAAAATAATAAAACATAGAATGTACATAACATAAATAATAAAACATAAATAATAACATAAATAATAACATAAATAATAAAATAATAAGACATAGTATGTACATAACATAAATAATAAAACATAGAATGTACATAACATAAAAATTAAAATTAAATTATGAATGAATGAAAATATAGATAAATATAAACATACCTTAATATCTCTTTTTAATCAAATAATACCTTGCAAAAAAATAAATTTAAATTAAATCTCAATTAAATCAAAACCAATCACATTATAATAATAACAACAAAAATAAACAAATTTCCTTTATACCATTACTTACTCTATTAAAAAAAATTACCTTATTTTTTTTTGCTTTCTTTTTCCTTCCCTCCCTCTTCTTCTTCTCCTTCTCTTTTTCTTTCTTCTGCGCCTCCTTCCCCTTCTTCTTCTTCTCTTCTCTTCTTCTTCTTTCCTGCAGCTTCAATTTGCCACTTTGGGGACAATTATAATGGTCCCAAAGACAAAGAAAGACAAAAAATACGAGGGTGCCGCCTGTGGCAGACCCTCGACCAGGGTCCTGTCACTTCCGTCAGCTTTTTTTTACTGTTTGTACTATTTTGGTACATAATAAAATGGTTGTACTATTTTAGTATTATTTTAATTTTTTGTATTATTTGTGTAAAAAACCCAAAAAAAAATTACAATTACTAAAATATTTTAAAAATCTCTAAAATTTAAAAACCAGCCACAGTTTTTGTTGACTTTGATGGGGCTGCACAAAACCCTTCTTAAATTAATGAAGTGTTAAAAAAATGTTTTTATTCCTTTACCCATTCTTAATTCTTAACTATTATCTGACTTTTTCTTGGTTTTTCTTTTACCAAATATCACCCTTTGATTTAATTATCAGAATCAGAACCCCAAATTGCAAGGCTCAGTTAATCTCGATTTACTATTTATTAAATAAAAAGTTATTTTAGTTAAATTTTAATTATAAATATTAATAAGAATATTTTAAAATTTTAAATATTAAATGTAGATGATAACCATAGTGAGAATTTAGATCAAAATAAATGGTTTTAAATTTTAGATTTTGTATTTATATTACCTTGTTATTAAAATAGAACCCTTTCTTTTTTCCACTGGTGATTAAAGTAATATGGTTTCAAATTTAATTTCTTTTTCTTGTTCGAGAAAAAAATGGATTGAAAAGCAATATATTAGGGTTACTAAGATTAATCAATTTGAGTAATAGGTATTTGTTTCACTTTTCTTGTGATATGCTTGAAATCAATCAAGAAAAAGATCTCAAAATTTTTAGAATGAAATGATCAAACATTAAAAAAAAAAATTATTACCCAAATTGATTAATCTTATAATAACTTTAATCTCTTGCTTTCCATTCCATTTTGTCTACAAGAAAAAATTAAATTTGAAAGTAAAGATTATCCAATTTTTTTCACCCTAAGACGACAACTGCAGGGTGGAAAGAATAAAAAAGAAGGGAAAAATTGGGTGGTGTTGGTTTTATTTTGATCTAACGACTAAGATCATTTTGATTCTCATGGTTCTCATTTTAAAAGTTCTCACTATTATTGTCACAGAAATATCATACTATTTTCATTTGTAGCAAGAAGACACTGCCCATGGAATTCATATATTTCAATTATTTGAGCATACCAAATCATAGTATCTGTTGCAGTAGTCAACTTTCTCTATAGCAACTTCAATTGTCAGTCAAAATTTTATATAACAACATTCGAGGCACCTCTAACAACAATTTAAATTTAAATAATATTTTATTTTTTATATTAAAAAATACAGTTTATAAATAATATTAATTAATGAAATTTCAATTGTACCTTTGGTAAAATTTACAAATATATTTCCATTGATTAAAGATTATTTTCATTAAATAAAATATGATTAACATATTTTTATATAAAATTTAAATATTTTATTGAAATAATATATTAACTACAATTTAATTTATTATTTATTATTATTATTTCACTTAGGGTGTGATAAGTGTCTTGTGGGTATAGTAAAAAATAAAGAAGTTAAATATATAAATGAATGTCAACTTGGTTATGGAATTTAAAAATTTAAGTATTAAATATTTATAACTTCTTTTGTATATTTATTATTTTGACTACAAATTTATTTTTATCTTATGATTATAGTAATAATTTTTAATAATAAAAGAGAAAATGAATGATATTTTGATAGTCAAAACTCGTGGTTGTATATAAATTATAGATTATAGATTTATGTAGACCTTAATCAAATTGGGCTTTGGGCCTTTGCCATTGGGCGTATCGCACTCTACAACGTGTTGTCGAACCAAATTCCTCCTACAATAATAAAAAGCAATTATTTTCTGCTTTTTCTTTATTTAGAAACCCAGATTCACTCTCTCACTCTTCTATCTCTCAATCGGTATGCATCATCTCCCCTTCTCTCTTGATCTGTACTTTAATCAAGTAATTTTTCTATGTTTGATTGATTGAATTGTTTCGTTTTTCGTTTTGGTTGCAGATTTTAATCACTATGGCCAAGAGCTCCTTTAAGTTGGAACATCCCCTCGGTTCGTTCTTCTCTTTGAACTATTTTTCATATATCAATTGATTTTGATCTCGTGAAACCCCAATTTCATTATTTTCCCCAATTATTCTACGTCAACCCTTGTAGTTTTTATTTCTTTTTGTTGTTGAAATTCTTAATTTTTATAGTGTTGTTGTTTTTCCAAGAATAGAAACTATTTTGAACGCCCGATTTAGGGAACAGACCGATCAGATAATTAGGGTTTCTAATAAGTGAGGATTATCATGTTTTATTTGTGATGTTAAAGTGTGTGTAGTTTTTCTCTTTTTCTATTTTTGGTGTCAGAAAGGAGGCAGGCTGAAGCTGCTCGGATTAGGGAAAAGTATCCGGACAGAATCCCGGTATGTAATGTTTGGTTGCTTTGTTTTTCAATGCAGCCCCATGTTTGTTTTCTCCTATGATTAGAAAGTCACATTGTTGTTTGATTGTTTGTTGTAGGTGATTGTTGAAAGGGCGGAGAAGACTGATGTACCTGAGATTGATAAGAAAAAGTCAGTTATTTTTCTTTGCATGTTTTGTTTAAGAACATTAATTTGATCATACATTTGTTCAAATATGTAATGTTGCTATTGGATATTAGTTTATCAATGCTTTGAAATGTAAGTGATCTCTTCTGGTAATCTTTTTGTTATCTTTTTCTTGTACTGTGGTTCTGAGTTTGGTTCTTGACTTCTCTACTTTTGAGTTGTGGATTCCTTAGGTTCTAACTAATTCGAACCATGAATTTCTGAGTTGGTAACCATTTCTATATGGGTTTTTGAGGAAGGAAAGATATCATAGAAATGATCTCATTTGATGCTTGAATTAGATATGCTTTCAATGTGATCTACTGAATCTTTTCTTATACTAGTTCTGAATTTTGCCTAATCTATTTTCTGTTTCCATTTGGCTCTGAGTTAATATGATTTTATTCGATATGATGTGACTGTTATATTTTGTACAGTAAAGCATATTCTTCGACAAGATGGTGTTTTTGATATGATCCTTCTATGTTTACCTTTTGGAACCTGATTCCAATTTTTGAACAGTTTTTGATATGAGCCTTCTATGTTTACCTTTTGGAACCTGATTCCAATTTTTGAACACTGATTCTCCATTTCTCGGCTGTATTTCACCTTTGCTTCCTTTGAAACTAAAGGTTTCCCTTGGGATTAATGCAGATATCTGGTTCCTGCTGATCTAACAGTTGGCCAATTTGTCTACGTTGTACGGAAGAGGATTAAGCTCAGCCCTGAGAAGGCTATATTCATTTTCGTGAAGAACATTCTACCCCCAACTGGTGAGTTGAACCTTGTAGATCTCCCACTCTTGTCTTAATTTCCGTGTTTCTTGTTTTGTTAAACGGTGTGTCATCATGTCTGTGCAGCTGCTATGTTGTCTGCCATATACGAGGAAAACAAGGACGAAGATGGTTTTCTTTACATGACTTACAGCAGTGAAAACACATTTGGGATCATTGAGGCACATGATCAAGATATATCCATGTGAGTATGGCTTGCAAAAAAAATAAAATTAGTTTAAGATGTAAATCCTCTTTGCTCTGTGTTAGTTGTAGGTGGATGTTGTCTTGCTTATATTATTAGTTCAATATTCTGTGTTAAATGGCCTCCTTTGACCATTTCTTCTGAAGTTGGTAACTAATATATATGGATTAAGCGAAGTTTGCTTTGATATGGATGTGTGCCTTGGCACTTTGGAATATGTAAGTAGCTGAATCTGAATGCCAAATAGATATAGTGTATCTTGATGAAATTTTAGTCTGGGAATTTCTTATGGTGCATCCAAAGATTTATCGGGGTTCGACGGTGTCCATGGTGGGTTGGATTTGGGTCCTGCCTATATATGATGTGAACACTATACAAGCTTGCTCAAGCTCGATCCAAAATATATCCTCAAATTCTATCAAATCCATTTTATATCTGTGATGTTAGGCTGCCCATATGTTTTCTAATATCAATAATTTTATATAATTTGTGTTCTATTAAAAATTTGAAACATGGACAGTGTTGACGCCATTTTTTTGATAAAACCGGGGGTCGACTTAGATTTTGAAAATAAAAACGAGAATGGGAGTCACCACCAATCTTTTTTGATAAGGTGTGATCGGGCTACCTTGAAAAGTGGTTGTTTTTAATAAACAATTTGATTTTATTAAAACAACGATTTTAGTCCACGAAAATTAGAAAAACGAGTTTGGGAGTTGGTTATGTACGAGGAAGGATTAGCACCCTCGTAACGTCCAAAATTGGTGCCTAGTTGATTAATTAATGTCTTAGTATCGAAGATGTGCAAAGATTTTAAAATACGATCCTTATATTAAAAAATTTGTATAAATCAAATTAGTCGTTAAGACTCTCTCATTTCGGAGAGAGAAAATATCATACCCAATGAGTTAGGGCATGATATTTCACCTCCTAAAAAATGAGCTTGTCCAAAAACTCGTGCAATAAATTTTAAAATAATATTCAATTGTTTAAGTCAAATGAAAAAATCGTGCCCCAATACGTTAGGGCACAATTTCTCAAAATTCTAAACATTGAATATTGCCTTTGTTATTTTTTAGAAAAATCTTCATCTCGAGAAAACGTGTCATATCCAATGCGTTAGGACACAACGTATTGAATTCCCGATAATGAGCTTTTTCTTTATGTTTTTTTTATTAAAGAGCATTCTCGATTATTTAGATTCAACGAAGAAAATTGGAACCTAATACGTTAAGGCTCAATCCTCTCGAAGATCTCAAATACCGAGTATTGCCTTTATTTTCAAAATTCTCTTTTTTACGAATTTGGGTAAAATTTATATATGACGGAGTAACAATTATGATAATAGAAGTAAAAATAATACAAGCAAAACAAATAAAAAATAAAACAAATCAATTATGTAAATACCATAATAAGTAAATAAACAAATAAAACTAAAACATTTTTTAAAAGATAATAATGGACATATAAACCAATAAATAAATGAACATCAAGTGAAACAATAATAACAATAAAGAAAATAGATAAATATATATATGTTTGTATATATATATGTGTAAGAATTATAAAAATATATAATATATATATGTATGCATATATCTATATATAACAAAGTTTGAAATTAGAAGATATAAATTAGTAAATAATAATAATAATAATTTGAAAATATGAAAAGCTAGAAGTAAATAATAAATAATAAAATGATACAATAAGATAAATATATATATAAAAACTAAAAAATAAACAAATAAAATATAAAATATAAAAAGTAATGCAAAACTAATTTATATAATAATATAATAATGATGAATAAATAAATAAATAAAAGGGAAAATAAAACCTAATAATAATAATAATAATAATAATAATAATAATAATAATAATAATAATATCACGTTTATTGATTTTAATAATAAAACAAACAAAATAACAAACAAAGGGCTAAATTAGATTTTAAAACAAAATTCGAGGCCAAATCTATAAATAAATAAAAGGGAAGGACTAAACTGAACGCGCGAATAACATAGAGGGACTAAAAGGGAAGTTTTCCCTTCCCCTCCAAAATGGCGCCGTTCAAATAGGGACTAAACTGTAAACGCGAAGAATTGTGGGGTAAAATTGAAAAATCCTAAAATACTTGATTGAAAATCCATTAAAAAGCGAAGGGACTAAAATGGTAAATAACCCAAAGCTTAAAAACACGCGGATCCTTCCCCGGGTCGCGGGTATAGGCCATTAAACGGTGTCGTTTTGACACCTGAAGGCCTTATCTCAAACGGCGCCGTTTTTACTTAAAAAAAATCCAAATTAAATCCTAATCTGAATACTGTTTTGCCATTCTTTAAGAAAATAAAGCAAAAAATTAAACCCTAGGCTCCTCTTTTTCTCTCCGCCGCTTTAGAACATAGAAGTCTCTCTTCCCCAACTTTGATTTGGACGGAGTAGAGAAAAACTTCGACGGCGTGCCAAGGTAAGAACTCTCCCCTCTCTCGGTTTGCAAATGAAAAAACATAGTAAAAAAATAATAAAACAAAAAAAATCCCTTAAATGAACTGCTATTCGTCTTCTTTATTCCTTTCCCCCTCTTTATTTCTTTCTTTTTAAAAAAAAAAACAGTAAGTAATACCTTCACAAACAATCAAAGAAAAAGGAAAAGAAAAAAAGAAAATACACGCCGAAAAAAAAATCAAATCCAGAACCTTGTTATTCCTTTTTGATTTTTTTTTAAATTTTTCTCCCCCATGTAAATGTTACAATCCATGTCCTTTATAGCCAATATTACATTGTTTTATTTATTTATTTATCTTTGTTACTGTTTCTCTGTTGCTGCTTTGCGTGTCTGTTCTTCTTTGCAGATGATAGTAATGGAGCAGGTAGTGGCAGGTGTAAGGCGCTGAGGCTAGAGACTACAGTGAGCGGCCAGGGTTTTTTCTGAAACAGTTTAAGCTTTAGGCCATTTGGGCCATTAGGGTTTTAATTTTTTTTGGGTGTGATAGGTTTTAGATTTGGGCCGGTAATTTGGGTCTGTTGGGTTTGTATTTGTTGGGCTGGTAGGTTAATTTTAGGTGGGTTTGGGTTTCTGTTTTGGGTACTAGGCCCGTGCAAAATTTGGGCTGTACAACTGCCCCTCTTTGCTCATTGTCGTGTAACGGGAATGGAGCAAAGACTAAGAAAGACCAATTTTGCCCGGTCTCACCTAGTCTTGACTTCTTTTGATGCTTCTCTTTTCATGTAGCTTTATTCCAGTCCACTGTGTCTTGTTGCTTCGATCCACTCCACTGCACTTCAGAAAGATATGACTTGTAGCTTCAATCTACTCTGCTGCAACTTCAGGGGGATGAGATTGGTGGTTTTAGTCTGCTCCACTGTAACTTCAGGGAGATGAGACTTGTATCTTCAACCTGCTCCACTGCGACTTCAGGGAGATAAGGTTTGATATGATAAGATCTAATTCGACCTACTACAACTTCAGAGGTATATGATTCATCGTTTTAATCCGCTCCACTGTAACTTCAGGGAGATAGAATTAGTAGCTTCAGTCTGCTCCACTGCAACTTCAGGGAGATAAGACTCGCTATCTTCAGTCTGTCCCACTGCCACTTCAGGAGGATAAGACCTGATATGATCTGCTCTACTGCAACTTCAGAGAGATATGATCGGTAATTTATAGCTTTAATTTGTTCCACTACAATTTCAGGGAAATAAGATTCGCTATCTTCAGTCTAATTAACTGCAATGTCGGGGAAGTAAGATTCATTGTTGTAGCTTCAATCTGTTCCACTACACTGTCAGGGAAGTAAAATTCGCTGTTGTAACTTCAATCTTTTTAACTGCAATGTCGGGGAAGCAAGATTCGCTGTTGTAGCTTCAATCTGTTCCACTGCACCGCCAGGAAAGTAAGATTCGCCGTTATGGCTTCAATCTTTTTAATTGCAATGTTGGGGAAGCAAGATTTGCTGTTGTAGCCTCAATTTGTTCCACTGCACCGCCAGGGAAGTAAGATTCACCGTTGTGGCTTCAGTCTTTTTAACTGTAATGTCGGGGAAGCAAGATTCGCTGTTGTAGCTTCAATCTGCTCCATTGCATCGCCAGGGAAGTAAGATTCTCTGTTGTGGCTTTAATCTTTTTAACTGCAATGTCGGGGAAACAAGATTCGTTGTTGTAGCTTTAATCTGTTCTACTGCACCGCCAGGGAAGTAAGATTCGTCGTTGTGGCTTCAATCTTTTTAATTGCAACCTCAGGGGTATGAGTAACTCCATTGATCTGCTCTCTGGGGAACATGACCTGTAAAGTCCATTTTATGAACCTATTTATGCCTATTGTTTAGGATGTCATGATTAGAATGAATCAAATGCTCCTAAATAGATGTGTATGTATGATATTTGTAGAATGTTATGAGAATGATCCTTTTTAATGCTTAGGTTGTCATTACTCACTGCTCATCAAGGTTCTATCACTAATGTCTTCTTGTTCAGCCGGTATCCTTGACAGAAAAACCAAAGAAATAGTCGCAATTTAGACTATTCTTTCTCCAATGCTTCTAACCCTTAAGTTGGTTAGTTCTAAACAATAGCCCTATTTCAGGTCCTTATACTATTTAGAAGCTTTCAGAGTAATATGCACAACTTCTTTTGCTTGAATATTATCAGTCCAGTAATCGTTATTTCAATGAAAAACGCTTGAAAAAGATTATCAAAATGGACAAGACGAAATTTTGTTAAGAGCAAAACTCGAAATGAATGAATCAATCAAGATAGAAAATTTTGCTAGAATACAAAATGAGAATAAATTAATCAAGATGGCGTATTTTGTCAAAAATACAAAAAATGAATAAAATGGAAATAGGTGCCCCAGATATCGTAGCATGAGCTTCTCTGCCCACACTTCTTGATGATCCTTTTGAACTTGATATGTGTTTAGAAGTCCTAGAAGACTGTGTTAATGCCTCAAGATGTAGCGTCTCACCTTCTAGCTAATTCAGAGAGAACAAGGCTACCGCATGCCCCACCTTTGATCAAAATTTGAACTGCCCTTTCCTGGGTTTTCAATTCAAACCCTTTTGGTCTCAAGGCGCCCTTTGCGGGTTTTCACCTTAACCTCTCCTCCTCTTTTTTATCTTCTTTTTTTTTCTTTTTTTTGAAACATTCTTTGATTGAATCCGAACTTGTAGGATTAGGCAAGTCCTTGTTATCCCTTCTAGTCAAAATCAACATTTTTTCAGATAAGGCCTTCCACATAAGGTCCTTTCCAGTTTAATATCCACTTTCTTTTGAATCCCTTTTGTATGGGGAGGATCTTCTTCGATATCAGGTCTCCCTCATGAAATTCTCTAGGGTGAACCTTTTTTGTTGTAAGCTCGCATTATTCGCTTCTGGTACATTTGACCGTGACGGATAGCTCTTAGTCTCTTTTCTTCGATCAAATTCAATTGATCGTATCGAGATTTGATCCATTTTACTTTATCTATCTTCAACTTAGTCGACACTCTGTGAGAAGGAAATTTGACTTCAACGAGCTCAAACGCCTCCATTATACAAACCACTAAAAAAGGCGTTGCCCAGGTAGAGGTTTTTTCTTTCTCTTCCCTTTTTTTCAGCCGTCTTTTTTGGGGTGATATGGCGTTAATCTTGAACAGACTGCAAACTTCTGATGTTATGCCGTTGTTCGATTTAAGTGCATTGTCAGATATGCTTCTTTTTGGCATTCCATACTGACATATGATTTTTCAAGAATTCGTAGACTGTTGACTTTGCGACATTGGTATATGAAACAACTTCTGCCCACTTAGTGAGGTAATTGATGACCATAAAGATAACTGTCAAAAACTTTAGGTGAGATCGGCCCTATGACATCTGTGCCCCACATAGAGAAAGATCATGGCTTCCATTGATTCTTTGTAAGGTAGGTTATTGTTCTCCCGTCCTTAACAGATCAGGAGATAAGCTATAGTCTCAGTTATCTCCAAAGTCCTGAGGTTTAATCTAGACACATATCCTGCTCAAAAAGAGGTTCTATTCAATAGCAGTGTCACTCATATCATTGATATCTGGAGACCTGTTATAGGGACGAAAGTAGATTTAAAAAATAAAAGAATATGAGAATATTTACCTGTATAGTATGATTATGAATAAAATGGAAACAATAAAAGAATATTTGCTCTAAGTGAGAAACAAAGATGCATTTTATTGAAATAAAGATATTGAACATAAGACTATCTCACAAAAGGATTCCTATTGCTACTAGGTTTAGAGCAATAAGCATGTTTTAGACATTACTCTGAGTTAGGTCTAAAAAGTATAGGGATCTCTTCCATAGTCCCATTGTTCAAAACACTCCCAAGTATGTAAGGGTAGATATCTAACAAGGCCTTTTTTCAATCGTGTCATCATGTATGGCATTGATGTAAACGTTTCCCTCATTTTTCATACATCGCATTCACCCCATTATCAATGTGATTGGGTAACGGATTGTCTGCACTAGATGAATCATCAAATTTGACAATGCCCATACTGACGAGCCTTTCAACCAACTTTTTAAAGGCAGTACAATTTTCTATAGAATGCCCCTTAATTCTCGCATGATAGTCACATTGTGCATTCGTGTCGTACCATTTGGGGTACGGAGGTTGTAAAGGCTTCAATTAGAAAGGGGAAACAACATGTGCGTCAAATAAACTCTGATACAGCTCCTGGTACGACATTGGGATTAGCGCAAATTGGGGCTTCTCTATGTTTTGCTTTGTGCCAGATTCTTGTCTTTGGGGGGACCTGATGGCTAGTGGTTTTTGTCTTTGACTGGTCCACAATGATTGGTTTTGAGTAGCCCTTGTTATACATGCCCGCATTATCCCCCTTATTCTTCTTATTCTTTAAGGCCTTTACAGTATTTGGGTATTCTACCCTCGCTTGTTTTGGATCATCAGTGGCAACAGGCTTAACTAGATTGCTCTTCAGATTAGATCCTGAGCCCGTTGAGAAATTCACCAGTGTCGAGGTACCGATCTGGTATTGTGGTCGGATGTTAACAGTTACCCTTTGTGGATATGTATTTGGTTGTGCTTAGATGTTTGTTGGGGTAAAGCCTGGAGAATAAGCAGGGTCTTTATTATCATCCCCAAAGTGGACCGCTGGGTTTTTTTCTTTTTTCTAACCCTCTATCCAATAACTGGGTTAACTGGCTCATCAGATTTCTTTGGACCTCTAGCATTTGATCCTTCATATCTTGTTGAAATTTAGTCAATTGTTCTTGCATCTGTATTTGTATTTGCTCTAATCTCTCCAATCTTTGGTCCATTCCTTTAGTTTCTATTCAGGTACCGTGAGGGCGTTGGTTTTCCAGATTAACTTTTCTTTAATAATTTTACTCAATTAGGCTCTTTTGGAGGATTTTAATGCATACGATGTCATGTAATGCAAATGCGTGAAATGAATACAGAAAGAGACGTTGATTCTGGTTCAATTTCATTAGAACAACTTTGCTAGAAAATAAATCTCTTTACATAAAGCGAATATATATACGGCTTTGCCCTCATATTCTAAGCGAAAACAACAATCCCTTTCTTCATCCGAATGATAGGATAAATCTCGCGAATTTTCCAATGGATGCCTCTACTAGCTCCTTTTTGCTTGATCAGGGCCGCGACTCATTGTTCACTCATCCTCGTGATGCTTGCTAGCTTCTTTTCAAAAGGTCGGGATGTTGGCGACTCTCGAATAATCTTTGTCAACTTGAATCCTCGAGCAACGAAGTAAAGTCGTGTATTCCTCACGAACTTTCAACCTTCTCTCATTGTGCTTGATCAGCCCATATTTGGGTAGTCGCATTATATTCCACTTTATTAAGAAATTCATTTTCCATGACAAGCTTTTCTATTTAGCAATCATATTTGAATCAACACCTATTTTCTATGATGAAAATGCAATGTAATCATAACCAAAATGAAAGAAAGCAGGTTAGTACAAAGCAAAAACAAGCAAGAAAGAAACGAAATGAGCACCTATTCGAGTGACCACTAGGGTTTGACGTGGTTCTACCTAGGGTTGGCTCTTAGGGCTCACTATATGCGGTTTGGTTCTAAAGTAAGGGTACTTGAGCCGGCAGATTCCTCGATCCTTACCCATTATAGGTTCATATGGACCAAGTTCAGTTCAGGGGAATACATTTCCCTATGGCTGTACGGAGATGAAAATCTCACGAAGACATAGGTACGGATGTATCCCGAAAGTGATCCACCATCCTGCACGAAGGTGAAAACCTCACGAAGGACTAGTTTCTCACCCCCACTTAAAAATGTATAACCGAGCAGGTATGCAATGCAATATGCAGAAACTAAAAGACTTCAACCAATAAAGCAAACATATCAAATTAATGCAGACCATAAAAATGCAATAAAAGGATCGTAATTTTAAAACAAATATACAATTTTTGACAAAAAGACAAAAATTAATCAATTCATGGCCTGACTCTCAAAACTTGTCCCCAGCGGAGTCGACCAGCTATTGACACCATTTTTTTTGATAAAACCGGGGGTTGACTTGGATTTTGAAAATAAAAACGAAAATGGGAGTTGCCACCAATCCTTTTTGATAAGGTATGATCGGGCCACCTTGAAAAGTGGTTGTTTTTAATAAACAATTTAATTTTATTAAAACAATGATTTTAGTCCACGAAAATCAAAAAAATGAGTTCGGGAGTCGGTTACGTAAGAGGAAGGATTAGCACCCTCGTAACTCCCAAAATTGGTACCTAGTTGATTAATTAATGTCTTAGTGTCGAAGATGTGCAAAGATTTTAAAATACGATCCTTGTATTAAAAAACTTGTATAAATCAAATTAGCCGTTAAGACCCTCTCATTTCGGAGAGAGAAAATGTCATACCCAATGAGTTAGGGCATGATATTTCACCTCCTAAAAAATGAGCTTGTCCAAAACTCGTGCAATAAAATTTAAAATAATATTCAATTGTTTAAGTCAGATGAAAAAATTGCGGCCCAATACGTTAGGGCACAATTTCTCAAAATTCTAAACATTGAATATTGCCTTTGTTATTTTTTAGAAAAATCTTCATCTCGAGAAAACGTGTCATATTCAATGCGTTAGGACACAACGTATTGAATTCCCGATAATGAGCTTTTTCTTTATGTTTTTTTTATTAAAGAGCATTCTCGATTATTTAGATTCAACGAAGAAAATTGGAACCCAATACGTTAAGGCTCAATCCTCTTGAAGATCCCAAATACCGAGTATTGCCTTTATTTTCAAAATTTTCTCTTTTTTACGAATTTGGGTAAAATTTATATATGACGGAGTAACATTATGATAATATAAGTAAAAATAATACAAGCAAAAACAAATAAAAATAAAATAAAGCAATTATGTATATACCATAACAAGTAAATAAACAAATAAAACTAAAACATTTTTTAAAAGATAATAATGGACATATAAACCAATAAATAAATGAACATCAAGTGAAACAATAATAACAATAAAGAAAATAGATAAATATATATATGTTTGTATATATATATATGTGTAAGAATTATAAAATATATAAATATATATATATGTATGCATATATCTATATATAACAAAGTTTGAAATTAGAAGATATAAATTAGTAAATAATAATAATAATAATTTGAAAATATGAAAAGCTAGAAGTAAATAATAAATAATAAAATGATACAATAAGATAAATATATATATAAAAACTAAAAATAAACAAATAAAATATAAAATATAAAAAAGTAATGCAAAACTAATTTATATAATAATATAATAATGATGAATAAATAAATAAATAAAAGGGAAAATAAAAACTAATAATAAATAATAATAAAAATAATATCACATTTATTGATTTTAATAATAAAACAAACAAAGGGCTAAATTAGATTTTAAAACAAAATTCGGGGCCAAATCTATAAATAAATAAAAGGGGAGGACTAAACTAAACTCGCGAATAACATAGAGGGACTAAAAGGGAAGTTTTCCCTTCCCCTCCAAAATGGCGCCGCTCAAATAGGGACTAAACTGTAAACACGAAGAATTGTGGGGTAAAATTGAAAAATCCTAAAATACTTGATTGAAAATCCATTAAAAGCGGAGGGACTAAAATGGTAAATAACCCAAAGCTTAAAAACACGCGGATCCTTCGCCGGGTCGGGTCACTGCGCGGGTATAGGCCATTAAACGGTGTCGTTTTGACACCTGAAGGCCTTATCTCAAACGGCGCCGTTTTTACTTAAAAAAAATCCAAATTAAACCCTAATCTGAATACTGTTTTGCCATTCTTTAAGAAAATAAAGCAAAAAAATTAACCCTAGGCTCTCTTTTTCTCTCCGCCGCTTTTGAACATAAAAGTCTCTCTTCCCCAACTCCGATTTGGACGGAGTAGAGAAAAACTTCGACGGCGCGCCAAGGTAAGAACTCTCCCCTCTCTCGGTTTGCAAATGAAAAAACATAGTAAAAATAATAAAAGAAAAAAAAAATCCCTTAATGAACTGCTATTCGTCTTCTTTATTCCTTTCCTCTTTATTTCTTTCTTTCTTTCTTTCTATCTTTTTTTTTAAAACAGTAAGTAATACTCACAAACAATCAAAGAAAAAGGAAAAGAAAAAAAAGAAAATACACGCCGAAATAAAAAAAAAATCGAATCCAGAACCTTGTTATTCCTTTCTGATTTTTTTTTTAAATTTTTCTCCTCCCATGTAAATGTTACAATCCATATCCTTTATAGCCAATATTACATTGTTTTATTTATTTATTTATCTTTGTTACTGTTTCTCTGTTGCTGCTTTGTGTGTCGGTTCTTCTTTGCAGATGACAGTAATGGAGCAGGTGGTGGCAGGTGTACGGCGCTGAGGCTAGAGACTACAGTGAGCGGCTAGGGTTTTTTCTGAAACAATTTAAGCTTTGGGCCATTTGGGTCATTAGGGTTTTAATTTTTTTTGGATGTGATAGGTTTTAGATTTGGGCCAGTAATTTGGGTCTGTTGGGTTTGTATTTGTTGGGCTAGTAGGTTAATTTTAGGTGGGTTTAGGTTTTTGTTTTGGGTACTGGGCCCGGACAAAATTTGGGCTGTACAAACAGCTTATTATATTTTATAAATATTTATATTATAGTATTGTATTTTTAATATTTAATTTTTCCATGATAAATTTCATAAAAATAAAAATAACATATTACAAAATTAAAAATGTGTTGGGTTTGCAAGCTCGCCTAGTTTTTAGTGTGTATATATTTTTGAAATATAATATATTTGTAATATTATGAAAATATAATGTGTTTTGATTAATGAGAAGAAAAATTTTAAGTTAGAACTGTTAATGTAAATATATAATTAATAATTTAGAATCTTAAAATATATTTATAATACACATGCAAGCAAGTAAAATTATTTGTGAATCAATTAAAAAAAAAATCTCAAAATTAAACATAAAATTTAAATAAATGTATAAAATTTGATTTTTGTACATGAAATTCTCGTCATTATAAAATCATTTTTATTACATGTATGTACATCACATTTTTGAGAAAATTTGTCTAACATCTGTCTCCTCTTCAATTTCTGCTGGGTTTTTCTTTCTTTCAATTGAAATTGTGATATTGGCTTATTTAGTCATACAATTTTTTTTCGATTTGTTTTTCATGTTCCTTTAAGATTTAAAAATCACAATAAACTCCATCAACCAAGCACTTCAGGTTTTGTGATTGATGCACAGAATTAGTGAATGAATTAATTTGTTTTAGGGTGCCTCAATGAAGAAGTGGGGCTGAAACAGAAGAAAACGAAAATGAAAATGGTGCCAAGATAACCCACGAATCTTTTTTTTTTTTTTTTGACAAGTTATTGAAACCCTTATTAGAAGATTGTGATTTGGGTGGAATGAAATAAAAAAAAAAAAATAGTAAGGGAGTAGATTAGGAATAGAATTGCAAGAAAGAAAAGCCTGATAGTAGAGAAGACGATGGGGAATAGGAAGAGAGATTCATTTTTCTTAGAAATTAAATAGAATAAAAATTAGACTTACGTGGCACAATATGATGTGACGGGAAATGTTTCTCTCCACATATTTATCTAATTAATGGGTTTATTTCTTTAAATTAAACTGTCATAATTTACGGTTTGGCCCTCAAAGTAGATTCGTTTTTTTATTTTAGTACTTAAAATTATTTTTTATCCGAAAGTATTGTTAAGTTGTGATTTTTTAAAAAACAAAAATTTTCCACCAATTAAAGAAAGTCATGCGGTGACATTTATATTTTCATAAAATAATTTTACTCATTAAAATTAAATTAAATTAACAAAAATAAAAATAAATATTTTAATTCTCACTTATCTTTTTATCCAACACCATATTTGGCTATTGAAATTTTTATCAGCCAACATGCATGAAGGCATCATTGATTGGCGATTGGATGAGGCATTTGATTTCAAATCCTATATTTATTTTAAAGAATCGCATGAAATTAGCGGGAGATTTCTCATCTCATGGCTCCGATAAAGACGAGTTGGTGCCGCTATCTATCAACAAACAAAATACAAATCCCATTACAAAATCAAATTCATCATAATTAACAGTTACACAAAATACCCAAACTATAAAGGTATATGATTTACATGAGGCCTCTTAAGAGTTCACTAATTTGATGCAAAATCATGAAATATTGAAATTACAAATCAAATCCCAAAATATTGAAATTACCAATGTTTTGGAAAATCTAATTAAATATTATATCTTTGCTCTGAAGCAACTATCGAATGGGAGCTTAATCAAAACAGATCTCTTCCATTTAACTTACCCAACAATGCTCTTCATCTTTTTCTCCTTATTGTAAATTTTGTTCTTTCACCATTCAACTCCTCTGTTTGTTTTTAGGGAAGGAAAATGAACAGACAATAGAAGATGAAGGAGAGAGGTGGGGAGTGAGAGATAACTTAGGGAAGAGAAAATTAAAAAAAAAATTTTT
This sequence comes from Gossypium turneri, assembly GCA_008044935.1. Lineage (NCBI taxonomy): Eukaryota > Viridiplantae > Streptophyta > Magnoliopsida > Malvales > Malvaceae > Gossypium > Gossypium turneri. The sequence continues at coordinate 19,114,144 of CP032583.1, forward strand.
ATTTTTATTAATCAAATTTTATTTTAGTAAGTAAATTTATTTTATGAAAATATAAAAACTACAAATGGCATTCTTTAATTGGTTGGAGATTTTTTTTAAACATCTTTTACATATTGGATTAAAAACTTTAACTTTGGAATACTTTGACTACCAATTGAGACAAAAAATGTTTCGGTACTAAAGCGAGAAAAAAGGATATACTTTGAGAGTTAAATCGTGAATTAAGCTACATTAAACCACATACAAAATTTCATGTATATGATTACATGAAATTAAAATTCATGTGTCAAATTGTACATTAAATCAAAGATAATGTGTAGTTTTGATATTTATTCCAGTTAAAAATTTGAAAGTATTTTAAATCATATTATTTAGATTAAGATCTAAAAATTGAAGACATGAATGTAAGAGTTTCATTTTGGGGAACGAAAAAACACTTGTACTGAAGCATATTAGTTAGTATATATAATGTATAAATGTTTTTTTTTTGAATAATTCCATTATGGGTTTTGATCATATTTGTTTTTTTTTATACAATACTTAGAGTTATCTGTAGCCCCTCTCCAACCCATAAATAGGAGGATAATGCACTTCAACGCACTCGAACCCATGTACTCTTGCATTAACAACAATGCCCATGCTATTCAAGTTAAAACTCAATCGAGATTTAATTATATGTGTAATATGTAAACAAATTTTAATCGTATAGAAGTTTTGTATTATTGTGTAAACAAAATGTTTGTGATGTGTAACCATAAAGTTTAATGATACGTGAGTTAATTATACTTAAAAAAAATTAAATCTAACCAAGAATTCTCATATATTTAACAAAATATAAAATAATCAAATATTATTTTGTTACCTTAAGAATAATATTTTTTTTGGGAAAAATCATATAAAGTGTCAAAATATTTGCATAAAATTATTTAAAAAATGAGATAAAATATTCTAAGTGCTTCTCATTATAGATATGAAATACATTAATAATCTCTTATTTTTATTAGTATGAGTATTTAAGTAAAGTGTTTATATAATGTTTATTTCTACTTGTTTTACAAAATTAAATTTTATTTGTGCATATAATTAATTATTATAAAAATGAAAATAATTAAAGTAGATATCTAAACTTTTTTTTCTACTTAAAAAGTATCACTAAATTATGATTTTTAATTCAATCTATAACAAACGTTTAAAAAATCTCTAATCAATTAAAGAATGCCGCATGATAGTTTTTATATTTTTGTAAAATAATTTTACTTATCAAAACAAAAATTAATAAATAAAAATAAAAAATATTTTTAAATATTCTCTCTCCTCTTCATCCTCTATTGTCTTTTCATTTTTTTCTTCTCTAAAAACAAATAGAGGAATTGAAAGGTGAAAGAACAAAAAACTACAATAAGGAGAAATTGAAAAACAAATGCAAGAGAAAATGGAGAAGAAGATGAAGAGCATTGTTGTGTAAGTTAAATGGAAGAGATCTATTTTGATTAAGCTCATTTTCTATAGCTGCTTCAGAGTATAAAAATAAGAGAGAAAAGATATAATATTTAATTAAATTTTTCTTGAGTCTTTGGATTAATATTTCGTAATTTTGCATCAGATTTGTGAACTCTTAAGAGGCCTGGTGCAATACATTCTTAATTTTTGTGTCATATCGTTTTAAAGATACGTGATTAATCTTCTCAATAATGTTATATTTAAAGTTTGGATTTGTAATCTTTCTTAAACTTTATCACTACACCCAACACGATACTGTCTGTCGAAACCATTTTTCTTTTTAAAAAAAAAAAATTAGTTGTCGACTTTTAAAAAAACAAAAATTGGAGTCGCCACCAATCTTTTATTACGGTGTGATTGGATCACCTAAAAAACGGCTTTGGTCTACGAGTATTAGAAAAACGGATTCGGGAGTCAGTTACGTACGAAGAAGGATTAGCACCCTCGTAACGCCCAAAAATTAGTACCAAATTGATTAATTAATGCCTTGAAGTCGAGAGTTTAAAAATGCGATCCTTAATTAAATTAAATTATTTATTATGACCTTCTCATTTTGAAAAAAAATATCACACCCAATGCGTTACAATATTTTATTCTCTTCATGATGAGTTAGTCAAAAACTCGTGTAATAAAATTTAAGAAAATATCTAATTGTTTAAAATTTATGAAGAAATCGCAGCCCAATACGTTAGGGCACGATTTCTTAAAATCTCAAACATTCAATATTTCCTTTATTTTTTAAAAAAAATCTTTATCTCGAGAAATCAACGTGTCACATCCAATACGTTAGGAAACCACATGTTGAATTCCCGAGGACAAGCTTTATTTTGTTTGATTAAGGAGCAATTCTCGATTGTTAGATTTTACGAAGAAAATTGGAACCCAATACGTTAGGGCTCAATTTCCTTGAAAATCCTAAATACGAGTATTATCTCTATTTTGAAAATTTTCTATTTTTAGATTCAAGTAAAAGATGATGTAATCGTTACATTGAATGCATGTATAAATGCCGCTGTAACAAATAATGATAATGAATACAATAATGGCGTAGAAATAATATAAACAAATAAATAAACGAAACTAATATACATAAGAGAGAAAAAATCAATGACATGCAAAGCATCGAATAAACGAGCAAGATAAAATAATGTAAATGAAAACACAAAATAATAAACAAATGAAAGAAATAAACAAAAAAATACAGAATAAAAGGTACATAATATATACATTGAAATTATGAAAAAAAAACATATAAAATTATATAAACAAAAGTCATAATGTATTTAAGAAAATAAATAAAAAATAAATAAATATGTATATATAAATAATAAAATACGTGTTAAAATATAAGCATGTATTTAAACATTTTCGAAAATAAAAAAACATAGGTGTATATATATATATATATAATATATATATATATATATATAAATATTGATTAGGAAAAATATGCAAATATATACATGTACATATATAAAAATAATTATATACATATATATAGATTATAAAAAGATAATTACATATATAAAAAATAATAATAATTACGTGTACTGAAATTAATTAATTAAAAAATAAAAAATTTTATGAAGAATAATATAAGAAAACATACATATATACATATTTATCAAAGTAAAAAAAAGTTTGAAACTAAAATATAAAAGTATATATATATATGTATATAAAAGTTAGGAAATAAAATAAAAAACCTATGTATAAAATGTATACAAGTATACGTATACTATATATAGTATACGTATACTATATATAAAACAATATATATATTACATAAAAAACGATGCATGTGTATGAATAAAAAATAATAATAAAAATAATAATGATAATAAAATAATGGTATAAAATAATTAAATAAATAAAATAGCTGAAAAAAGGACTAAATTGAACTTAAAAACAGAAAAAATGGGGTAGATTCGAAAATAAATAAAAAGGACGAAATTGAATGCACGAACAACAAAGGAGGACTAAAACGGAAATTAATCCCGCCCTCCAAAATGCTGCACAGCGACGGACCCAATTGAAACAAAAATGAAATATGCGGCTAGTTAAAAAAAAACAAAATGGGTTCGATTGAAACGCGTTGCAAAAGGGAGGGTCTAATTGCGCAAATTTCCCCTTTAGGCCAGAACGCGCGGACCCTGCTTGCGGGTCGGGTCGACGCGCGGATCTAGCCCCCCTTAAACGACTCCGTTTTGTCTTTGTTTAAAAATAAACAAAATAGAAAGAAAACATTAGAAAACCATTCAGTTTTTTTCTAAAAGGAGAGCAGTGGCTCTACTAGGGTTTTTTTAAAACCCACTCTTTGCGCCACCGATCAAGCCTAGTGCCCATGCCCCGATTTCGACAGAAAGGACACCAGCTCGACAACTCCGGCAACCAGGTAAGTCTTTTCCTCATTTCTTTATATTTCAAACGAAAAATACAAAAAATAAAAGGGGAAAAAAGAAAAAAAAAATAACAAACGAAACTAAAAATGATGAACACTGAGTAAATAAAATGGAAAATCACCTTTTGTAATCAAAAAATTTTATATCTCTTTCCTATCAATATTTTTTTTGTCTTTTCTCTGTATTCTCCTTCCCCCCTTTTATTACAGTATTTTAAGATTGCTTTTATAGCAATCGTGAGACAAGGAAAAAAAATAAAAAGAATATTTTAATATCTGCTTGATTCGATTTCAATATTCTCTTGCCATATTCTGCTTTGTTTCTTCTTTGCTGTGCAGGTACGAGGCTCGTGCGAGGCGGCGCTGATGCTTGCCTCAGAAAACCCTAGGGTTTCTGCCACTGTTTCGGGCCACTGGATTTGGGCCTCTGTTTTTGTATTTTGGGCCTTGTATTATGGGCCCTCCTGTTTTGTTCTGGACTTGTAAAAAAATAGTGGACTTTTTATTATTTTGGGTTGGGTAAAATTTAGGTATTACAGCTGCTCCTCTTTGCTCGTTATCGTGTAACGGAAACGGAGCAAAGACTTTAAAAATGCCCAATTTTACCCGGTCATGCTGGACCTTGGTACTCTTCTTCTTCAAGTAGCCCCATTCTCTTCTACTGCATCTTCAAAAGTATAGGAACTAATGCTTCAATCTACTCCACTGCAACTTTAGGGAGATAAGACTTATAGTTTCAACTTGATCTGCTGTCACTTAAAGATGATTTTGATGTGATCTGCTCTGCTATAATCTCAGCGAGATAAAACCCATCATTCTAATCCACTCCACTACAACTTTAGGGAGATAGGATTTGTTCATTCCGTCTGCCCCACTGCAATTTCAGGGGGATAAGACTTTCTTACTCAGTCTGCTCCACTGCGACTTCAGGAAGATAAGACCAGATGCGATCTGCTCTCTGCAACTTCAGAAAGATAAGATCTGTGATTTTAATCCGCTCCACTGTAACTTCAGGGAGATAGGATTATTGGCTTTAATCTGCTCCACTGCAACTTCAGGGAGATAAGATTTACCATATGCAATGTTGGGGAAACAAGATTCGCCGTCGTAGCTTTAATCTGTTCCACTACACTGCCAGGAGAGTAAGATTCGCCGTTGCGGCTTCAATCTGCTCCACTGTAATGCCAAAGAGATAGGATTTTGTAATCTTCAACCTATTCCACTGTTGACCAGGGAGATAGGACTTTGTGATTTTCAACCTATTCCACTGCTGACCAGGGAGATAGGGCTGGGGTCATCGATCTGCTTCGCTGTCGGTGCAGGAAGGCAAGATCTACTATTTTTAACCTGCTCTACTGCAACCCAGGGAGGCAAGGCTGGTGTCTTCGATCTGCTTTGCTGTCGGCGCAGGAAGGCAAGATCTGCTATTTTTAACCTGCTCCACTGCAACCTAGGGAGGCAAGGCTGGTGTCTTTGATCTGCTTCGCTGTCGGTGCAGGAAGGCAAGATCTGCTATTTTTAACCTGCTCTGCTGCAACCCAGGGAGGCAAGGCTGGTGTCTTCGATCTGCTTCGCTGTCGATGCATGAAGGCAAGATCTGCTATTTTTAACCTGCTCCGCTGCAACCCAGGGAGGTAAGGCTGGTATCTTCGATCTGCTTCGCTGTTGGTGCAGGAAGGCAAGATCTGCTATTTTTAAACTGCTCCGCTGCAACCCAGGGAGGCAAGGCTGGTGTCTTTGATCTACTTCGCTATCGGTGCAGGAAGGCAAGATCTACTATTTTTAACTTGCTCTGCTGCAACCCAGGGAGGCAAGGCTGGTGTCTTCGATCTGCTTCGCTGTCGGTGCAAGAAGGCAAGATCTGCTATTTTTAACCTGCTCCGCTGCAACTCAGGGAGGCAAGGTTGGTGTCTTCGATCTGCTTCTCTGTCGGTGTAGGAAGGCAAGATCTGCTATTTTTAACCTGCTCCGCTACAACCCAGGGAGACAAGGTTGATGTCTTCGACCTGCTTCGCTGTCGACGCAGGAAGGCAAGATCTGCTATTTTCACTGATCTGCTCTTTGGGGAACATGACCTGTATAATGAACCTAATTATGTCTAATGATTAGGATGGCATAAAATGAATCGAATGCTCCTAACTAGACATGTGTGAATGGTGTTTGTACGAATGCGTAATTTTTTAATTTTAATTTTTTTTCGAGAATGATCCCACTTAGGTTGTCATTGTTCGAAGTTTATTAAGGCTTTAACACTGATGTGCTACAATGCCTTCTTACTTGGCTGGCTTTTCTGAAGAAACACTTGGTCAGGTTGCCCCCCACTGTAAACCTCAAAGTTCAATCCATTGGGGCGCGAAATTTGTACCATCATTCTCCCACTGTAACCCAAAGGTAGGAATATATGGCTTTTTCTCGATCTTCTCCTATCACAATTCAAGGATACAGGATCTAAATCCTTCTGGTCCCTTACACCATTCCCAGAGTATCGTACCAAAGGCTTATGCATAGATGAAGGCTTTCTTCTCCAAGGAAAGCTCTTCCTATTGTCTGATGATCATTGCTTGCTTGTTTATTTAAGCTTTGTCATCATCATGTCATTTGTTCAATCAATGTTTTTGACAACAAAATCCAAAGAAAAAGTTCCAATTTAGACTCTTCCTTTTCAGATTTCCAATCTTTAAACCTGGTGTGTTCTAAATAATAGTCCTGTTTCAGGCTCCTGCATTATTTAGAAACTTCTAGAGTAATAAAAAAACTTCCCTTGTGAAAATTTTATTAGTCCATTAATCATTATTCTAATGCAACCTGCTTGCAAAAAAAACAAAATGATGGATAAAATAGAGCTAGTTCTGAGCATAGCTCGAATGGAATAAATTATCAAAAATAGTAAAGAAGGATAACAAAGAAATGGTTGGAAATGTGTATTTTGGAAAAGAATGAAGTATTTCAAGAACAATAAATTCAATAAAAATTGGGTGCCCTAGATATCGCAGCTTGAGCTTCACTGTACAAACTTTCTGAAGACCATTCTGAGTTTGACATCTATTTAGGAGATCTACAATGCTTTGTCGATACCCCAAGACGTCGCCTACCCTTTCCTGTTAATTCAAGTATAGCAAGATCATCATATGCCCCAATCTAATCAAAATTTGAACTGCTCTGATCACCTCATGCCCCATTCTGATCAAATATTTGAGCCGCCCTTTTCGGGTTTTCAACTCAAATCCCCTTTGGTCTCAAGACGCCCTTTGCGTTTTCACCTTAGCCTCTCCTTTTTCTTTTCTTTTTCTTTTTCTTTTTATCACTTTCATTTTTTTTATTTTGATTTTGACCCCCTTTTTTGTTTTTTTTTTGAAGTTGGACTCGTAGGATTAGGCAAGTCCTCGTTATCCCTTTTGATCAAGATCGACGCTTTTTCGGATAAGGCCTTCCACATAAGGTCCTTCCCAGCTTGGGATGAAGTTCTTTTTGTATGGAAAGGATCTTCTTCAAGACCAGGTCCCTCTCAAGGAATTCTTTAGGGCGGACCCTTTTTTGTGAGCTCTCATCATTTACTTTGGTGTATTTGACCATGATGGATAACTTTGAACATTCCTCTTCAACCGGTATTGGATCCAAAAACTCAGACAGAAAGAATCTTGTCTTCAATAGGCAAAACTGCGATAAACACAAGAGAAAGGTATTGTCCTGGCAGAGTTTTTTTTTGCACCATCCTTTTTGGCGATATGGCATTAATCGTAAACAGACTGCAAACTTTTGATATTGTGCTGTTGTTCAAATTTAGTACATTGTTAGATATGATCCTTTTGGCGTTCCATACTAACATATGATTCTTCAAGAATTTGCTGACTGTCGACTTTATGACATTGGTATACGAGGCAGCTTCCACCCAATTAGTAAAGTAATTGACGACCACAAAGATGAATCGATGACCGTCAGACTCTTTTGGCGAGATCGACTAACTGACCTTTATGCCCCACATAAGGAGAAGTCAGGGATCCCAATGACTCTTTTGTAGGGTAAGATCCGTTTCTCGACTTGATCTACCATCCTTAACAAGTTCAGAAATAGGCTACAATCTATGTCATCTTCAAAGTTATGAGATCCCTCTAAACATATATCTCGCTCAAAAGGAAATTCTAAGTCTGTAGCAGCGTCACTCATGTTATTGATATCTGGGGACCCATAGTAAGTGCAAAAGAATATACAAAAGAATGTGTGAATTTATGAATGATTATCTGTACAATAATTATGAATGAAAGAATAATGTGGAAGAAAATCCAAAAGAATGAAAGCATAATTACTTGCAAAGAATGAAAGAATATTGGCTCAAAAATAAATGCAAAGATGTATTTTATTAGATTAATGATGTTCAGACATGAGCCTATTTCATAAAGGAATTCCTATCATTTTTAGGCTAAAAACAACAAGAATGTTCTGAACATTACTCTAAATAAGCTCTAAAGACTACAGAGATTTCTTCCGCAGTCCAATTGCTTTGAACACTCCAGATTTATAAGGGCGGATATCTAACAAGGTCCCTTTTCATTTGTGTCCTCATATATGTCATTGATGTGAACACTTCCCAACATTATGTGTATGTTTTTCTTCTCTTTAATTTCCTCACAAAGCTTTATCCCTATGCCCTGAACCAAGGCCTTGAATTTCACACTCTCTTGGGTCTCGTACCCCTTCTCGTGATGGAACTCACAATGGTTCCTTGTCTTTCCATGGTTTCCTCCTGAATCAGAGATAACTAATCCCATTCCTGTACTCACGTCTACCCCATTATCAATATGATTGGGTAGTGGATTTTCTGCGCTAGACGAGTCATCAAATTTGACAACACCTATGTTAATGAGTCTTTCAACCAGTTTCTTAAAGGCGGTGCAATTCTCTATTGAGTGCCCCGTAATTCCTGTGTGGTATTCACACTGAGCATTTGCGTTATACCATTTAGGAAAGGGAGGCAACATTGGTTTCTGATAGAAAGGGGACACCATATGCGCATTAAATAGGCTTTGATATAGCTCGCTATATGAAATCGGTATAGGCATGAACTGAGGCTTTTCTATATTTGCCTTCGAGTAAGATTCTCGCTTTAAAGGGCTCTGATGGCTGGTGGTTTCTGTCTTTGGCCTACCCCCAGTAATTTGTTTTGAGTGGCCCATGTTATATCTGCCTGCATTATCCCCTTTATTCCCCTTCTTCATTGGGGCCTTTATAGTATCTGGGTATTCTACCCTCGCCTGCTTTATTTCGGCAGTCTGCTATTGTTGGGATCTGATAGTAAAGAGTGCCCCTTGTGGATACCCATCTGACTGGACTGGGACATTTATCGGAGTACAATCTGGGGAATAGACAAGATCCCCATTATCAATTCTAAAGTGGAACACTGAGTCTTTCACTTCTTCTAACTCTCCAACTAGCAATGGATTGAACTGGCTCATCATAGTTCTCTGTAATTCTAGCATCTGATCTCTCATTTCTTGTTGAAATTTGGTCAATTGCTCCTGTATCTGTATTTGCATTCGCTCTAATTTCTCCAACCTTTGTTCCGTTTCTCTAGTCTTTGCTTGGATACTGTAAGGATGTTGATTTTCCAAATTAACTGAAATAATTTTACTCTATTAGACTCTTTTAATGAATTTTAATGCATATGATGTCATGTAATGCGAATGCATGAAATGAATGCATAAAGGGACGTTGATTCTGATTCAATTCCATTTAGAGAACTTTACTAGAAAACAAATCTCTTTACATAAAATGAATATTTATATGGCGTTGCCCTCATAGGCGAAGACATTTGATCCTCTTCTTCGTTCGAGCGTTAAGATAAATCTCACGAACTTTTCAAAAATGACGTCTCTTCTATCTCCTTTTTGCTCGATCCGGGCCGCAATTCGTTGCTCACTCATCCTCGTGATGCTCGTTGGCTTCTCTTTAAGAAAGTTCAGTGGCTCTCGAATAATCTTTGTCATCTTGAATCCTTGGGCAATGGAGCCATAGTCGTGTAGTCCTCCATTAAACTATCATCCTTTTCTTATCACATTTTCTTGGACCATATTCGGACAACCATAGTGTCATTCACTTTATCAAGAAACCTATTTTCTTATGAAAAGCTCTCTATTTAGCAACTGAACATGAATCAACACCGCTTTTATAATGAAATGAAATGCTATGACATGTAACTAAGACACGAAAAGTCAGTATCATATAAACATAGAATATAATAGTAAAATTCCTACTCGGATATCTACTAGGGTTTAGTATAGTTCTACCTAGGGTGGATTCCTAAGGTTCATTATATGAGGTTTGGCTTCTAGAGCAAGGGTACCCGAACTAGCAGATTCCTCAATCCTCACCCATTACAGGCTCATATAGACCGAGTTCAGTTTAGGGGAATACATTTCCCTATGGCTGCACAGAGATGAAAATCTCACGAAGACATAAGTACGGATGTATCCCAGAAGCGGTCTACTACCCTGCACGGAGGTGAAAACCTCATGAAGGACTAGTTTCTCGCTCCCACTTAAAGGGTAAAATCATTCAACTCATGTAATGCGTAATGCAAACAATACTTAAATACATTAAGCAAGAAGATAATGAATGCAAAAAGATATCATGAATTTTTAAAAAAAATACTTTCTCGACCATAAGACAAAAATTTATCAACTTTGTGGCTCGACTCTCTTATTATTTTTAAAAAAGTCCCCAGTGGAGTCGCCAAGCTGTCGAAACCATTTTTCTTTAAAAAAAACAAAAATTAGTTGTCGACTTTTAAAAAAACAAAATTGGGAGTCGCCACCAATCTTTTATTACGGTGTGATTGGATCACCTGAAAAATGGCTTTGGTCTACGAGTATTAGAAAAACGGATTCGGGAGTCAGTTACGTACGAGGAAGGATTAGCACCCTCGTAACGCCCAAAAATTGGTACCAAATTGATTAATTAATGTCTTGAAGTCGAGAGTTTAAAAATGCGATCCTTAATTAAATTAAATTATTTATTAAGACCTTCTCATTTTGAAAAAAAATATCACACCCAATGCGTTAAAACATTTTATTCTCTTCATGACGAGTTAGTCAAAAACTCGTGTAATAAAATTTAAGAAAATATCTAATTGTTTAAAATTTATGAAGAAATCGCAGCCCAATACGTTAGGGCACGATTTCTTAAAATCTCAAACATTCAATATTTCCTTTATTTTTTTAAAAAATCTTTATCTCGAGAAATCAACGTGTCACATCCAATACGTTAGGACACCACATGTTGAATTCCCGAGGACAAGCTTTATTTTGTTTAATTAAGGAGCAATTCCGATTGTTAGATTTTACGAAGAAAATTGGAACCCAATACATTAGGACTCAATTTCCTTGAAAATCCTAAATACGAGTATTATCTCTATTTTGAAAATTTTCTATTTTTAGATTCAAGTAAAAGATGATGTAATCGTTACATTGAATGCATGTATAAATGCCGCTGTAATAAATAATGATAATGAATACAACAATGGCGTAGAAATAATATAAACAAATAAATAAACGAAACTAATATACATAAGAGAGAAAATAATCAATGACATGCAAAGTATCGAATAAACGAGCAAGATAAAATAATGAAAAATAATAAACAAATGAAAGAAATAAACAAAAAAAATACAGAATAAAAGGTACATAATATATACATTGAAATTATGAAAAAAAAATATAAAATTTTGGATTATAAACTTCTATAAACAAAAGTCATAATGTATTTAAGAAAATAAATAAATAAATAAATAAATAAATATGTATATATAAATTATAAAATACGTGTTAAAATATAAGCATGTATTTAAGCTTTTTCGAAAATAAAAAACATAGGTATATATATATATATAAAAATATTGATTAGGAAAAATATGCAAATATATACATGTACATATATAAAAAATAATTATATACATATATATAGATTATAAAAGATAATTACATATATAAAAAATAATAATAATTACATGTATTGAAATTAATTAATTAAAAAAATATAAAAAATTATGAAGAATAATATAAGAAAACATACATATATACATATTTGTCAAAGTAAAAAAAAAGTTTGAAACTAAAATATAAAAGTATATATATATGTATATAAAAGTTAGGAAATAAAATAAAAACCTATGTATAAAATGTATACAAGTATACGTATACTATATATAAAACAATATATATATTACATAAAAAACGATGCATGTGTATGAAATAAAAAATAAAAAAATAATAATGATAATAAAATAATGGTATAAAAATAAATAAATAAATAAAATAGCTGAAAAAAAGACTAAATTGAACTTAAAAACGGAAAAAATGGGGTAGATTCGGAAATAAATAAAAAAGGACAAAATTGAATGCGCGAACAACAAAGGAGGACTAAAATTGAAATTAATCCCGCCCTCCAAAACGCTGCGTAGCGATGGACCCAATTGAAACAAAAATGAAATATGCGGCTAATTTAAGAAAAAACAAAATGGGTTCGATTGAAACGCGTCGCAAAAGGGAGGGTCTAATTGCGCAAATTTCCCCTTTAGGCCAGAACGCGCGGACCCTGCTTGCGGGTCGGGTCGACGCGCGGATCTAGCCCCCCTTAAACGACGTCGTTTTGTCTTTGTTTAAAAATAAACAAAACAGAAAGAAAAACATTAGAAAACCATTCTGTTTTTTTCTAAAAGGAGAGCAGTGGCTCTGCAAGGGGTTTTTTAAAACCCACTCTTTGCGCCATCGATCATGCCTAGTGCCCATGCCCCGATTTCAACGGAGAGGACACCGGCTCGACAACTCCGGCGACCAGGTAAGTCTTTTCCTCATTTCTTTATATTTCAAACGAAAAATAAAAAAATAAAAGGGGAAAAAAGAAAAAAAGAAAAACAAAACGAAACTAAAAATGATGAACACTGAGTAATAAAATGGAAAATCACCTTTTGTATTCAAAAAATTTTATATCTCTTTCCTATCAATATTTTTTTTTGTCTTTTCTATGTATTCTCCCTTCCCCCCTTTTATTACAGTATTTTAAGATTGCTTTTATAGCAATCGTGAGACAAGGAAAAAAATAAAAAGAAATCTTTTAATATCTGCTAGATTCGATTTGAATATTCTCTTGCCATATTCTGCTTTGTTTCTTCTTTGCTGTGCAGGTACGAGGCTCGTGCGAGGCGGCGCGGATGCTTGCCTCAGAAAACCCTAAGGTTTCTGCCACTGTTTCGGGCCATTGGATTTGGGCCTCTGTTTTTGTATTTTGGGCCTTGTATTCCGGGCCCTCCTGTTTCGTTCTGGACTTGTAAAAAAACAGTGGACTTTTTATTATTTTGTGCCGGGTAAAATTTAGGTATTACACTGTTCATACATTTTTTAATACTAATAATTTTATATATTTCGTGTTTTATTAAAATTTTAAAACATGAACATCTTAATATATTTCATAAATATTTATATTATAATATCACATTCTTATATATTCAATTTTTCTGTGATAAATTTTATAAAATTAAAAATGTGTGGGTTTGATGTTTGAGATAAAAGGCCAACTTCAATTTTAAGTTGAATTGCTTGGGCTTCAAAGCTTACCTAGAGGTGTAGGATCAAGTTGGAATATTTCTTTTTCAAAAGTTTTGGGTTTAGTTTGGATGGGCGGTATGTTTACCTCCGGTGAGGTTAAAAACAGCGGTAGCGGTGAGATTAGTTACTGTAGCGGTGAGATTAGATATTGTAGCGGTGAGATTAGAAACAATGGTGGAGCATGTGTTTGGATTCAAACGCAGTTGTAACAGTGAAGTGAAAATAGAAAATGACTATTAAGGACATCATATTAGAATTGGTATATAATAGAAAATTTTTAAATTATTAAAATATATGAATTTATAAATTCGTTTAATAAAATATTAAAATGTATCTTCTAATATTTTATTATAAATATTTTAATGAATTATATAATCAATTTAAATTGTTTATTAGATAAAATGATAATTATTTTTAATTTTTTATAGTTAAATATTCTTTTATAAAAATAAGAAATATTAATTTCACAAATAATAACATTTTACTTGGATCAAATTTTGAAGTATCGAATCGGATGATTGTTAATACAAAAAAATATAATAACATAAGACATAACAAATTTCATTATTATTAGAAATTAGGTTATGATACAAAATGTCTTTACAAATATGAATTCATTAAATTAGTCACAATGGTTTCCCTTAACATCGTGATTTCAAGATCACCTTCATTATTAGAAGAACTCAGTTCACCTCGATCAAAATGGCCTGAAGAGACTGGCATGTCGGGTATATTCTCCGATTGTTGAAAATCCTCATCATTTGACCAAGCATGTCTTCGAATGTAATTATGCAAAACCATTATTGCATTAAGTATTAAAACTTGCTTTTTGAATGAATAACTTGGAATATCTCTTAATATTAGCCATTTTTTTCCCACACTTCAAATGTTCGTTCAATCACAGAGCATAATGAAGAATGGGCATGATTAAAGATTTCTTTTTTTTTTTTCCATATACTCGACGATTACCTCAACGAAAATTAGGTAAATGATATCGTTCCCCCCTATATGGACCTAGAAAACCTATCATTTGTGGATATCCTGAATCCACAAGATAATATTTTCCTACAAAAAAGTAAAACATAATACCAAGTTTAAAAATAAATTACAAATTTTAATATTGTTTTTAGGTAAAGATTAATTAAAAAAATTAAACTTCAACCTGGTGGAGGGTGTGAAAATTTTAACTCTTGTTTTTTAAGTGCTTGCAAAAAAATTCTATTGTCATGTACTATTCCTTCCTAACCAGGAAATGCAAAAATAAAGCACATGTTGAAGTCACAAATTGCCATAATATTTTGAGTTGGTTCACCTTTCCGTCCGATATAAGGTATTTGACAAGAAGACGAAATGCATGTTTTATGTGTGCTCCATCTATGGCCCCAACACAATCCTTTAAAATAAATACAAGTAATGAGATAAAAGTTAGAAATAATTTATATTTTAAGAATATAAAAATTGTGTAAATTTTACCTTAAAGTGAGGCCAATATCTTGTATCATGTTGAATATGTTTCGCTACTTCCTCGAATTGACCTTAGTGGGTTTAATCCTTTATTCCCATTCGAGCAAATATATGCAACATATCAGTAAAAATTTGACTAACAGTTTCCTCAGATTGTTGAAATTGTTCTGTTGCATTTGAATTTGATTCTCTATTTCCAAGAATGTACAATGATAATTCTAACTTCTCCATCGCTGATACTTTCCCATGCTTTAAGCCATAATTTGTTTGCAAATCATGCAACAAGCTGTGAAATATATTTTTTGGCATCCTAAAACTATTTATGCAACCATCATCATGCCCATTTAATACTTCGTTCACCCACATTTAACATGTATAATTTGAATCCATACACGGTTGCATAGTGAAATAAGTTTTATGGTGTACCAATACACTGCCTAACATGTATTCTTCCTCTTCATGATAATTGTTGTGCTCAACTTATGTAACAATTGTGGCTATTCTTCGTTGAGCTTCTTCATTTAATTCAAGAGTATCATAATTCATATCAAAACTATTATACATATTGTTAAATTTGTCCATAACCTGAAAAAGTAATCAAATGAAAATAAATTAATATTTTGTGACATTCTATACAACACAAAGAAACTTGAGTAAAAGCATAGCATAAAAATACCAAACATAAAAAATATCATACATTAGTTTTACAAATAAAAGAGTAACATAGTCATATCACAGTAATAATCCTAAGGAGCTTATGGTGGAGGTGGTTGATGGAATGGTTGGAAGGGAAATGAGGATGTTGCTACCAATGATGAAAATGATGCAATTGGATTTTGTTTAGCATACTCATGTCGAAGCCACCAAACCCTAACTTTTGGATCTAAGTTAAAAAACACTTCTCATTTCACTTGTATATGGAACATTTGATGGTAAAATAGTACAGTTAATCTTTTTTTTTTTTTGGAATTTCATCTCCCAAAGCACAAAAAGCATCCATTGCATTTGAAATAGTATATTGAGAGTGAGGAAAAATAATTTCATTCACTGACTTCCTTGAACTAGCCATACTCTCACACAACTACTCAATCTGAATAGTTAATGTATTTTTTTTGATGATTTTCTACTTGAACTTGATTTTTTCCTTTACTGTGTACAACCCTAAGTGTTTTCTTTCTTAGGTTAGGAGTTTCATGAGAAGGGTTTGATGGTGCCTCATTAGGAGGAATACCTTCATTCTCATTCCTATGTTCATCTGAATCACCCAATCCCTCATTAGGTGTATCATCTCCCATAGGAGCCCCACTTGGAAGAACACCAGACGAAGGTGCCGATGCATTCTCTCCAGTGGCTACAATGCCACCAAACATTTGCCACATTAACTCATTCAATTGTGGTTCAATTCCTTTCTTCTTAATCCTTTAAAATCAAGATTTTCCTACATAATATGTTAAATGTTATACTAAGATTTTTATATTTGTAAATTATTAATTTCAACAAACTTTATGCACTAAAATAATGATAAAGTTAACACTAACCTGTATTTTTTCGGCCTACCATTCTTCGGTAGCATCGACAGTCTTTTTAGATGGACACCATCCTATACCTATAGATTCCTTAAACAACTCCCTCTATAACCTCCATTCCTTTTTTAACATATCCCACTTGTTTTTGAATTGAGGTTTTCCATAATTTTTTTGTGTTTTTGCTTGAAAAAGAGCAATGATATTTTCCCATCATTTTGAGTTTAGATGAGTTGTCGATCTATTACCAGCATTAACTTCATTCACGCAAAGTTCACAAAATATCAACGTCAGCTCATCATCCCAAACAACTTTTGTTGCTAAGGTACTATCTTCCTCCACAAAATTTTGTGTCTTTACCACCTATTATTATTTTGATTTTAAATGTCAACCAACATAAAACCATAATATATATATCATAATAAGCATCATTTAAAGATCACCATTATAACAAATACAAGCAAACATACATCTTAAGATATCATGGTATATATACATCCACGCATTTGTAAAGCTGCTTCAATATTTCTCACAACTGATCAATAATCCGATCTAAACCCGAAAAATTTAGAAACAAGACGAAAACATAACACGAACATGATACCATACTCAACATCCCCAAGTAAAAGCTATATATATATTTGTATTCATCATAGAAGTGAAAACAACATCTCATATTTGCAGCTACCCAACTGATCCATAATTCGTTATAACAAAGAGGTAAACATATTGGAAAATTTTCCAAAACAAGGTTGAAAAATAACATCAGTTCATATAATAAGTAAAACAATAGCTCATGAAATCACCCCCATCAATCAAAAAATAACAATGAAAAGGACAAGTTGAGGCTAAAAAATCCAATAAAAAATAAGAAGCAAACTCATTAACGAAACACACAATGCGAAGAAAATCCAAAATTTTAAATATATGAAAAATTAACATTTAGGAAAAATACAGTATTTTTTAATAGAGAAAAACAAGGGAAATTTGGGAAAAGAAAAGAAGAAGACCAAAACGACATTTATATCATGAAAATGAAATGACCTATAATCAGATAATTGTTTTTAGCTACTTGAAGTCTGAAACATAAGTCCTATTATGTTATCTGAAATCTTAACATAAGTTCCTAGTTCTATTTTCAGGAAAAGAGATCTTAAAACTATCCATAATACTTAAATATCATGTAATCAACACAAATATATGAAAAACTAACCTTTAGGCAAAGAAAAAAGTAGCAGACACAACCAAGAACAAAGGAAAAAAGTAGGGAGAAACCAGTAATAATGACTATTTCAGTTCCCAAATATGAAAACAAGTGACTGTTTCGTTCCCAAATCTGAAAACAAATAAGGTTGGGATAGAAATTAGTTTAACTTTCAAGGATAAAAAAAGTGAAATAATAAATAAAATATGGGTACTTTTGTCTGTTAAAAATATTTGTTGCTTTATTCTGCTGAACTGGCGGCAAAACCTCTAGTCAATTTTAAGGCTATTAGTGTGATTAAAATGAATTTCATCGCACTGTTGATGCTCATCCAAACACATCATCAGTGAGGTTGATAGCAGTTTTTTACACCAACTGCACCACAAAGTGTTAATCGCCAAACCAAAGGAAGCCTTAACCTAGAAAAGTAATTCTTTTAGTAATAATGTCACATCAGAGTGTATGGATAATATAATATTTTAAGAAATACTAAATTAACACATAAAAACATTATTATCATTATTTAACTCTAACAAAAAAAAAAAAAAAAAACTCAAAGCCTTTGCCCCAACACTAACACCATGTTTGGTTGGGAGAATGAAATAGGGCTGTAATATAATAGAGCTCTAATCAGTAATTCAGTTGTTTGGTTGAATGGATTGGAATAGAGCTGTAATAATATTCTTGTGTTTAGTTGAATAGAATAGATGTTATAATAGCATAAGGAAAAAGGCTTAAATGACCAAAGTACCCTTAGCAAATTTTTTTTAAGAAGATGATTATTGTTATTGTTATTAAATTGTAATAAGATTATTATTAAATATAATTTAATAAAAATAAAAATAAATAATTTAATCATATTTTAACATAATTATCATTAAATACAATTTAATAAAATAATATATAATTTAATAACATTCTTAATATAATTATTATTAAAATATGAATTAATACAAATCATAATATATAATATTATAAAAATAATATATAACCTACTTGATTATTTTTAAACTGCAATGCATATTTAATGTGTTAAAATATCATCTTTATATACATAGCATTTATATTTTTATATAGTTAAATTAAATCACTTGTTCCCTTGTCAAACAACTGTAAGGAAAGTCACTCCAAGCCAAGGTGCTATACTGTAAACAAGCATTAGAAAAGCACATAAAATATATATTTCAAAGTTTAATATCAAATTGGATTATCCTCCACGTTCATGCAAGCATTGCAAACGACACATACATCTACATACACAATTCATAATGAAAATAGTCTGTGTTGAATTCGCGAAATATGACCATTAAATCTTTCTGATCAACTATAGGTTGCAAGAAAACTCAGTAGCGATACTTTGTCGAGTAACCTTTTGGAGCAATTACCAGACCACGAACTTTCCTTGCCCCACAGTATACAATCTCAATGATGTCTATGAACTCCTGTTTGTCCTTGAGAGCCTAGTTAATCTTGTTGTTATTACCAGTGTCAATATCAATCATAATGTGCTTGTTTATGAAACAAGAACATCACTCTTGATGGATCGTAAAGCTCAAACATCGTGTTAAAATCAGGTACTTCCGTTATGTCTACAAGATAAATCACAGCAAAGTTCTTTATTGTTTCAGCGACAGAAGCAAACACCTTATCCATCTAAAAATGAAAATAATATAACTAATTAATTGACTGCAAAATTAAGTGAAAGTATAATGATAAAACCATTTTCATTCTAGAGGAAGCAAAAGCAAGTCGATATTCAAGCATTCATGAATAAGTAATGACAGAAAATAATGTTTCCAGATATGCGGCACTCAAAAGAAGAAAATAGAAAGGCAAAATGTTATGGAAAAACTATTTAAGTCCATGATCTTACATGCACCCCAAAGGCAACATGCTCAAATATTAGCAACACAAAAACCATTTCCTTATTATGTCAATAAGCACAACCAGCTACCAAATGTAACTTTGATTAATGTAAGGTACCAAGTTCAGTATTCAAGAACTTGACCAAAGGTCTAATAGACCAAATAAAGAGAAAGCTAATATACTAATAAAATAGAAAGTCATTATGAAAAGCTCAATCAATATCTCCTTTTGCTTTTTTGGAGAAGATTCTCAACTTAAGCATTTCCTCTAGTCACGATCAAAGCCAACTTCATCTATACACCACATAACAATATACATTTAATTCCTAATCACCTTCATAAAGAAATCAAACAATATCAAACATCTGAACCTAATCGATAAAAACAAATTTACATGGGGTGATAATCCTATATTTTGTTCTTAATCCTATATTTTGTTCTTTTTGTGAAGTGCAACCCTTAATCCCTATAGTGCTTGGTATGTATTTTCATGTTGGTTTGATTCACAAATTAACCCTGTGTAAACAAACTCTTATTTTAGGTATATACTAAAAATCTCATTTAAACATTTCTATTGTCTAAATCTAACGACAACACAAGATATGTCATGTTTACTGTCTCTTTTAACCGCTTCTGCAATTAGTTGTTTCGAAGCCTTTTGTGGGTCTTTAAACTTTTTTGCAATATCAACGGCCTCTTGATTACTCATCACCTGGATTAAGCATATGCAAAAGGAAAAATAAATCATATAAAACTATTTCCAGCTCAATAGAGAGACATTAAAGTAAAGTGTTTTACCTTCCAAAGGCCATCACTTGTAAGAATTAAAATATCTGTATTGTTATCTATGTTAGCCCATTGAATGTCGGGATCTGATCGTAGATGCGATTTAAGGCTCTTGTCACTGAAAGCAAGTGAAACTGCCAGTTATCCATTAACTTTAGGAACATCTCCTAATAGCATGCACAAATAACAAATTTAACAATCTCATTATATTAGCAAATTAGAAATGCAGGGCCGTACTTTACGCAAGGAATATGATGCATATAAATCAACCAAATTAGAACCAAGACCTTAATACCACTCAATAATAGAAACCTGACGTTTTCAGGCATTGATTTCTTTCTTTGTATCTTCACCATGTAGGGCCAACAAACAAAAAATCAAAATGATAAAGCATATACAACATAATGGTGACTAACAGTTTCCTTTTTGGTCGGCAAGACCAAGATTCTGAATGCAATGGAACATGACATTTCAAATTTGTAGTAGCATTAACATGCCTAATGCATTTGTACTTCATAACCAACACAAAGACATGCCTTAAGAGACCATTAAGTTGTTATACAACAAGGAACAAAAACATAAAACAGAGTGCCGAACTTCACTAGTGATTGATATGTGAAAAAGGAAAGACAAAACACTTTATGGTTTACTACAAGGTTAAAAAGCTGACAGAGATGATCTCTCCTTATGATTACAAAGAGGCTAAGAACTAAATAGAAGCATTAAGTATTAGAAGGTGCAAGACCACTAAAAAACACTCAGCAAATATGACCAAAAACATTCGTTGAGTTATTAACATATATGAGTAGATGTGAACAAGCTCAAAGAATTAACTTCTAAAAATTAGGAGTAATAGAAGACGTGGAATATTTGAGACGAATCCACCTATGTTCTCAATGCTGCCTCGTTCAGTGTTGGGTTCATGATTTTTCGTCATTTGTATTGCTTGACCCCCTCTAGAAAGAACAACACGTGAATCTCTTACGTTTTCCACACATAGTTTTATTCTATCTATCAATATTGCAGTTACAACAGTGGATCCACCACGACCCAAGTCTGAGCTTTATGAAAGAATTGCTTGATCTGTTTTCTCATAAGTCTAAAGGGGTCAACCCAAAACTCTTCCAATAATAAGTGAGAAAATGTAAGCATATGATGTTTTAAAAATAATAAAAGTAAACCATTTGAAAACGATATGGCACATCCTACCTTATTTAGGATATTGGCAAACAAATGCTTCTTTAGGTAAGACGATATAATATCTCCCAAATGACCATCATAGACAGAAAAAAGCCCTAACTTGTGCTGTTGAATCTGCATGAACTTAGCCACGTGACAATTCTCTATAGGATGATTAGCTTTCCCTTTTACTAGGCTGAAACCAAACTTTATCACACCCTCATGGCTTTTCCCCTTACCAAAACCTAAATAAGAACGCCCTTCTCCAAGCTAAAATATGACCCAATTAACCCCCTAAATAGAAAATCAAAGATCAATGGATTGAAAATCCTACAAAACCTTGCTTCAAAATCAAACCTAAACACACCTAGAAAATTGACAGAGCAAAAGAAAATGAAAACCTTGGCTATGACAACTCTACTGAGAGAAAGAAAATGAAAGCATAAAAAGAGTAAAGAAAGAGGGCAGAAAAAATGACAGAGGAAAATGAAAGGAACAGAGGGAGAAAATGTTTGCCTAAAGGATGCTCGATGAAGGGGAGGAGTGGTATGGTTAGAGTCGAAGGAAGCAAGAGAGTGATTGTCTCTGGCTGAGTGAGCATTTTTGAGGTAAGAAAGGGTAAAATGGAAACAGGGCAAGCATCGAATCAATAATCAGTGAGTATGAGACGGAATAGAAATGGCACCATTTCTCTGCATAAGCTCGTAATGGAATAAACCCATAACAGGGCATTCCATTGAACTAAACAACTTTTTATGGGGGGTCCACATAATAGAATTGTAATGATTATGCTATTATATTGAACCAAACAGAGTGTAAACTCTAGTCTAACTCCTATGTCATGAATTATAAACCTAATTGAAAAAAATCATAAACCTTAGGTTATTATTATTTTATTAATTTTATTTAAAAGATATGAAGTGATACATTTGTATTGGAAAATTAAAAAGTGGTATTTTAATATAATTTAAATTCATTCTGCAATCATCTCATCCCATAATCTTATATTCATTAATCTTTTTAGATAGAGGTATTTACTTGTTTAGGGAATTTCAAAATTTCTCTTTTCAAATTTCATGTGGTTTTTCAAATTTCTTTATAATTTTATTTCATTCTATAAGATAAATGCTAAAACTTCAAAAATTATTTTAATATATTTTTAATTTTTATGATAAATAATCATAACTTTTTACAAATATAATAATATGCATTTTATATTATTTTTAATTCATAAAAATTCAATAACTTAATGTAAAAACAAACAAAAAAAATTATAATTACTAAAAAAATTTAAAAATCTCTAAATTTTATAAACCAGCCATAGTTTTTGTTGACTTTGATGGGGCTGCACAAAACCCTTCTTAAATTAATGAAGTATTAAAAACATGTTTTTATTCCTTTACCCATTCTTAATTCTTAACTATTATCTGACTTTTTCTTGGTTTTTCTTTTACCAAATATCACCCTTTGATTTAATCTCGAATTACTATTTATTAAATAAAAAGTTATTTTAGTTAAATTTTAATTATAAATATTAATAAGAATATTTTAAAATTTTAAATATTAAGATCAAAATAAATGGTTTTAAACTTTAGATTTTGTATTACTCTTACTTTGTTATTAAAATAAAATCCCTTCTTCTTCTTCTTTTCATAGGTGATTAAAGTATAGTTTCAGATTTAATTTCTTTTTCTTTTTCGAGCAAAAAAATTAGAATGATAAGCTAGATATTAGGGCTACTAAGATTAATCAATTTGAGTAATAGGTATTTGTTTTTCTTTTCTTGTGATATGCTTCAAATTCCATGGGTACTTGAAATCAGTCAAGAAAAAGATCTCAAATTTTTAGAATGAAATGGTCAATCAATTTTTCAATCACGAAAAAAAAAAATTTAATACCCAAATTGATTAATCTTATAATAACCTTAATCTCTTGCTTTCCATTCCATTTTTTGTCTTAAAAAAAAAAAATTTGAAGGTAAAGATTATCCAATTTTTTCACCCTAAGACTACAACTACAAAGTGAAAAATAGAATAAAAGAAAGAAAGGAAAAATTGAGTGGTGTTGGTTTTATTTTGATCCAACGACTAAGATCATTTTGATTTTTATGGTTCTCATTTTAAAAACTCTCACTATTATTGTCACGGAAATATCATACTATTTTCATTTGTAGCAAGAAGACACTGCCCATGGAATTCATATACTTCAATTATTTGAGTATACCAAATCATAGTATCTTTTGTAGGAGTCAACTTTCTCTATAACAACTTCAATTGTCAGTCAAAATTTTATATGTTATAGAAAGGTGACAATTGTACATTTATAACAACATTGGAGACACCTTTAACAACAATTTAAATTTAAATTTAAATTTAAATTTAAATAATATTTTATTTTTATATTAAAAAATGTAGTTTATTAATAATATTAATTAGTGAAATTTCAATTGTATCTTTAAGTAAAATTTACAAATATATTTCCATTGATTAAAGATTATTTTTATTAAATAAAATATGATTAACATATTTTTATATAAAATTTAAATATTTTATTGAAATAATATATTAACTACAATTTAATTTATTATTTTTATTTTACTTAGAAATATAAATAATTGAAATAATTTTGATTCCATAAGTGGGCTTAGGGTGTGACAAGAGTCTTGTAGGATGGAGTAAACTGATGGAATATTAAATATTTATCACTTCTTTTATATATTTATTATTTTGACTAAAATAAATTTGAAAATTTTAGGGAGGTCTAAGATTTGCTAGTCATGGATTCGTACCGATCCAGGATATATATATATATACACATTGAGAAAATGTTGATGAAATTGATGGAGTAGGGTAGTAAGGATTAAGGGTTGCTCCAGTCCGTTCTGCCCACATATACAAACCGCCATGAGATAACCGCCTCCCCTCAAACCTGGCCGTTTCTTAAAGATTGGGTGGTCTATTCATTCGTTGAGAGAAACTTGGAAAAGTGATGGGAAGGCAGGGAGTAATTTGGCAAAGTATCAATGTGTTAGCAATGAAGCGAAGGAGATTGCGCTATTGACGTTGTATTTGATGAGATTTTACATGTTTAGTTCTGTGGTGAAAAAGGACTACTTTATTCTTGAGGAAGAAGTTGAGCAGATAAAGATTTGGAGCTCTTACAACTTTAGACGTTGCAAATACTGTACGTTTTAGCCAAATTGGGATCATGTTGCAGGTCTTCATAATATAATTTTTAGAATTTCTTAATTTTATTGGAATCAGGATTTTATAAATTTTGAGAGTTCCTTTGCAATCGTGTGAGAGTTGGATTGTGTAACTAAATTCCACAAATATGAAAGACAAAAGAAGGACTGGTGGAGAAATAGCAAATGTTTTTCACATGCTAAGAGTGGAAAAGATTTCAATCCTGTTCTTTGCGTTAATTAAAATTGCAAATCAATTTAGTTTGTGTTTTGAGTTGGAAACCCATACAGACCATTAGAGTTTTTGTCGATAAATACCTTCCCCTCTCTTGAATTATTTCAAGGGTTTGTGTCCATTATTGTCCTTTCCAATTAACTCCAACCTTAGAATCCCTCCCCACCCACACCATGTTCTATTACATTGCTTTCATCATAAACTATTTCAAGTTAGCCTGGAATTTGTTGCTTAACCATTCCATGTTCCCCAACATCTACAACATGCAGTCATATCCACCAGTTGCTGCCGCCATGTTTGTTCATCAACAGCTTGGTGTCGTCCGATACAGCGGGGGCGACGACCAAGAGGAAGTTGCTTGTGCAGTTTGCCTATGCGAAATCGAAGAAGAAGATGAGATGAGAGAGTTAAGCTGCAATCATCTGTTTCATAAGGAATGCTTGGATAGATGGGCTGGAGTTAGTTATGGCTTTTCATCCACTTGTCCCATTTGTCGCACTTCCTTAACTCCTGCTAAACTAGTTGCCGGTGTTGAAGTTCTGGTGTTTAACTGTTTCAGTTTCAACTCCGGCCACCTCCGTCATAACTGGTGGCTCCGCTAAGCTTAGCTGAAACCCTCCAGCAGCTCTACTTTTAAATTCTTTTTGCAAAAAAAAAAAATCAATAAATAAAGGGTAAACTAATGTTTTCTTTTAATGTTATCAGACCATTATTATAATATAAGATGAAAGTACTGAAAAAAATTAAAGATTTAACTCAAGAGTTTAGGGCTAGTGTAGCATTACTTTTGAAAAGTACTTTTAAAAGGTGCGGTAGAAAGATGCTTTTCAAAAGATTTGAGTGTTTAATATTGCTGTCAAAAAGTGATTTTGAGAAATAAAATATCCATTCTAGACGTGATATTATAAAATAACAAATATGCATTTAAATAATATTTAAATTAGTTAATATTATTTATTTTAGTAAGAATATAAAAAATAATTTATTATAAATTGTGATTAATATTTTAATATATGAAATATAAATTTTAAATATTTTAAGCAATAAATATTAATTATTTATAAATTTAATTAGAATATATAAACTGCATTTTAAACATTTAAATATAAATAAGATATTAACATATTTGTATTATTTTAAAAAATATTTTTTATTTTTAATTAATGATTTTAACATATTTGCAATCAAGTTTCAGAGGAAAAAAGAAGATGACAAAGTATCATATTATTGGAGGGGTGAAAAATTAGTTAAGCATGAAAAGTGATTTTAGAAAAAGAAAATTGTTTGGAGTGATATGATTTAGTTGCACTAAAAGTGATTTTATTTTTGCAGAAACAAATTTTAGATATCATTGATGAGAAAAAGAAAAGAAAAGAAAAGAAATGTATGATGGTGGTTTATGTAGTGTACTACTAGCTGGACCACCAATCAATTTAGGGTTGATAAGTGTTCCTTTTGGTATTTTCTCACTTTGTATCTGCATTTAGTTTGTCAACAGAGTTTTGAAAAGTATAATATAAATTATATATATGTGAAATAAAAGAAAAATATATTATTAAATATATTTTAAAATTATCTTTCTCATCCTACACAAGAATTTCTTAAAAGATTTTGGTTCACAATGTTTGAAAGTAAGTTTAGGATGATTCAACTTGAAGAAGGAAAGCGATATCAGACACTGACTACTTCTAGTGTTTCGCTTTTACGCCAACGTTTGTAAGGTAGGTCATTCAAATTTAAACATGTTGCAATTTTATAATGATATTTGGAAAATGAAAATAAAAATATGGGAAAATAGAAAACAATAAAACTTGTTTACACTAAAAAATACTTTATAAAACTGAAAATGATGTCAACAAGATTTTTAATTTTAAATCATATAAATGTAAAAATATTCTCTCTTTTTTCAATAGGTTTTTAAATATTAAATTTGCTATCGTAATTCAAATCCATAATATATATTTTTTATTTTATTTCTCATATGGTAAAACAGAGTAAATTATTCTACTACAAAACCACACTAGGTTAAATTCTCAAGAAAGATTGAAGGGTTACAAACAGTCCCGCTTAAAACTCAACCACATATAGAATCTCCCTACAATATAATTTAATAGCACAATATATCACTACAATTGAACCCTAAAAAATATTGAAAGATAAATAAAACAATAAAGAACACAAAAAATTTAGCGAGGTTCGATAAATTAGACCTACGTCATCGGACACGACCAATTGTCGGGTCCAAGTTACATGATGCTGCATTTGTTGCCGAAGCAACTACGATCTAACTACATTCAATTTATACCATTAATAATTCATTTATGAGTATTAAAAACACATGATGCAATACACATTCATTTCTAGGTCTTATACGAGTTTACAAAAGCCCTAATGCTAACCCGAGGTTAAATTAGGACCAAACTGTAAAGATTTCAAAGTATCGGGTTGACTTCGTGATGTAACTGACTGACTAGGCTCGTTGTGACGCAACTCTCTAGTTGTTTCTAATCACGATGTTAGGAGTACGTTGTCACGACGTGACTCACTGTTTCCAAAAGGACTAATTTGGAACATGTTGGGAAGACTTGAAATAACACTTAAACATTCCAATTACGACCAATTCAACAATATACCAATTGCATTCAAGCCAAATATGCCAAAATGATACTTCAAGATACCATTAAACAAGAAATTCCAAATCCTACAATTTATGATGCAAAACCAACTTAAACCCTAGGTACATGCCATATATTAATCAAAAGAGAACTTTACAAACTTTGCCGAGTCAGAGAATCATTTCTTGGATTCTGGAACTACTTCTTGTATTCTCAACAATCACCTAAACTTGCGCACAAAGAAAATAAACCGTATGCTGAGCAATAGGGCTCAATAGTACATTATGATTCAAGTTATATATAACAAAAGCATTAACAATATGATTCAAGATAAAATATGCATATATGCACCTAACATCCAACCAATTCATATTCCAAAGTGTCAAGCATTTTCAATCATCAATTTGTATATGCAACATACATTTATTAATACCAAAAAATCTATTCAACACTGCACATATTTAACCAACTTCAACTTGGTCAACAATTAACAACCATTCAATGCATATCAATGCCATATCATTCAAAATTCAAGCATTCATTTATGCATCTTTACAATATGCCATTATCATCAAACCATTCATGTTCCATGACACTTATCTCTTTTACTTTGTTTTCATATCATTCAACTCATTTTTGGATTCTATCGACTCATTTGTATTCGTTTTAGCCCCTAGAACTTGTTTTTACTTGATTTGCTCAATCAGTGGTATAATTTCAATATTCCACTCATACTTATACATAAATCAGTCTAGTAGCATCAATTGATATCACATTCATAACCTTTACCAATTGTACATTTTGCAATCACTATTAACTTCACTCGGACTCGGACAGATACTCGGATCGTCCAACCAACACACTAAACTGGCACCGGAGTAGGGTAATTGGCACCAAACTTGATGCAATCGTAAACCAACTAAAAATCTAACTAAGACAAGTGCACCTATCAATTAATAGTATAGCTATGGTGAGCAAAGATATCGTTCCCACAAAGACTAAAAGTACTAGTAATTACTGCCTTTCTATTATTTAACAGATAAGTTCTGAATGATTGATTAAAACTAAAATTAACTAAATTAATTAACTACGAACACGACAAAGAACAAAACATGAAAGTAACCGATTAATAACCAAGACGTAAAACAATAACCAGGAAAGAATTCACCTAGATTTCATCTGTTATTATAAATCTAAACTACGCAATTTCTTCACTTAGTATCTTGATCCGTAGAAATCCCTAAATTATGCTAATATCTCTTTTGAGAGTAAGAGCAACTGACTCTAGGTTGATTAATTGAAATTTATTTCTAATTAAAACCCTTATTATTGTATTAACTCAATTTATGGATTCCTCTATTAGATTTGACTTTAATCCGATAGATTTATGTCATCCTATTTCGAGGATTGCACGCAACTCCACTCAATTATTTAGGATCTACTCTAAAATAGGGTTTATTCCTTCTTTGATTTAAGCATATCAAACATGGATCAATAGTCTAAAAATATTAAACCAAGAATTAAGTACACATAATTGAGAACAAGATCTAAGTATTTATTTTGTAAAACAGAAATCAAATGACATAATTCATCATAGGGTTCATCTCCCTAGGTATTTAGAAAATTAGTTTATACTCACAAATGAAAACATCCAAAACACAATATAACTACAAGAAACAAAGAAACTTGTAATAATCTCCAAAGAAATCAAAAGGGAATCTTCAATCTTGATGGAAATCTACTTCAGAATCTGATTCAATGGTGTTTTTCGAGTTGTTTTCTTGAGTATTCCATGACGGCTCACTCCTATCTTCATATTTTTTTTGTCATATATAGGTCTCAGAATGCCCAAAAAAACCCTAAAAATTGTGTTTTTTTGCTGTTCAGAGTGCAATTTGTGAAATCGATATGACCTACCACATGGTTGTGTGGCAGCCTGTGTGGCACACATGGCCGTGTGTAATGGTCCAGCTCGTGTGGCCCTTGTACCTTGCTCAAATTTTTGGTTTTCTCTCCTTTTGCTACAAAATGCTCTCTTAATTATAAAAACATGAATTTAACATATTAGGAGCATAAAATTCGCCATTAATATAGAATAATCACCCAAAAACGCATTAAGAATGAGACTAAAACATGTTACTTTTAACACCTATCAAGTATCCCCACACTTAAGTGTTTGCTTGTCCTCAAGCAAAATTCTCAACCCACATTCATGTTAACTTCCCTTAATTTATTATTCTCATCGATAATGTCTTACGATAATTTATAGATAATCATGCATTGAAAATTCACACTAAAATGACACTAAAAAGCAAAAGTAGTCAAAGCATTGAATTTGAAGCCTTAAAAAACATTAGACATCTCCTTTATCTTAATAATTACCTGAAATTCAAACTCAATAAGAAATAACATCCTCAAGTAAAGATTCACTCAAAGTAATCAAAGTGTTTAAGGTTCAAGTAATATGCATTCAATAGACGAACGAGAAATGTTATTACCATAGGCTTACTTGAAAATCAAATCTCCACCACTATAAAATGAGATGACACACAAATCAAAAGGTCTTTATAAGGTTGTAATGGAGCTTAGGTTAAGGGTATTTAAAAGGTCAGAAAAGTTGGTTATAATCGAGAGTCGAGTTGATAAGTTACCAAATTTGAATTAAAAGAATTTACATCAACAAGAACTAAATAATAAAAATGAGCTTTTCAACATAATATGAAGCTAACGATTCAAGCTCAATTTTTTTGAATTCTTGATTTTCTTCTTCTTTTTTTAGATAACAAAGTAAAATTCAGCAATGCAAATAATGAAACATAGTCAGACAACAAACCAAATCAAATCTCAACAAAAAATGAGTCAATGAAATGGATAATTTACAACATAGATATGGGTTACGGGTTAACATTAATGAGTTAAAAAATGAGTTAGGATCAACGGGGTTTACTAGGGGATAATACAGTAGGTAAGCATGTTAAAGGTTAAGTGGGTTAAATCCTAAGTGCCTCTATCATCTCAGTATATCAAATCAATAATGTGGTCTTGACATGTATAACCGAAGGAAGTTCTAGAATAATAAATCAAGTTAACATACTCACAACCAAAAATAAAATGAGCATGAAAAATATATGCTCTATAGGCTCAAAAGCTCACAAAAAATTGTGGTTTTGATGTAAAACTTGTAAATTTAAAATTTCAAGATAATATTTCAATCCAGGGAGAACCTAAAATAATAATTTCTGCAAAACAACTTATCATGCTTGACTCTCTCATGTCTTAAAGGATAAATCAAACAATTCAAAAAAAATCCACAAATAAATCCAAAAAAAGAATCAATAAAACCCCAAATTAAAAAAAAATAACTCTAATGGTAAGTGTGAGAGAATTACTTGAACATAAAAAATAATTCAAGGATTATATCACATAAGCATATAAATAACCTCCCCACACTTAAGATGTACATTGTCCTCAATGTACAAACAAATATAAATAGAATAAGTACAATATCATAAGGGAATGAGAGAATTGAAACTGCACTAAATATGAATGAATTCCCAGAATAATAAAAATTGAAATTGTAGACAATTCTAAATGAAGTACATTTTTTGAGCAAACTAATAAGAAAATAAAAAAAATAAGATAAAGAGATTACAAACTAGAAGAAAAATTGAAAAAGTATAACAAAAAATTCATAATAAAATAAATATATAAATCTAGAAAATAAAAAAATAAAAAATGAAAATAGGACTTGGGGTAGGGAGTAACAAAAGAACAAAAAGAAAAAAAGAAAAAAAAACAAACAAACAAGAAAAAAACTAGCTTTAAAAAGGAAAAAAAAGTATGCGAGTCACACGGCCATGTGGCCAGACCATGTGTGATTCAAAAATAGAGAAAAATAAGCTCAACTTTCCTTTTCAAGCTAACGGTTAAGGCGAATCTTAAAGCCGAAACTCCTTTATCTCATTGTCAGTATTACTACCACAATGAAGTTTGAGACGAAGACTATTTACCTTGAATGTGCTGTAATCGGGATGTGTTACCTCAATGGTTCCGTATGAAAATACGTTTTGTACCACAAATGGTTTCGACTCTTTTGACTTAAGCTCTGAAGGGAACATTAGTGGATCTGATTTGTCTACCAGCACTTTGTCCCCAACTTTGAATTGGGTGTTGCTTTGTTATTTCCTTTTGCGCTATTGGGTTCTCATCAACCTTCGTTTGTCATTCATCTAATTCATCGAGCTACACCATTCGTTCTCCACTCACTCCCTTAATTTTTATCACATTGACACCGATATTGTTCGAACACGTATCAATTAGTGAATTCCTACAAAGAATGTTGAGCTACATGATTACTAACATTAACAAAATATCGAGTATCATCTCGCTCACTAGTAACTCTAACAAAATCACGTGCTTGGAGAGTAACCTTTTCATCACCTACACTCAACACAAGCTCACCATTACCCACATCAATAACAGTTTTGACAATGGCTAAAAAGGGTCGACGTAAGATCATCAGTACCTTAATATCCTCATCAATGTCCAATATAACAAAATCAATAGGGAATATAGATTTATCAACTTTAATAAGTACATCTTCAATAATACCCCTAGGATACCTAATTGATCTGTCAGCTAATTGAATATTCATCCTAGTGGGTTTTGGTTCCCGAGACCAAGTTGTTTGAACATTTTATAAGCTATAACATTTATATTAGCCCCCAAATCAGCCAAAGCTTTTTCAATATTTAAACTACCAATAAGATAAAGAATAGTAAAATTCCATGGATCTTTAAGTTTGATGGGTAGTTTGTTTTGGAGAATGACCGAGCAATCCTCATTGAGCTCCACAATTGACAAGTCATCGAACTATTTGTTAACAACTCCTTTAAAAAATTTTCATAGTTGGTCATCTATAAAAGAGTTTCAACAAAAGGTAAGTTAGTATGCAATTTTTTAAAAAATCAAGAAATTTACCATATTATTCTTTTATGCGGTATTGCTTCAATACTGCTGGATATGAAATTCGTGATTTGTATTCTCTCATCACCGGCTTATGCTCTTTTTTGCTTTCCTCAACCCCATCATTTTTCTCAATAGGTTCTAGATTCAGTTTCTTTTCAGGCTCGGCTAACCCTTCCACGCTTCGAATAGTGGCTGCGTGGACTTGCTTATTTGAGTTAGTTTCAGTGTTACTAGCTACCTTGCTGTCTCTCCAAAACTAGTTTAACAAGCTGTCCAATCTAATTTTCAGGCCTTTGAATCGATGCTTGCTGAGTTTTCAAAGCTATCTTAGTGTTTTGAAATATAGTTTCAGACACTTAAATAAATTTAGCTAACATCTTCTCAAGGTTCAATTTCTTTTCTTGCTGATAAGGTTGCTGAAACACGAAAGGGGTTGTGACCTTTGATTACCTTGACCACCCCAAGAAAAATATGGATGGTTCTTCCATCCTGGATTATAGTTATTGCTATAAGGGTTATTTTGAGGTATAAAATTGTTAACCATAAAGTTGACTTCCTCATGCTCCATGTTAGAACCAAAGGGTAAACATTCTAGATTGATTATCCCCGCTCCAATTGCATCACATTGCATTGCCAAATTCATCTTGTTATTGCAACTCAACCCATCAATATTTTTACTCAGTGTTTCCACTTGACTTGCCAACATAGCAACTGCATCCATGTTAAAAACACCGGCTGCTATAATCAATTTTGTTCTCATGACTTGCCACTGATAGTTATTCAATGCCATCTCCTCAATAAACTCTTGAGCTGCCTCAGGTGTTTTATTATTCAATGTTCTGCTAGTTGCTGCATCAATTAGTTGCCTAGTCGAGGGATTCAAACCGTTGTAAAAGGTTTGAACTTGTAACCAAAAAGGTAACCCATGATGAGGGCACCTTCTCAAAAGATCCTTAAATCTCTTTCATGCATCATATGATGTCTCCAAATCAATTTGAAAAAAAAAAGAGATGACGTTCGTTAACTTAGCTGTTTTAACCGGTGGAAAATAATTCAACAAAAACTTCTCAGTCATCTGATCCCAAGTCGTGATAGAACCCCGTCGAAGTGAATTCAACCGTTGTTTTGCCTTGCTCCTCAAAGAGAATGGGAACAACTATAAGTGAATGACATCATCAATAATGCCATTGATCTAGAATATGTCATAGATCTTTCGAAAGTTAGCCAAATTAGCATTCGAATCTTCATCTTGCAGCCTATCAAACTGAACATATTGTTGTACCATATGAATTGTGTTTGACTTAAGCTCAAAATTGTTTGAAACAATAGTCGAACTAACGATACTCGATTTAGCCCTAATCAAAATCGGCTTAGCATAATCATACATAGTATGAGGGTAGGAGGCGTAGGAAGCTACTGATTATTTTGATTATCATCCATCTTTATAGTAATGTCCTTTTGCTCTTGATTGTTTATTAAAATCTGTTGATCTTGCCTTACTTTTCTAACTTCTCTCCAATTTTTTAGAGCAGTTTTCTCGATCTCATTGTAAAAATTAACAATTCCAATAGGTTTTCTCTAGTCATAAACCAAAAGAACCTGTCAGAATCAAACAAACGAAAAATTAAAATGTAAAAATCAAATTAAAAATAAAAATATTAAAATAAAAATAAAAATGGCTAAATTAATAGAAATTAAGTTTTCCTAATATTTTAGTCTCCGACAACGATGCAATAAACTTGATGCAATCGTAAACCAACTTAAAATCTAACTAAGACAAGTGTACCTATCAATTAATAGTATAGCTACGGTAAGATAAGATATCGTTCCCACGAAAAATAAAAGTACTAGTAATTATTGCCTTTCTATTATTTAACCGATAAATTTGAGTAATCAATTAAAACTAAAATTAAACTAAATTAATTAACTATGAACACGACACAAAACAAAATAGGAAAATAATAGATTAACAAACAAGAAGCAAAACAATGCCCAAGAAAGTATTCACTTGGATTTCATCTGTCATTATCAATCTAAACTACGCAATTTCTTCACTTAGTATCTTGATCTGTAGAAATCCCTAAATTATACTAATATATATTTCGAGAGTAAGAACAACTGGCTGTAGGTTGATTATTTAAAATTTCTTTCTAATTAAAACCCATATTATCGCATTAACTTGATTTATGGATTCCTCTATTCGATTTGACTTTAATTCGATAGATTTATGTCGTTCTATTTCTAGGATTGCATGTAACTCCATTCAGTTATGCAAGATCTACTCTTAAACAGGGTCTTTTCCTCCTTTGTTTTAAGCACATCAATCATGGATCAATAGTCTAGAAATGTTAAACCAAGAATTAAGCACACATAATTGAGAACAACTAAATATTTATTATGTAAAATAGAAATCAAATGAAAAAATTAATCATAGGGTTTATCTCACTAGGTATTTAGAAAATTAGTTCATGCTCGTAAATAAAACATCAAAACACAGTATAACCACAAAAAACAAAGAAACTCATAATAATCTCCAAAGAAATCAAAATGGAATCTTCAATCTTGATGGAAATCTACTTCAAAATCCATTTTAATGGTATTTTTCAAATTATTTTCTTGAGTATTCTAGGACGGCTCATTCCTATCTTCATATTTTTGTCATATGTAGGTCTTAGAATGGCCGAAAAATCGTAAAAATTGTATTTTTTCATTGTTCAGAGTGCAATTCGTGAAATCAACACAATCTGTCACATGGCTATATGGCAGCCCCTGTGGCATATACGGCCGCGTGTAATGGTATAGCTCGTGTGGCCCTTGTACGTTGCTCTAATTTTCTAGTTTTCGCTCCTTTCGCTCTCTAATGCTCTCCTAAGTACAAGAACATGAATTTAACGGATTAGGAGCATAAAATTCACCATTAACATCTAATAATCACCCAAAAATGCATTAAGAATGAGACTAAAATTTTTTACTTTTAGCACCTACCAATCGTCCAACCAACACACCAAACTAGCACCGAAGTAGGGTAATTGGCATGTAAGGTGCATACTAGACCACAAAGCACATACTGGCACACAAAAGGCATCCTGGTGCGTAAGCGCATAACCTGTACATAAACCGATCCTATGACATGCCAATTATATCTGACATAGCCCGAACAACTAATAGGATTGTTAAAAGCCTTATTTGATAATATGTTTTGATATAACAAATTAAAGTGTTTTTGAATAGAAGTTAAGTTGAACAATTTGATAAAATCAAGTTGAAATGGTTTTAATTAAATCAAACATTTTGAATTATGTTTTAACTATTTTCAAACAAGTTAGTTTTCAAAAAAGTATCGATACTTTTTGTCCAAGTGTCGATAGTTTTGAAAATATCGATACCCATTCTAAAATTGATACCAAATTGACATTATGTTTTCAAATTACAGAAAAAACATCGATACCTTTTCAAAATGTATCGATATCTTTTACCAAGTATCGATATCTCTACTCCAACAGTCATTGAAATCTGCATTAATTACAAAAAATATCGATACCTTTTTAGTAGGTATTCGATACTCAATGTTGCAGGTGCATTAAATGAACTGGTATTTTCATCCCAACGACTATATTCATTTTCCCAACATCCACAATGGTTGGAAATCAATTAGAGGGTATAAATACCATCTTCCAAAGGTCCTACAACAACAAGAGACATGTGCAAAGCTTAAAGATCAATAAAAACAACACAAGAGCTTAATTCTTTCATACCTTTTCTTGTAAAAACTTGTGAGCTTTCATTGTATTCATTTAGCTCAAGTGGTCTTCTTTGTATTTGAGCTTAATTGGCAAACATTCTTGTTAGCTCAAGTTACATTCTTGTTCAATTAAGCTAAGGTCTTCTTTGTAAAAAATGACCATTTTTTTATACTTTAACTTTTTATTATTATTATTTTAACCTTAACTTAATAAATATTTATCTAAAATATAACCTTAACTTAATAATTAAATATTTTAGATATAAATATTTATTAAGTTAAGGTTAAAATAATAATAATAAAAAGTTAAAGTATAAAAAAAATGGTCATTTTCAACCTATTCTTTCTTATCATTCGAAAGTAAGAAAAGGGAGAGGAAGCCATTGTTGAACATTTCCAACCATTTGTCTCTTGCATGTGACTACATTTAAGATCTGAATTTGAATCAATCAGTAGATAATCAAGAAAAAAGATAAATTACGGATTAGTCCTTGACACTTTGTTACTATTTTTTTCCAAGTAAGTTCATATGGAGCTTACTGTATTCTATTATTATGTTTAAATTGTGTGCTTATACCTATTAATTATATATATACAAGTGTACATTTGATTAATACGACATCTATCAGACTAAATTGTAAAAGAAGAAATTTAAATGATAATAGTGAATAGATGAGTAATATTGACTAATCAAAGTTTTGATATGATTGAATGATGTGTATATGATGATAACTCATTGTAAATGTATGTGAATTGTTATCGAAAATATGAAAAATGAGTATACGACTACAAAAATTAAAAATGGATTGAATACGAGGAATAATGCTCGTGTGAACTTAGTGAATAAATGGGATACAAATGACATGTCATTAGGATTTATACAGTTTCGGATGTTGGTCTTGGTTGTTTTACTGATTGCTAAGGTCCTTCATTTTTTGTGGATTCTTCACAGCTCGTGTGAGCAACATCATGTAAAGTTACCATCCTGACCCACAACTCGTGTGAG
Organism: Gossypium turneri; assembly: GCA_008044935.1. Taxonomy (NCBI): domain Eukaryota; kingdom Viridiplantae; phylum Streptophyta; class Magnoliopsida; order Malvales; family Malvaceae; genus Gossypium; species Gossypium turneri. Next base: position 19,151,412 of record CP032583.1, read on the forward strand.
CAACCTTATCCCATGTGTCCAAAGTATATTTACTATAGTTATCCTGGCAGTAAACATGTTGTGTAAGTGAATTGGTATAAAGGTTCAAAGATGTATTAAATGTTATACGTGAGTTGAGTATTGTATTTGTGTTTCAATTCTTGAGTATATAAATTGTTGGGTAAGTTTCTGTGATATTTATTTGGATTAGTATTTGTTTATGCTATGTTGTATGTTTATAACTTGTAATTATCATTACAAAATAATGAATTGGTCGTGAAGGACTAATTTGTGAAATGTTACAAGATTGTTGAAAATGATGGATCATGAGAATGTATATGGATATGTTACATGATTATGAGAATGTCAAGGGATTGCAATGGACTAAATTGTTATGTTGCCAAACGAGCATGGATTGAATGTGATATAAATAAGAAATCAAGTATATAAGTATATAAATTGAGTACGAAGTGGATATCATATGTTATGCTATATTGAAAGGTTATACACATATATGTGAATTGCTTTATAAAATCTTGATGTATGAGCAAACTAACAATTTCATTATTTCATGGAAAGGTATGTGAAAGTAAAAGGATGCCAAAAGATTTCCATACTTAGCTACATTATGTTTCCATTACTTAATTGTTGATTTATTAGGGTAAGTTAAATGAATTTTATATGAACTTATTAAGTATTCGTAATACTTATCTTATTTACAGCTTTTTTACCCAAATAATATAAAATAATTAATTATGAAAAATGTACGAAAAACAGATGAATTACGAAAATAGACATTTGCTACAGTGTTTAACAGTACTGCTTGACATATTGGCGGGACTAGACTGAAATGTGATGACCTAAAATATTTAGGGACCTGATACGTAAATTTCATATTTTGGTTAGCAGCTGAAAAAAGGCTTTAAGGGTGTCACCTGACAGTGTGGCAGCACCAAACTTAAATGGGTAAATTGCTTTATAAACCCCATTGTTTATTATTTTCTTTTATTCTCCTTTAACACAAAAAATAGAGAGGCTTCTTTCCAATTAGTCCAAAAAGTTTTTTCTACCAAAAAGTATTTTTATAAAAAAGCCGATTCTAATTGGAAATGAATTTTATTTATCTTTTGAAAAATAATTATAATTTTATTATCAATTTGATTTACGAACACGATATAAAACTATAATTATAAAAGCTTTAGAAAAATCTTATTATGTATAAATTGTAATTATTAGTTAAATTTATAGTTTTCTAATATAATGTGAGCGAAAGAAAACTACTATGAATACCAATAACAGCTATTTCAAACATAATTTGAACAAAAAAAATACTTTTCGAAAAAGAAATAAAATTTATTTCCAATTGGAATTGATTTTTTTTAAAAATGATTTTTGGTAGAAAATTTTTTTTGGACTAATTAGTAAGAGGCATTTCTATTTTTGATGTTAAAGGGGAATAAAAGAAAATAATAAACAAGGGGGTTTATGAAGCAATTTACCATTTAAAGTTTGGTGTTGCCACATTGTCAGGCAACACCCTTAAAGCCTTTTTTTCAGCTATCAACTAAAATGAGAAATTTACATATCAAGTCCCTGAATATTTTAGATCATCACATTTCAGTCTAGTGCTGCCAATTTGTCAGACGTCACTGTCAGAACATTGTAGCAAATGCCTATTTTCGTAATTAATTTGTTTTCCATGCCTTTTTCGTAATGAATTATTATTATTTATATTATTTGGGTAAAAAAGCCCTTATTTGCTTTTTCGTCTCTATATAGGTCATTTTGCAAAACGCGTTGGTCAAATCAGTCCATATTGACAAAGTGAGATACCTCGTCACTAATTATAGCCCTCAAAGTCCCAAATCTAGTGAAAACATGCTTTTGTAGGAAACACGTGACTATCTTGACATTGTTTGCTAGATATGATTTAGCCTCTACCCACTTGGACATATAATCAACAATCACCAACATGTACTTGTTACCCTACAAAGGAGGAAATGGACCCAAAAAGTCAATGCCCCATACATCAAATAATTCTACTTCAAGGATATTATTCAAAGTCTTCTCGTTCCTTCTTAAATAAAGTCGGCCAATGGCTTGCAACACCTTCGCTGCAATGCGTGAACCCCCAACATGTCCCCAACTTTGGGACGAATGAAAGTGATAAAGGATATCAGCTACCTCACTCTCGGCTACACACCTTCTGATCATTTGATTTGCACACTGTTTAAACAAAAAGGACTCTTTCCATAAATAATAACTTGTATCATGAATGAATTTCTTCCTTTGTTGGTATGACATTTAGGCCGACATTATTCCACTGGCCAAAAAGTTAGCAAAATCAACAAACCAAGGAATTTCATGAATTTTACTTACCTTCAAGATATGCTTATCTGGAAAGTATTCATTAATAGGAATAAAGGAGTAAGTTTCCTCTTGTTGTTCCAATCTTGACAGATGGTCTGCCACTTGATTCTCAACCCTCTTTCCTATCCTAGATCTCAAGATTAATTTTTGGAGTAAAAGTACCCATTGAATCAATCTTGGCTTAGCATCTTTCTTCGCCAACAAATATTTAATTGTCAAATGATCCCCATAGACTGTCACTCTAGCACCTACAAAATAAGAATGAAATTTATCAAAAGCAAAAACAATAGCAAATAGTTCTTTTCTAGTTATCTTATAGTTTAACTGGGCCCTTATCAAAGTTCAACTCGCATAATAACTCAGATGGAAGACTTTATTTCTTCACTGACCAATTACAACTCCAAATGTGAAGTCACTAGCGTCACACATCAGCTCGAAAGGAGAATTCCAATCTGGTGTAATAATAATGGGTGCCAAAATTAAACGTCATTTCAACTCATCAAATGTATCCAAGCACACCTTATCAAAATTGAATGTTATATCTTTTTCTAACAAAGTACACAGTGGCTTGGAAATCTTTGATGAATCTTTGATAAACACCGGTATGCCCTAAAAAACTTCTAACACCTTTTACAGACACATGAGGTGGCACCTTCTCTATTACATCGAATTTTACTTTATCAACTTCAATTCCTTGTCTTGATGTTCTATGCCTCAAAGCAATACCCTCCTTAACCATAAAATGGCATTTCTCCCAGTTAAAGACAAGGTTCATCTCTTTATACCGTTTTAGTACCTTAGCTAAATTATTTAAACCGTCTTCATATGAATCTCCGAACACTGAAAAGTCATCCATGAATACTTCTAAAAATTTCTCAACTATGCCAGTAAATGTTGCCATCATGCACTTTTGAAAATTTGTAGGTGCATTACATAAAAAAAGGCATTCGACAAAAAGCAAACGTACCGTACAAGCAAGTGAAAGTAATTTTGTGCTAATCTTTTGGGGCTACAACTATCTGATTGTACCCCAAATAACAATCGAAGAAATAATAATAGTCACGACCCATAAGTCTATCCAACATCTGGTTCATGAACGGTAGTGGGAAATGGTCCTTTCAAGTTACTTTGTTCAATTTCCTATAATCTAGAGAAATTCGCCAACCTGAAACTATCATTGTTGGAATAAGCTCATTATTTTAATTCTCCAAAATTGTGATTCCTCCTTTCTTTGGTACGTATTGAACTAGACTCACCCGCGAGATAGGGTAAATAATTCTCGCATCTAACCATTTGATGATTTCCTTCCTGATTACATCCTTCATGATCGGATTTAGTATTTTTGTTCATCAATCGATGCTTTCTCACCATCTTCTAGTAAAATTTTATGCATAAACAGAGACGGGTTAATTCCTCAAACATCAACTATAGTCCACCCAATTGCCTTTTAAAACTTTTCAGAACATCAATAAACTTTTCCTCTTAACTCTCGGTTAACTCAACTGAAATTATGACAGGAAAAGTTGAAAAGTTACCCAAATAAACATATTTCAAATGGGATGGAAGTACCTTTAACTCCAATTTGGATGGCTCTTTAATTGATGCCATTAATTGCATATGCTCACGGGATGCCAATTCCAATTATTCAAATTGGGATTCCAAAATGACTCCCTTCAAATTAGCTTCCAGCAAAGCCACATATTCATTATCTTCATTGTCACTTGGTGGATTGGACACTAAGGTGCACTCCAATAGGTCATCTACAGAAATAAGTTCCCATTCTATAGAGACTAATGGTTCTATCCCAGACATCACAAAATGTTCTTCAATTGCATCAGGGAATCTTATGGCTTTAAATACACTAAAGGTTACCTGATCCTATTGAACTCACATGGTAAGTTCGCCTTTCTGCACATCAATCAATGTCCAACTAGTTGCCAAGAAAGGCCTCCCCAGGATGATTTGAACTTCATTATCTACTTCAAGATCCAAAATAATAAAGTCATCTGGAAATATAAATTTATCAACACGTACCAATAGATCTTCGATCTTTCCTTTAGGATGTGCTAATGATCTATTTGTCAGCTGAAGTGTAACCGTTGTTGGTTTGACTTCACCAATACACAATCTCCTAAACACAAACATAAGTATCATATTTATACTTGCTCCCAAATCATATAGAGCCATTTCGTAGTAGAAATATCCAATGTTGCAAGGTATAGTAAAGCTCTTTGGATATTTCATTTTGAACGGCAACATGTTTTGTAAGAGTGCACTACGCCCTTTTGTTAATGCTATTGTCTCAAATTCTCATAACCTTCTCTTTTTAGAAAGGATGTCCATAAATTTGACATAATTCGGCATTTGCTCCAAAGCTTCCACTGATGGGATATTGATATGAAGTTGTTTAAGTACATCCAAGAACTTCTTGGATTGAACCTCTTGCTTTTTCTATTGGAGTCATTGAGGATAAGAAGGTGATGGGGTTTTAATTCTATCATGTCCGCTTTTTGGGTCTCAGGTGCTGAATTCTTAGTTGCGGGAATAAAATTTTGTACTATGGAAATTCCAACATCCAATTGAATTTCCTCGTTATTCTGAGCATTAGCAGGCCTGCCTTTAGTTTCAAGATTCTTAGCTCTAATGTCTTCCTACTTCTCAAGGTAACGGCTTTGCAATGTTCCTTCCCCAAATTTCTCAGGTTTTCAGTGTTGCTTGGCAAAACACCTTGGGATCAGCTTCTAAGCTCGTTGGCTAGTTGTCTTATTTGATTTTCCAGAATCTTTAATGTTGTTGCTTGGCCTTGAATCAGGCCATCATTCTTCACCATGTATGCCTTCAGAAAATTCTCAAGATTACTTGAAGACTCGATGGCAGAGGTTTTTGAACTTGTTGAGAGTATCCTAGTTGATAATTTGGTCTTGTTGGCATATGAGGGTTACTCAGACTAGCCCCTTGATTGCCCCATGAAAAATTTGGATGATTACACCATGTAGGATTGTAAAAATTCAACTATGGACCACTCTTTTTTTGATTCCCCATATAATAAATTGACTCTAGATTTGATGATCAATTCTGAAAAATATGGCCATCTCCACAATAAACAAAAGAGGTATTTTCAAATTGATTTGGCCGGTGACCTTTCATGTTAGAATTGAAACCATTTACAGTCATATTTTTAAGCATAGAAGATATAAAAGATACCTGCGTTGCCAATGAAGTAACTGCATCAACTTCTTGTACTCCTACCACTCTTCTTCCTGTGGCTGCTCAATTGGTTGGGCACTAATAACTTTTGCTAGAAATCCTTTCAAGAATTTCGTATGCCTCATTGTATGATTTCAAAAGCAGGGCTCCATTAGCTAAAGCATTGAGACCATGAGAAGGACATTTTCATAATATTTCAATGAATCTCTCCCATGCCTCATATAGAGATTTTTCATCAAGTTGCTGGAATGTGGTGATCTCATTCTAAAGTTGGACATTTTAATGAGAGGAAAATATTTCATCAAGAATTGCTCTACCAATTCTTGCCATGTGGTTATGGAGTCAAGTGGTAAGGAATTCAACCATGCTCCTGCTTTATCTCTCAATGAGTATGGAAAAAAATTAATCATAAAGCATATTCAGTCACTTCGGCCAATTTGAAAGTGCCGCTCACCTACATGGATAAATGAAGATGAAAGTGTGGATATTTAGTAGGCATCTCACTAAATTGGCCCATTGTTTGTAACATTTGGAACATTATTAGCTTCAATTTGAATTGTGCTACCTCAATTTTGGGTCTCACAATACCCTAATTAAGTTAATGGAAAAATGACACAACATATTGATGAATGACAAAGCTATTTCAACAACAATGATCAGATTTTAAGCTTTAGTAACTTCATCTCTTTGATCTTGTTGTGTAGGATTCATTTTTACAATTTGTCTTTAAGCAATTTGTTCTCTTCTCTTTTTAGGTAATCCAATTTCAAGATCAACTGGAAGTAAATTAATAATTCATTCTACGTTCATAAACAGTTGGTACCTGAAGATTCACAAAAAACTAAAGTAAGAATAACATAAATTAAAAAAAATTCAAGGTAATTAACTTCACAAACAATGACTAAACAGTCCCCGACAATGGTGCCAAAAACTTGTCACGAGATTATTGAATAATATGCAAGTGTACACAATCATCAATAAGTATTAAAGTAGTGAGTAAAGAGTATCATCTCCACAGGGACTATATGTAAGGCAATAGTTGTGAAATTAACAATTAGCAAGTTGTTGGTGAAGAAAACTAAGAGTGAAAACGAAGCAAATACTAACACAAGTTTTAATCATAATGGCATGAAGGACTAGAATAATTACTTTCCCTTAACTTAGAATTATTAAAAACAATGCCAAAGAATGTTACGGTGATCCCGTGGCAAATTGGTGATTTACTAACCCGAAATCTACAAGCTTTAGGCAGATCGTGAATGTTTAACCTTTTAGTTTCTTTTACGCATGTCTATGTCTGATTAACTCTAAGGTAACATATTCAAACATCATACTTGGAGGTTATGCAAGGTAACAACATTTCTCGATATTATTACTAACCTGAATATTAAGAAATCAAGCGTGCACCATTCAAGTAGTGTGTCCATTAATTATCATCTTTTCAAATCAACAAATTAATTCATAAACTTACCCATGCTATTTGTAACACCCTATACCCAACCCAATCACCAAGTCTGGGTACCAAGAAACGCGAGTCACTTAAAAAAGTTCTACCCGATTACTTATCACCTTGATCTGTATTAGGTGGTACATCCATTACTACCCATTAGCATTTACTTAATTCCAAAGATAACAACAACTTCAAGGTTTAAATCCTAATTATATTTTAAATCCTAATTATATTTTATCTTATACAAGTTTTCAATCCCTATAAACATCCTACTTCATTTAAATAAGAATAATTATTTATAATAACCTAAAACTTAATATTTTATTACAATAAACTCAATTTATGCCCGAGGAATGGCCTCTAAGGACGCCCCTCTATATACATGAAATAGCTACCACAACCGTCACTTGAATCTAGTGGTGTCTGGCTTGATCCCTCCACTCGATCCCCGAGTCTTCAATTACCATGCATACAAGAAGTAAAATTTATAAGTTTGGAAGAAATTACTGAGACCCCCTATACATTGATATTCATAGAAGACTTCTTAAAATATGGGAAAAAGAAATTTTATGTGCAAATGCAAAACTACTTGAATTTCGTAGGAAAATTTGTAAATTTTACTGGTGCAGTCAATGCCTTGTTTTTTCTGAGTTAGTTGTCGGTGGTCATAACCACTAGTCATAATTATGTTCTATCAAACAATACTTTCTTATAGGTTTTGACCATTTTTATCGTTATTTCAGACTTTCCTTATACTCTTCATGATATGTCTTATCACTGATGCCCATATTTGCCAACACAGATTGGTGATATCTATTGGCTTTTAATCGAGACTTTGCCATAACTGTGAATCCCTTCCTTGATCCCTTAATCCACACTAAACTCCATATAGATTTTTCGTACTATTTTGGCTAAAATATGTTTCTCAACCTTGCCTATGCTTGGTTCCTTTCCCGAATAAGGTCCCTTTCTAATATCCTCTTTTGCGGACTTAGATATGATACTTAGTTGACTGAGTCAACACTCCTTTTTCTTGGCTAACTCGTACCCGCAATGTAACCCCAAAATACTCTTCACTTTAGTCTGATGCTTTAAGATTCTCCAATTAATAAATAGTTCCTAGCAGACTATCTCCAATTTAGGTATCCCTCGGTGATCTCCAACTTTGGTAGTTGGCCGCCTATAAATGTGTTACCATTTATAGTATAAATGTCACACCAAAAATATATTAAATTAAATCGGCGATGTCCGCAAGCGTACAAGTCAAATTGTAATATAGTAAATTTTACAATGAAACACTGGTAAATATTTTGAGGATCGTACCCATGGGATTGTAGATTGGAGAAACTATTAATAAATTAATTACAGAAAATAATTACTAATCTAGTCGAGTCACAAATTAGTAGTGTTAATCCAAATTAAACTATTAATTAAACTAATTAAATTATTAAACCTAAACTAACCTAAAGGACTTTCCTATTCCTAGTGTCGACAATGAGAGTCTCTAGCCTCTGATTGATTAAATCCCTAATTATACAATTAAATAATTAATTATCCTAAATTGAGTTATTTATTACCTTTAGCTAAGACTACCCTCCCGATTCATCTTCACTAAGGATTACCTCCTAAGTCACTTTTCCTAGGCATACGGATACCCTTTCGGTCTCACCGTTTGGCACAAGTTATACACAACAAGATACCCTTCTGGTCTCACCTGCCACAATATTCTATCAAGGCGTCACTCCCTAATATACTAAGTATACTTGAATAAACAACCAATTTTGGATAAATAATTACTTAACAAATAAATTAGTTTAGTAATCGGGACATGCAAGATATAAAATAAGCACAAGAAGTTATTCAATTATTCATACAAATGCTAATTGATCAGAAAAACGAAAATATAAATAAAAGAATATGAGATAGGAGAAAGAACATAAACATGAAGTGTAGTGCCTTAGCAAGAAAGAACATAAACATATTGAAGTGTAGTGCCTTAGCAATCTCTGCTCGCAATTGTCTTCACATCGAAGTGGAAAAGTTTTGACTACACGAACATAAAAGAAAATAAAATTGAATAGGAAAATTGTTTGCCTAAAACTACTTCCAGTTCCGGTGACCATAAGGTTGCTTATATAAGCACCGACCTACTTAGTGACTGTCACACCCTAAAATTGTGTCTAGAACTTTCGAGGGTAAATTAGAAATTTTGGCTTGAACTGGGTTTAGAAATTTTGAATTATGGTAACCCGAAATTATTTTCGACTATAGCTTTTTAAAAATCAAATCAATTTTTTAAAATAAGGTAGGAAAGAACTTCAATTTTGAAAAGAGAACTGTTTTGTAAAAGGGGTTAAATTAAGAGTAGTTTCAAAGAAAATAAACCAAGTTTTAAAGTCAAACCATTTCCCCCCTTTTAAACTTACTTTTGACATGAATGAAAAAAAGAAAGACAGAAACCCCTTCATCTTTTATCTTTGTTCTGTCCATTAGAGAAGAAAACCCAAAAATTTTATCCTTCAATTTTTTTTGTGTTTATTACTTTAATCTCTTGTTTTCTATTATCCTTCAAGCGTAAAAACCCCTTTGAATTCAAAGAAAGACACCAAAAACACCATTAAATCCATTGATTTTTCTTCAAGTGAATTTTTTGTATTTTCAATCAAATGCTCGTTTTAGCTCAACCAAAGGTAATGTTTCATTTTCCTACTAGTTTTTAATGATATCTAGCCTTTTAGGTGTGTTTTTTATCAATTGAACCAAAAGTTTTGAATAAATGCCGAAATTTAGGTCATTAATGGTGAAATTCAAGATTTTGTATAAAATCAAAGTTTTTAATGAGTTTTCATGAAAAATGTTTATGTTTTGTCAAAAATTTTGGAACCATGAATCTGTGTAGTTTTGTATAGTTTAAAGGTTGAGAATCAGTCAAAGGTGAACAATTAGATGATTGAAATCAATTATAGGCAATGGGAATGAGTAAAGATTAAGATATTTGAAATTCAAGTGTGCTAAGCTGAAGGTTTTGATTACATGAGAATTTAGCTTAGGCTTGTGTTTTGATTGTTTGAAGTTAGTCTTTGGCTGATTTTTTATTATGTTGTGTGATTTACCTTGTTGAAGCTTCAGAATCATTAGGACCTTCAACGAGTAAAGATAAAGGAAAGGAAAAGCTAATTTAAACTTTCAACAATTAGGCAAAAACGTGAGCAATGAGTATTTGGAATCGTTACTTGTAGACACGATTCATAATGTTAATTGGGAGCTTAGAAATAGCCTAAACCCCTATCCTAAGTTCTAAGTGTAAGCTTTCTATTTCCCTTATTTTATTTTGGCAAATTATGTGATTATGTGAATAATTGTGGTTTGATTATTATGATACGATATTGTGATATGAGACATGTGTGATGACTATTGTGAATTGTGTTGTGTTGTGGGCATGATATGCATGCCAAATGGAAGTGATAATGATATGCTAATAATGCAAATATGTAGCGAAAGCGAGTAGATTTTTGGTAAGTATATATGTGTTGAATTGTGGAATGTGATATTATTATGATAGGTAATATGTGAGAATACTTGTATGTGATATATGATGTACTTATTTTAATATGTGAGAATACTTGTATGTGATATATGTGGTTGGATATGTTATGGCTCAATAAGCATTATTGTGGCACTTAAAGTGCAATTAAATGTGAATCTGATAAGCATGCATTGTATACAATTTTGTAATGTAAATTGATGAATATAAAAAGAGATGATGTGCATTAAATTAGTAATTAAAAATGTGTAATTGTGGATATTTCGACCTTGTGATCTCTTGAAACCGTTAGATATAGTTGGCATGCCATAGGATTGTGAGTGCTCACCCTTATGTTTTGTTATTTGGGCATTAAGGCCCAGGACAACTTAGAGAGATAAGGGAATATGAGCTAAGCTCCATTCACCAGGATATTTTGGTGTGTTGGACAGTGTTAGTTATGTGCTACACTTTTGGGATATGTTCGACTCAAAGAGTCATTTGGTGTGTTGGAGATTCGTGTATCTAATGTATGGTGGTAGAGTCCACTTTTATGTTTCATAGCCTCTAATGCCAAATTATCATTTAAATGTGATCTTATTTATTGTGATAATACGATGTGAGATGGATGCATAAACATGTAAATAATATGCTAAATGAGTTTATTTAAGTTTCATGAAAATGTTAGTATATTCTTATGGTAAATTACGTACGTAATTGTGGTTTGGTTCGTTTTCATTTAACTTGTGAATGCATGTGAATATATAAGCTCGACTTGTGAGTTATTAAAGCATGTATACGATGTTTAGTTTTGATGAATTATTGTAAAATGAACTATTTCTGTACAAGTTGAGTGTAGTTTTACATGAGAGTATATACTAGTTTTATGATTTAATGAAGCGTGAATATGTTATCGTGACTTGGTTAGAATATGGTTGTGAACATGTTGTAGTATGCTCTTGTTTAACCTTTGATATTGTGTATACTTTGTGGTTATTTCAACATTCACTAAGCTTGTTTAAGTTCACCCACTCTTTTTTAAACCTTTACAGATAGTTAGCGTTGTCATGTGAGTAGTGCGAAAATTTCAAAGGGAGTGATCCAAGTAGATTTAACATTTGAGTAGGTAATTTATAACTACTGTTTAAAATGTGGGAATAAGGCAATGTGGTAGATTCGTTGCATGAATATTGCCTTGATGTTTTGGATTATTACTTGGATTTGTTACTCATAGAATTTGTAGATGTTTGACATTGTTTTATTGGTATTGCTTAGCTTAAGATATTGATGATGTTTTGAGTTGTAATTTCGGATAATTTTGATGTTGAACTTTGAAGTTATGATGCATGTTGAATGGGTATAAGTGTGGTTGTGTCAAATGCCTTGTTTTAGTGTTATTTTTTTGGTTTGTGCGGAGGTATCGATATTCGGGTACTAGTATCGATACCATATCTCGAGTATCGATACTCGAGGTAATAATACTGATACTTTTTTATTTGTATCGACAGTTTGCTGGTTTTAAATTTTGCAAGAAAATAAAATACTAATTTAGTATCGATATTCTGAGTGGTAGCGATACCATCTATGAAAAATATTGATACCATTGATTGAGTATTGATACCTATGTGATCTTTTAGACATTTATGTTAAATGGGATTTAAGCATGCATTTAAGTTGTGTTAAGGTCGATTATTATATGTTTAAGCGAATTCTAACTTCGTCTAGGGGAGATTAGACTTAAACTTCATATAGTTATTCGATTATGATGTTAATCACATGTCAATGAGATGTTTTATGCTTTGTTGATGATGAGACGGTGGTGTGCGTCTTATTACTTAGGCTCGACAACTGGGCTAGGTATAGGGTGTTATAGTGACTACTCAATCCAAGATACACTTAGATATCAATGAATAAGATATTCTACTAAAAGTTAAGGTCCAAATAAGGAAATTTCCCAAGTCGTCCAAGGAATCAACCATATTTTGGCCTACCATCATTATGTCGTCATGACATGGGAATGTTCCTCGTCACGATGTCACCACCATGCCATTCTTCCCATTTCTTCATCGTATAAGCTCCTTGTCATGACATCAAGTGCGTTCCTAGCCTTTGACAGCTTTGTTGGCTTATTGAGCTTTCTTATCTCGCGGCCTGATCATCCTTCCTTGTACTCTTAGAGCTACATTGGTATCCTACACACTTAATTAGCTCATTCATCACTTGTGAGGCCCGACTCGACTTTACAGGTCATCAAAATAGCATAAAATGCATAAAAACACTTATTTATTATCTTTTAGTTCCTACCCTACTAATGCTGAATATGCAATACTTAATTATAAAATGCCAAGAAAACAAGCTCATTAAGTGCAAAAATGCCTAAAATAACTACTACATTTAATGTCAGGTCAATAGTCCTACATTGTCTTCCCCGTGCTATATAGCCCTGATGGACTTCCTATTCTTCTATTAGTTTTCGGCGGACTTTCCACCCAAGGTACTCCTCAATGGGCTCCCTCATATGATAGATCCTATGGACTGTCCCGCTCTATATAGTCCTATCTGGACATCTTTTTTCTCTATGGCTCTCTGGCAGACGTTGCAAATCGGACCATTTGGGCAAAGTCTCGCCTTGAAGTGATCCTTGGCAAACTTATCCGTTTCTAACTGTTTCTTTACCCGCAAACCCTTAGGATTAGATTCTATTTGATCGTCTCACTATCATACCTAATATTGGTTTTCTCGCCACACAATAGCAAACACATACTAGCTGATACTTAAATACCTTGGAGAAAAGTATCCCTTCCATTACATCTTCCACGTTAAAACTGATTATTCTAATTCCTCTTACTGTTTTAATTTGGCGGATTCTCTTCTTATCCCATTTCCTCACATCCTCATATGCGCCACGATCATTCTATCATACTACATGCCGTTCAATTCATTTAGTGAATTTTCGTTCAATGTTCTAAAAACATTCCTAGTTTAATGTCTTGGAAGACATTTATCTATTGTCATAGTTGAGCTATGGTCTTACACCTTGTAACCCCATGTTTAATGTCCTGGCGGACTCTATTGGTTACCATAGTTGAGCTATGGTCTTACACTTTGTAACCCTGTGTTTAATGTCCTGGTAGACTCTATTGGTTGCCATAACCGAGCTATGGTCTTACATGTTGTACCTCATTTGAGATGTCACCCTAAAAGACCTTACCATCGTCACAGTGTCACTACATAGAGTCAATAGACCGTCGTCACAGTGTCGCTCTAGTGAGCTAGTAAATACCATCTCATGATGCCTCTCAAACTCCCTTGGATCCCCATCAGTCCGCCGAGTCCTCTATTACACCAATTTTTCCTATCTTCAACTAAGCCATCATAGTAACTCCCTCCTTATTCCGCATAAAATAAACATGCATATCACTTAAGTTCTTACACTTCTTTCTATGTCATACAGTACGCCATTGATAACTTAGTCAAATCATATTCGTATGATAATCAACATAAATACTTAGTGCCATGATTCATACTCAGTATGTTCATTTTCCATGTCCATACACAACAATAGATTTAGATAGACTCAAAACAACTCAAACACAGACCATTCAAATAGTGAAATATCAACAAACACTCAGGGCTAAGCATAAAAACTCACATGAACTTCTTCATCCTTTTCAACTTAGCCTTTCCAAGTGCCAGAGCTTCCATCGTACTAGAAACTAAGCATGACAACCATATATCAGCTAAACCAAAGGCACTTTAACCTTAAAACCTGAAACCCTTTTATATTGAAACTTGTTAAGAAATCCTTATTCTAATTCATCCTTTAATTCCACGAGTATAGAAGGATAGAAAAGCTTATCAGTTCCTTAAATTCTCTACTTCCAAACTTCATATCTCATGAATACTGCTCCATGATGTGCTCTCCCAAATTTTCCTCTTCTTCGGAACAATCGAAGAAGACAAGTTAGAGGAGAAGAAATTTGCAAATAGAATTGAGAAGAATTCCTTTTTGTAGGAATATCCCTTCTCACCCAAATTTATAACTCCTCTAACACGGTCTTCATGGCTCAAATAGCCATCCATCGACAATCATTTTGCCTCCTACTATGGAACTAGCTAGTTCCATCTTAACCAAATCACGAATTGCCCAATAGTCAGAAATTCTCCCAATTTTCCCAATAGAGCTCGCCAACTTCTGCTTTTATTTATTTTTCCCCGTCTCTTCTTTAAATTGAAGCCCTTAATGAGAACCGGGTGTGACATTATTGATGCATTAGAAAGTGTGATCATGATAATACTTGAATGAGTAAACAACCAAATACACAAAACATATTCAGCAAAGCATTAATATCTAAAACTTAAGGAATCAGATTATTCTAGCATCAACAAAATTAAGTCATAATAATTAAACTGAAAGCAAAGAAATAAGTTGCAATCATGTTATCAACACATAACAAAGTAATAGACAAAAGTAAGGAAAACTGTAAAGTTGCTCCCAAGGTGCTTCACCGTGGCACTAATCTCGTTTTGCCTTCTCTCTTCTCCTTTGCGTCACTTTAAACACTAATGCTCTCATTTTTTTCTAATTTTCTACTCTTAACTCTGAGTATTGCTCTCTAACTTTTTGTGTTGTGTGGTGATACGTTTTCCCTCAAGCATATGACCCATATTATTACTAGTTTGAGCCCCTTTGAATCTTTTTATTTTTTGCGTCACCCCATTGATTTTCTCTCATGTAGGTGGACAGTTTCCTTGATCTAAAGGAAAGTTTACTTGATTTTCTTCATGGTTTTCACACCTGGTTTTTACAAGAAGTCTTAAATTTAAATGACAGTTGGGAGTTAATTGAACAAAATGGTAAGATGGCAAGCTCTACTAGAAAATTTGGGAAATTTTTGTGACTGATTAGTGAATGGTTGAGTTCCAATCTTGGTTTGGTTAAGTTGGAACCGAATGGTTCCTTAGTGGGAGACAGAATGATTAGTGACAGATGGTTATTTTGGACCATGGAGACAATGCAAATGGGAATATTTTTATGTAGGAAGGGATATTCCTGCGAAGGAATTCTTTTCAATTCTATTTACAATTTTCATCTCATTTGCATCATCTTCTTCAGTTGCTCGGAAGAATAGGAAGTTAAGAAGAGCAATGCATGGAGCTGTGATCATGAGATTTGAAGTCTAGAAGTAGAGAATTTTAAGAATTAGTAAGCCTTCCTATCTTTTTATATTAATGGTTTGAGAAAAGGGAGTAAGGATTTCTGAAACTGTCAAAAAAATTTATAAGATAATGGAATTTTGGGTTTTAAAGTTAAACACTTTGGTTTGGCTAGAATATGGGTTGTTGTGCTTAGCTGTTGCCAGGACAAATGAGGCACTGGCATTTGGGCAAGCTAAGTTAACGAGGATGAATGATTTAAGGTGAGTTTCTATACTCTACCTTTGGGTGATTGTTGAGGTTGTACTACTTGTATAATCTGCATCTGTGGTTGTGCTATGTTTGTTTTAAATTCATGGTTGTGTATGAATTTAATGAATAAGTATGTTGTGAATGCATAACCCTGTGTAAGTATGTGTACACTTGTAAGTATGATTACTAGATGTCAAATGGTTATCAATTGATGTATTGATAATTAGTGTATTGTATGTTACAGTATTAAGTACCTGGATTTGCATGAAATTCATGTTTATATTAAATGTGAAGTACGGAGGGAGTTACTTTGACGGGAGAGTGAATATAGGAAATTGGTGTAATGGAGGAATGGGTGGATTAAAAAGGGAATGCAAGGGATTTTGGCGGCATTGTGGAATTGAATATCTACTGGTCCTCCAGGGTGACACCGTGACGACTGTTATCTAATGGTCCTTTGGGGTGACACCGTGACGACGGTTATCTATTGGTCCTTTGGGGTGATACTGTGACAACAGTTATCTACTGGTCTTATAGGGCGACACCGTGTAAACAATATATAGGTCCTTCGAGGCAACACCTCGAAAGAGGTTTAATGATTCTTGGAATCAAAAGTTCATAGTTAGTAATGGCATGATCCAATGGCGAATAGATACACCTTATGGTGAAATGGAGTCCACTAGAATCGTAAACGAGGGAGCTTGCCAAGGCATGTAAAGGGAAATCATTGCACAATGCGCACGGTGAGAAGTCTAACAGAAGATAATCGTAGCGCGTTTGGGAACGTGGGCAAGCGTGATATTAAGAGGATCTGCCAAAATGAGAAGGTAAGAAGAACATGCATAAGCGAATTAAACCCAGCATATGTGAAAGGAAGGGGTATTTTTCTTCCAAGCATTTAAGTATTCGCTATTATGAGTTCGCCAGTATTTGGCAAGTAAATCAACATTTGGGTGTGATAAAGCGAGACAATTAGGCATATTTTAATCTTATGAATCAATGAGTACAGAGGCTACCTAAAACAAAGAAGTTTTGGCAAGGACCCTCTTATGGGGGGAGTTCGCAAGGATTATCTATTAGAAAAACTGGTTTGGAAAATGCAGTGGAAAATAAGTTTAAGGAAAAACAAAGTTTTAAATTTTTTTTTCCAAAACTAGAACTTGGTTGTGACTTCTAAAGTAATAAGCACTTAATCAAAATTGTACCAGCTCGATTCGTCTAGGATGAACGCTTCAAACGAGTAATCTTCTATGTTATCCTCAAGCTCACATTTGTCGAGTGTGAGCTCGCTTCGAATCAAAAAATTTTCCACAAAATTACCAATGAGGTAATTTTGCAATTTTTTTAAACTTTTGGGCCAAGTTGTAAATAAGAAAAATATTTCTAGAAATTTTCTAAAATAATTTCTTTAGAGAATTTTCTCTCTACAACTTTCTCTTAAATTCAAAACTGTAAAATAATGACCCATGACTCTCTTTACGTAGGGAGAGTTTAGAAAGTTCAACTGTGATTAAACTTAATCAATTTAATATTAAATTCATATAATACTTATCAAGATAAATATTAGATTAAATTTAATATTAAATATATTAAATTAAGACAATATGTATCTAGAAGATAAATATTAAATTTAATATTATATTAAGATAATCAATTTAATATTAAATTAATAAAATACTATTAAGATAAGTATTAAATTTAATTTAATATTAAACCTATTAAACTAATATTATTTTTGGAATAGTTAATCTGAAATCAAATTATCCGGTAAAATCCTAGTAAAAGTGTGATTCCTCCTCCACTAATGAATCGTTTAAGGACCACCGTCGACCACTAGAATGCTACCATCGCCGCCAGTAGAAATGCTGTGTCTGGTGGTGCCATCATAGGTGCAACACCCTCACGACACCCCGAGCCAGTTCAGCTGTTGCCGATTCAATTCCAGCCAATGATGATTTAACCGGTTGAGTCTACCCATCGGTTGGACCATCAGCCTAATTTAACATACCAAGCCAAATTCGACCAGTTTTTGGGTCTCGATCTCAGTTTTGGGTTCTCCAGGCCAATTTTCGATCTCAGATCCAATTTTCAAGTTCAATTACCCATTGGGCCTATTTTCAAGTTTAATTTTCACTTCGAATATCGATTCAATTAAATTATTTCCAAAGTCGTAGAATTTTCTTTTGATTCAAATGCAGTCCGATTGAGCTTTTGTTGAGCTAACAGAGGGACCAATCAGACATATACAATTAGGCTTGAGTAATTGCAATTATGTCCAAAAGCATCGTCCCGATAATTCGAAATTTACTTAATTATGGAGTCAATCCACAAGAAGTACCATGATTGAAAACTCATTATTGTATACTCTTTACGAAAGCAATTCATCCAACTGTTTGGTCCAATGACCTCGTCATATGTGTGTTACCCTCATATGATACCCTTGATATCTTTGAGTTAAATCTGTTCACTCAATACAATCCTATTTTATCTCATTGTCATTATTGTGTCTTCTTAATGATTAATATGATCACTATCAACAAATGACTGTAATAAATTGCTTGTTTGAGAACAAGTAACCTGTGGTGACATTCTATATTTATTAATCCACACAATGTCCATGAGAGGGTATCGTTAAATATTTAATAGACCTATGAATTCCATTGTTTATAGTAAATTCATGTCATACACATGTCATGTACCCAACATACCAGTTATGGTCTCAATCATCTTTAGAGCATAAGCCTCCACTTATATCAAATCACATGAATTACATACGCATGGTTAATGGATAACTCAAGACTTAGGTAAATCACACCATAAACATTACAAGTGAATTAATTCACAAGCGGATTTGGAATTAATTCATCTTGGGTCCTATCCAATATATCATTTTTCCAATGAATACATCTATGTCTCTACCTATGGAGTCAACTGCTATGTTAGCCAAGACTAGTCATCTCCTCAATTGAAATTGTAGGCAACATAATAATCCTTCTATGTATTTGAATCAGATGCTCAATTTGATTCTTTTACGGGATTACGAACTCGCTTAGATTATCTACTAAAGTAAGTTATCTTTCTTGCAATGTAAACGTTATTACAATGCCACTTATCATCAATTTGAACTTAGACAATACATGAGCTAATATTTTCTTGTCACAGTTTCGCTATGTATGCAAAACATGAAAGACAGAATGTAACACCCTATACCGGCCCGGTCGCCGAGTTCGAGTAACAGGACGCTACATCACCGTCTCATCATTAACACAGCATAAAACATCTCATGGACATGCAATTAACATCATTATTGAATAACTATATAAGTTTTAAGTCTAATCTCCCCTAGCTGAAGTTAGAATTCGCTGAAGTTAGAATTCGCTTAAACATACAATATTCAACCTTAACACAAGTTAAAAACATGCTCAAAATCCATTTAACATAAATTTCTAAAAGATCACATAGGTATCGATACTCATTCAATGATATCGATGTTTCTCATAGATGGTATCGATACCATTTAGAAAATCAGTACCATTTTAGCATTTTGTTTTCCTGCAAAAATTAAAACCAACAAACTATTGATACCAATCAAAAAGTATCAGTATTATTACCCTAAGTATCGATACTCGAGAAATGGTATCGATACCAAAATGAGCTATTGACTTCCTTCACATTCGAAATATCATAGAGGTATCAATATTAAATACTCGATTATCGACACCTCTACACAAAACAACAAAAATATCACAAAAATAGATCATTTAACACAACCATACATATACCAACTCATCATGCATTTAAAACTCAAATTTTAGCATAAAAAATAACTGGAACTACAGCTCAAGCATCATCAATAGTTTAAGCTAGGCAATACCAATAACTAGTGACAGTTATACCCTTATCAATGATTCCTAGTGGTATACCTAATTCACAGATCAGTTCACTCAAAATGTACGAGTGTGTAGAACCAGAGTCTGTAACACCCCTTACCCGAGACCGTTATCGGAATCGAGCACGAAGTGTTACCTAACTTAACTTACTAATTCAGAGCATAAAAATTTGCTTTTAAAATTAATTCGCTCACGTTCAATCAATATATCCCTAAAAAGGATCCTCGAGACCCTAAAACATGCAATGAAAACGGTTTAGATCCAAACCGGGAACATCAAAAATTTTCCAAATACTTAAACAAATTAAAATAATTTATTTCACTGTTCACAATAAAATAGTCCAACTGCGCAACAGTCACTAAATTAATTATAACTCAAGTTATGAAACTCAAAATTTAAATCTGTAAATTTTCTCTAAAACTAGACTCACATAAATTCTTACCATAAAATTTCATAATTTTTTTTCTAGCCAATTAATACAGTTCATTCATTAAAGTTTCCCCTGTTTCACTGATCAATAGCTCTGACCTCTCTTCACTAAAAATTAATTATCTCTTTGTACAGAATTCAAATGATGTTCCTGTTTGTTTCTATTGAAAATATACTCATTGAGAAATTTAAACATGTAAATTACAAACCATAATTATTGTTTTATAATTTTTAGTAATTTTCCAAATTCAGAACAGGGGACTTCAGAAACCATTCTGACCATGTCACACTAAAATTCAAATATCTCATAATATAAAATTCCTTTGCCTGCACTGTTTCTTTCATATGAAATTAGACTCAATAATATTTAATTATATATCATATTCACTCTCTAATTCCATTTCTACTAATTTTGGTGATTTTTCAAAATCACGTCATTGCCATTGTAAATTTTTACTCTTTTATTATTTCTTTGTATTAACTATCATTTAGGCATACATAACATCAAACATACTCCTAATTAGCCATTTCAATAGCTAATTGTTATCAAATATGTTCATGTCATTCTTTAGCCATAACATAATGACATACACACAAAATGACTAAGTCCCTATACATGCCATAACTTAAAATGTTTGTCAATGAAAATACCCAATTGGTAACTTGATAGTTGATAGTGTGAAGCGATCTCCCATGACCTCCAGCCCGAGCTTGTTTCATAAGACTCTGGAACAAAGGAAAGGAAATAGGTAAGCTTATAAAGCTTAGTAAGTTCATATGTAAAATAACAATCATTAGTAATGAATTTAGATTATTACGAAGCTTTCATGATTTGCATAAATAATGATTTGCATAAATAACGCTAAGTTCATACTTTCCCATCTTACTCATCGGTAACCTTACCAAAAGCTCAGAATAAAAAAAATAAAGCACCTTACTTAATAGCTTGCTTACGTACCTGAAACATCTCATTTAACACATTAATACTCTTTCATAATATAGGCATATTGCAAATCATGTCACAAAGCGTCATAAGTATAACTGAAAACTTATCACTACTTAATACTTGAATATACTCATTAAAATACTTTTAATATCATCAACTTTTAACCTCAATATTATTAAGCCTTATGTACATAACTGTACTCTTTCCTCATGATCTTATCTTATCATCTCTCTGAATTATTCTTTGGATTACTCAAGTACCTTTCCTTTTGGAACTTACCATTGTCATGTCTTGACATGGTCTTACGTGGTATCCTTGCCTTATGAACTCACCAATGCCATGCCTTGGAATGGTTTTACATGGGATGTTTCCTGTACTGCCAATGGCATATCCTAGATATGGTCTTACATTGGAGTTCTCATATCAATGCCCATGCCATGTCCCAGACATGGTCTTACAGGGGACCTCTCATCTCGTTGCCAACGCCATGTCCCAGACATGGTCTTACATAGGACCTCTCATCTCAGTGCCAACGCCATGTCCCAGACATGGTCTTACATGGGACCTCTCATCTTAGTGCCAACACCATGTCCTAGACATGGTCTTACATGGGACCTCTAATCTCAGTGCCAACACCATGTCCCAGACATGGTCTTACATGGGACCTCTTATCTCGTGTTGACATGGATCAACCATGGTACTTTTCCGTCAATTCTTTCTTAATTGCCATGTTATAAACATGGACTTTTTCGTCAATTCTTCCTTAATTTCCATGTTATAAACATGGACCTTGAGATATCAATGCCTTGACAAATCATAGCTGAAACATACTTGCTCAAATTCTCAAGGTCAGTCACATAACTCAATAATAATAATAGCAATAATTGCATAATAATAAAATGCTACTCAACTTACATACTTACATTCTCAATCTCATCATATCGTCAGTTTATCTTACTCTCCTCAAATTATGTTATTTAATACCTTCTTGATCTTATACAAAGCCACATTACAACTATGGTCTTATATGTAAACTTATTCGAATTCTCATTTTTAATGTCGAATCATTATCGAAGATTTCTTAACTATTATCATTATATTCAAAAATCAATACTAAAGAATTTATAACTAATATATCAATTTAGCATTCAAACATGCTTAATTAAATGCATATTAAACACATGAACTTACCTTGATACCAAAACGGCCATTTGATCAACTTTCCCGATTTTCGATTTTTCTCCCATTCTAGGTCCAAATCTCATTTTCCAGGATCTAAAACATCATATTTCACTTATTTAATCAATTTACTAATCATTTCGGACCTAAAACATATTTTGACAAAATTTACATTTTTGCCCCTAAACTTTTGCATAATTACAATTTTTCCCATGGGCTCGGAAATTAAACTTTATTCCTTTTCCTTATGTTTTATGAAATACTGAACATTTTTCCCTTCTATGGCAACATCAAATTCTTGCTCTAACATGCACTTATGAACAATAATAATTTTTACCGATTATGTCGTTTCACTCGTTTTCACTGAAAATCGCTTAGCAAAAATCGTTTAACATAATTCTAAACTTCATATTCTATCATGAAACATCAAAATACACACTTTTCATCTATGGGTAATTTTTCAAATATAAACCCTAGCTCGAAATAATGGTAGAATTAACTTAAGCGAGTTACCGGGATTCTAAAAATGTAAAGAACACGAAAAACGGGGCTAGAACGGACTTACTATGAAGTTTGGAAGATGAAAAAACCCTAGCCATGGTGTTCCCTTGCTACATTCGGCCATGGAGAAAAGAAATAAAGAAGATGATATCTTATTTCATGTTATTTTGTCTTTATTCATTAATTAAGGCATTTTACCAAAATGCCCTTAAATACCTTACTTACTAACCATGTCTATTTTTGTCCATCAAACTTTAATGATCTAATTACTATTTAAGGACCTCTACCTTAAACCCCCATTTCAATTAAGTAATTTATGAACTAGAACACATATTTTGCAACTTTTGCAAATAAGCCCTAATAGACAAATTAAACATGCAATCTATAAAATTTCTTATCAGTAGTCTAACACATGCATCCAATCAATCAGTAAATCATGATAATTCATCGTAATAAACTTTTCTATTTTGGATTTGTGGTTTCATAACCACTATTTCGTTTAGGCCCTATTTCGAGATGGTACAGAGTTAATCAAAGAAAATAATGGAATAGTTCATAGAGTGAAGGTACCTGTGATAACATTAGTCATTCCCTAGTCCTATGGTTCCTTAATAGATACACTTGTACAAGCCCTCCCGTATCGATTTGTGTGGCAATAGTGTGTGCTAGGGTTCGCTACCCAACCTGTCTTGTATCACTGCCTCTACGTCGACCTCAACCACGAACTCCTGCTCGCACTGGTGTGGGGGGTTAAGTTCTGAGTTTGCTATCTCTCTAGTTGTTTTGGGCAGTCCCTTAACATGTGTTCTTTGAACCCAGACTTGAAACATCCCCTAATTACTTTTAGGCATTCTCTAGGATGTTTGTGTTTGCAGTGTTCATAGAGTGGCCAACTTGAAGATTTGTGCGAACCTCCTTTTTCAACCTAAGTGTTACCCTACTTCCACGACTGTTCTAATTGGAAGTTGCGTTTGACATTTCTACCAAAGTTATGCGATTCACGATCCCTCTTGGATGTTCGCCTAGACTATCCAGACATTTGTTTCACAGGCCCCATTATAGTTTGCAGAGCCACTATTCTAAATTCTTCGATAGCCTTCACTTTATCCACCAACTCATCAAAGTTCATCATGTCATGTGCTACCAGATAGATTTGGATGTCGCGATGCAACCCAAAGTGAAACCTTTCACAACGATCCCTCTCTAGGGAGACCATCTCAGTTGCGTATTGGCTTAGTCGCACAAAATCTGCCTCGTACTCAGCTATAGACATTTCACCTTGCACCAGGTTAATAAATTCACACTTGTGAGCTTCCATGTATTGCTTGTCCATGAATTTCTTCTTAAACATTTCCAGGAAGAAGTTCCAAGTTAAGCGGTTCACAGCAGTTCCCTA
Organism: Gossypium turneri; assembly: GCA_008044935.1. Classification (NCBI taxonomy): domain Eukaryota; kingdom Viridiplantae; phylum Streptophyta; class Magnoliopsida; order Malvales; family Malvaceae; genus Gossypium; species Gossypium turneri. The sequence continues at coordinate 19,175,691 of CP032583.1, forward strand.
CTCTACATTGTTCCACTAGTAATAGGCTTTGACAGTGAGTAAGGACACTGTACATCCCAGCTTTTCTTCCTCGGTACAAGCTATTTGCTCAAGGATCTTTTCAACACCCTCAAGCCAATACTCTACCTTAGTAGGATTAGCTCCCCTGACACCACTAAATTCTTTGCCACCTAGTGTAACACCCCTAACCTGTATCCGTCGCCGGAACAGAGTTACGGAGCATTACCAGACATTTCGGTACAAATGTAAACATTACATAATTATTTAACATTCACATCATGATTTAATCTTATCATCCCTTATTTAGTATCCACTTAAATAACAACTTAAACATATTCTTCCTTAATCACAATATAACATACATATATTTATGCATAAAGTAACCAATGTCATCATTAACTTTGTGACAATTTTTTTGGAAAATGACATACATGAAATCCTAGGTACATGCCATTACCATAAGAAATGTTCATCACCATAATGAGTTCGGGATCGGCTTTGGATGCTGATTCAATGATTTGACTTTAACTTAACCTGCGCACGGGAACAAACCATACGCTGAGTATAAACTCAGTGGTATTTCTATAATCCAAATTTTTAAAAATAAAACAATAAAATATGTATAATAAAATGTTAAGCACAATTGAACATTTAAAACCATACGATACTCAATTATCATCACTTGCTATATATAATAGTTTTCCACAATTTATTCACATATCATTTAAACAATGGCACTATCCATTCCACATTTATTTCATGAGTATATAACTCGTATATTCCATGTATTTACAACATATTTCACATTCTATTTTCAATTCACTATCGTTTTTCACATTCTATTTTCAATTCACTATCTCATATTATTATTCTTATTCTTATTCTTATCCCAAAGTAGATTTTATAGAACACACTGGATATACGGAACAAATACAGAGGTGCATTATTATGCACTAATGAACAGAGAGCACAGATGTGCTAAACAGATAGCATTGACGTGCTAGTGATGCGGTCGTTGAAAGCACAAAAAATATCCTATCCCTAATAAATAATGAAAAAGAATAGTAAAAGGGAAGTAGGGTCAAATCCTCAGGGACTGGATTTGCACAATATCTTGTTTCGTGAAATCCAAGCAGAATCTTGCTCAAGAAAACCTGCGTTCCTGGAAAAAAATAAAAATAACAGAATTAAAGGTTTGGATCTAGAAATGAAAAATAAAATAAAAACATAATTAAGAATATTGAATCGAAAATTCAAGAAATTAAAAATAGAGTTGAGAGAAAGGAAATTCTTATGGGAGATTCCAGCCTCCAGTTGTCTCATTCCGCCTTGGGTTCAATCCTCGGCTTTTAGATGATCCTTCCCAAACCGAATAAGCCAGTTATAATGGAAGAGGACGCCTACGACCACCAGCTCCAAGGATTTAGACTTACGATTTAGTGGAACCTGACTCTAGCCAACAATCGCTTTTGTGGGATCGTCTTATGCTAGATCAACGCTTCTCAATGGCGAATCCCACGCCATTTTGTCTCTTGGGCTCGCTAACCTCTGGCGCAGTAAGCTAATGAACCGACTGTGCAACCTTCCCAAAACATACAAAGCGGCCCCCTTTGCATATGTTGAAAAGCTTACTTCTTAAGGGACATGGACGGAAGCGTCAACCCCGTAGTGAGGAGAAACGATGAATACTCAACGAAGAGGCTAAGTATGGACTCTAAGCCTCAAGAACCCTTTTTGGGGAATATCGACAACTTTCGGCTAGATGGGTTTAATGGCTCATGGTTGTGGTAGAAATGAAAATAAATAAAATAAAAATAGAGATTTTATTGAAAGAAAATATGAGAAGAACAAAAGCCTAAACTTTTGGGGAGAGAGTGTTTACAGAAAAAGATTCTCTCTTTTGAGTCATTTCACCCCCTATTTATAGTGCTAGGGGAGATAGTCTAATCCTACTTAAATTCCTAAAAGATAAATACATTTAATTGAAGATAAATAAATATAAATAAAATAAAATCCTAAAATTAAATAATCCTTAATAATTATCGTAATATTGATTATCCTAATATAATTAAAATAGAGTCTGATAGAATAAAATCTCTTTTTTTTTTTTTGCATTTCAACCCTTGTGTCCTCCATGCTTGCACTTTTGGCACCAACTTTTCCTTGTCTCGCACATTGGCCCATTTTATCTCTAAATTCACGCTTTTGGCCCTTAATTTTGCTTTTGCCTCAAATTTAGTCCCTATGAGATAAAAGATCATAAATAGCTCAAATTAGCATGATCATACTCAAAATAAATACTTAATTAATACATAAAAATACGATATTATAGAGTGTAATCAGCTAGTAATCAGATAGCACTAACGTGCTAATAATCAGAGAGCACTGATGTGCTAATAATCAGAGAGTGCTGATGTGCTAAGAATCAGAGAGTGCGCTAAAGTTCCTTAATGGCATGCCACTAATATCCTAGTAGTTCTAAATTCTGTCTACTTGGGCATTAAAACTGAATTTTATACATATAAAAAATAATTCAATTATCATATTTGCACAATTTCACATTTACACATATATATTCATAATATATATATATATTCCAATTTAATTCAACCAATATAATTTCATCACATACCAAAACAATCCATTTCAATTGTAAAATACAATAATTCTCACCTCAATCACTTACCATAATATTTAATCAAAATACAACAATTAATAATTAGATTCAGATTATAGAAATACAAACCAGGAATTCCGAGCTATTCCTCGTCAACTATATTTTTCCCCTTTTTAGTCGAGAATTCCGGTACAACGCTAGCGACGAAATTAAAAAAATTAAAAATAATCAATACAACACCATTCAATCTCACATTAAATATTTCAATTTTTACTCAATATTTGTCTAAATTCCAATTTAGTCCCTGAATCGAGACTAACTTTATTCTCAAAACTAATTTCATATTTTCATTTCATTCCCACTTTAAACTAATTTAATTCTCTGATTTCACCATAAATCTCTAATTTTGAAATTCTCTCAATTTAGTCCCTATTAATTCAAAACTTATGTTCACTACACCAAAACAGGCTTTTAGCGGCCTTTTTTTAGGCCTTTAGCGGTGCCTTTTGGCGCCGCTAAAAGTATTTGCGGCGCTTTTAGAAGCTCCGCAAAAATCGCCGCTGTTGACAATGCCGCTAGCACTTGCGGCGTTTTTGGAAACAAACGCCGCTAAAGAGCAGGACCTTTAGCGGTGCTTTTCCCACAAACGCCGCTAAAGAGCAAGACCTTTAGTGGCGCTTTTTCCAAAAAAGTCGCTAAAGAGCCGGACCTTTAGCGGCGCTTTTCCCAAAAACGCCGCTAAAGAGCCGGACCTTTAGCGGGCTTTTCCCACAAACGCCGCTAAAGACTCGGACCTTTAACGGCGCTTTTCCCACAAACGCCACTAAAGAGCAGGACCTTTAGCGGCGCTTTTCCGACAAACGCCGCTAAAGGTCATGAAAAATAAAAAAAATAAAATATAATAAAAACACCACAAATCCATTCCTATCCCTGCTTAAGCAAATCCTTTAGAAATGTAGTTATCAGTACATACATCACTCCATTCTTTGGTTAGAGATTGCAGCAGAAGTGGGATTCCACCAATTTAGAAATGTATAATTTAATTTGAAGACGTATTAAAATGGAAATTCATGAACAAGAATATCAATGTTTTTCACTATATCTCATGCAACAAGTCAAATAAGATCCCTTTGAAATTTAAAAAAAAAAATCAAACTAGTTTATATCAACTTGCTCAACTTTCACTGCTAGAACATCAAATCGATCAATACCAAGCTCCAAACCCTACACAAAAGGATCTTAGCATATATAAATAAAACATGGTAGATTGTAACAAGAGAAAAACAACTCTATACCTGATAAGTTTTGAGCTTTTGGATAGCTTCACCCGCAAGCCAATACACACCAAGAGAATGCTCAAACTTAGAATGTACAGCCCCTGGATAAGGTGAGTACCTTAAATTTTAGGCCACAAAGCCAGGCAAACAAGAAAAATAAAAAATAAAATCAAGGTAAGTGATTTTCAGTACCTTGAAAAAGTTGATGCTGCAAGAGTAGAAATGAAACAAAAATTAACAAGAAAAAAAAGTATCAACGACTATAGTCAAAGATGAAACCTAGAAAAATAAGGAAAATATTTGCCTCTTCAAATTGAGCATAAACGGCTCATGATACCTTTTGAGAGGATTTTTCCTTCCACGAGTCAAATCAATTCTGACATTGCTAACAACAATATCATATTCTTGCAGCAGTACTCCACCATTTTTCTATTAAAATAAAATTGCCTTGTATCAGTGTTAGAGACTATTCAATTGTTTAGCTAAGAACAGATGCTTAAGATCATGCAAATGTCAATGGAAAAAATATATATATCACAACAGACTTAAAATATAAAAAAATATTTTTATACCTTAAAAATATAAAAATTCAGTGATCAACCGAAATTAAACTATTCATCAAAATGATTGCAATTAACTGAGTTAAAACACGATTTTTCTTTTCTTTTCTTGCAAATATCTAAAGTTTTTTATACCTTCCCAAATGGTGAAACAAGCTGGTGAAGTGTTGTAATTCTGTCTCCTAATTTTTCTTTCCTCACTTGCCATATAACATATATATGTATATATATACATGTCAGAAAAGAAGAAAAAGTAGGTGATTAATTTACTATTTTACTTTCACTTAAACTATATTCTCTTTTCATACATTAATAGAATATGATAGTTACAGCAAAAAAAAAAAAAAAAACAGAATCATCCCTCTAGAAATCGACACCCCACATGTATTTTGTGTATGTGTATATATATATATATATGCTTGTGAGTGTGCGTGTGTGTGCAATCTGTATTGAGATAAAAAAACATATATTTAATTATATAAAAATTATGGTAAAAGTATCATGGAAGTCCCTGTACTAAAAGTTGGATTACATTTTGCCCTTTTACTCAAATGGTTTAATTTAAACACTCATTCAACAGCTATTACCTAAAATGCTACCACTTTTGAGGTATAAAATCAGTGGAAGTCTAAATAAACAAAGTCCTAAGCCAATCAAAACAAAGTCACCAAGAAATGAAAAGAACAATCTGTTCTTATCCTTTCGAAACAGTAACCAAATACAATGAATTCAAAAGGTTGTTCTTTTCATATCTGCTTATCAACCAAATACGCCAGCAGAAAAGCTTGAAATTTGAATGGATCAAATGAAACATAAATCTAATGTAAAACACACCTGGAGAAAGCTTGAAAGAAGAGCTTTGATGAGATTTTCTGGTGTGAGCTCTGGCTGACGCTGCTGATATCTTCCTTCTAACTTCCCCCTTATCGTCCCTCAAAACCCAATAATCTATAAAATGAAGACTCCCCCAAATTACGTCATTAGTTTTTGAATCAACCAACTCTACCGTCTTATTTGTTGAAGATCTACACTATTTGTTGTTCATGCTGTTTAATTTACTTGCTCAACCAAATTAAAGAATATTTATGAAAAACAAATTTGAAATTTTACCTTATGCAAATTCCCAGCAGACTTAACCAAAAGTACCATTTAAGTTCCCTTAAACAATCCTGAACTAGCCACGGACTTCACATAACTACTATTATGTTGGTTTAGCTATGATATCAGCAAACAGTTCTAAATTACTACTGTATAAAAGCTACACTGCTTGATGATAATACCATAACTCCACAAACAGGACAAGCTATAAATAGAAGAGGAAGAAAAAGAAGAAGTAATAGTTGCTTGCTTTTGCTAGTCTTGGCAAAACATTGCTTAAAGCCTTCTCATTTACAGCCATGGCACGATACTTTGGAGCTTTTCTCGATTATGTGAGAATCAAGTATAAAATCATAGGGTTGTAAAATTAAAATCAATGCACAAGTACAAATCAGCTTCATTGCATATTCCTCTCTCTAATCCTGTCACTAAGCCAATAAGCCTGTTTTACATTGAACCGCATGTCCACCTTAGTGTTAACTGCACATGTAGCAACAAAAGTAAATCCACTACAAATCTTAGCAACAAGAGATGACATAGATTCTCAAACATGAAGAAGATATATACAATATACCCTTGTTTACATTTTGACCACCAGGGCCACCACTCCTTGCAAAACTCACCGTAACATGATCTGTATACAAGAATCCAGCACCATAAATGTTTATTGGCTCTTTGTAACTGCCCTAAAATGAAAAATTAAAGTTTTAGCCCCTCTAAAATCTAAAAAGTTATGAATTCATACATGATAAAATTGCAGTTCAACCTCTAGCTCCTAAAATGATAAAATTGTGATTTTAGCCTTTCTAAAGATTATAAAGTTTAAAGCTTACAATAAAAATAAATAAACTTCAGGTCCATACAAATTTTTAATTTAATTTCGGCCATCAAAAAAAAATCCCGACTTCTCCTCTGACAAAAATAAACCCTATAACAGTAAAGCATATCGAATATCATTAGTTACCCAAAGTGATTTGAAGAGTGGGCTCATTCCCGGCAGAGCTGGCTCGCTCTTCCGCTTCTTGAAGGAGCTGCTGCATTTGTGAGAGACGAGCGTAGACTTTTCTGTCGGCATCGACGTCGGGTGCGGCGCAACGAATTGGACTAAAACTATTTCCACGATTGGGCATCAGTCGGATGATGGGGTTACGCAATGAATTAGGGATATGATAGGCTTTGAAGATTAGGGATGTTGAGAGAACCGTCAAGAGAAAAAAAGTGAGTGCTGAAAATTTAGGGGGGAAAATTTAGGGGTTTCGAGGGGAATTTTGGGATAAAACCGCGTAAAATGAAATTATTTTTGCGGCGTTTTTATAAAAAACGCATTGATTATCTATTGCGGCGTTTATTATAAAAATGCCACAAAAAATTATTTCATTTTGATCAAAATGACACCATTTTACTATGCACAAAATTTTTTAATTTGTTTTTTATAAATTGATTTATTTTTTGCGGCGTTTTTATAAAAAACGCCGCTATTGCTTACCTTTTGCGGCGTTTTTTTTATAAAAATGCCACTAATAAATCTCTATCCAAACGGTGTCGTTTTGGGAAATTTGAATATATAGTAACGGCATTTTTTGTATCTTTCATTTAAATTTTACGTAAATATTATTAAAATTTTAAGTAATATTTAAAAGTATTTGATACATGTATAAATAGGGTTTTTTTTGGTATTTTGCCCCTAATAATACATATTAATGTATTACTGTAATATGTAGCTCAAATTATGTATTGTAGTTAATCTTCATAATATTGTAGCTCAAATTGTCAATCCGTCTAGACTATTGTACTAATAATATATATAAATGTAATAGTTAATTGATAAAAAAATAAATGCAACAAGTACAAAAAAGATTCAAAATTATTACCAACAAGATTTGAACCAAGGTACTAAGGGAAAAGAGCAAGTATCTTAACCAACTAAGCTAAACTAATTAATTGACATATTATAAAAATACTGTTATTATCTTAATTATATTACTTACGTTCTAATGATTTATCAGACCTATTCCATACACGTGTCAAATCAGAAAAAATAATACAACAATTCTGTAAAAAAAATCTGGTGTTTACTTCAAATAAATAAGGAAAATAATTATTTGAATGTTTCAAAATTCAATTTTAAATCGAAAAAATCAAAATTTAGAGGCAAAAAAGAATCTTTTTCGATGAAAACTGTGGCAAACTACCTTCAGCAATTTGTCAGTGCGTAGATCTCGAAAAGTTATTTGAAATCGAAAAAAAATCGTCTCAATCGGACAACCGAGCGAAAAGTTATGGCCTTTCAAAGTTTTCCAAGCTAAAAAACATAAACTGTTCATGAATTATTACTTCAAAACTCACTTTTTCGTTTCCATTGATTTCACCACGCACCGTTTCAATTGATTTCACAGATCCTGCCTCTAATCCTCCCAAAATTTGACATCCCTCCAACTCTACACAACGATTCAAAATGCTTTCTTTTTCGGGCAAAATACCAAAAAAGCCCTATATTTTTAAAATTTATCGAAATGGGCCCGGTATTTTATTATTTACCGAAATGGGCCATTTTCTCCGAAATCGCTTCCACGTCTCCCTAACCTAACTATTGAAACCCTAAACCACAAATTCCTAAACCCTGACCCCTAAATCCCCTAACCCATAAATCCCCCTAACCCCTAAAGCATAACACTTAACCCTTAAACCTTAAATCACAAACCCTAAATCCATATCTCGGCCTACTCCTTAAACTCTAAACCATATACTATAGTGATAATTAATTCAATATTTTAAAATTAATACTATCTCTTTTACGATTATATAAGAAATTATTTAATATATAAGCTAAAAAAATCAGTAATGTATCCAAAAAACTTTAAAATTATTTTAAATAATAATATTTAATTTTTCCATTTTTAACAAATATTTTAAATTATTTTAAATCCCTGAGCATTAGCGGCGCTTTCTTAAAAACGCCGCCAAATCCCCGAAAGCTCAGAAAACGGCACCGTTGGGCTTAGTTTTTTTTTGCGGCGCTATCCCAAAAAGGCCGCTAAAGCCCTGAGCATTAGCGGTGCTTTCGTAAAAACGCTGCTAAATCCTGAAAGCTCAAAAAACGGCGCCGTTGGGTTTAGTTTTTTTTTGCTGCGCTTTCCCAAAAACGCCACTAAAGCCCTGAGCATTAGCGGCGCTTTCTTAAAAACGCCACTAAATCCCCGAAAGCTCAAAAAACGGCGCCATTGGGCTTAGTTTTTTTTGCGGCGCTTTCCCAAAAATGCCGCTAAAGCCCTGTGCATTAGCGGCGTTTCCTAAAAAGCACCACTAAATCCCCGAAAGCTCAAAAAACGGCGTCGTTTGACTTAGGTTTTTTTTACGGCGCTTCACCAAAAACGCTGCTAAATCCCTGAGCATTAGCGGCGCTTTTTAAAATCGCCGCTAAATCCCCGAAAGCTAAGAAAACGACGTCGTTTGGCTTAGGTTTTTTTACGGCGCTGCACCAAAAACGTCGCTAAATCCCCGAAAGCTCAAAAAACGGCGTCGTTTGGCTTAGGTTTTTTTGCGGCGCTTTCTCAAAAACGTCGCTAAATCCCCGAAAGCTCAAAAAATGGCGTCGTTTGGCTTAGGTTTTTTTGCGGCGCTTTATCAAAAACGCCGCTAAATCCCTAAGAAAGCGCCGCTAAATCTCCGAAAGCTCAGTAAATGGCGTCGTTGGGCTTAGGTTTTTTGCGGCGCTTTCTGGAAAACGCCACTAATTCTTATTTTCAGCGGTGTTTTCCATAAAGCGCCGCTAATGATCGATCTTTAGCGGCGTTTTTTATCCAAACGCCGCTAAAAACGCCACTAAAAGCCTGTTTTGGTGTAGTGTTTTATTTTACAAATCAACTCTTTACTAACTTCTAACTTGAAATTCAATCAATTTAACCCCTAATTCATCAATTAAATCAACATGAACAACATCTAAAAATTTACTAACTTTCAAAATTTCAACTTAAATGAAGTAGTATTTTGTTCTAGGATTCCAAAAACATCAAAATTAAGAGAAAAATGGACTAAATTGACTTACCAATTTAAGCTTGAAACTCAAAAATCCTATTTTCCTTTTTCTTTTCTTTTTTCCCCTTTTCCTACTTTGTTTCGAAATGTTCTATGCTTCTCTATTCTTTCTCTATCTTTTATTTTTTTATTTAATTAATAATAAATATAATATATAAATATCTTTTACTTAATTAATAAGTATGTACTTATATTAATTACAAATGTATACATATATTTATTACACATGTATTTATAATTACCACACACTTCTCACTTTTTACGATTTAATTATTAATTTAGTCCTTTCACCTTTTTCTATTTTATAATTAACTTTCCAATTAATTCAATTTAGTCCTAATACTCAATTAACTTTAATTTAACTAAATTCACTTAACTAAAATCCAATTGGTTATATAACTAATTCTATAAATATTTTAAATAATTATTTTACAAGTTACCAAAACGGAGACTCCATAATTCACTAATTCAAAAATATTTCTAAAATCACGCTTAACATATGATTATTAATTAATAAATTTTTATAACTTTTTCATCGGATTTAGTGATCTCAAATCACTGTTCTGACACTATTGAAAATTGGGTTGTTACACCTAGAGCTCGCAGACACTCTGATGGCAATCCTCGATTGATTGGAGCAGTATTGGTACTAGTGACACGTTGGAAAGCCCCAATCATGGCTTGTACTAATGGTTCGACACTCTCATCCAGAACATTTTCCTTGTGAGGTTGCACAGGTGATGTTGAAGTCCTGTCACCCTCTAGAAGGTCCACAGCTCTATTAACACTGTTCGCGTTCTCATTTACTTTTCTACAAGGCATTTTACTAACTCTAAACGTACATAAGACACAGGTTTGAGCAATAAAAATAAGCATGTTCAATTATCATCCTAAGCTTGACAAACACATTTACGAACTTAGTTCACCAAAACACATCTGCGAGCATAACTTGTACACCACACCTATAAGCACAGCTTGCCAAGTGTATCTGTAAGCACAACCACTAGTCCTGCAAAAGAAACAGCTGAACCAAGGCAATGCATTTTTCCAAATTGTACCCTACCAACAAACAATCATATTTGTTACTTTGAATAATTTACAAACCTTGCGAACCTAACAAATTAACAAACCTGACTCTATTACCACTAAATGTAACACCCTATTCCTAATCCAGTCATCAAACCTGAGCAATGGAACGCCAAATTAACCACGTAAGTGACTCTCCATTTAAACCCAACCTATTCTCCAACACACCATAAGTTAAAACATAAAACATGTTTAGATTTAAGAAATCACAAGCTTGCGAACTCACATCTCTTGCTTCATGGTACGCAGAGCAGTAACATGCGAACCTACATCATTTGCAAGAACTTAACTACTCTTTACCTGAAGACATAATCATTTGATGAAAGGAATTAAGAACATGCGAACCCAAAGTTTTGCAAAACAATATACCCCGCGGAACACAGTAGTTCAACTATCTGACATTGGGGTTCTCACCCTTGCTTAGCTCACGCATTCTAAGTCTTTCACGGGGTAAGTTTCCTTCAAAAGGTTATGTCTTCGCAAATGACCCCTATGTGTTTAGATTCTATGAACACACCTCGTAGGGTTTCTCCTAATTTCATGTATCAAAATTATTAATGGTTCGCAAGTACCAGTTCACCAATTGTTAGGTTCCGCACTTTGCACAGTTCGATAACCTTATCACTTCGCAGTGACTTTGGCGAACTCAATATAAGTTACTCAGTTTGATTTATTAAATGTTTTGTTTATGGCAAACACTCTGTTAAAGATTAAATACTTAAGCATGTACTTGGGATTAAGAAAACATTAAGCAAAGCTTTGAACTATATTTATATACTTAAAAATTCAGGTGCACATATACAGTTTCATCGGTTCGCAAGAGATATTAAATAAAATATAAAACTAAAACTAAAACTTAGAGCAATTGGCAAAGTCTACAGATATAAAGAAATCACTAAGCCCAAGTGGAGTCCCACATTGCCTATTAGTCCAGAGTTCATTTGTACCACATTTTTTGTGTTTTTATGCTTCTCTTGGATCACTCGCTTCATCGCTACCTACTGTGCGGTCTAACTATCTACAATGTTTAGAAAGGAGTGTAGGAGCTCTTGCGAACTCAATGAATATATAGGAAAGAAAAACCACGTAGCAGGCACAAAACACAAGGTAAACAAAAATTTTAACAAGGTTACTACTTTGTGAACTGGGTTCGCCATATTCACGCAAAGCCTAGTTCGCAATTACTCACTATCAGTTATCTTACAACAGTAAAACATTATATATCAGAAAACACAATCTTATTCAAATGTTCTTTTCTATTGGATAAGCGGATCTCCTTATAACTCTTCACTTTGACTCGAAGAGTCTTAACATGTGTCACAAGTATAGCATAAAGCTAACACTCTCCAAACACACCAATATATCCCATTGAATGGGGCTCAACTCGACATTCCCTTATTCCCCCTAACCTATCCTAGAGCTTCTCGCCCAAAACACAAAACACAAAGGTTAGTACTTATAATCCAATGGCATGCCATTATATCCAATTGTTTCAAAATATTATAGTGTCAAAATATTTACTTAAACATAAAGCTCGCGGGTTATGAGGAGCTCACAAAACACTGTTCGTAATACGCTCGCATATCACTGTTCATAAAAAAACACATATATAATCATATTCACAAAATATGAATATAGAGAAGACTTACTCTCATAACTTAGGATAAAACCCTAAGCTCTTGATTAACACTATGGTTCGCATATACATGTGGCAATCCCTGAACACTCACCAATTTGCTAAAAGCTTTAAACAAGATTCGTTTTTCCCTTGTCTTTACTTGTGGGTGGTTCTACCAGGTTCACAATTTTCATAAACATACACAAGTCACTAACAGACAAAACACATTAAAACTCATACATAAACACAAGCGAACCTAGGTTCACACATGCTAGTCTTTTGGCGAACCTAGTTTCCTTTGTTGTGAACTTTTTCTTAATTATTTCTAAACATCAACAGAATAGAGAAACAGAATCTTACCTTAAATCCTAAGAGCTAAGTTTTGGGTTCTTGCTTTCATAAAAACTTGACAACAAGATACTTGATGAAGGAATTTAAAAGAGTTTTGTCGTTCAAAAGAATATTAAATTTTCAATGAAAAGAGCTTAATTTATAGGCATTAGGTGTTTTGATGTTCTTAGGATACCCTAATCGCAGTAGAAGTAGGAAAGAGTTACGTACATGAGTGGTGTTATAAAGAGGAAAATAAGTTAACTTCCTAATTTTAGTATAATTGCCCTTTGGCTACTCCTAATTTTACTCTTCGACCCAAACTATCGACCGTACCTAGCCAGGCCCAAACTTCTAGGCCCTATTTTTGGATGTTACAACACATACCGCCCAAATCGATTCCACTTACCATTTGTTTTCTTTTTCTTAACCCTTTTAACCTCTTTTTTGCCTTTCCTTCCCACCACTCCACCCAAACCTTTCTTCTTCCCACTTCATTCTCTCAACAATGTCCAAATTTAGCCAAACACTCATCGTTCCTTCCCCTCCTCCCTTGCGGAACCACATCACTCTATTGAGCATTTCCTAATCATCTACCGAAATCGCCTCCATTTTCCCATTAAGTCTAATCACTTCTCTTTCAACCATCATGTCAACCATAAATACATTATCTCCTTATAGTTATTGTTATAGGTAAAAACTTGTTCCCATATTTGCTCAAGTGTCATTTCATAATACATTGATCTTTTGGTCTACCATCTTTGATGAAAATGAAAGGGCAGTACCATTTTCCAACAATAACAGATTCATAAATCTTGCAAGACAAGGGGAAATCAAATTGTAGGAGCCGTGCTCAGAGGGCATTGTCAAGCCCTGATGCTTCACCTAAGGTGGAACTACAAGGAGCTGAGATCAACGCTTGCCAACCATTTCTTCTTAAGAATTTTGAAGGTACCCCATCTGGGGCCATTAATTTGGCAACAAAGAAACCACCCTTCTTCTTTGGGCATATCTCAAATTGTTGATATATGTCATGGTAATCGGCTAGCTGTGGTTCAATGTCGGGAAAACACCGGCGGAAACAAAAAGTGACAATAAATTATATCACAAAAAATAAATACAAACGCTTCTATCACTATTGTCACTTTTGACAATCAATGTCGTGGCTAAAGTTACATGCATATAAGTTATTATTTTTCGTGACCTATATCGTTAAATAACAAAAATATATCTTCTGTGACATTTGGATAAACGCCACAAATAGTCAAATTTATACACATACCCTTTATGACGTCCTTGAACTTTCAAAGCGTAGTACCGATTGGAGGACAATGGCTGACCAAGAACGGGAATGAAAGCGACATATCGGCCTGCATCGTTTCCATATTGAAGCTTGATCTTTTGTTTTGAGAGAAAGGCGAGCTGTCTAGCTGGTGGCTTTTGCATAATTCGAAACAAGAAGTTGGCTCGACTTCTTCATCAATGATTACCAGTATGCCGGAGTTAGGACCCTAAGGAGGTGGCAACGAAAGTGATGAAGGAGACCGTTAATACATAGAAAAAGGCCTTGTTACATACATCTTTCGAGGTAACTGTGGGTTTGCGGCACTGATATAAACTTGTTTTATTTTCTATTCGATATCTTTTTATGGAATCTGAATATGTTGGAACATTGGCAGCAAGATTTAGCAAATTTGTAAGCAGAATCAATGAAGAATCGAAGCAAAAGAAAAGTAAAACAAAGCAGCAAACAAAACTTGAATGCTCAGCAAGGATTTGTAACTGAACAACAACATATTTCATTCAAATTTTGAAATATATAGGAGTTACAAAATAACTTGACAGTTACCTAATGTGTTTAACTGCTCCAACTAATACAAACCTAAACACTAGCTGAAATAATAATCAAATGTACCTGACCAATCAGCCATTACATCAAAAGATCTTATCACTAACTTAATTTTACTAGCTTTGTGAATAAACTAAAATTAAACCAAACTAGATTACAAAAGAACAAAATATGCAAAGTTGGTTCCTTCATTCGGTCCAATATTCAATCTTGCGCACCAAACAATACTGCTGAACTCGATGGCTGCAGTTTCTTTGCTGCTGCTGATCTTGACAGTAGCTGGATACTGGTTCAATGTTGCTTTGCAGTCCAGCTCTCAACACTCCTCTTTGGACTGTATGCAACACATACCAATTGTACTTCTCAATGCCTCAAATCGAGCAGCTCCTAAGGGTTTGGTTAACATGTCAGCCAATTGTGCCCCTGAACTGCAATGAACAAGGCTGACTTCCCTTGTTTGTTCAGCTTCTCGAACAAAATGCAATTTAATTTTAAAGTGCTTAGTTTTACCATGGAACACGGGGTTCTTGGCTATAGCAACTGCTGACTGGTTGTCCACCCAATTTTAGTTGCTTCAGCTTGTGTTTCATTAAGATGATGAAGTAATTTCCTAAGCCAAATGGCCTGATTGACTGCTGCTGCAGCTGTAATGTACTCTGCTTCAGCTGTGGACTGAGCAACAGTCTGTTGCTTCTTCGAACTCCAACAGAACACACTCGATCCACTTTCAAGTGATCAAGTGAACCTGCCTAGTCACTATCTGAGAAGCCTTCAAGTTTCAGTTCCTTTCCACTTTCAAACATAATACCAAAGCTTGCAGTCCCTTTTAAGTACCTAAGAACCCTCTTTGCAGCTTTCAAAT
Organism: Gossypium turneri; assembly: GCA_008044935.1. Taxonomy (NCBI): domain Eukaryota; kingdom Viridiplantae; phylum Streptophyta; class Magnoliopsida; order Malvales; family Malvaceae; genus Gossypium; species Gossypium turneri. The sequence continues at coordinate 19,191,023 of CP032583.1, forward strand.
GAGCTTCACTACAGCAGTGCATGAACCTCGATAGTAGACTGACACCAAACATGATATCTGGCCTAGTTGCTGTTAGATACAACAGGCAACCTACTAGGCTTCGATAGTGCCTTTCATCAACCCTCTCTTGGTTACCACTGCTTGTTAGCTTTTCACCTTGAGCCACTGGAGTGCTGACTGTTTTACAATTTTACATGCAAAATTTATCAAGGATCTTCAAGGCAAATGTGTGTTGGCTGATGAAGATGCCTCGATCAGACTGGTGCACTTCCATACCAAGGAAGTATGTCATGATCCCCAAATCAGTCATCTCGAACACTTGCTACATTTGAACCTTGAACTCATCAATGAGTTCAACTTTGCTCCCTGTTACTAACAAATCATCCACATACAAGGAGACAATCAGCAAGGTTTCATGTTCTGACCTCTTAACATACAGGGTAGGTTCACTAAGGCTCTTCACAAATCCAAGTTTGGTTAAGTAACTATCAACTCTGTCATACCAGGCCCTTGGTGCCTGTTTCAGGCCATAAAGGGCCTTTTTTAGCTTGTACACCATGTCTTCATGTCCAGCAACTTTGAAACCTTCTGGTTGCTCAATGAAGATCTCCTCCTTGAGAAAGCCATTTAAGAATGCTGATTTCATATCCAATTGGTGAACCCTCCACTGCTTCTGAGCTGCTAAAGCAAACAGGAGCTTGATTGTATCTAGTCTTGCTACTGGAGAAAATGTCTCCAAGAAGTCCACACCATATTGCTGACTGTAGCCCTTCACCACAAGCCTGGCCTTGTGCTTGTTCAATGAGCCATCAGCATTGTACTTGGCCCTGTACACCCATTTAACCCCTATGACCTTCTTGTGTTCTGGTCTGCTCACCAATTCCCATGTCTGATTCTTGTTAATCATTTCTAACTCGACCTCCATGGCTTTCATCCAGTTCCTGTCTTTGGCAGCTTCCTCAAAGTCTATAGGCTCAATCACAGCAACACTACACCTCTGATAAACATCAGTCAAATTTCTGGTGCCCCTTACTGGTGTATCATCAAAAGCATCATCATTTGGTCCCTCTTCTGTAGGTTCAGCAACCAAGTCCAACTGGCCCATTTCAAACATGTCAGCTTCAGCACCATTCCAATTCCACACCTTTTCTTCATCAAATTTTACATCCCTGCTGGCTAAGACCTTCTTTGCTGTAGGATCATACACTCTATAACCCTTCTTATTGCTGCTATAGCCAACAAAGATTCCTGGAGTGGCCCTGCTCTCGAGCTTGGTTCTCTTTTCCACTGGAACAAGAGCATAACACACACAACCAAACACTTTCAAGTGTGTTACAACTAGTTTGACCCTATGCCAAGCCTCTAAAGGGGTTTTATCCTTGACTGCTCAAGTTGGCAGCCTATTGAGCAGGTATACTGAGGTGTTGACTGCCTCACCCCAAAACTGACTTGGAAGCTTGCTTTGAAATAATAGGCACCTGGCCATGTTCAGTACAGTCCTATTTTTCCTTTCACAAACTCCATTCTGTTGAGGAGTATAAACTGTGGTAAGCTGATGGTGAATCCCTGCAGTGTCACAAAGCTTCTGAAATCTCTCAGACACATATTCAGAGCCATTATCAGTCCTCAAAGCTCTAATTTTACAGCCTGACTGATTTTCAGCATATGCCTTGAATTTGCAGAAGGCCTCAAACACTTCTGACTTTTGCTTCAAGAAGTAGACCCAGCACAACCTTGTTAAATCATCTATAAACAGGACAAATTACTTGTTCTCATTGATTTAAGGTGTTCTCATAGGGCCACAGACATCAGAGTGCACTAATTCGAGCTTATTTTGAGCTCTCCAAGCACTGTCAGCAGGAAAAGGCAGTCTAGCCTGCTTACCAAGCTGACAAACCTCACAAACATTCCCACTAGCCTCAATTTTTGAAATGTCATCAACCAAATTCAGTTTATGCAACAGATCAATAGATCTAAAGTTGGCATGGCCTAGTCTCCTGTGCCATAAGTCAGTGCTGTCAACAAGGCTGGTGTATGCCTTTCTTTCTACTTGGCTAACATCCAGCATGAAACACCTATCAGTCATAGAGACTGTAACTAACTCTTGACCATGCATATCTTGAACACTACAGCAGCCATCTTTAAAGACCAATGTATAGCCCTTCTCAACTAATTGGCCTACACTAAGCAAGTTCTGGTCTAAGTCAGGTACAAAAAGCACATCAGAGATCAGCTTGTTACCTGAACCAGTGCTAACCAGCACATTGCCTTTGCCCTTGGCTTTAATCAGCTTGCCATCTCCAATTCTGATTTTTGAGTGGAAGCTTCTGTCTAGACCCTTAAACAGCTTCTCATCTGCTGCCATATGATGTGAGCAGCCACTGTCTAATAGCCAATCATTGCTGGCCTTTGTTGTGCTAGCAAAACATGTTGCTGTAAACACATGCTCCTCCTGAGCTTGCAGATCCTCAGCAGGTCGAGCCTGTTGTTGAGTAGCCTCCTTTGGCTTGCCCTTGCACACCTTCTCTACATGGCCAAATTGCTTGCACCTCCTACATTGGATGTCTGGCCTAAACCAACAGTATTTTTCTGAATGTGTTGTTTTCTTGTAGCGAGCACATGGTGGAAACACCCTTTTTGCTTCATGTCTTCCTGACTTGGCCTTTCTATTGTGCCAAGGCTTTTTGCCTTTTGTACTCACACTCGAGCCTTCATTGGCTTTAGCCTAGAAAGCAGCCTCAGGATTCTCTTCTGCCTATTTGCCCTCCTTTGCTCAAGTGCATACAGGGAGTTTATCAGCTCAGACAATGAAATGGCTGATAAGTCCCTCGAGTCCTCAAGTGAAGAGATTTTTTACTCGAATTTCTCAAGGAGAGTTGTGATGACCTTTTCAACAACTCTGCTCTCTGTGAAGTCCACTCCCAAGAGCCTTATGCTGTTGACAATGGCCATTATCATGTCTGAGTACTGCTTGATGGTCTCAGACTCCTTCATCCTCAAATTCTCAAAGTTTCTCCTGAGGTTGATCACCTGCTGTTGCCTTGTTTTGTCAGTCCCATGAACTCCTCCTTCAGCTTCTCCCAAGCTTCCTTTGGCGAGTCACAGGCCATGATGCGAGTGAATATCACATCAGACACTCCATTTTGTAGACAGGCCATAGCCTTGTGCTTCTTGGCTCGCTCCTCAGCATGCTGTCTCATCTGTGCAATAGTGGGATTGGCTCTCAATGGAGGTGGTTCTGCATCATTCTCGATCACACTCCAGAGATCGTGTGCCTGAAGATATGTCTTCATTTTGACTATCCAAATGTGATAGTTTTCTCCAGTGAACACTGGTGGAGGTGGTGGAGTGAAACTCATCTTGCAAGACTGAGTTCAAAGGCTTCGATCTCTTCTAAATTTGAGCTATGTTTCTGCTTTTGCTATGAAAACAACAGAATGCAAAGGCCCCTCAAAGATTCGGGCTCATGATACCATTTGTTGGAACATTGGCAGCAAGATTCAGCAAATTTGCAAGCAGAATCAATGAAGAATCGAAGCAAAAGAAAAGTAAAACAAAGCAGCAAACAAAACTTGAATGCTCAGCAAGGATTTGTAACTGAACAACAACATATTTCATTCAAATTTTGAAATATATAGAAGTTACAAAATAACTTGACAGTTACCTAATGTGTTTAACTGCTCCAACTAATACAAACCTAAACACTAGCTGAAATAATAATCAAATGTAGCTGACCAATCAGCCATTACATCAAAAGATCTTATCACTAACTTAATTTTACTAGCTTTGTGAATAAACTAAAATTGAACCAAACTAGATTACAAAAGAACAAAATATGCAAAGTTGGTTCCTTCATTCGGTCCAATATTCAATCTTGCGCACCGAGCAATACTGCTGAACTCGATGGCTGCAGTTTCTTTGCTGCTGCTGATCTTGACAGTAGCTGGATGCTGGTTCCATGTTGCATTGCAGTCCAGCTCTCAACAGAATATATGTGATCTCATTCTTGATGATGAGTATTTATAAGAGAGATGATACGTTGAATTCAAGTAATTAAAATGTATGCTTTGGCATTTAGATAAGAGTCTGGACTTTGAAACATTCTTTTTGACCAACTGATGAGAGCAACACTTTTTCATTTAAAAGGATGATTAAAAGTCAAATGGCATGTTTTTCAATGATTATAATGAATTTTTATATGAAAAACAACAGAAATTTAACTTAGCCAAAACAAAATAAAAGGCAAATGGCGTATGGTATTCAACGGTAATGGGAACGAAATTGAATAATAACCCTCCAACAATCATTCCTGCCTCAAGGTGGATCAGACCGAATGGTAATACGGTGAAGATTAACTGTGATGCGTCATGGAATGAAGGCAGTAATATAGCTGGTATTGCTGTGCTCGCAAGAAACAACCTAGGGGAAGTTTTGGATAGCGAAAATGCTAAAGTATATGCTTCATCATCTCGTGTGGCGGAAGCCCTTGCTGTTCGACTCGATGCTTCTATCATTGCTAAACATCAATGGTTTGGGGCTTCTTTAAAATCTGATTTTTTTTTTTTTTTTATCTTAAATCGGGATGCAACTTCTGGAGGAGCAAAACTGTGGAGATGGATATTTTTAGTGTTGTTGAGTCCCTATTTTTTTCTTTTTGTTTCACTTCTAGAGCTTGTAACAAGGTGGCTGACTGGGTTGCAAAAAGAACTAGGTTATGTTCTTGCCCAGCTGATTGGGCGTTTGCTCCCCCCTCCTCCCGTGGCCTTGCAAATATTGTAATCATGATGCTATCCAGAATTAATGAATCCATATTTATCTTTCCACAAAAAAAAAAAAAAGTACCTATTTGTTCATTGCATGTTTAATAATAAGACAAATTATTTGATGAAATTTAAAAAAAAAAAGAAAACAATATTAGCATGAAGACTAAAATTATACATCTCAAAACAAAAATAGAACTAAATACAAAAGAATAGTAAAAGAATCTTCTATAAAAATTCACCCATTGCAAAAGGATAACATAAATAATCATTCCCATTTGTTTCTAACAAATTGAGTATGCTTGAAATCATATGTTAATGCTAAACTCCCATCCATTCTTCTCAATGCAAACCTCTCCACCAACACATACCACCCAAATCGATTCCACTCACCATTTGTTTCCATTTCCTCCACCCTTTTAACCCTTTCTTGCCTTTCTTTCCCACCACTCCACCCAAACCTTTCTTCTTCCCACTTCATTCTCTCAACAATGGACAAACTTAGCCCAATACCCAAACCTCCTTTGCGGAACCACATCACTCTGTCGACCGTTTCCTGATCGTCTACCGAAATCTCCGTTGTCCCGTTAACTTTAACCACTTCTTTTTCAACCGTCGTGTCAACAACAACTACATTGTCTTCGTTATAGTCATTGTTGTAGGCAAAAAGTTGTTCCCATCTTTGCTCAAGTGTCATTTCGTAATACATTGATCTAGTCATTTGATCTTTTGGTCTTCCATCTTTGATGAAAATGAAAGGGCAGTACCATTTCCCGACAACAACAGGTTCAGAATTCTTGCAGGACAAGGGGAAATCGAAGAGCGGGAGCCGGGCTCGGAGGGCAGTGTCGAGCCCTGGTGCTTCACCCAAGGTGAAACAACGAGGAGTTGAGGTGAACGCCCGCCAACCTTTTCTTCCTAAAAATCCTGGAGGTACCCCATCTGGGGCTACGGATTTGGCAACAAAGCGACCACCCCAGTTCGTTGGGCGGATCTCAAATTGTTGATATATATCATGTTCATCGGCAGGCTGTGGTTCAATGTCGGGAAAACACCGGCAGAAACAGCAAGTGACTGCATCTTCCTCTGATGAATTTGTGAATGCTTCACTGCGCCCCCAAAACGAAGAATCCATCAGGAATCAATCTATGTATACGAACAAAATTGAGTTGAATTTGTGATGATACACATACCCTTTATGGCTTCCTCGAGGTTGTAAAGCGTAGTAGCGATTGGAGGACAATGGCTGACCGAGAACGGGAATGAAGGAGACGTCGTTACAATGAACGTGTCGATTTTCGCCTGAAGTTCCGGTTGTATATTGAAGCTCGATCTTCTTGTTTTGAGGGAAAGGCAAGTCGTCTAGCTCGTGGCTTTTGCACAATCCGAAACAACAAGTTGGCTCGGCTTCTTCGTCGAGGATTACCAGTATGCCGGAGTTGGGACCCTCGGGAGGTGGTAACGAAAGTGATGAAGGGAACTGTTTATACATAGAAAGAGGCCTGGTTACATACATCTCTCAAAGATTACTGTTTGTATTTGCGGGGACTTGTTGATCTGCTGCTATGCAATCTGTTTGATGGATTGGGAATTTATTATGTACAAGAGATGTGACATTTTCAATTCAACAAAGCAGTGTTGACATTTGAATAGTTTGAAGTTTGAAGATTCGCTTTGACCAACAACTGGTCGGAGCAACTGACGTATATTAGTAGCTTAAGTGCCTTTAACATTTCGTGGAAGTTAAGGAACGTACTATGTTAATTTTATTCATGTATAACACAAATTCAAAAGCGTGTAAGTATGAAAAACAAAATATTAATAATCAATCAGGATTAGACATGTCATCATTAAAATAAAATATTTTTTTATTCAAGTTCTTGCCAGAACATTTCCAAAATAGGGTTTTTTATTAAGTTTGACATTTTTTTATAGATGTAAGCTGCGATGGATAAAACTTTTAATGTATTTGAAAAAAAAAATTAAAACTTAAATTTTTTTAATATATTTGATAACTCATATCAAATATTCAAATTATACTTAATACCATAGAAAATATTAACTTAATTTTTATTTTAAATATTAAACCAATGAGATTGAGTACTCTCATTATTGCAACAACAAATAAAATATAGGTTTCATCATGTTTAAATGTGTTTTCCCTCCAATTTAAAAGTTTAGGGTTATGATTAAAAGTAATCACTCTATTAAAAAGACTTAATTTATTATGAATATCTTATTAAGCGGATATTCATCAAGATCAGGATAAGTTTTGATGTACTTTAAATTCTAATAGTTATTAGAAGTAGATCTCTACTTCATTTATACTTGTTAGTGATCAACCCGATTAAGCAACGAACAAGTAAAAATAACGAAAGAAATTGAGGAATTGAACACACAAATTTAACGTGGAAATATTTCTCCAAAGAGGATAAAAAACCACAGGCAAATATAATTTCACTATAATGGCAAAAGAACAAAGAGTACAAAGCTGGAGATAAAAGCTAAACCCCAAAACCCGAAAAATAAAGAACCCTCAAAACGTAAATACAAAAATTCTCTAAAAGTGTTATGATTTCTAATCTCTAATGGGTGTATTTTCTAAAGTTGTAAAACAGTCTATTTATAGGCCAAATTCATAGGTCAATTAATAATAAAATAATCTTGACTAATCAAAGTTTGATTTAAACAAATAAACAGAGTTTAACTAGAAGATTATTTCTCAAATTTGATTGAAATAGGAGTCATATTTAACAAATCTCCACCTTGACTCATATTTCCACAATGCCATCTTTGCTAAAGCCCGCCACGGGCCTATCTTGAACTATGTAGGGAATTAACTGAGTCAAATCTGTGCTTAGAAACTGGAAAACTTCTAACCTTCGACTTATACACTATCAAATCAAAACTAACCCATGTCTAATTTTCACGAACATAGTGCCCTAACTTTTCAAAACCTGCATCCAAAAGAGAACTTCTCTTCAATGAAACGGTCATACCTTTTTCCCTCCTATGACCAAGTTGCCTCCGCTCCAAACGAGTTGACTTCAACTCCGTAACGGACGAAGGACGTTCGATTTCACCAATCACTGTAGAACCTTCCAGAATATAAAGACCGTCGGTTCTTTTACCTTTTAACAAAATGAGAGCTCCACGAGATACTTTAATGTTGCTCGACTCAATTTTGATTCTGCATTCTTTCAGGTCTAAAATACTCAAAGAGATGAGATTCTTTCGAAAATCATGTACATATCTGACATCTGAGAGCGGCCTAATCGTCCCATCGTGTATCCTAATTTTAACAGTACCAATACCAATTACCTTACTGGATGAATCGTTTCCCGTGCGCACAACTCCACCTTCAACCAAACTGTATGTAGAGAACTATTCTCTATTAGCACACATGTGGAAAGAACATCCCGAATCTAGGATCCACTCAGATGTAAGCTTGGAGTTATCGCTCGTTGACACTCATCATCGCTTTCATCGGTTAAATTAGTGCCAACTACATCTTCCTCGTTACTCTCAATAGCTCTTTTATTTTGCAGATTATAACAATCTGCTTTGACGTGACCTAACTTTTTACAATAACAACACCTTTTGTCTCGCTTCTTTGATGCTACCAAAATGGAAGCTTGTCTATCTGTCTTGCTATCCGAACCAAACTCATTGTTGAGTTTGTCTCTACTCAACAAATGACCCTTCACATCTTCAAACGAGAGTTTGTCTCTGCCATGAATCAGGGTCTCCCTGAAAGACTTGTTTGAAGGGGGTAAATAGCACAATAATACCATAGTCTGATCTTCATCATCAATCTAAACCTCAAGGTTCTTTAAACCATTTAAAAGAGTAATGAATTGACTGACGTGATCTCTAAGAAGCTCATCTTCGTTCATGCAAAACGTAAATAGACATTGTTTCAACACTAAACGGTTAGCCAGAGACTTAGTCGCATAAAGAGTTTCTAACATTTTTCACAAGGCAGATGAGTTTTCTTCATCAATACCTCTTGTAATATCGTATTCGCGAGGCACAACTAGATTGCAGACAAGGCCTTTTAATCAAGCTCTTCCCATTCTGTTTGATTTAGATTTTCAAGCTTTTTCCCCGTAAAAACCTTTTTCAGGCCGGTTTGAACTGGAATTATCATCATCCGAACTTGCCACAGATTGAAATTCGTGACACCATCGAACATCTCAATTTCAAACCTTATTGCTACCATCTTTGAATAGGCTAATCTATGAAAAGTTAAACTAGCTCTGATACCACTTGTTGGCGATCGACCCGATTAAGCAACGAACAAGTAAAAACAGTGAAAAAAATTAAAAAATTTAACACACAAATTTTACGTGAAAAAACCCCTCCAAAGAGGATAAAAATCACGGGCAAAGACAAGTTTACTATAAAGGCAAAAGAACAAAGAGTACAAAGATGGAGATAAAAGCTAAATCCCGAAACCCAAAAAACAAAGAACCCTCAATATGTAAACACAAAAATTATCCAAAAGTGGTATGAGTTCTAATCCCTAATGGGTGTATTTTCTAAAGTTATAAAAGAGCCTATTTATAGGCTAAATTCATAGGTCAAATAATAATAAAATAATCTTGACTAATCAAAGTTTGATTTAAACAAATAAATAGAGTTTAACTAGAAGATTATTTCTCAAATTTGACTGAAATAGGAGTCAAACTTAACAATACTTCTTATGCTTATAAATAGAGATTTTGGAGAAGCTTTGTATATATTCCCATTGATTAGTAAAATACACTATCTCTCTGCTCTCTCATTCTCTTTGTTCTTTATTCTCTGTCTTTTAATTTTATAACACGTTATCAACACGATTCTCTTTTAATTGTTTTTTCTTCATGAGTCACAAAAATATCCCAAAATTTACTATTGTCGATTGCCTCCTAGAGTTGCTGCTATTTCAATTGAGGCATGCGCATATGGTAATCATTAAAGCCTTTAACCATTCAGCCAGGGTGATAACAATGATGTGAAAGATCTTCAGGTATATTTTAATATGATTAATTTATTATATCATGTTTATTATAATAGGAGACTAATCATGACAAACATGAATAGATAGATTTTGATTTGAAATCCACACATGTTTACAATGATGATTATGAAATAAAAAAACTATTGGGACATTTATAAGTCTATCTTACTAAATCTGTTGCATTCCCCGAACTGAACGCAAGCATAAAAGAAAATATAAACCAATGTTATTTCAATATTTGATAGTAAAAAATTAGTTGAAAGCTCCAGAAGAACTAATATATTAATATATTGTGATGGTTAAACCATTGGTTTTAAAAGATATTTATAATGGATCTCATATTGAGATTGTGAATGAAGAAAAGATTATATTTCATATGAATCACTATTACTATAAATATCTATTTTGAAAGGATGAAAAAAGTGAGGATTGAGTTGTTGACTACTCTTGTTATTAAATTGAATTGACTGTGACTATCTTTGTGATCTTCTTTTGTCATCATCCCCATTAAGGGATTGAAAGCAAAATATTTGACTGTGAAAGATTTACTAATGAGAAATAGAACATGGTAATTCTATCTCAAGTTCGTTATAGTTGGATGCACCTAAAGTTGCAAGTTTTCAAAATTGTGAGTATAACTTTACAGTATTCAAAATAAGTTCTCAATTAAAATTACGTGAAAAAATATTACTGATGAGAACCTTGCAAGAGAGAGCTTATTCAACTTTTCATGATTCAAATGTGCTCCTACAGTAGCAATATCATGAAAAAAAATTACTTATAATTGAACAAAAAATTTTAACCATGAAACTTAACCATTCCCTGAAAAGAATGTAACAATATGTAATAAATTCAAAAAAAAAATCTTTGATTTGAATGTAGTAAATTGAACTATAATAATAGTCATGGGGGATGGTCGTAATAAATTTTCTCACCACCAGAAGTGGAAAAATGAAGAAAGTAAGAAAAAACCAAGAATTCCCAAGAACTCTTTAAGAAGAGGGACAACTTATGTATGAAAAGTCATTGGTTATATACATGTTGTACACTTGGAAAATAAGACCAACTCTCAAAGTTTTCTATTAATACATTTTGATTGGATTCAAAATCTACTACTGGAGTTTAATTTGCTTACTTCATAATAAAATCGTCAAGACTCGACACAGAAAAAGGGTACAACATCTTTAAATATTAAATCAACTTGATATATGGTTTAAATATTTGAGATCGTCTTCTTCTTAAGTTTCGATTACATGTGTTACATATTGTTTTAAGCATCTCATTTGTTCATGAAAATGAATTTTAACTAATTGATTTATGTCGCTATAGTAGGTTTTATAATTAAATAATATATTTTATTAAAACATATCTAGCATGCAAATTTATGTTAATAAACCAATGAATTTTATGGTTATTCAAATTTGATTTAGTTCAAAGAATTGTTAAAGGTAGTAGTTCATACATTTTATATTATTCCATATGTTAATTATTTAGAGAAATGACATGAGCAATTATAAATGAAAAGTTCTATGAGCTTGAATAGTTGAATTTTGAATTAAATTTCATGCATGTTTATGATAATAGTTATGAAAAAATTGCTAGTTTTTCATTATGTTATATTTTTATGTGTGATGTTTATTGATGTATTTAATATAGGCTTGTTTCTATACATGACCTAGGCAGCTATTCTTGGTAGTTAATCGATTATGTCAAACTCTTGTTAAAAGGGTTCTAAAAGTATTTTGAATCGAGCTCGAAACTTCTTGCATCCGAAGCAAAAATCATACCACTAGACCAAATGCTCTGCATTTGAAGATTTTGGCATATTCCCTTAAGCAAATATTGCATATAATTATTTGGAATTATATTTATTGACTTAGTGGCATTATAGACTTCACATTAATTTAGACATTTCCAGTAGTAAATGTCACAATAGTACTCATATGTGGATACAAAGTAAAAGGAATGACAGTAAAAGTATCAATTTGTCACAATTTATATTGACATTATTAGTACAATTGAAATGCATGTTAAAGTAAACTAGAAGTTTACTGATACAAATACATTTACTACTTGGCGTGACCAGTTGGACCATCCTGGATCATGTATGATACGAAAATTAATTGAAAATTAATATGGACATTCATTAAAGAACCAGGAGCTTCTTTAATTTAAAGAATTCTCTTTTGTTACTTGTTCTCAATGAAAATTGATTGTTAAAAACTCATTAGCTAAAGTTGAGATTTAATGTCTTGCATTTCTGAAATGAATATGGGTCCATTCATTCACCATGTGGATGGTTTTGATATTATATGATTTTGATAGATGCATCTACAAAATAATCACATGTGTTATCAACTTGCAATCTGTCGTTTGCAAGATTGTTTGTTTAAATAATTAATTTTAGATCATGTAATTAAGATAATTCATCTTGCTAATACTGATGAGTTTATATCTCAATCTTTTATTGATTGAGTTTGAAAAACTTTTGTAAAAGTTTGTTATTTATGCGCATAATAGTTTAGAGAAATTATTGATTGAACGCCTCTGATTAATATCTAAATCATTACTTATGAGAACTAAACTTCCTATTTCAACATGAGATTATGTTGATTTACGTGTTGTACGCATCAAGCTAATAAGTTATAAATACTCCCTACTACAATTTATTTTTGGTCAAGATTTAAATATTTCTCATCTTTGAATTTTTGTATGTGTGTATATGTTCCAATTGCTCCTCCACAACAAAGATGTGTGAATACTCAAAGAAAGTTGAGAATATATATTAATTATGAGTCTCCTTGTATTATTATATTTTTAAATGTATTGGAGATTCAATTATGACATGATTTGTTATTACTATTTTGAATTTTTAGTTTTCCCGACATAGGAGAAGAGAAATAATAACTTGTAATGAGTTAGGGGGAGAGTAATTTGAACTAGAAGTTCAACAAGGATAACTCATTACAAGTTCCAAATATGAAAATTCTCTTAAAAGAAAATAATAAATCTAAATAGTCATATATTGAAGGCAAGTGCTCCAGAAGAGACCCAAGACATAACTAATAAGTAAAACTCCAAAAAAGATTTAGGTACCTGAAACTAAATATTCAAATAGTGAAACTAAGATATCTCGATAAGTTATGTCATTTTGAGAAAATGTCGAACCAATAATAAAAGTGGTCGACAATGGTTTTGCATGCAATATTATTGTTGAAATTAATGAAATAAAAGGAGGATCTTGAATAAATCTATTGACAAATACAGACATGGAATAAATTGGTCAAAATAGAAATACGGAACTCAAATACAATTAAATTCGTGGAGTTTTTGGACCAGTAGTCCAAATATCTAAAGGTATAAAGCCAGTGAGGGTACAAATGAAGTAGTTTTGCAAAACGAAATAAAAATATGAAGTTTTTCGCTAATTCCTGACATTAATTATGAAAAGATATAATATCCTTTTATGGTGGATGCAATAACCTTTAGATATATTATTAAACTGGTAGTTCATAAAAGATTTAACTTGCGTCTAATGGTTGTTGTTAGAACCTTCTATGAATCACTATATAGTAAAGTTTATATTAAAATCCTTGAAGGATTTAAAATTCCAGAAGCATATTTAAATTATCAGGAAATTGTTCATTTATATGAATTGAAATAATTAAACATATGTGGTAAATTTGACTTAGTCAATAGTAGTTTAAAGAGAATTATAAAATGATTCAAAATACCTATTTGTATTTTTATAGAGGGATCATGGTTAAAGTTTGTTATAATTATTGTTGAAACTCCTGAAGAGACCAAAATATATTTCCCCCAAAATTTTCCCTCACTCATGACTTTCAAAAGAATGTTGATATAAATGCTTAGCAAATACATTCAAATGGTCATTTTAAAAGCTAGTATTCAAGATTGAATACATAGAATATGAGATATTATGTGATGTTTTCATGAGGAGGAGCAAATACGCGCTGTACTCTTTTTCCCTTAATCGAGGTTTTGTCCCATTGGGTTTTCCTGGTAAGGTTTTTAATGAGGCAGCATATTATGCGTATTATAGATATATGTACTCTTTTTCCTTCACTAGGAATTTTTTTCCCACAGACTTTTTATCTTAGTAAAGCTTTAACGAGACAAATTATCTACCAATGGACATCCAATAGGGAGTGTTATGAATATCTTATTAAATGGATGTCCATGAATATCAAGATAAGTTTTGATGTATTTTAAATTCTAATAGTTATTAGAAGTAGATCTCTACTTCATTTATACTTCTTATGCCTATAAATAGAGACTTTGGAGAAGCTTTGTATATATTCTCATTGATCAATAAAATACGCTCTCTCTTTGCTCTCCCATTCTCTTTGTTCTTTATTCTCTGTCTTTTAATTTTATAACATAATTGATTTTTTCCCTTTTTATTATATTTGTTTATGCCTTCAAAAATATCAGTTAGTTTTAGCCTTGAATAGTTACTTTCAAAAAAATGGGAAATTCATTAATTCTTTCTATTAATGAGATTATACAATTCGAGTAAAAGAACAAGCAACAAACACTTGTTGTCAGGGTGAAAAACAAGCTCCATCAACATGACAAAAGGTTTTAGCTTCAGCATCAATAGAATATTACAACACATTGACAATCAGCTTTGTCATGACTCAAGCACGGCATATCTAGAGTGATTGCAAGTAACTATCACGATAAGAAAATCAGCCTCGGATGATCCAAAAGCAAAGGGAAGGCAAATTCGGCAAAAGAACTAAGCATCCACCAAACTGGAGAAGACAGTGACAAATCCATCCCTAAAGTCACTTGCAAAACAATAACACATGCATAAACAAGGCCAAAACAAGTGATACAAGAGCATGCAAAAAATACTAAATGTGAAGACTTATTAAGCAATGAAAAACAAAAAAAAAATATAAAACTCAAGACAGCACCGGTCCAAATCGACTCGTAAAATTATTTATTATTCTGAAATACTCTAAAACAAACATATTAAGAAAAAAATATGAAGAGCCACCCACTTTCCGAGAGAAACTGATGATGGTCGGTGGAGTTTTAGCGACGATAGGCACCGTCATTTGTTCATCACAACTTGTGAAGATAGCAAAGATACCCACAAAAAATATCTGCAAACTAAAAAGAGAGAATGCATGTGGAGTGAACAGGCAAGAAAAAAGAAAGAGAGGGTCGGCAGGAGGAAGAAAACAGCGAGCAGTAGTCAACGCAGAGGCTAACACCATCACTAGGCAAAATAAGGAAGAAGAAGCAAATGACTTGGAGAAAAAAAAATAGGATTTTAAAAAATATATTGAAATCGACTTGAATAGTTACCTTATTCTATGACTTTGTTTGTTTTATATATTAATAACTAGATTTTTTTCATATGCGATGTATAGGTTGAGTGTATGTATTAATTAAATTATATTTAATAATTTTTTTAACATTTCTTTAATAAAATGGATACAAAATTAAAACATAATAATATATAATTTTAATTTTAAAAATATAATAATTGATACTAGATTGAATTTAAAAATTATTTTTAAAATATAAATATTATAATAGTAGATTGTGTGTTATTCTATTTTTATATATAGTTTCTAACTTATTTTTAAACAGTTTTGAAATTCATTATGGTTTATTAGGTACACTATAAATTGAATTATTGAATATAAACAGATTAAAATAACTTATTATGAAAATATAACTTACACAACACCAATAAAAATATATATAAAAATTATAGAGGGATTTATGTTAGTCCACAAATGCTCCCTTGGCACATGTAAATTTTAGGAGTAAAAACTTACCAATCATAAAAATAACTTTGTAATATACTATATATAAATTATTTATGTTATATAAATTTTATCAGTTCAAATATTTTTATTATGTTTGAAAATATTTCGCTAAGATTTTAGTAAAAAATAAAATAAAAAATTAATTCAACCTTAATATTCACATAAAAATAGAACCTAAGTTTTACTATTAAGAAATGAGTTTATAATTTTTATTTTTTTTAGATCTTTTAATATTTTTATAGTATAAACAACTCCAAGTTGAAATATACATGAAAAATATGTGCATTTTTTTTATGAATTTTACAATTTTTATAAATTATTAATAATTTTTATTTTTAAAATTTTCATATTTTATTTTTAATTTTTTTAATTTCTAAATAAGTATTAATTATTTTTATAGTTTTAAACTCATCTATTAAATAATCATTTTTTAAGGTTCATTCCAAATGTAATTTTTATTAATTATTTATAAATTAATTTATAATTTTCTTTAAATTTTTCTGATGTGACATGTCATGTGTCATCTCTTTGTAGTTATCGTCAGCCATGTCTACATTATTAATAGCCAAATCATTCAACTAACCATTTTTAATAAAATGGCCTAATGAGATGCACTTTTTTTATAAAGACTTAATTGATTTTTTTTTTCAGCTTTTACTAAAAAGTCTTTTCAACCTTTAGGCCGTAATATTTAAATTAATTTTAATAGATTTACCGATTATGAGTTACCTTAAACTACACTTAAAATATACAAAGACCATCTATTTTTAATAAAAATAAATAAAGCAATTATAATTGTCTTAAGCAACTCAGTCATATTTAATGAGCGAAAGTCAAAATGTTTTTGAAACTTTGTAATCTCATCATCTAATTTAATTCTCATACCAAGTAGTTAAGTAAATAAATCTTGAAATTTATTCAAGTTGTCAACTATAGATGTCACTCAACACTATCATTCTCTTAAACATCAACAATTTATTATCGTTGGACTTTAAGGCGTACAAGTTTTTTAGTTTGTTCAATAATGTACTCGCATGTGTCTCTTGATCAAGTTGTGTCATTCAACATAATCATCTTAATAGTGCTAATTTTCATGATTACCAAACACGAGATCCAAGCTTTAATACAAGTTTGTTGAGACAAAACTAAACCCGACGAAACACCACAGAAGCTTAATTGATGCTCTTTCACTCTCACTAAATCAATTCGATAATTATGAGAACTCAATAACTCAATATATCAATAATCAAGACAAATCAACCACAATATCACAAGTAAAAGTAACAAAATCGAAGCATACAATTTTTACGTAAAGAACCCTTAAAGCAAAAGGTAAAAATCACGAAACTTGAAAGCCCACCAAAAACTTATCTATATCAAAAATCTTGCTACAATATCACAATCTAAGTCACAATAAAGAGTATACAACTCAAACAAGGCTATTAACAAATAATCTCAAGCAAACTTTAAGAAGAAAGTTGAAAATTTCTTTGAAAGTTAAATATCCAAACTAAAATACCTTAAACGAAAATCAGATTGTATATTTTAAAGATCTCTGAACCTACTAGCTATTGTAGGAAAAAAAAACTCCAACAGACATCGGATAAATTTTCGACCGAAGAAAATACAAAAACTAATATGCTTTTAAAAGTATTGCCCTCTCTCCTTTTCTTTTCTTTTCATTTTGATTCTTGTCGTCTCTTTCTATAAAAAAAAAAAAAAAAAAAAAACTGCTGCCCTCTTTTAATATAATAGGGCACAAAGGGCTTGTGGCCTTCCCACACATAGTTAGACACCCTTAGCTCATGCCCAACTCAGTTGTACCATAAAAAATGACATCACTTTAAAAGAATCAAAATGAAATCTCAACAATAAATCATAATTATGTCGATTTGATACTAAACCTCAAGTTGTAACTTATCGATTAGGTGTTTATTTATATATAAATAGTTTAAGTTTAAATCATTATTATAAACAAAATAAAATAATACTAATATTTTTTTTGAATAGAAGTTGGATTTTTATTCAATGTCAAAAAAACCCAAAATAAAACAAAAACGTTACAGAGAAACAAAACATAAAAGGCCCAAAATCGAGCCCAAGTCCAGCTAAAAAATAAAGGGTGCTCTAGGAACTTCCTAGTTTCAACCGAGAAAATCAAAAATCCCAACTCTTGAAAAGCACCAAATACTTGGAAAGCTAACTGCTGTAACGTTTTTCATCATTTCCGATATTTCCACAACCATTCCCTCCTAAGTCCCTTCCTCTCCCAAAACTACACAGCCACCAAGAGATAGGGGTGTTCATTCGGTTAACCGACCCAAAATTATTATAACCGAATTAACCGACCTCCCAAAATTTTTAACAGTTAACCAAACTGAATTTTTTTAAAAAAAATTTAACCGAACCGAAATTTTTCGGTTAATAAGGTCGGTTAACCGAATTAACCGAAAAGTATGTGTTGTTCATTTTTTGTTAAAAATTACCCGAAAATTACCCGAATTACCCGAATTACCCGAATTAAATCACTACATAATTAAAAACATTACATAAATCTTTGAATCACTACATAATTAAAAATATTACATAAGTCTTTGAATCA
The DNA here is from genome assembly GCA_008044935.1 of Gossypium turneri. NCBI lineage: Eukaryota > Viridiplantae > Streptophyta > Magnoliopsida > Malvales > Malvaceae > Gossypium > Gossypium turneri. Next base: position 19,209,197 of record CP032583.1, read on the forward strand.
CTACATAATTAAAAATATTACATATGTCTTTGAATCACTACATAATTACAAATATTACATAAGTCTTTGAATCACTACATAATTAAAAACATTACATAAGTCTTGAATTAACACATAATTGAAATGTAAGTCTTTAATATTTTGCATTTATATCCATTTCATCTCTCCAAAATATCTCCATTTGCATTAAACCTAAAAAAAAAAAACATGAGCAAAAATTTAGCATATAATAGAAATATACGCATTTAAAAAAAATCAAATAATATAAACAAACGAATAGATTATAAATTAACAAGAATAAGATAGTAGTAAGCATACCCTTCAACTCACGAAAACTCATGAATCTAGGGTAGGCTCTAATGCATTCCAAGAAATGTCTAAACATTGAATCAATTAAATAAGTAGGAGTGATATGGTAAAAAAATTGAAACTATTAAAATAAAACAATAAACATACCATTTTCAATCTTGTCAAGCTCTTGGATTTGTTCTTCAATCTTTTTTATGTTTTCTTGTGATGATGATTTTCGAATCCAATCTTGAGTACACACAAGAGCTTGTACAATTTTAGGAGTTAAAGAACTCCTATATTGATCAAGCACACGTCCCCCGGTGCTAAATGCAGACCCTGAAGCAACCGTAGAAACCGGTATAGCTAACACATCTCTGGCAATTTTTGAAAGAATGGGAAATCTAGGGCTGTTCACTTTCCACCACAATAAAATATCAAAATCTTCAACAAATTCTTCATTAGCCTCAGCTAGATATTTATCCAACTCAGATGTTTTATCCTCACCACAAATTTCCAACTTACACTTTTTATACAAAGCTTGCATTCACTTTTCATTTTTTGTTGTGGTTCACTAAAAGAAACATGTGTTGACACACTCGATTGGCTACAAGTACTATGAAGTGGAGCCTTATACTCATCAAACAATTCATACAAAGATTCCTTCAACTTTTGCATCATTTCACAAGCTTTTTCAGAACTAGACATTTCACTAAGTGCAAATTCAAGATACTTTAGTTTTTGTCTAGGATCTAAAACACAAGCAACAAACATAAGCAAATTCATCTTATCAATATCACCCCAATACTTATCATACTTCTCTTTCATCTTGATGGCCATAACATTGAAATCAATATTACTATTTAACTGAGCATCTCGTAAAAGAATATCAATTTCGGAAAGCTCATCAAAAAATTATTGGACGTGACATATGAAGTGCCAGATATACGCAAAATGACTTCATAAAGTGTTCCAAGAAATCCCTCAAGTTTCTAACATTATCCCAATCATCCACACTAGGCCAACCCTCTCCCCTTTTAAGTTCAACCCTAAAGTTTGTATCTTGCTCCTTAAATCTCTCAAAAGCTCTTTCAAAGTTCTGAGTAGTGTCTAACATTAAGTAGGTCGAGTTCCACCTAGTACAAACATCAAGACACAACATCTTCTTGCACTCTATCTTTTCCACCACAACACACTCCTTAAACTTTTGTAATCTAGCTGGAGATTGTCTCACATATTTAACAGCCCCCCTAACATGTTCAACAGATTTATTCATTTCCTTTAAGCCTTCAACAACAATCAAATTCACAATGTGTGTCATGCGTCTCATATGAAGATATTTACCATTTTGAACTAAACCCCCTCGAGGGTTAAATTTCTTTCTCAAATAACCAATAGCAACATCATTTGAACTTGCATTATCAACAGTAACAGTAAACAACTTATCAATCCCACAATTCAACAAGCATTTCTCAATCACCATCCCAATGGACTCACCCTTATGACTAGAAATTGGACAAAAGTTTAAAATCTTTTTATTCAATTTCCAATCGTTATTAATAAAGTGAGCAGTGATACACAAATAATTAACTCTTTACAAAGAAGTCCATGTGTCAGTAGTTAAGCAAACTCTAGAACAAGAACTTCTCAAAAGTTGTTTTATCTTGACCCTTTCATCTAGATACAATTTATAAACATCCCTAGTCATAGTAGTTCGTGAAGGAATATGAAACCTAGGACATGCCACAAACATAAATTTCTTAAAACCTTCACTTTCAACAAACTTGAAAGGTAATTCGTCAATCAGAATCATTTGTGCTAATCCTTTCCTACATGCTTCTTGATCAAATCTCCAAGTTGAAAGATTCCCTTCCCCCCCTTCAACTCCCTTTCTAGGTAAAACTAGTTGTCCTTGACTAGTGTCAACAACATTACTAGGATTTTTCTTACATGAACCAATATGATATTTCAATGACCCTAAACCATTTTTTTCACATCACAACAAAATTCCTTTTCACAATAATTACATTTAGCCTTACTTGTACCCTCACTATTAATAAACTTAGTGAAGTGAGACCAAACTTCTGACCTTTGAAGAGTGGCTTTTCTTTTCCCGGTAGTCCCTTTTGTTTGGATTGAAGCTCCAACTCCCAAATTTTCAGAATCTATCGAAGTAGGAGGTGTAACACTACCCTCAATATATGTTGGTTCGGTTGACATTCTGCAAGAAAAAAAGTATATGATAAATTAAAATAATACGACAAACTTGGGGTCAAGGACAATATTATTTACAAAATCCAGAAACTTAATTAAATTGATGCAATATTATTTAGATAATTTATATCAAGAGTTTTAAAAAAATCTTTATATCTCTTAGTCTTAGTTAAGTGGTGCTGTGGGATTGAATAAATACATACGTATGTATAAATACAAGAAATTGAAAAAAAAAAAACTTAAATTTATGAGATCTATAATGGTTAAGTGCTTTAAAGAGTAAACCAGAGGCTCAATCTGCTTTGGGCCCAACACCAAAAGAAACATTATTTGTTGGTTTACCTCACTCAAGTTTCATATAAATTATAAATCACAATTTTTGTATTAAATAGCAAGGTGCGGGAGTTAATCAAAAATCAATTGTGGCAATCGAGACTCTCAGACCAAAGCTTCAGCCTTCAGGTGTGATATAATATCATATATCACTAGTTGTCTAGTTCGAATTTATTGAATACAGTGTTGTGGGAAGAACTTTTTAAAGTCAAATGATTTTTTTAACTATTATTTATAATTTAATGTATTTTATGTAATATTTATAAAAATATTTTTCTATTATAATTTATTTCAAATATATAAATTATATATATATTCCTATTGACTTTTCAAAATTTGTATTTCACATATCAAATAATAATAAGTTACAATAATTTTTTTTATATTTTATTCAAATACAGTAATATTAATGAATTTAAATTGTATTTAAATGCAAACATCTCATTTTTCAAAAACATTTTTTAAGAACAACTGAACAATACTAAAACAATTTATATCTTAAAATCTTAGTCCAAACTACTTTCCAAAATCGTTACTAAACTTGGTATCAATCTCAAAGTGATATTTGCTAAGCTAAAGAGAAGTACAAATACTTTTATGGCCTAAAAAGTAATAAACCAGGGGAGCTTCAATTCCCTATTTGACCAATTTCTAACTATTGGGATTAGGTGAACTTCAAAGGTAGCCTGTTAGCTAACCTTCAATGTCGTCAACCATCCAACAATAGCAACCGATATCTACATCCTTCAGAAAAAGTAGTAATATTAAGGAATACCAGTTGAGCAATGTTGTAAAAATAAACAGTAGTAAGCCCATGTTACAGAACAAAAACAATAACTAAATATCTGAGAACAAAAACTAAAACAGATCCCACTCTCAATCTCAAACTCCCCTGAGCAGCGGCCACCATCTTACAAAACAACTGAAGAAGCTGAAACAATGGGAGGTCGAAGAGGGTCTCGTACTCAAAGGAAACATTTAATGACCCTTCCTTTGATGAATATTACAGATTCAATAAAGACCCATTCAAGAAATTGAAAAAAAAATGAAAGGGAAATTAGAAGAAAGCAAACCTGGCCCTGGGTTTGGGTATTGGTGTGGTGGTCCGACACTCTGACTCAGTGACTCCGGCCGAAGAGAAATAGTGGGTTTTTCATTTTCCCGATTCGACTGTCGACTGAGATTGAAAATGTTAGGGTGGGATTTAGGGCTACGGGTGTTGGGTGTTAAGTGTGACTGTGTGTGTGAGTGAAAATGAAAGTGAAATTAGGGAGGGGTGTTGTGACTGTGCATTAGTCGGCTGCTGTTGAGAAATGGACAGCAGGTTCTAGGGCCAGGGGTGTTGAAATTGGGCTGTCCTATTCGGTGAGCCTAAGAAAAAATTGGGCTAGGTTTAAATTTACCTAGTTTAAGCCTACCCTGTAAATTTCGGTTTACCCGAAGTTTTTTCGATTAACCGACCCATTTCAAACCGGTTTAACCGTTAACTGAACAAACCAAAAAAACTTAACCGACCCCTAAACGAATTTTGTCGGTTCACCGACCGATTAACTGAACTCGGTCAGTTAACCGAAAAAATTCGGTTTTAACAGAATAATGCACAGCCCTACCCAGAGAAACTAAAAAAAGTAGACCTCTTCTGTCCCTCTCCATCACTTCTCTTGCAAACTTAGGGACACTATCTCATGAAAGCCACTGTTCTCGTTTCTTCAAACCCTTAGCATCCAGCAAGTGTGCGACTCTGATCACCATTCTAGGGTAATATTTGAATATACAAGTATGAAACTGCTTACCCAAACATATCCCATCTCTGATTAAGGCCCCAATTTTTTATTTTTCCTCCCTCTCATTTAACAGATTCTTTATGATAGAGAGTGCATCTCCTTCAATCTTCGTTTCCATTAATCCCATATCCATTCCCAATTGGATACTTTGAATGCATGCAAGAGCTTCTGCCGCAAAGACTAAAGGTACGTTCTCGTTAATGACCACTTTCGAGCATAGTACTTGTCCCTCTAAGTTTTAAATCACAATCCCAGAGCATGATTTTTCCTCTTTTTTCTTTGTAGGCTGCGTCAAAGTTAATTTTCACAAACAGGGTGTAACACCCTTAATCCGTATCTGTCACCGAATTAATGTTTCGGAGCATTACTGTACAAACAAAATCTTAAACATACATTTCATACATCATTGAGAACATGTTAAAATACATACATTCACCTATGTATCACCCCTTAATCGAGCCCTCGAGGCCTTAGAAACACCTTAGAAACAATTAGGGACCAATTGGAAACATTTGGAAAGTTCAAGAAAAGGTTAGAAAAAGTTGACTACAGGGATCACATGACCGTGTGGCCAGGTCATGTGCCTCACACGGCTGAGACACAAGCCCGTGTCTCAGGCTGTGTAACCTTTAAAATAAGGGCACACGGCCGTGTCTCAGCCCGTGTCCTCACCCGTGTAACTCTCTGAGTAGGGTCACATGCCCGTGTAACTCTTGAAATAGCCCCACACGCCCGTGTACTTGTCGTGTAACTACCTAACTTGCATGTAATGGAACATACAGGGGACACAAGGCCGTGTCGCCAGGTCGTATGTCACACACAGCTGAGTCACACGCCCATGTCTCAGGTCGTGTAGACATGAAGTTGCCCAAAATCAAGTCAATTCCAACACCAAATCATGCATATACCTAAAGGCCTTTTGTACACATAATCAAGACATCAAAACATGACCAAAACTTACATGTAATGACCAGTTCAATAGTCCAAGATCAATCAACCTATATTCCATACAAGGCACCTCAAATACATTCATCCACAACTTACTTAAACATATATATTTCCACATTTCAATCATTAACATCAAGCTCAATACATTTCTGAAACATGCCACATCTTAACCATAATCAAACCAACTTAACACTTATCATTTGAGCCATTCAAACATGCAACAGCTTAGCCACATTGACCTAAACTAGCAAGGCATCAAATGTACTCAACCAAACAGCTTAAACATACCAAAACTTCATCCAAACATTCAACTAAACATCATTATATGTCCACCTATACATGTCATTATAACATTTGTCAAGACATTCAAAAACTACAGATATTTATGCCGGATAGTGTAACTTGAGTGCCAATCCAATTGTCCAACCTTTTGAGTATCTACAAGAACAGTAAATAACACAAGTAAGCTCAATGAAGCTTAGTAAGTTCGACGTATTTAAAACAATAAATCTTACCAAATTAAGTATAACAATTCATCCACAATCTTAACCAATAAATCATAAATGCTCAATTTATTACTCAATATATATGGCAAATCCATCAAATTACTCAACAAGTTACCTTACCAAGATTTTCAACTCAATGAACAACTTATGGAAAAGAGTACATCGACAATCCAACCAAAGCACACCAGATGCTCATAAGAGCTAATCCATCCGGGACATGCCAATGCTCATAAGAGCTAATCCCTTCGAAACACACCAAAGTAGAGAGTATAACACGAGAGTTCCCAACAAATGCTAAACCCTGGTCCACTCGGGAAATAGTCTCCATAACAATCTCCACTCTAAACCCCTATAATACACCATATCTCAATTGTACTATATCTCGCGTTCAATCCGATCCAAACATCAAAATTCAATGATTTTTCTCACATAACCTTTCATCAACAACAATTAAATATGTCTTTTGTATCATATTAATTATTCAACAATTCATATAGATGTTAAATTTTAAACCGTACAAACTTACCTGGACTGAATTGTAGTAGTTACAGAAGTTCAGGGACTATTTTGTAATTTTTTCTTTTCCACGAGTACCTACCGGATCTTGATCTAAGATGTAAAATTCTTAAATTTTTAGCTTACATTTCACCTTCCAATTCACTTTATATTTTATACCTTTTTATTTTTTAAATTTACACGATTACCCTAAACTTTTACACCGAAAATCATCAAATTAACTGTTTTCTCAAGTCAAAATTATAGCCAAATATACTAGGACCTTATACAGTCCCTACCAAACATCAAATTCACTATCAAGCCCTAAAATTTTGATATTTTCACAATTTAATCCTAAAATCAAAATCTAACAAAAATCACTTCACAAAATCATTAAATAACACAATCAAAGCTTCAAATACACAACACAATAAAAAACATTCAAGGTTCATCAATGGAAACTTCTAAAATTTTAAACAGATCCAAAAACGAATGTACGGGCTAGCTGGACCTAGTTGCAACGATCTTAAAAACATAAAAATGACAAGAAATAAGATCGATTATACTCACATGCAAAGGAACAAAGCAAAATCGAAACCTTACTCCCTAGATATGATGTTTGATCAATTGAAGAAGAAGAAATGAAGTTAAAATGTTTTAATTTCTCATTAATTTGTTTTAATTTCCATTTAATTACAAAATTACCATTGAAATTATATTATTTAATTCATTTCAACCATTATGTCGTCCCACCATGATAATTATAGCATAATATCTACTTAAGTCCTTCCTCAACTATTAGCTAAGCAATTTGATCACCTAATTGTAATAATTACTTACTTTTGCATATTTTACAAATTAGTCCTTTTTCTTCAATTAACTATCTAAACGTTAAAATTTCTTAATCAAATTTCAATATGACTCTAATAACTCTATAAATATCCTAAAAATAATATTTAGGAGTCAATATGATAGAAGTTTATGGTTCTGAAACCACTATCCCGTCACCATTGAAAATCGGGTTGTTATATACAGAGGCTTCGACGGTTGCCAACTTTCCAACTCCATCCTTCGAACAGGTAAAGGAATTTGTAACCTATCAATCTCTCGAACATAATTTCTTATTGAATTTGCTATAGTATTTCCAGATCTTTTCTGACCTTTATAAAGCCACCTATTCCTTTCTATCCAAATAGTCCATAGAGCACATGAAAACAATCTACACTGGGTAGTGGTCTTTTGTTCAAATAACTAGGTAATCTTTTCCAATATCTCCATATTTAATACCATTTCAGGCTAGGTCTAGCCTAAATGATGCCATATATATTTTGTCACAGGGCATTCCCATAGAATGTGGATATTGGTTTCAATTCCACCTGCACATCCCAGACAGAGACTTGAATTAGTAATTCTTTTATAGTGTAGATTACATAGGGCAGGTAGATAATTTTTTGAGATTCGCCAGATTGTAATTTTTAGCTTGGAGGACAATTTAAGCCCCACAATTTTTTGTAAAAATTCTCATTTTCTATCTGGTTGTGTAAATGGGTAGCCTCTATATCCTGTTGTAATAGAGCTTTGTATGCGCTTCAAACTCTAAATTCTCCAGAAGCCTCCCCTCTCCACACCTGGTAATTATCATGTTGGAATTTAGACAGTGGGATATTCAGGATCCTTCAAGCATCAATGTCACTGAAGGTATTCCTTATTAAATCCACTTTTCATTCCCTGCTAACATTATCAATCAGATCCGCTACCAAAAGAGTTTCCTAACATCGTTCAATGTGTTGGATTTTGTAGTTTGCAGCTCCTGGTACCCACGATAAATCACGAACTAGAATTTTGGTTTCACTCCCTACTCTCCAACCTAACCCCTCTTGGAGTACTCATTTCGCAGCCCAAATACTCTTCCAGGTATAGGAAGGTATATTCTCTAACCTTGCACTCTCAAAATTTGAATCCGGATAATACTTTGCTTTCAAAGTATGCACAATTAATGAATTAGGATAATTAATTAATCGTTAACCATGTTTAGCAAGTAACGAAAGATTAAATTTATCTAAACAGTGAAAACTCAAGCCCCCATTCTCCTTTAGCTCACAAAGCTATCTCTAAGCGCACCAATGAATCCCTTTCTTTTCATGGCTCTTTTACCACCAAAAGGATACGCAAATGTTCTCCATCTCAGAACATAATGATTTTGGCAATAAAAGACAATCCATATAATATGTTGGAATAGCCTAGAGAACCGATTTTATGAAAACTTCTTTACCTCATTACGATAGAAATTTAGTGCTCTAATTGGCAATTTTCTATTTCATACGATCTTTTAAACCTCGAAACGCCAACTTTTTCCCCCGCCCAATCATATTAGGAAGACATAGATATCTTTCTGGATTAAATCAGCTTCGAACATTCAACAATTGCGTAACTGAGCTCCTGATTTGATCAATTGTATTTGTGCTATAGAAGATCGTAGACTTCTCATAGTTAACACACTAACTTGAAGCCTCTTCATACTCCTGCAAAATCATTTTGAATGTTTGTGGCCCTTGATTTGAAGCCTCCCTAAACAATATACTATCATCCACAAAAAGTAAATGGGAGATCTAAGGGGCCCTTCTACTTACTCTAGCTCCCTTCACAATCCCTTCCCATTCAACTAAGCATATTAAAGTCGATAACCCCTTAATACACACTAAAAAAAGATAGGGCTCAAAGGATTTCCCTATCTTAGCCTCCTTGTTGGCTTAAATTTCTCACCTTCACACTCATTCACCACAATCAAATATGAGACTGAGCCAATGCAATGTATAACATCTACCCATAAACTAGCAAAACCTATCTTTAATAACATTTGATGTAAAAAAGGCCCTTCAGCATGATCATACGCTTTACTCATATCCAATTTTAATGCCAAAAAACCTCTCCTTCGTGTTCTTTTTTACTTGAACGTATGTAGGACTGCATATGCAAGTAGTACATTATCAGTTGTCAATCTGCCTGGGGAAAAGGCACTTTGAGCCTCATCTATACATCAAGCTAAAACTTTTTCTAAGTGATTTACTACCGTTTTAGAAATTATCTTATAAAGGACCGAGCATAAATTCGTGGGCTGAGCAGTTTTCAAAATGAGAACAATATTAGTAGCATTTCAAGATTCTAGAGACATACCTTCACTCAGAATACTCAGGTAAAAATCGCTCACATCCTATCTAATAATATGCCAAATTTGCTTATAGAAAATCGTCGACAAACCGTCTATACTCGCTGCCTTCGTTGGTTCCATGCTTTTCACAACAGTAAAAATCTCCTCCTTTGTATAAGTTGTCGTTAACATCTTATTCATGTCCTCTATGATTTTTCACTCTGCTCTGCTTTAGAAAGGATATGTTCCATATTTCTCACTCATTTTGAAGAGAACAAATCTTTAAAATAATTACGAGCAATCATATCCATATCCTCTTGTTCATGCTAGATCACGCCCAATTCATTCTCCAATCCTCTTATGCAATTAGCGTGCCTTTTTTGAGACGTAAACCTGTGAAAAAATAGTGTGTTCTTGTCCCCTATTTTCAACCAGTTTGCTCGGGCCCTCTATTCCCAATATAATTCTTGTTTCTCCATCTCCCAATTTAACTGCAATTTAATATCAATAATTTCTGCAAGCGTTTCATAGTCTCTTTTAGCTTTAGTGAGTAATTCCAATCTATTGTTCAGTTTTTTTACTTCCTCGCCCTGTTTCCTTTTTATTTTCCTCTCCCATTTCTATAAGGCTTTTTTGAGAGCATCCGATTTCAATAAAATATCACCTGATTCAGACTACCACACCTTACAAATAATCTCTTTACACAAACCCTCTAAAACCCACCATGCTTCAAATTTGAACTTTCTACGCCTTTTTCCATTTTCTCCCTAGTTCGTTCGAACTAGTAGTGGACAATGGTCCGAGAAAAATGAGGTAAATGATCAATAGAAAAATGAAGGAATAAATTTAACCAATCTATATTCATCACTCATCTATCCAATCATTCTCTATTATTTGTTTCTGGTAAATTACCTCTCTCCAAATAGAACCAAGAGCCCGAAAAACCTCCATCAAATAATTGACAATCCTTGAGCACCTTGTGAAAGTTCTCCATGCGCCTTTCTTCCTTTGGGATTCATCCAACCTTCTTATGAGCATACAGAATCTCTTTAAAATCACCACTATTAGCCAAGGTACATCACAATTTTCCCTACGGCGCTAAAGTAGATTCTAGTTCTCTTTTCTATGTCTAATGATTGGGGCTCCATAAAAACCTGTAAATCTCCTTTGCAAGCTTCCATCTTCCTCTTGAATATTTGCATCAATATGATTTTTTGGAGAAACTCTGAATATTAACCAGCGCATTTCCATTCCATAAAATACTAAGACCTCCTTTAGAACCTTCCGCTTGAACATCAATCCCATTCTTGAATCCACATCTTCTTCGCACTTTCTCCATTCACATCCCATCTAACTTTGTTTCCATTAAGAAAAAAGTTTGAGGATTAATAGAATTCAACATAAATCAAAGCCTTCGAATAGCCCGTAAACTCCTCAATCTGTGGACATTCCACGATAAAAGTTTCATGGCTTCCGGTCTGCTTGCCCCTTAGCAATCGTCGATATTTGATTATAGTGAGCATTATTTTGCTAAACTAAAACTCCAAATGAATCAATAAAATTAGAAACATTAGGAACCATTTCTTCAGTTCTAGGTTTTTTCTTCTCATCAACATTCACTAGTGGGTCATCTTCAACATCATGGTCCATATTAATTTGGTCCATTGAACTAGATGAACCACTTTGATTTGAAAAATCAATACTATGATATCCTTCCAAATTAAACCCTGGAATCGGGTTGATATGATTTCCAAAAACATTCCTCTATTCATCCTTTTGATTACTTCCTGAATCATGTCGTGTCTAATTTCTTTCCTTAAGCACATCATCCCCTTCCTCCCGAAGCCAAACACTATTTGTAGTAATGGCCCTTCGTATTACCACCTTCAAAGAAATACGCCATCCAAAATCCATGATTTCTCTTTTAAGATTCAATCTAGCAGGGCAAAACTTATTATTGTGACATAAACATCCACATAAGAAAGAAAACAGCGTAAGCTTTTCGTACCGAAAATTTGCATAAGTTAATTTTGATAAAGGAAGCATAATTTTATTCTTTCTTTTCAATGGTTTCTTGAAATCTGTCTCTACACGAACTCTCAGATAACTCATTAGCCCTCTATTCAGCTACTTCGAGTAAAATTCCAGAAATCTACCCACAAATTTGTCTAATTGCTTAGCAACAGCTTTTGAGAAAAAACCTGGGGGTAAATCATCTTGAACCCAAAAAGCCGAATAAATTAACAGTACCAACTTCGGATCTTCATCGTTTTTCAACCTATGGATAATCAAAAGATATTTATTGAATGTCCAAGTACTTCCACTGACCACTCGATATACATCCAATTCATGGAAAAACTTGAATGGATATCTTCTTCCCTCAAGATCCGTAATCTAAACACCCCTGAGAGGATGCCACAGATTTGCTATTGTGGTTTTCATTACAGTGAAATGAACCACACTCGATGTCAAAAAACATCCCACCAAGCAATATTCATACGCCGACTTTTGTAAAACCGGATTGATCGGTAACATATTTGCCTCCTCCTCTTCCCCATCATCTATATTGAGACCTTCCAACTCCTTTTCCATGTTGAGAAGCACTTTCAAGAGAACAAGTAGTAAAAACCTTTTTAAAAGCAACAATAAAAGAAACTTTTAACAAAGAAAAAAAATGACAAAAGCGTGCTACAGAGAGCAGACCAAACGTGCTACAAAGAGCAGATGACTTAGTCTTTAATAAAATTAATCTTAATATTTTGGTGATGCAAATTTTTTTGGTGTACGAGCTAAAGCAATTAAGTTACAGGAAAGACAACTTATATGGCATTGTTACAATTATGCCATTTGACACCCTACTATGACATGTGGATTTTGACTATATTAAGTAAATAATCAATGTAAAATTTGTACAACCTTTAATATAGCTTTGCCAATTTGCAGAATTTAAGCTGGGAATTACAAAATTATGTTCATAATTTTGATTGTACAGTTGCTGAAACTATATATAATTATTTTTTTTTTTTAAATCTCATAATACATGTTAATAATGATATTCAATTTATTCAAGAGATACTGATTTCCAAGGTATAATATTAAAATTTTGATATTAATAATAAAATATTTTATTGCCAAAATTGATTTTTACAGTTAGTTTATTTGTGGAAATATATTTTTCAACTCCATCAAAGTAAATGCATTCCTTGACTATAAGTCATGAAGCAACTATGGAAGAGTAATCCCAAAAAAAATTAATGTATAAGTTGATGATATTCAATATTATTAATTTAGAAAATTAAAATATGTTTTTGAAAGACTGAAATTAAGATGAAAACCCTATATTTAAGCCTAAAATCAATATCAAAAAATTAGAATGAAAATGACTTTTCATTTTTTTTCCCGTAAAAACCTAATATATAATCCTAAAGGCCAAAAATATCAAAACAATTTATTAATATATTTGATTCTATATGCTAATTTTCTTTCTTTTTTTATTAATTTTTTATATGCCATCATATCAAAATTTGAAAAAGGTAAACTTTTAGTCACTTATATTTGAAATGTTACGTTTTAGTCACTTATATTAACGTATTGTAACATTTTAGTTACTAAGCCGTTAATTGTTGTTAACGGTGTACCGGTAAACTGACGTAGCATGTTAAATCATCATTTCAAACAAAATTTTAAGTTAATTTATACAATTGGTCTCCATATTTTTTTCGTTTTAAGAAATTTAATTTTTTTTCTTTTATGTTCTTTTAACTTTCCTTTTTTTTTTTTTTCATTCTCTTCTACTTCTTCATCTGTTTTCCTACCTTCTCCATCTCTTTTAATGTAGTTTTTCTATGTTTTTCATTTGTTAAAATTAAAAGGGAAGAAGAAAAGGAAAATGAAGAAATAAAAAGAAAAAATTTAAATTGTTCAAAAAAATAAAAGTATAGGGACTAGTTTTAATAAATGAAAAACATAAAAACAAAAACTAAGTTAAAAGAGATGGAGAAGGGAGGAAAACAAAGGGAGAAGCAGAACAGAATGGAAAATAAAGGAAAAAAAAAGAAATTTAAAAGAACATGAAAAAAATTAAATTACTCAAAACGAAAAAAATATGGGGACCAATTGTATAATTTAACCTAAAATTATACTAAAAATCTTTCCTTTGTTGGGAGGGTTACTTTAGCTCAGACTGTTCTGATGTCTATTCCGAGCTATCTTATGCAATCGACTTTGGTTCCTAAGGGAATTTGTGACTCAATCGAAGAGATGGCAAGACAATTTATCTGGGGTGCTTCTAATGGTAAGCGAAAAATGGCCTTACTTGGGTGGGATAATATTTGTCAGTCAATATCACATTGTAATGGCCTAAATTCAATGTTATCGGAACAGTGGTTTCGTAACCACAAATCCAATTTAAAGAGAAATTTATTTTAATATTTTTTCATCAATATTGATATGATAGGAAAATCGTATGAAAATATCGATAGAAAAATTTTACCGATTTAGTGGTTAGTTAGAAAAATAAATTATTGAAGAAATTGGGTAAAAACAAGGTATCGAGATCTCGATCTTGTAAAACCGAGTCGGAAATATTTTTATAAACATTTATGAAGTGTTAGTAATATGGTATTAAAATTCCATTAGAAAATTTCTACGTTTGGGTAGTTAATTAAGTGAAAAGGACTAAATTGAAAAGGGTGTAAAAGTTACTCGAAGGATTAAATAGCTCAATTGTTAAATGAGGAGGATCATAAATTGCAAATAAGTCCAAAATGAGATATTTTGGGCGGCATAAGCTGAGAAAAATTTTACTAACATAAATTGAAAAATAAGGAGAATTGGTAAAATAAGGGTAAAATGGGAAAATAATAAATTTTATTAACATAAAAATAGGATCAAATTGGAATATCTAGAATTCTCTTCATATTTTCTTCATTATCATCAGCCAAAAACGTCCTAAGGGTTTATTCAAGCTGGTACTTCGTAATTTTTGCACCAAGTGAGTTAATCCTTACCTTTTTCTTGTAATTTTTATGTTTCTAAGACTTTTACAACTAGGTCCTATTACTAAATTCATTAGTTTTTGATTTCATGGATGAAATTGAAAGTCACTATGGTTGAGTGCTATAAGTTTATGATGAAATAGCATGAAATTGAAGCTTTAATTTGTTTATGAGATGATTTTATTAGGTAATTTCAATAGAAATTGATTTGTAGGACCTAATTGTGAAAAAGTTTGGAATTAAAGTCTAGTGCTAAAATTATGATTTCAAAAGGTTATAAAGTAGTTTAAAGTGATAGAATAAAGTTTTAATAGAGAAAAATCAGCTCAATTGAGAGGTTAATTGAGTAGGGATGAAATTATCATTTATTGAAAGCTTAGGGGAAAAATGGTAATTAACATCATGCACTAAAACAGTTTTTGTCTGCAGCAGTAGTCTAACTTTGAAAAATCACCAAAAATTGTAGAGATCAAATTAGAGGATGAATAAAATATGAAATTAAATATTATTAAGTCTAGTTTCTTATAAAAGAAATGGTGTAAGCAATGAAATTGTAAATCATGAGATATAATAGATTTTGTGAGACAAGGTCAGAATGAATTCGGGTTCCCCTATTCTAAATTTAGAAAATCATCAAAAATTGGAGAAAAATAATTAGGAGCTTAAATTTATATGTTTAAAATCATTAATGAGTCTATTTTCAAAAGGAATAAACGAGAACATCATCTGAATCCTGTACAAGGAGATAATTAATTTTTAGTAAAGAAAGGTCGAAACTGTTAGACAGCAAAACAGGGATGAATTTAAAGAATAAACTGTACTTATTGGCTAAACCAAAAATTATAAAAATTTTATGGTAAGAAGATATGTAAGTCTAGTTTCGGGAAAAATTAGAGGATATTAATTTGGAGTTCCATAGCTCAAGATATAAATAATTTAGTGACTATGACTCAGTGAGACAGCTTTGAATGCACTATAAATAATAATGGAATTATAGAGAATGTTACATATGAACATGAAATGTATTAGATTAATGATTAAATTTATTTATCTAGATCCAGAAAATTCAAATACGAAGCTAGATCGAGGAAAAGAAAAAGTTCGGGATTAGTAGATTTTTGTTTACAAACAAGTATCGAGGTAAGTTCGTGTAACTTGAATTATATTCTTAAATGCTTGAAATGTTTGTTATTGATGTGAACATGATTTGAATGTTCATTGTATGAAAATTGATGAAACATTGATATATTTGATAAAAAGGGGAAGAAATCCCGGTTGAATAGAAGGAAAATTCGATGGATCTCTGAAAAGGAATTGACGGTAAAAAGGATCTAGCTCGGACGGGTGATCCTATTCTGATATAGCCCTCCCGAAGAATATATGGAAAATGGATTTAGCCCGGACGGGTAATCCGAATTAGGGTCTGAATTTAGCCTGGACTGGTAATCCTGACAATACTCTATGAGTTTATATTACAGGGGATTTAGCCTGGACTGGTAATCCCGCTGTAAGGATGAGGTTCACGGGAGTGTGCTCTCTAAAATGGAAATGTACGTACATGAATATGAATTGACGGACCCAGATTTGTACACTAAAGTGTACCTCTGAAAATCCATCGAAATTCTGAGAAATTCAACGGGATAAATATGGAAAAATAACAAGGGAATGGAAATCATGGTATTGATGAGCTCATCAATCATGGTATATATATTATTGATACATGAAAATTACTGAACTAACTTGAATGTTGAGTTTGTGCATGTTAAGGGAATAATGCATTGAATGAATGTATGAATGTTTATTTCATTGTATTGAAAATATTAGGTAAGTATAATTCTTGTTACATGAGCTTACTAAGCACAAAGTGCTTACCCTGTTTCTTTTTCCCCTGTTTTGTAGTGTTAAGAGCTCGGAGGTCGGATTCGGTCAGAGACGCATCAGACTATCAACCTCAAGATCTTGGTATATAAAGAAACTTTATTTTGGAAATCAATGGCATGTATAAGCTAATAAAGTAAATGTTAATGTGAAATGAATGTAAGGTTAGCCATTCGTATGGCTAACAAATTTTGGTTTTGGTATGTGATGAGGTTATATTATGAATATGTTAAATCTATCTTGAAAATATGTTGAAATGGATTGGTTGTGTTGGATTGGTCTCGGTTTAAAATTGCAGGGAAGATTAGATATTTATAAAAGGGTTATATTGAGTTCAAAAAAAAACTTTGGGATTTTGCGAAAAATTTCTTATGGTTTCGATTTAATCCCAGTTTGGTCCCGATGTATGTTTTGGGCTTCGGAGGCCCATCCAAGGGACGTCATGACATGTTTCGATAAATGAATATTATTTAACTCGTAATAACAAAAAATTTATTTGGTAAAATCTAATAATGCCTCGTACCCTATTCCAGTGACAAATACGGGTAGGGGGTATTACACACATGGTGGCCTTGGGATTAGGAGATTGGGAGACAAAAATAAAGTCTTTATGATGAAAATTGGATACAGCCTTATCACTAAGATTGAAGCCCTATGGGTTAAAGTTTTTAAAGCTAAGTATGGTATTTTGGAAAGTATGTCAGATTGCATTCTGAGGAGTAAATGTTCCTTTATGTGGAAGGTTGTTTCGAAGGTTTGAACTTTATTGCGTAATAATATGATTTGGTCTATTGGGGATGGGCGGTCTATCTGATGTTGGGAAGATAACTGGGTTCCTGATGTGGGACCTCTTATTAAGTATATTTCGAGCCATATAAATATTTCTACTGAGTGGAAAGTTCACGAGATAGTTCTAAGGAATGGTGCATGGAATCTTGACCTCTTTCGAGTTTGGTTGCCAGAAAAGGTTGTCCAACGCATCATTAGTGTCCCTCCGCCCTTGGAGTTAGCAGGCCCAAACACTCTCTCTTGGTTTAGGACTATAAACGGTGTTTTCTAAATTAGAAGTGCTTATTAGATGCTTAAGGAGGATTTCTAGAATCCGAAGGACGGCATCTGGAATACAGTTTGGAAAATATCGGGCCCTCAACAAGTTAGGTAGCTCATTTGGTTACTCCTCAAACAACAACTCTTAACAAATTCTGAAAGGGTTTAGAGGGGTATTACGTAGGATGAGTCTTGCCACCTTTGTGGTCATATTATTGAGGATATTTCATATGTCCTTAGATATTGCTCCTATGTGAAGGAAATTTGGCATCAAGTCATCCCCGTAGTCATATTGGGTGCTTCTTTGCTGGTGATATATCAAATTGGCTGATTTTGAATTTGCAGGTCTGTACGGCCAATAACTTGAATGATTCAGATTGGGCCTGTTTCTTTGGGATAATTTTGTGGCTCATTTGGAAAAATAGCAACTTGTACATCTTTCAAGGAAAAGCTATGAATCCGAAGGAAGTCATTAGAGTTTCGTATTGTTGGGCGAAACATTTCACTTCTATTCACAAAGAAGCTTTAAAGATTAATATGTAACAGAGTCCCATTCATCCAAAGTAAAGTATGTGTGTTTACCTTAATACTAATGGTGTTGTTCACTTCGCTTTTGGTTTTTTTTGTTACAGGTGGAGTAATTCATGATGAGAAGGGGACTTGGATTTCGGGATACAATCAGTTCTTGGGGAAATGCTCAATTGCGGTTACTGAGCTTTGGGGCATATTGAATGGCTTAGTTCTTCTACAGAAACAAGGTTATGATGAGGTCATTATACAATCAGACAATTTCAAGAATGTTATATCTATTAGCGACAAGAAGAATACGAGACCAAAGAACAATCTAATAAGGAGGATCTAACAAATTCTATCCTTTAAAGAAAAATGATTCTTGAGATATGTTCCTGAAGAGGCCAACCACATAGCTGATACGTTAGCAAAAATGGCTCTTTCAAGTGATGAAGTGTTACATATGTTTGAGGAACCCTTGTTGGAGATTAAAGAGATCTTGAAAGAAGAAAACACTCTTGATAACTCATTTATGAATAGCCCTATGTAATCTTCTATTTTATTTATCAAAAAAAAATTTAAGCTAAAATTTTTATTTGAAATGATGATTTAACCTACCACGTTAGCTTACTGTTACACTGTTAATGGTAATTAACGGTTCAGTGAATAAAATGTTACAACATGTTAACGTAAGTGACTAAAACATAACATTTCAAACATAAGTGACTAAAATGTAATTTGAGGTAAACAAAAGTGACTGACAAAAAAAGGAAGAAGACATAAAACCTTTAAAAAAGCCAAAAAAAAAAAAAAAAACTAGTGGTTAAGGGTTCTATTATTACTCTGGATATAAAGTAGCTTAATGGAGCTATAAAACGGGAAGTATTAATCATTGGACTTGTTCTAATAGATATTTTTAAAAACCCAAAAAAAAATCATTAAAATTGAAAACCATTAAATCTAAATGTGCATTTATATTAATGCATTCCAAAAATTTTAAATGTGATTATAATAAATATATTACCAATTTCTTACAAAATACATTAGACATTATTACATATTGAATGATGATTATTTTGAGTAGCTTAAATGATGAAATTTATAGACATTATTACATTCTTAAGTAATTTTATTTTGAGCATTATTTTTTTTTTAAAGAAAATCCAGATATGTAATTGTTGTTTGTTGATTTGCATCATAATATTATTTTTAATTAATTATATAATGGTTTGTTTTTATACTTTGTTTAATTAATAATATTTATTTTATAATATCTATTTACAATTATCCATGTGTTAGTAATTATAAATAATGTTTGCTTAACTATTACTTTTGAAATTACATCTAAAACTATTTATTAATTTTTATTAAAATTTTCTACACATATGTATTTAAAAAATCATTTCAGTGTGGTTAATTAATATTTTAATTGATTTTTTAAAAAAGAGAAAATTTTAATTTCAAAATGATTTATATTAAAAAAATAAAAATTTCCTATTATTATTGTTAATAGATTTTGATTAATATCTTGCCTGGCAAAACATACCTCGACTTATGGTTTTATATTTAACAGTGCTTAAAATTTAAATACAAACACATATTTTCTCAATGTTTTATTTATAATAAGAATTAAAATATTGTATTATGAATATGATTTTGGAAAAATCAAAATGGAAAATAATTCTTTGTTTGCCTCTACAAAATTTCAAATACTTGGTACCCACTGCTTTTATCTATGATAATTAGAAATATTTGGTATAACTTAATACTCTTGTCACGAGATTTAAAATTTAGGGGAAAAAATTGGAATTTTGCATCACTATTTTTTAAAATGGGTTTTGCCTTTTATAATTACGGTAATAATCTTACTATTTAAATCTCTTCAACAATTCAAAAACAAGACATTGATTTTACAAGAATAGTTACTAATATTTTTTAAATAAATCAAAATTTTAAAACCTATTTACACTCAATATTTTATATTAACAATAGATTTATCAAATGTTGTAAATATTATAACTTAAAAACTATTTAATTATATTACAGTGCGTATTGAAAACAAATAAAAATAACACTTGAATAATACATAAATGTTAAATCTCAATTATTAAGTTGATTGAGTCTTAGTTCGGTTGGTATGAGTATTGTTATCAATGCAGGAGGAGATGAATTTGAGTATGTTGAAACGCATTATTCTCTTATTTATGGGTAATGGGTAGTTTTGAATTTCGGGTCAAAAAGAGCCAACTTTTTTTTCCCAATTATTAATAGATTCTTTATTACTCCAAATATTATTTGACACAAATCTGTTCATTTTATGACAATTGAATAAAATTGTCATCACAAACTGCTATATTAATATTTAAAAAGAATTTTGAAATAATAGTCTGAATATTATAGTAATTAAAATGGAAAAAAGAAACTCACAATTGTTGAACTATGGTTAATGGGTTGGGATATTCATCCTCACACAACCCATCAACTCCTCATCTTAGCAGTTATAAATGGCATGGCAGCTTCCTGTTGTGGGATGTATGTTGAAATAGTTTCTTTTTTTTCGCTTTCTCTTTGTATAAAATTAAGCCATAGAATTAAATAAACAATTTATAATTGACTTTTTTTTAGAGATATAATTGACTTATTAAGTGTTAAATTTTTTGGAATAAAGTAACATTCAGTCCCGGTAAAAAAAATTATCTTAGTCCCTAAAATTTTTCTTATTAATTCTAAAATGTACTAGTTTTTCTCAATTTAATTGTTCAACTTGAATTCCATTAAGTGTGATGATACGAGACTTTGAAATTAAGTCATACTAATCTAAAGATTTTATAAATTTTTTTGTATTTTTTAGATTTTATATAAATTTTTTTAAAAAAGGCGATGATGTGACATAGTCTTAAAATGCACTTAATGAAATTCAAGTTCATGGATCAAATTGGAAAAAACTTCCATGTTTCGAGACTAATGTGCACCAAAAAATGGTTTTAGGGATCAAGTTGAGAAAAAAATCCCAAATTCAAGGACTAAATATTGCTTTATTCCTTTTTCTCTCAATTATATTTCTTTTATGTATAGTGTACTAAAGAGTTAAAAATCAGAATGTTAAATTTTGCTATACAACTTGTGATATACGTAAGTTGTGGATTTAGTTATTATACCTTAGTTTGATCATTTCTAGTCCCTATGCTTTCCTAATTTTGGAATTCCAATCTTGATCAAATGGTAATTGTTAAATTCATTAAGTTCTACTATTTCCAAAACTGTACGTGGTAAATATATTATCAAATATGTAATGTCATGTTAACCTTCTATTTTCACATATTGCTCACAAAAAGTCAATTGATGAATTTAATAATTGTCGTTTGCGTCAAGATTGAAATTTCAAAAAGTATAGGGACTAATAATGATCAAATTGGAGAAAATTAATAAATCTACAATTTTACGCATAGTATAAGAATAATAGCAGAATTTTAGCGAAATGAATTTAATTATTATTATTGGATCATGATTAAAATTTTAAAAATTTGTAAAGTGAAGGGACTAAATTAACTAGTCCAAAAATATAGAGAATAAAATTTATCAATTTAAGCGAAAACTAAATAAAAAAAGTTTGTAGGGTTGTTATTCATTTACTCAATCTTACCACTTTTTCATAATCTAATTAGTAATTTTTTTTATATAGGAATCATCAACAAAGCAAAAGAAACATACTGCATGCATTCGAATACGATTCCCAGTCCATTATCGCAGCTTTTATTATATATTATTCCATCTAATAAAAGTGAGAATTTACATAAAAAAATGTTATCATTTTCCCTTTTGGGACGCTTTTATTTTATTAATTAATAAATGTAAACCCCTTCACAAAATAATTTTAAAAACCTATATTATTATCAATATAGAAATATGTGAGTTTAAGTATATTAAAGCACATTATCCTACTATTTATGGGTTAGAGATGAGCTATGAAATTGTAATTATTGTATAAAAATGAATAATATGATAAGAATCTATAATAAGATTGTTCAAAAAAATATTAAAACCTTTAAAAATTTGGACCAAAATAAAATTGAATCAAACTGATTTCTCACTAATACAAAATAATGGTTATTTTAATATTATTTTCATTAATTTATATATAAATATTTGTTTTCGATTTTCTTCAACTCTAATACAAATAAACTTTTATTTATAGGCATCCAATAATAATAATAATAATAATAATAAAGACAATAAAATAAAATTCCCTTTGATTCGCTATTCTGTTTTTGACTTTTATTTTGCCCCCTTTCTCTCTGTTTTTTCCTTTTCATTTGAATTAATATAATTATTAAAACTGTTTTTTTTTTTTTTTTTTTTTTCTTTCTCTCTCGTTACTGCTACGTTCGTTTGAAAGGCGGGAGAGAACCGAAAAGAAAAAGAAGTCCATTGCTTTATTTTGCCTTAATTGATCAGAAGCCACAATCCTTTAAGATTTAATTTTCTCCTTTGATCTCTGTTTCAAATAGGTATACAAAAAACTATCTTTTTTTTAATATTTTTTCTTTCATTGTTCTGTTTTTATTGTTTCCCTTTTAAGTCGCAGCTCTCTATTTTTTTTTTTGAATGATTCTGTTCCTTACTTTTCAAACAGAATATGTTATTTCATGGTCGATAGTAACCCATCTTTTCCTACTCTGTTTTTTTTTCAAATGATTTCTTAAGGTTTGTTTTAGCAGAAATTTTAATCTTTTTGCAGTCCAAAAAATAACTACTTGTTAAAGATCAACTTGAAGGTTTGTTTGAATTCATGTCATTGGAGTTTTTTCGATTGTTTCCCTTGATTGCCTTATTGGGTTTTTATGTTCCTACTGTTTTGAGTCGTTTTCATTTACATCCAATTGTTTCTTACAGAAATCAGATAAATTTTTGTATTCTTCATGTTTAGCAGGTCTTGGAAATTTTGTCAAAAAGGAAGAATGGGGTATATAGGGGCACATGGTATAGCAGCTTTGCATAGATACAAATACAGTGGTGTGGATCACTCTTACCTTGCTAAATATGTATTGCAACCCTTTTGGAACCGCTTTGTTAACTTCTTCCCTCTTGGATGCCGTAAGTTCTGCCATGATTTGAATACTCATATTTTGTCACATTTTTTTCCTTGCTATTTCCTTTAAAGAACTGATTCTATCTATACCTGTATGGACTACTTCATGCTTGTACATGCAGTCGGATTATAAGTTTTTATGACTATATTATGCTTGGATTTTAAACATTTGGCACCTTTAGTGATGTTTTTCTGGCACTAATAAATTTATGTTTGTTTATGTGCATGTTTCCGGCTTGGCATTTCCACCAGACCAAACATGGTATGTAATGCTTAAGTACTCTTAAATTGTGATTTTCATTTTTCACTGTACATGCAAGCTTGCAGGTACATATACGTGTAACAGAGTGCATATTCATGTAGTACCTACCTTATTTTGTTACTAATTTGTTTATGCTTTTCTTCCTTAAGATACACTTACAGGATTTATGTTCTTGGTTTTGTCTGCACTTCTCGGTTATGTGAGTGGGAAACTCTCTCTCTCTCTCCTTATTTTTTTCAATGTTATATTTATTTTATTTCTGTCGCAAGTTAAACACTTTTCTGCAAGTTTTGATATTATACCGATTTTCTGCAAATTATATTTCATTAATCATTTTGGGAAACACTGACGTTAATCTTTCGTTTCCAATTCATTTTTACCAATGAACATCTCATGTTCAGATCAAAGGAGATGAGAAGTGTGTTCTATATTCTGTACTTTCTAACCATTTCCTTACGTGTGGTTGTGTTGAATGTTACTTGAACAGATTGATAAACTGGATTTCTTTACCAAATATGATAGCTTTTGTAATCATGATGTTTTTTTCATTGACATATAATGTATTAGTTAAAAAAAAAGAGCTGAAAGGCTAGGTCACTTTAAACAATGAGAAAGGTATTTAAATGACTTGAGTATGTTGGTCTAACCTTGAAGAACCATAAATTCTGCATTGTAATTGTATGTAAATGATTTAAACGATTGAAGGTATAGGTGTCACTTGAGTATGTTGATTTAACCTGCAAGAACCATAAATTCTCTTTCTTTTTCTCGTGCATTTGCATTTTATTATAGAATAAATTTTGTTTCTTCATATGTCAGTTTCTGTATTAGATACACAATTAATGTTGCCTTGCTTGTCTGTTTAGTTTGTGTAGTTCTCAGGGATAACCATAAAGTTCAGGAAATTTTTGTTATGTGTATGATTGTATCTTCGAAGGCTCAGGAGAATGGTACATGTTTTTTTGCTATTATCTTTCCATTCAGTTCTTTTATTTGTATTACTGTTTCAGGTTTATTCCCTCGCTTGGATTCACCTCCACCAAGATGGGTTCATCTTGCACACGGGTTGCTTCTATTTTTGTATCAGGTTTATACCTCCACCTTATTCTTTCTTTATTTCCTTGGTGTGTTGGGAAGGGGGATGAGCATGAATGTTTTCTCTCTGGCAATGTATTCAAAGTATGGGATCTTTTTCACATATTAGTAATTGCCTGCTAGACTTTTGATGCTGTTGATGGGAAACAAGCTAGACGAACAAACTCCTCAAGTCCACTTGGAGAACTTTTTGACCATGGTAAGTTCACTTTATAATCTTCTTTCCATCCTCTGCTATTTTTATTAGAAAATTTTCTGATGGAGTAATTATTTTTGGTGGTCTTGAAATATTGCAGGGTGTGATGCACTTGCATGTGCGGTATGTATTTAACTTGTTTCATTACATAACAATTTCTAATAAAATTCAGCCTTTATACAATATTGATTCTTTTTCAGTTCGAAACCATGGCGTTTGGGAGCACTGCCATGTGCGGAGGGGACAGTTTCTGGTTCTGGGTAATTTCATCTATACCATTTTATGGAGCTACATGGGAACAGTAAGTAATCAAAAGTGTAATTTAGTTTTGTATTTTGCATTCCTTCTAAGAAATCCTGCCATACACTTTGCAGTTCTTCAATTACTTGGTTTATTCTATAGAGGGTTTATAAATTTTGTTTCAATCTCTTTTTATCAAACTTTATTCAATGTTAGATAATTTTTTGAAAGGATTTTGTGATAATTTCGTGATGTATATTTGAGGTATTCTAAATATTCTGTTTGATATGTATTCCTCTTGAATGTCTCCATCCTTTCTACATAAAATTTTAGAAGGGAGTTTCTAATGTGGTTTTTGTAGCATGCAGTGGAAGGTTCTTTTACCAATGCTGATACTTCTGTTGTGTCATTTTCTGCAGCTATTTTACCAATGCACTTATCCTTCCTGTTGTCAATGGGCCGACTGAGGGTCTTGCGCTGATATATGGATTGCACTTTATGACAGCAATTGTTGGTATGTTTCTTCACTCGATGTTATGGGGGTGCCTTTGACAGTCTGTACTAAACCTTTATATTACTTGTGTTCCACGTATAAAAAATTTGAAACTTCTCTTGAATTCTTTTCTTCTATTATTATTGTTTTTCACGTTTTATAATTGCTTACCTTTTTCCCCTCAAGGTGCCCAGTGGTGGGCTCAGCCATTTCAGCAATCAATACCCTTCTTGAGTTGGATACCTTATGTTAATGGTAAGTTCTTTGTTTAAGAAAGGGTTAGTACCTTATATTGGATTTCTTGTTGCTTTTGCCATTTTTCTTTGACTATTTTATTACTTATTCACCTTTTTTTTTTTTTCCAGAACTTCCAACATATAAAGCTGCTGTGTATTTGTTGACACCAATTGCTATTTTACCTACAGTGGCTTGCAAGTAAGTGGTTATCTGCATCCTAAATGGTCAAAATTTACTTCAGCTTTCATGGCTGAAGCTTCTTATAATTTCTATTTGGCACTCTTGTAGTTTCACGCTAGTGCTTTGAATTACTTATTCTTTGACCTTTTGTGGAAAACTGTCCACTTTAGTAGTCCAATGTGAGAGCTGAAGCTTCTCATGCTTTCATTTTTGCCTTCTTGTTGGCTTGTAGCCTTATACTAGAGCTATGGATTATTAGGCTGAGTTAAATGATAATGCAGAGGCCAAGGTTTCTATGCATGAGACCACCTCGTTTTAGTCCATCCTGCATTTATTTTTTGTTCATATTACTGCTGTCTTTTAGTGTCCGCATAAGCTTCTCTTATGTACTTGTCTGGTTGCTATTTCAGTATAAGCAATGTCCATAAGGTCGTTAAGGCAAGAAAAGGAAGCATGTTACTGGCATTAGCAATGGTAATTCTGTAAATTCTGTGTTTCTTTCTTCCTTCCATGTATGCTTAAATGATTAATCGGTGTTTTCTGTTCTTCCTTGTCAGCTTTATCCTTTTGTTGTACTCATGGGAGGAGTGCTCATTTGGTAATTTGAGTTTGTCCTCTTTTCTTATAACAACGTTCCTTCTTTCTTTATTCTTTTGTTGCATATTGGCCTTACATGGACTTCATTCCTGTTTTTTTTTTTTTTTTTTTTGTTGTTGTCCTTGCCATGAAGGGATCATCTGTCGCCCTCTGATGTTATGGGAAATTATCCACATTTAGTTATACTGGGAACAGGACTTGCATTTGGGTTCCTTGTGGTAAGGTTTGCTTGTCTGTTGATGAGAATCTTCTAATACTTTTGAATTCCTAGTTTGTGAAAAAAAAAAAAATTGATATCCAGTGATTTAAATTCTTTAATGTGCCTTGTACTCTTCGTGACTGGAATCAGTATCTTTAAATGAAAATGGTTTTGACAGGGACGGATGATTTTGGCTCACCTGTGTGATGAACCCAAGGGACTGAAAACTAACATGTGCATGGCAAGTAGCATTGTTATAAGAAAATGGGAAAATGAATGTCATTTTTATTTCATCTTTAACTACATTTTTTATGGACCTGATTACATGGTTACAAAATGGTTTACAGTTCTCTATTTATTTGCAGTCACTCTTGTATCTTCCATTGGCAATTGCAAATGCTCTTACAGCAAGATTAAATGATGGGTAAGTGTGCTGGATTTCGATTTCTAACCACATAAATTGCAGTTCCAGTATTAGCCGTTGTTTCTGAAGAACATGAATCTATTCTTATTTTTCTGCAGTGTTCCTTTAGTTGATGAGTTTTTGGTTCTTCTTGGTTACTGTGTATTTACAGGTATGACCACTGTCATTTTAGTTTGGAAGTAAACAAATATTGTACTCTTAAGCGGTTTTGTTCATACATCGATTTAATGTTGAACTGATTTTGGTATCGAGATTGAGATCTTTTCTTTTGATGTTTCTTTAACATATCGATTTGTATGCTGTAACATTTCTTTGCCTAACATTTCTCTCGTGTTTTTGGTCAAATAGGATCCCTCTACTGTCACTTTTCCACATCAGTTATCCATGAAATCACGACAGCTTTGGGAATTTATTGCTTTAGGTGAGGAATACTTTACTGTCCATCATGGAATGTACTTTGCAGTGATCTAAATGGCCCTCATAAAATAAGGTTTTAAGGCTCCTAAAGTGTAGCAAACATTAGTCCCCTGCTCTCTGCACTTTCTTTTCTTCGGGTCCGTTTCTGCGAAAATTCAGTGTTCTAATCATAGTATTCCTTGCTTAAAATAACAGGATAACTCGGAAAGAAGCTTAAACATCGATGATGCTTATCTGGGGTAGTATTATTCTTAACTGTGATTATAAGATCACGATTCGTTGCAGAGTTGAAGTTTCTGACACTTGTTTTTCACAAATGATGTGGTTCATACAGGTGCGGAATCGGAGCACTGGCATAGTGATTCAATATGTTAGCAAATTCATTGTGATGTATACATTGATGATTGATCTTTATATAAATCTAGTTCCAGTTCCAAACCATTGATATAAATGATTTATTGAAAGATTAGGGAAATTTTGTTATGTAAAACTCTTTTCATCTATGACTTGAATGTATGAATACAATTGAAGTTTTTGTATCATATACTGCAAAGAAAAAAGAGGTGCATCCTAGGGTGCTTGCATTTGCATATAATGTAGCACCTTGATGGGAACTGTTGCCAAAAATTGTCTTTTTATCAAAATTGTCAATATTATATCAATTTTTATTATTAAATGACAAGTAATTTTTATTTCAACAACATTAAATGACAGTACTTATTTTTTAAAGAATCCTTCTGCTTTTATTGATTTTTTTTTTTTTAGACTGTAATTTTACTTGACACAATTAAATAAAGTTAAAGGGTTAAAGGTCTCCTAATAAAAAATGAAAAAAAAAAGTAATCGAGTTGTTGTGAAAAAAGTACACTCAAACTCAAAAATATCAATTGGCCCCTTCTATTAATGAAAATCATCAATTGATCGGTTTGATCGTTAACCATGCTAATGTGACTAACAAAAGCCATCATAAATTGCCACGTGTGATAGTATTTTTGATATGGCATGCCACATCGGTAAATAATAAAAAACTTTAAAATTTAAAAAATAATAAAAATATACATAAATGATTTCCAAAGTCATTCTACTAAAAATTATAAATTATAAAAAAATTATTTAAAATATATGAAATTTTTAAAGTCGTAAAAACTCAAAAAATTTATCATTTATTCTTAGTGTATATATTCTTCATCCTTAGTGTATACACAGTAATAAATTAAGACTTTTTATGTTAAGTACTAGAGATAAAAATATAAAATTTTGAAAGATCATAATTAAAAATTTTAGGCTAAAACAGAAAAAGTTCAAAAAATTTATACAAAAGTAGGATTCCACGATGAATTGAAATATGGACAAAATATTTTATAATTATAAAAATTCAAATAATGTTTAATAAAATTAAGTTTTTTAAGTTTTTTCATATTTCAATTTCTTAGATAACTTTTACAGCTTTTTAGTAATTATTATATTTTTAATAATTTTTAAACTTTTTTATAGTTTTAAACTCATCTCAAATGAATCTAGACAAATAATTGTCTAAACTTAACTGAATGAGGAGAACATTTTGTCCAAGTACATTCTAAATACAGTTTTTCATTAGGGTTTTTCTGTTTTCTTTTATAGTTTTTTCATTCTTTTGAATTTTCCCATACTTGATTTTTAATAATTTTCTAAGAATTATTAATATTTTTATAGTTTCTAAAAGAATTTAGTTTTGCATTCATCTAAAATGAACATGGACAATTAAGTGTCAATCATTTATCTAAATACATTCAACATACACATTATTATTTTTTAAGATAATTTAAAATTTTTTAAACTATTTACTTTTATTTTTTTCTATGTGACACACAACATCAATGTACTGTCATGTCACAGCTTCCGGTGACTTGCATCAACCACATTAATACTATTAACGATCAAATCAATCAATTGAAAGGTCAACTAATATTTTATTAAATTCACTCAAACTCAATTAACTCAATTTTTCATAAAAACTAAGATTGATTTTTTTCACCCAAATTTTTTTCTTCTTACCTTTTAGCCATGGTTATCATCAACAACTCACAGTCATTAATATATATATATATATTTAACCGGTTCTTTTATATAATATAAATATATATTAATTTCTTTCGTTACCAAAATTAAATATATCAATTAAGATATATAAGGATGTTATAACACAAAAGCGATTAAAAATAGTAGTAGGCAAGATTAATTGCAAATTTGTCTGCGCAATATACGTTAAATAGAGATATTTGGAAGAGCACGACATCTTGCGGGGATAGCTCAGTTGGGAGAGCGTCAGACTGAAGATCTGAAGGTCGCGTGTTCGATCCACGCTCACCGCAAAAATTGTTTTGTGTTCTTTCTGCTGAGCCAAGTTTAGTGCTTGTAGGATTGGGAATCCTCGAAATATGATGGTGAAGAAACATTAAAATTCGAGGACAAAATTAAAATAAAAACATTCTTTAATCTCTTTAGCTACATATATTATTGAGAAATGAAGTTCCAAATGATCAAATCCATAACTTTAAACTTGTTAAAAATTAATTTTAAATAATTAAAATTAAAAAACGAGTAAACCTTAAAAAGAAAAGAAAAACAACAAAATGGCGTCAACGGTGGACTGATAGAAATGATTGAAGAAGAAAATTGAAGCAAATTTGGGTTTAAAATGGGTCAATATTGGACTTTTGCCATTTAACTTAGGAATGGTCCACTTTGCTGTTCATTCATTTTTTTTTTATGTAAAACAAACATTCAAGATAATCTCTATTAAGTAGTAATATTCAGCAAACTCTGCAAATAGTTGTAAATTTTTATTCCAGTCAAAAGCAAATTTAATATGGTTAAATAAACTTTATTTTGATTATTCTTTGTTAGCATCCATTGTTCAACTTATTCTCTTTGTCATTAAATTTAACAAAAACGAAAAAGAATTAATGAATGCATATGCCATTAAAATGATATATAAGTGAGCTGGGAGACTTACATTCCTTGGTTACTATTATTATAATAAAACCCTTGAGAATTTCAACCAAGTTGAGGGAGTATATTTAATCATTTTCTCCTTGGAAGTATACATTTAAATCTCTTTGTTTATCTCTAAAAATGGGTTTACATGGAATAATATGATTTGATATGGACAATCCCATATGAGTCCCTAGGTCCTTTCCTTATCAATAAAACCTTCTTTTAAATTGATGGGGAAGAAGACAAGAGAGGAAAATAAGAGGGGAAGAAAATAATAAATAAAGTAATATATATATATATATAGATTGGTTGGCGGTGAATAACATTTTGAGTAAAATGGGTAATGAAATATTATTTTTCATCAAAAAATAGTTTAGCCACTAATGATATAGTTTAGGTATCAATTTGCGAGTTAAGCCCTTTAAGAATTATTAATGTTACTTATATCAATTTAAAAATTCTCCATAAAAAAATTGTATTTTTTCAAAACACGACAAATGTACAAAACTTGCACCTCTAGAGATTTTTAAGGATTTGCTTGGATGAAAATTTTTTGTTGAGGCAATTTATGAGGAGTGCCAAAGAGCAATGCTCATTGGTGTCCGGCACTACTCAAATTCATAACTTAGTTTATTTTGTAAGCATGTTTGACCAAACTATCTTGGTTCTTTGTTTGAACCTTTTTAAAGATTTTGTTTAGACATAAAGAAATCGAACTACATAAACATATCGAGTATTTATTGTTTTTTTCTGCCTTGTTCATGCTCAATGCCTGAAGCAATTGACACTACTCTTAAGCATTGCTTCTGACTATGCTCAGTTTACTTGCAATTATTTGTCAGCACTCTCAATTTTAAATTTTGGAGGTTTTTTCTAATATGCTAATATTTTAAAAGGCATGATTAATAGTGAGTTGAATTTGGTCATGGTTTTTTACTTTTCCAAATCTACCGTATTTTTCATATTAATTTTAGGTTTAGAATTATTGGACTTCATTTAAACAAGTTAAACATTATTTTATAGATTTTTGACATTATTTGGTAATGTTTCAAAACCCCTTTTATAAATATATTTTTTAAAAAAGTTAATTTTCAAGTAAATAAATAATAATCAATAACCCTTAGTATTTTTAAGTTATTTTCTCTATTTTAAATTTTAAATATTTATTTTTCATCATAAAAAAATAAATTAATTATAAATTAAAAAAAATAGAATATGGTTCTATTTGATAATTACAATTTTTAACTTATATTCTATAAACGGCCCAAATATTATAGTTCAGATCGATTTTTGGTTTTTTTTTGTTTTATACTAGTATCTGTGATTATTTTATTTGGATAAATATTTTTTTTAGAATAATTTAGGTTAATGTGCTTTCACGAGTCAAGAAAATAATTATAAAAGAAAAATAATAATATAAAAATATGCAATCTGAATATCATTAAATTTATAAAAATATATAAAATTTTAATAATATAAAATATAATAATATGTATTAGGATTAAATAAAAGTTATATTTTAAAGTATAAAGGTTTTTTTTTAAAATTTTATAGTGGGGCCATATGTTTTAAGGGTGTATTTGGATAAAAGATTTGAATGAAAAATTTTATTTATATCGACATTTTCAAATTTATAAAAATGAGTTCTGTAGTTCAATTAAAAATAATGGAAAATTACAAAATTTGTGAGGAATTTCAACATGGTATTCGGGTAGTTCAATCTCTTTTTTCAAATTTCACCTCAAGAGGTGTTATTTTTAAATTCTTCATGACTTTATTTCATTTAATGATATTTATATTGAATATTTTATATTATTTATTTTTAATATCATTATTTTTCGTTTATTATTTATAAAATTCTAATAAACTATTTTGTTCCTAAAATAATTATTTATACAAAAAATGCAATTCAAATTGATAGATTTTTTTAAATTAATGATATGTAAAATAATAAAATTTTAAAAGTCTCTAAAATTTTAAAATTCCACATCCAAATGTACTCTAGATGAAATAAGATTGTGACTATTTTCTAAAAAAAAAAAAAAAAACCATTTCTTTAGATGGAATTTGAATAGGAATTTTGAGTTAATTAAATCTCCTTTTGAAGTTTATTAGGCATTTTAAATTCTTCATTATTTTTACCAAACAAGTTAATTCATTTAAAAAAAAAAAAAACCTTAATAGAAATGAAATTCCTCCATCAAATCTTTCGTCCAAACCCATTCTAAAAGTTTTTAAAAAACAGAAAAAGACAATAATAAAATAAGTGCTATAAGGAAATTTTTAACTTTTATTAGAATTTAAAAAATCTCATTCAATCAATATTAATTCAAATCTAATTCATTTAGATCAATAAACTTAAACTCATTTAACTTGGGGTCGAGTTGCTCCTAACCTAAATTGGCACATAACCCGAAACAATCAAAACTTCACAAAACCATTTTTTTTTTGCAAAGTTGTCTATTAATAGACACTTAGAGTTTCTGTAGCAACTCTCTCTTAAGTACTTCATTTTCTCATCCAAGGAAGCATATTGGTCACGCGGACTCTTATCTTGAGAATCTGTGGATGGGGTTATCTTGAGGTTGGCGTTGACGATCATTTAGTGGTTGTTGGTTTCTCTGTCCTTGGAGGAAGGATTGGGAAATTTCCTCCTTTTAAAATGGATGGTTGGCTCTAGTAGAGTCTATACTAAATTTGAGCTCCTCAATGATTTACTTATTCCCAGCATTTTTTTTTCTGACAAGCGTTGGCACTCCTATTATTCTTAGTAGAGTTATTGCTACTCTAAAAGTTGGGTTCAAGGAGCCTCGTTTTCTCTTACATATTTGTAAACTATTAATAGCTAAAGTTGGGGTTTTATGAGGTTTGCACGTTAGGAGGGACATTAGTGTTGCCCTGGGAAGGTTAGACATACCACTAAGGAAAAGGAGGAAATTGGCAATATAGTGGATAAGTATGGGTATCATGAGATAGTAGAGGAGGTACTTGATGAAGGTTGAGATTGGTGTTGGATATCTCGTTATTGGTTAGGGTTGAGTAGTAGTTGTTGAGTGACTTAAGACTGTTGAGTTTGCGTTTGGGTTTAAGGGAGTTTTGGGGTTTGGTTTGCAACAATTTCAGGGACATTAGTGGAAGAATGAGTCATGGTGGTTCGATCTATACTCACCTTACCCATTATTGATACAAGACTTCAGCAATGAGGAGAAGGTGGTGGAGATGACCGTTCACCTATGATAGATAGAGAGCCAAAATTGAAAAGATTTAAGCAAAAGGGAAATGAGGATGAAATGGACAGGGATGCTAATGCTTAAGGTTTTCTTGGATAGAAAGAAGGAAAAGGTTTTTTGCTACTCGTGTTATGGGGTATTTATGAGAGGATTGCCCTTTGTCTGGCAGTGCCACATAGCCGAGAATACGGAGGGTAGGCCTATGCATGTAGTCAACCAAGTGGTAGGGTCGGTATAGGTCAGCCGTCATCATATGTGGTGTAACACCTCTCACCTGTCTCCATCATCAAATTAGGGTTATAAGATGCTACAGTAAATAACAAAAATAGAAGCATGCTATTTCATTTCAAAACTTATTAAAAAATTCATTAATCATCAAACATTCAGTTAAACATGTTATACATGTAAGACCGAGCTTAAATCGAGCTTACAAAAGCTTTAAAACAATTTAGAACTAAGAAGGGTCTCACTCGTATACATCATCGGATTAGAGTTATGAGATACTACAGTAACTAAAAAACAAAATCATGTTATTTCAATTCATAACTTATTAAACCATTCATTAATCATCAAACATTCAGTTAAACATGTTTTACATACAAGACAGCTTAAATCGAGCTTACGAAATCTATAAAACAATTTAGAACTAAGCAGCGTCTAATTTGAAAATTTTCAATAAAGTGAGGCAAAAATGCAAAATAGGGATCACACGGCCGTGTGGCTAGGCCGTGTGATAAGCTGAGGTCGTGTGAAGATGAACCACACAGTCGTGTCTTCAAATCGTGTGAAAGGTTGATGCCATATAATGTAGGGTCACATAGTCGTGTAACAAATTGTGACCGTGTGGACCTAATTATAAAGTTTTGTAAACATTCACACGGCCTTGTGGCTGGGTTGTGTAAGATACTGTAACACCCTCGAACCTGTCTCCATCGTCGGATGAAGGTTACGGAGTATTCCGACACATATTGAAACATTTAACATCATTAAACTATTTGTATATTAATTTAAATATCAATAACAAAAACTAAATATTATTCATATATTTATGGGCCTAAAATCGAGTTTACGGGGCCCTGAAAATAATTTAGAAATAACCAGGGACTAATTTGAATCAAAACAGAAAAAACATGAAAAATTTTAAAAAAATTGGAAACATGGGTCACATGGCCTTGTGAAAGAGACCAACTCGTGTGTCTTGCACCTAAAATTAATAAGGCACACAACCATGTGGCCAGGCCGTGTCTGCACGGCCGTGTGGCAGCCTGTGTCCCAGGCCGTGTGCACCTTAAAAAGATTCCAAAACAAGGCAAACTTTCATCCAGCACTTAGGTACCATGCCAAATCAAAATCAATCATTTCCATACTTTAAAAACACATTCAAACAAGCCTAAAACATGCCAAAACGTTTAACTTCAGTGCCTAATCAATGTGTCCTCATTGACACCACAATTCAATTATCAACCTCAATTCACATATCACACCAAACTAATTTGCATTCAAGTTCATAAGTTCATACATAAAACTCATGCCAAACTTACCATTTCTTCTTATTTATTCATACCATGATTTAAACACTTACTTAAGGTTTATATCAAATGATCAAAACAACTTATATGAACATATTCACACTAAGATTAAAGGCACATACACAAGCAAACTAATACCAAGCTTAAGCATCTTTTTTATCAATTTCATATATAACACATGGAATAAGTATTCAAAACATATACAAAACACACCTATTACGTGTCTTATAACCCAAAATAAATGTATCAAAATCTACCAAAATGTATCTGGATAGTGTGATCTTCAAGTTGATATCGCCCCACTCCACAAAAAGTTATCTACAAGGAACATGAAAAATGACACGAGTAAGCTTTAATAGAGCTTAGTAAGTTCAACGGTTGAAACAATAAAACTTACTGTATAAACATAACTATTTCATTAATAAGATTAACAAATAATAAATCTTGTCTATCACGGTCACTCAATAGGTGAGTTTATACACATACATATACAAGTTGCAAAATATATTCAATCACATGAGATCACTCAATATCAAGCCACGATATACATTCAGAAGACAATGTAAACACTTATAAGATTTAATAACTCATCATATAACCATTGGAAACCTGCTCGATGAACGGTGTAAATAGATTCGAATATGTGGTTAACCATCTAGAACACTCAAACAAGCTAAACCAACCGAGAACAAACTTGGGTGCCAAGTGCCTAGCCCGTAGGCTTTATATCCGCCCCCAATAACACACTAGAGTCATTGTAAATATAACACGATAGTCCGCAACAAATGCTGGACTTTGGTATATTTAGTGGACAGTAACAAGTCAATAATCACCATCTTATCACAAACCAAAACCCGTATTGCATGTAATAAAACCTATTAACATGCCAATTGTATCCTATCCTTTGTTCATCCAAGCTCGATATATCATCGTATTAACAATATTTCAATCATTTACTTTCTCGACTCACATCAAATTATGACAATTCAATTATATCTAAAATATCCAATAACAACAATACAATATCAATATAACATTTCAATTTATATTAAACTAAACCGTACGAACTTACTAAGGCTAAACTATAGAGTTAGTAAAAGTTCAATGACTTATCAACAACTTTCCCTTTTCCTGAATTATCAACTTGATCTTGATCTATAAAATAGTTTGTTTCAATTTATTAGCTTCAATTTCATATAATATTCAATTTAGTACATATTTCTTTCTATTTACCATTTTTCACAATTGCCCCAAACTTTTACACTTTCATCAATTTAATCTC
This sequence comes from Gossypium turneri, assembly GCA_008044935.1. NCBI lineage: Eukaryota > Viridiplantae > Streptophyta > Magnoliopsida > Malvales > Malvaceae > Gossypium > Gossypium turneri. The sequence continues at coordinate 19,245,791 of CP032583.1, forward strand.
TAATATTAAAACGAGCCTATTTTCACAATTACTTTATATACCTGATTTTTTCCAAACATTCAACCCTATGTAAACAACCCCTAAATTCTAAAAATTTTCAATAAAATCCTTTTCGATTTCACATTTTATCTATTTAATCCCTAAACTCAAAACTATACAAATTTACTTTACAAAATAATTTTATTTAACAACCAAGCTTAATAATCTATCATTTAACTTAAAAAACACATCAAACTCATCAATGACATCTTTCAAAACATTTAACAATTTCACAAATTAACCCCCGAGTTAACTAGATTAAGCTAAAACGGTCTCAAAAACATAAAATTCATGAAAAAGGGGTGAGAAATGAACTTACATGAAATAAAAAAAAATCAAAATCGAAGCTTCAAAAGCTTGAGAATGGTGATTAGTGGAAACAGGGTAAAAAGAAAGAAGATGATACCTTTTTTTTTAATATAATTTAGTCCTTTTTATTTAACTGATCTATCAAACATCAAAATTTCTTAACCAAATTTTAATATGACACTAATTACTTCATAAATATTAAATAATTAATATTTACGAGTCGATACGTTGGAATTATGGTTCCGAAACCACTGTTTCCAACACCACTAGAAATCAGGATGTTACAGAGACTGAGACCGTGTCAAGCATCCTACACCTAATTTACCAGTGGCACACGGCTGTGTTAACCAACCGTGTGTGACACACGGCCGTGTGGCAAACCATGTGACATCAAAATGACCATTTTTCAATTGATGCAATCCAAACCCTTACACATTACCAAAACACAAGTTTAAGTACATTATATCTTGCCTAAATCACTTCATAAACTCAATCCAAAACATAATATATTACATCCTAATAGTACCTAACCAATATGTCATTTGGGCACCATTACAACCAAACCCAAAACATAAAACTCAATCATACATACAAGCATATATCATCGTTATGCATTATACCAACAATACTTTCCAAAGCTTACCTTTTAACAAGCCAAAAACATGCTTTAACTCTTACCAAAATTGATCAAACATATATCTCAATCATATAATTACCTTGGTACATATTCAAAACTTACCATATCAATGAAACAACTTAATACCATAAATGCATATATCACAACTATCAACTAAGGGCTAGTTTAGTGTTGCTTTTGAAAAGTGCTTTTAAAAAGTGCTGTGGAAAAGTGCTTTTGAAAAGTACTTTTATAAAGTTTGGTTTAATATTTGAATGTTTAGCATTGTTGTCAAAAGTGCTCTTGAGAAATAAAATATCCATTCTAGACATGGTATTATCAAGTAACAAATATGTATTTAAATAATGTTCAAATTAGTTAATATTATTATATTTAGTAAGAATATACAAAATAATTTATTATAATTTGTTGTTGATATTTTAATATATGAAATATAAATTTTAAATATTTTTAAGCAATAAATATTAATTATTTATAAAATTTAATTAGAATATATAATCTATATTTTAAATAATTAAATATAACTATTAAATATTTGTAATTAGATATTAACACATTTGTATTATTTTAAAAAAATTATTTTTAATTAATGATTTTAAAAGGGGAAAGTACCATGTTGTTGAAGAGGTGAAAAAGTAATTAAACACCAAAAGTGTTTTTGGTAGAGGAAAAACTAAAAATTTTAACTCTTCTTTTCAAAAGTGCTTTTCAAAAGTCAGAAATTTCAATCAAAAACAGCTTGTTTAGTACAACTTTTCTTCCAAAAATACTTTTCAAGCCAAAAGTGCTTTTTTTAAGCAATACTAAACAAGGCCTAACACATATACCAAGCATTTCATCCAAGTTTTATCATTTCCCAACCATTTCATGATCCAAGATCAAGCAAACTATCTCTAAACATGCTTTCATCATGACAAATGGGTAATGAAAAAAATAGTTTAGCTACCAACTTGAGAAAAATAATATAGTTTAGGTATCAATTTGTGGGTTAATCCCTTTAAGAATTATTAATGTTACTTATATCAAATTTAAAAGTTCTCCATAAAAAATGTAACTACACATAAAAAATTTGTTTTTTTCAAAACATGACAAATGTACGAAACCTGTCAATGCATGTATCTCTTGAGATTTTTAAGGATGTTTTTGGATGAAATTTTTTGTTGAGACAATTCATGAAGAGTGCCAAAGAGCAATTGTAACAGCCCGATTTTGGGTCTAGTCGGAACAGTGGTTTTGGGACCACAAATCCGACGAGGAAAAATGTAATGGCCTAAATTTTCAGAGGTGTCGGAACGGTGATTCGAGATCACTAAATTTGACAAATGGGTAGAAAATATTATTAATTTAGTGAGTGTAAGTTAAATGTGAAGTTAGGAAAATTTTTGAAATAGTGAATAGTACACTAGAAATAAATATTAAAATAATTAGAATAAAAAATGAGGTATCGAGACCTCGGGGATTTTAAACCGAGCCATAAATATTTTTATAAATATTTATGTAGTGTTAAAAAGTTAGTATTAAAGTTTCGTTAAGAAATTTTAAAGTTCCGATAACTAATTGAACAAAAAGGACTAAATTGTAACAAATGTAAAATTATGGGAAATGATTAAATAGCTTAAATGATAAAAGGAAGAGGGCTTAAAAGGCAAATAGACCCAAGGTCTATTTGGGCTGGACGGCAAAGGCATGAAATCAGCAACAAAGTAAGGAGAATTAAGGGCAAATTTGGAAAATTGCAAAATTTACTTAATAAAGTTAGGACCAAAGTGGAATTATCTAGATTTCTCTTTATTTTTCTGCATTCTCATCAGCAAAAACACCATAGAAGGGTTTCCTTAAGCTGGTTCTTCCTATTTTTACTGCAGGTAAGTTCAATTTTTGATTATTTCTTGAAAAATTTATGTTTTTGTGACTTTTACAACTAGACCCACTTGTTGAATTCATTAGTTTTTCATTCTATGAAAGAAGTTGAAAGTTGCAATGAATATGTGCTGGAATTATATGATGATTTAGCATGGAATTAGAGCTTTAAATTGTTCATATGCTGATTTTATTGAAAGAATTGAATAGAAAGTGAATGTTTGGGACCTAATAGTAAAAGAGTTAGAAGATAGAGTTATATGTGGAAATTCTGAATTTCAATAGTTGTGTAACAACTTCCAATGTCTAGGTAAAGTATTAATTAAGAAAATTAGATTAATTGAGGGGTTAATTGAGAAAGGACCGAATTGTATAAACTGTGAAATTTGGGGCAAAATGGAAATCAACATTTTGCACTAAAGCAGTTTTGGACAGCAGCAGTAGTATAACTTTGAAAAATCACCAAAAATTGTGGGAATTGAATTAGAGGATGAATAAAATATGAAATTAAATCTTGTTGAGTCTAGTTTCTTATAGAAGAAACAGTGTAAGTAATGGAATTGTAAATTTTGAGATATTTGAAGTTTAGTTAGACCGAGTCAGAATGAGTTTGGAATCCCCTATTATGATTTTGGAAAATTGTTAAAAATTGTACAAAAATAATTATGAGTTATAGTTTATATGCTTAGAATCCTTAATGAGTCCATTTTCAAAAGAAATAAACGGAAACATCATCCAAATTCTGTACAATGAGATAATTAATTTTTAGTGAAGAGAGGTCAGAACTATCAGAGCTTTAAAGAATAAACTGTACTATTTGGCTAAACCAAAAATTCTGAAATTTTTATGGTAAGAAGATATGTGAATCTAGTTTCGGGAAAAATTTACGGATCTTAATTTGGAGTTCTGTAGCTCCGGGAAAAATAATTTAGTGACTCTAACTCAGACGGACAGCTTGAATTTTACATACAAGAAAATAGTGAAAGTACAAATAATGTTGTTTAAAGGTGTTATACACATTAAGGATGAGGAATGGAGAGGAGGTGGAGGAAAATTGGGAAATATATGAATGATTTGTGTATAATTGGTCATATGTTTGATTATAGCTGATAAACGATGAAATATGAATGATGCTTATATTTGTGCATTATTGGTCATGGTTTAAGCTCATGTGTGAAAATAAAGTTTCATAGTATGTGTGTATGGTATATTCGGTATATGATTTGGCATGAAATAATGTCATGAATTGTTTATCATGTGGTTAGTTCCAAAAAGAGTTATGTTTAAATACACTAGCTTGCAACTATGGTTGAATGATAGGTTTATATCTTGTGTGATGTGCATAGGAACAAGTGTGGAAAGATAATGAAATAGTAAGTTCATATGGCTGAAATTTAATGATTAAATGTTAATTTCATGAATTATATAATGTATGATGAAATATATATTTATTGATGAAATGAGAATAAAATAAAAATGCGAAAACTGAATAAATGATCAAATTGAGCAGAACGCCGGATTTGAGTACTTCTGATCAAGTGACAAAGTGATAAGTGGTAGCTTTAGCTACAATTATCTGATCAAGTGACAAAGTGATAAGTGGTAGCTTTAGCTACACTTCTGATCAAGTGACAAAGTGATAAGTGGTAGCTTTAGCTACACTTATCTGATCAAGTGACAAAGTGATAAGTGGTAGCTTTAGCTACACTTATCTGATCAAGTGACAAAGTGATAAGTGGTAGCCTAGCTACACTTATCTGATCAAGTGACAAAGTGATAAGTGGTAGCTTTAGCTACACTTATCTGATCAAGTGACAAAGTGATAAGTGGTAGCCTAGCTACACTTATCTGATCAGGGACAAGTGATAAGTGATCATACGTAAGACCATAGTTATACTATGGCCAATAGGAAGTGAAGTACTCAATTTTCCGTAACCGTTCCCTAATTTGATTAAGGATGGTAAGTGACAAATAGGCTCAAAAGAATTAAAGCAAATGGATAAGTGGTTGTGTATTTATAACAGGATGATGTTGTTATTTAAGCTAAAGTGATATTTTCATTGCAAAATTGAGAATTTCATAAATGTGTTATTGAATGGTATAATTGATAAACATTGAGATAAATGGTAAATACGTATTAGTGTTGAACTTAATGTCATTGAATTGTACGTGAATTAAATGGAAATTGCTAGTGATATGATTTAAGTTGTGAGCTTGAGAAATTGCGAATTAAATGAAATGGAAATGAAGCATTGAATTGCATGAGTATGTATCGGGTCTCGTAGGCCCTAATTATTATGATTATAATATTTTAAGGATATATTGTGAAAAGTTATAGAAGCATGTTAATTATTTTGAAAGTTTTAATTTAGATGAAATTTTATAACTCGGTTTAATACGTTTACAAGTGTATGTGTTTTGGTAATGCCTCGTACCCTATTCCGGTGTTGGATACGGGTAATGGGTGTTACAGCAATGCTTACTAGTGTTTGGCATTGCTCAAATTCATAACTTACTTTATTTATAGGCATGTTTGACCAAACTATCTTAGTTCTTTGCTTGAACCTTTTTGAAGATTTTGTTCAGATATAGGGAAACTGGACCACACAAACATATCGAGTATTTACTGTTTTTCTACCTTGTTCATGCTTAGTGCCTGAAACAATTGGCACCGCTTTTAAGCATTGCTTCTGCCTATGCTCAATTTACTTGCAATTATTTTTTCAACACTCTCAATTTTAAAATTTTGGATTGTTTCTAATATGCTAATATTTTAAAAGGCGTGACTAATGGTGAGTTCGATTTGGTCATGCCTTTTTTACTTTTCCAAATCGTCCATGATAATCAGTTCAATTCTTGATATTCTCATATTAATTTTAGGTTTAGAATTGTTGGACTTCATTTAGAGAAATTAAGCATTATTTTATAGATTTTGGACATTATTTGGTAAAGTTCCAAAAATCTTTTTATAAATATTTCTAAAAAAATTAAATTTTCAAGTAAATAAATAATAATAATCAATGACCTTACATAATATTTTCTAAAAAAGCATTTTAAGTTATGTTCTCTATTTTAAAATTTAAATATTTATTTTTAATCCGAATCTGAGGATCGGATGGATGAAAAGCGTATAGAAATATTGGAAATAATAATTTGAAAGGTTAAATTTGATTTGTTTTAAATTTAAATTTAAATTTTTGAAAACTTAAATTGTGAAAGCTAGAAAAATTCAGAGAAACAAACTTTTGATCTCTGTATTGAGTGTTTGAAGTCCTGCCTTTATTACAAAGCTGATTCTTTTATAGAGGGCTCTTGCTTCTTTACAACATCTTTGTTTGGGAGATCTTATCCCTTACATCATTCTCAAAGCTACATAATTGCTACTTTTTGGTTACAAACTTTTTTTTTTTCTACAGAGAATCTAACTTTTTTTCAAGGAATCTTCACTGTTCATGTCAGAGAATTTTACTGTTTATCCCAGAGAATCTTCACTATTTGGTTAAAAATAATGGAGAATTATAAAATTTGTGAGGAATTTCAACATGGTATTTGAGTAGTTCAATCTCTTTTTTCAAATTTCACCGGAAGAGGTGTTATTTTTAAGTTCTTCATAATTTTATTTCATTTAATAATATCTAAAATATTAACATTTTAAAAATCTCTAAAAGTTGAAAATTCAACATCCAAATGCACTCTAGATGAAATAAGATTATGACTATTTTCTAAAAGAACATTTTTTAGGTGTAATTTGAATAGGAACATTTCTTCATTACTTTTACTTAAAAAATTAATTATTTTTTAAAAAAGATTTAAGAAAACCTTAATAAAAATGAAATTCTTCCACCAAATCTTTCGTCCAAACATATATTTAATAGTTTAACATATTTATATTTCAGTTTTGTATATAATATAAATATATATTAATTTATTTCGTTACCAAATAAAACATATCAATTAAGATACCTTCAAAAAATATACGTCAATTAAGATATTTAAGGATGTTATAACACAACCGATTAAAATTAGTTAGTGGACATGATTAATGGGAAATTTGTCTACACGGTATAAATACAGGTATTTTGGAAATGTGGTTGCGGGGATAGCTCAGTTGGGAGAGCGTCAGACTGAAGATCTGAAGGTCGCGTGTTCGATCCACGCTCACCGCAAATTTTGTAGATTAATGCTTTTTGGACTTCTTTTTGCTTTCCACCAAAATGGGCCCATTTTTTAAAACCCGCAGCATCAACTTTTTTCTCTGACATTTTTAATTCTCAAAAATATGATTAAGAAACATTAAAATTCGTGGACAAAATTAATATGTTAAAGTTTTTGTTTAAATAAAAACATTCTTTAATCTCTTTAGCTACATATTAAAAAAAAAAAATGGACACAGGGACAGAATTAGGATAAAATATTAGGGACCAAATATAAATAATAAAATTCAACAAAATACAATAATATTTATTGTTAAAATAATTTCAAATAAATATACATAGAACAAGATGCTATGAAAAGTCATCTATAATCTACTTGAAATGTCTTAGCATATAAAAAATTGAAATTATTGTTTGCAAATGCAACTAAAACTCGGCCCGAAAAATGGGCTTAAAATTTTGCCCAAGCCTGACCAGTATAAAAATTTTAAAATCCAAGCCCGACAGGCCCGTATTAATTTTTTTATATAATACATAAAAAATACTAAAAACATTAAAATAAATATTTTCCAAAAAATTAAAAATAAATTAAAAATATGTATACTTAAATAACACTAAGATAGGTGCAACTTAACAAGCAAATGCCTCTAAAATAGTAATAAAATTAACAATAAAAATAAGAATTATACAATATCCAAACAATAACAACAAAATAGTAGCAACATAATAGTGAAATGGTAGCAAAATAGTAAAAAAAAGAAAATAACATCAAAACAGTAAAAAAAAGCAAGAAAACAGTAAAAAAAACATTTTTTTTACATATTCGGGGCAAAAAAAATCTTATCCGAGGTCCGACCCGTTTTCTAAATGGGCTTTATTTTTTGCCCAAGCCCATTTTTTGGGCCTATATTTTTACCCATACCTTCTCACTTTCGGGCGGACCTTTGGGCCGGGCTGGGTGACAGGGCCTAAGAATAGTTCTATTCACAAGTAAAAAAACAAAGAGTAATTAAAAAAAGTATATTAAAATCATATATTATTGAGAAATGAAGTTTCAAATCCCTTAAATCAATTTATAGAAATGATCAAATCTATTACTTTAAACTTGTTAAAAATTAATTTCTTTTGTTCTAAACATATTTTAAATAATTAAAATTAAAAGACAAGTAAACCTTAAAAAGAAAAGAAAGAACCCCTAAAAACAACAAAATGGCATCAAGAGTGGACTGATAATTGGTTCAAAGCTAGAATTATTGAAGAAGAAAATTGAAGTAAATTTCGGTTTAAAATGGGCCAATATTGGACTTTTGCCATTTAACTTATTAAATCAACTTAGGAATGGTCCACTTTGCTGTTCATTTTATTTTTTTTATGTAAAACAAATAGATAAGATGATCTCTATTAACTAATAATATTCAACGGACTCTCTATAAATAGCAACAAACTTTCATTCTTGTTAAAAAGCAAATTTAATTTAGTTAAATAAACTTTCATTTTTTTTTTGTTAGCATCCATTCTTCAACTTATTTTATTTGTCATTTCAAACAAATGCAAATTTAACAAAAACCCAACAAAGAACAGTAAAGAGAAAAAAAATTTAATGAATGCATATGCCATTAAAATGATATATAAATGAGTTGGGAGACTTACATTTGTTAGTTACTTGATAAGCAAATAAAATAGATTGAGTGTTAAATTGAAAGAAACTGTAAGTTGACGACTTCTATTAAAATCAGGAAAAATTTAGTGGCTGATTTGGACATAGTTAAATTTCAATTTTGGTTCGGTTGAATGAGAACCAACTAGTTCTTTAGTCGGAGACAAAAAGATTATTAATAGATTGTTTGATAAGGTTGAAGACCATGCGTGAAGGTCTATAAATAGCTAAGAAGTGAATTCTCAGAGTGAATTCTTATCAATTTTGCTTCTTTTTTTCTTCTCTTCTTCATCTTCTTCTTTGGTTGCCCCGAAGAAGAGATAATTACGAGAAGCTTTGCTTGGAGCGATGATCATGAGGTTTGAGTCAAATAAGTAGGGAATCTAGTGAGCTGGTAAGGTTCTAAGTCTTTTGGTGTTCGTCAGTTTAAGAAATGAAGTTAAGAATTTTCAGAACCTTTAAGGGGTTCTGCATATTTTTGGAAATTGAGTTTTTAAGTTGGAATGCTAAGTTTGATTTATGACTTTGGTTGTCATGCTTAACTGCCAGGAGAATGAAAGCACTGCATGAGGCAAAGAAACATCAGATGAGTTTTTATACTCCATACATGAATGTGCCTTGAATGCTATATGAATTGTACGACCTTTACTATTTGCGAATGCCTTGTATGCATAAGGATGAGTAAGTATATGTGTATCCGCAAGTATTTCGGTATGCATGAAATGGTTGTGGTAAAATATATATAATTTACTGTACTCCATGTTATTATGTTTATGTGATAATATGCATATGATTGCCTGTTTATGAATTGTGGAGTATGGAGGGAAACTGTTTACGGGATAGATGGTTGGGGAAATGAAATTTCTGCTAGATTTTTGATCGGCTGTAAACGTCACAGCAATAATGTGCAAGCATACACTGTCGATGCAAGTATAATAGACAAATGTAAGTCTGTCGGATATCGATCCCACATGGATGGTTGTCTTTTGTCTATTAATGTCGGTGTAATAACTAGATAGAAACGAGGTAAATTGTGAGTATAGCTGTCGAAGCAATAACTCGAAAACAATAAGATAAAGTATGCTATGGATGAACTAGGATCCCCAACATGAATTTTCAGCAGTATACTAAGTACACAGTTTAAAAGATAAGTGATTGTCGACGCAATAAAATTAATGTATATCTTACCAAATGCCACTCTTTGGTTTAATCTGAGACTTAACCATGCACATTAACCTCACCATCCGATGATGGCAATAGGTCACTATTAAGAACAAGTGGACTAAATTCCTTTTATCCTTACTCAACTTCCGCTGAAAGGCTTATTAGCTCAAACTGTCATTGCACCTTCCAGTGTTAGTGACTGCAATAACACTTCCGTGTTTAGAACATGCAAACCCCTAATATTAAACAACAAAAATAAGATTTAATAAGATAACATTTAACAAAGCATTCATTGTACTTCCATACAGTAGAAAACATAGAGTAATCACTAGAATTTTTAAGAAATAAGAAAGAATCGAATGGAGAATACTATTCCTAGGCTACCCGATTGAATCTATCCATTTCCCTTTGTTCTACACTTAGATCTCTTCATCAGGAGTGGATCTGCATCAATCTTCATGTTGGCTCACCCAAGGGAGGCTCAAGCTACCATTGACGCAAGTTTCAAGATAGGGTAAGAGAATGGTGGTCCACCAAAAATTCCTCCTCCCTTTCATTCTTCTCACATTATCCTTTTGGACAGCTCACTTATGGTTGGCTCTTATCAGATAGTTGTCAACTGCGGTAACAATTTTGAATGCCATCTGGAATTAACTCATGCAGCGACATTACAGATATCTATCAACTGCAGCGACAATTCTGGACACAATTTGGAATTAACTCATGTAGTGACATTAGTGCAGACAGATAGCAAAATTAAATATAAAATAGGCTAGGATTCACTGAGTTATAAAATGCAATTTACTAAACTGAACATGCTAAAATGTATACCAAGGGTAACTAAATGGGAACAATTTAAACAATATGTAGAGAGAAAACATATGTTCTTTCTACTACAATCACACCCCTAAACTTGAAGTTTTACTTATCCTCAAGTAAAATAGAAGCCAGCAAGGCAACAAAACATTACTAGGTAAGGAATATGAACATTCTAGCGACTTGAATAATCTAAAATCCCAATGAATGAGTTACATTCAGATGAAAGAATATTGTATCGACAATACATAAACATGAATGAGTAAGATTGCACTTTTATCAAAACCAACATCATGCTTCAAATCCTAAATTCCATCTACCAATACAACATTTATTTTACAATACTAAGTATTTATAAATAAGAATGAGTTTTTTTTACGGAATAAGGAATATCGTTGTATTACTGTACCCTTGTTTTTGAGAAGTGATGATAGAGTGCAACAAACCCCCAGGAGTACGTAATTACGCCAACACACACTCATGCAGTGACGACTTTTGGCCAGATTCATTTTTCTAATGCTTGTATTGGAGTGTTCCCTTTTAAACATTCCTCAACACACCCACTTTGGAGTGTCACTTATTATAACTATATATATAAGTAGCTGTAGAAGGCAGTTTCATTCAAGATTCAAGGAATACTACTAGTCATTTATTACTAATACAACCTAAATCATTCATCAAAGTATTGAAGATACAACATTCAGTCAAATTTACCCAATTCATTCGTTGACAATTCACATGATCCAACAATTAAACATCGAATGTAACAAAAAAATTTGAACAATTGTGCATAAACCTTGCATGCTTCAAACAAAATAAATTTGAAATGTGGGCATATTCCGAATTTCATATAAATTCCCCCAAACTTAAAGATTGCAGTGTCCCCAATGCATTGACAGGAATATATAATGACAATGAAAATGCAATGACAATGTATACTTATCAAAATAAAACCTACAGCTATAGGCAATGCATGAATTCTATAACTAAAGCTTAAAACAAACTAACTCAGTTATCCGTAGTCGTCGATGTGGCTGCATGATGCTTCTTTCTCTTTTTTTCTCTTCCTTCTTTTGTTTTTTATCCTTGGAGAGCTTCATTTTCTTTTCGTTGGGCTTTGCACAGCTTTCAAATTGCTCCTCAGTTCCTGGCTCAGCCCCGGCATCATTGGCTGTTGTTTATGTAGGAGAAGCCACTTTGAGTGGTCCAGTGTAGACCACTATTGCCCATGAATTACATTGCCCCTCATTGGTGACCTCAACAACTTTCGTCGGTCTCACTCTAGTTTGCTCCAAATGATCAAGATTTGCACCCATAGATCCAGGCGCGGTGACAACCTTCTCAACAAAATTTTCCTCTGTTTTTGCTTTCTCATTTTCAGTAACTTTTTCTTCTTCAGCAACAACTTTCGCTTCAACAAAAACTTCTTCTTCGGTAGCAACAATTTCTTTCTCAAGAATAGTGTCCTCTTGATAAGCAAAAATACCATCCTCGAACAAGCTAACAATCTTGCGCAGACATTCCTCAATGTCCCTGGATTCTTCATCTTTGTCATTATCAGAGACTTACACGATGGGAGAAGATGCCACCGATCAGTCTCGGTCTTCGAATTCATCAATCATAGATGAATGCTCATAGTTCCTAATGATTAGTGGAAACACTGAGAAGTCCGGTATTGGAGATGGGCTCAATTGGCTTAATGTGTCTACAATAGAACTGTTCTAAGCTTTAGTATAAGCATAAAACATATTCTGAGAGTTCTCCATGTCCTCAATTGTAGCGACAAGTTTTATTTGCCTATTGCTGATGGAAGTAACCATTTTCTCAACATCTTTCATCTTGCGCCATAAGGATGTCTCTATATGCAGGGTTGTTCCTTTACTGTTGGCTTTGGCTTTGCCCTTCTTTGTCTTGCAGGTTCTTGCCTTTTTCTGTATTGGTGTTTCTATACCACGAGTCATCCTCTCGACAGAAGCTTCATTAATTGGACCCTTATTCTCCATGATTTCTTTATCTTCCCAAGGCATAATACCTTTCTGTCGACATAGTGACATTACCAATAATGGGAAAACCAAAATGCCGGTCTGCCAAGCGGCACATTCAGTAATTTCTCGATGGAGAAATGCGCCTACATCAATTTTTCTACCCTTAATAATGGAATGTATCAGACACATTCTATCAAGGTTGACGATGGTCCTATGAGTAGACGGCAGTAGTCTGTAATTAACAAAGTGAAACCATATTTTGTTGTGCAATGTTAAAAAATGGCGATGCTTTGTAAAATTCTTTGGATGCGACCCTGTCTACTGTGTTCTTTCAATACATAAATCCTGTACGAGCAGGTCCCTTTTCTCGTCCGTCACTTTCGCAAAGAAATTGGAGTGTTCGTCGACATCGACAGTAATGTTATACAGCTTATTGATTGTGTTAGCATCCTATGGGAGTAGACCTTCAGGAACAAAAATAAACTCTAAATCTTGGTCATAGAGGTTGGCATAGAATTCACGTACCAGATAAGGGAAATAGCTTCCAAGGTGTACACAGAAATTTCCCCATTTCAGTTTAGAAATGGTTCGGTGAATTTGTTTTCCCAACTCCTGTTGTTGCAATAGGGAAATGCCTTGTTCGGGGTGAAAATTTTGGCACAATATCTTATCTTGAAATCATTCCCTTGCCGCTTTATTCAAAAAAATTACCGGTTCCTTTTTCTGCATTTGCCTAGGGGATTCTGACTCGTGAACTGTGGTGGTGGAAGACGTATGTTGTTTAGTAAGTCTGTTGGCTTTCTTGGTCAAACCTCTTGTTCTTGCCATCTTTTGTGGAGGAAAGACGATTTTAAGTGAAAAAGGTGGGATCTTGAGTGAGGAAAAATAATAAAAATGGTTGATTGGATGTTTTGCAGTCGGCATAGTGGTGTAGATTTTATAGGGGTGAAAGAGGAATATGTAGAGTCGTGATGTTTTGTGGAGAGATACAAAACTAGCGGGAAGAGTAGCGTCTATTAAGAATTGTGCTTGCTCAAACGGATCAAACGGCTGGGTTGGTTTTGATCCAACAGTGAAGATTAAAGTTCCCTTAATTCTGATTAATGGTAACACAGTGGTACAGAATGTGTTGACAACCAAATCTTGTTGTGTCAACATTGGTACCTTATTAGTCTACAAAAAAGAAAAAAAACAAGCTTTACAAAACAAGAATAAAATAAGATGAAATCTCGAAATAATAAATTTAAAATTTAAAATGTTTGGACCAAATTAATGGTATCTGCCTGCTCTTGATTTTTATTTCCAAAATAGTGTTTCATCTCTGTCCATTGACTTTGAACTAGTGTCCATCACATAAATCTCGAATTGTGACTGCACCATGGGGAAATCGTCGACAACTTCGAACAGACCAGACCAACGTGAACGCAATTTACCTAGGTGCAATTTAAGTTGAGAGTTGAATAATAAAACCTGTTGTCCTGCGGTAAATTGTCGCTGCAAAATAATCTTTTCACGCCATTGTTTGGTCTTTTTCTTATAAATTGCGTCATTTTCATAAGCCTTTTTTCGAATCTCCTTTAGCTCGGTGATGTCTACTAGCCTTTTCTTTCCAACAACGTCATAGTCCATGTTAACTTATTTAATTGCCCATATCGCTTTGTGTTCCAATTCAACTGGTAAGTGACATAATTTCCCAAAAACCAATTGATATGGCGACATCCTCAAAGGAGTCTTGGATACTGTCCATAAAGCCCATAGAGCGTCATCCAATTGGGACTCTAATCTTTTCTCGAAGTGTTCACAACATTCTAAAGAATGTTTTGAATTTGACGATTTGAAATTTCAGCTTGTCCATTGGTTTGTGGCTGATAAGTAGTGGGCATTCTATGATTGACTCCATATCTCTTTAATGCGACTGTCACTTGGTTGTAATGGAAATGTGTACCTTGACCAGTAATCAATGCCTTTGGTGTGCTGAAACGAGTGAGTATATGCTTGTGAAAAAAACTGAGCACTGTCCTTGCATCATCCTTTGGGACATCAATAGCCTCTACCCACTTTGAAACATAGTCAACAGTGACTAATATGTAAAGATTTCCAAATGAACTTGGAAATGGTCCTGTAACACCCCTAACTCATATCCGTCACCGAATTAGGGTTACGAGGCATTACTGAACAAACACAACCATCTCAAAATCAATGTGTATATATATATATATTTAAATATAATAAGCTTGGTCTATTATAAAACAAAATGCAAAATTTTAAACTTCTCTCTTCTAACCATTTTTAATAAACAAAGACATTAAAATCTAACTAATAAAAACATTGCAAACTAGGAAATCCATAAGAAAATAAACCATTTTAGTATGGCTATAATAATCATATACAATACAACAAAATACGACCTTCAAAACATTTATCTAGTCTATACATGCCATAGTTAGAATTTAAATATTTTAAATACCGAGATAATAGATAGGGTGATGAACTTGCTGACGATCCCCGAGCTTGAAGCTTGATCTAAAGTCTATAAAATAGAGAGAGGTAAACGGACAAAGTAAGCTTATATAGCTTAGTAAGTCTATAGCATAACTAAAAAAATATATAAAAGTCATATAATTTCCAAATCAAATTCACTGAAATCGTAAATAACACAAATAATTATTATATTAGCATTTGCTGTTCTTAAACCATTTTATTTATAATCAAATATATATATACTTGTCGAATGCATACATCTGAATATATGTATACAGATACATCATATGCATATAACCGATCATATATATATACACTAAATAAACA
Source organism: Gossypium turneri (assembly GCA_008044935.1). NCBI lineage: Eukaryota > Viridiplantae > Streptophyta > Magnoliopsida > Malvales > Malvaceae > Gossypium > Gossypium turneri. The sequence continues at coordinate 19,261,220 of CP032583.1, forward strand.
TTATAACCGAATGCATTTAACCAAACATGTATATATATACTTATTGAATGCATTAGCCGAATATATATTTATCAATTGCTTAGCAAATGCATATACCTATTGCATATATATTTAATATATGCATATACCGAATGCACATATATATTTAATAATTGCTTAGATCAAATATATATATGCTCATCAATTTAATATAACCAAAATCATATGACTGAACATTTGTATACTCATCAAACACATGTAACTGAAAGATAGATCGAACGTTTATGTATTCATCAATTCCATATAATCAAAATCATAGATATATCAATTGCTTATTCTCACATAATTTAAACAGATTCACCGGCACTTCGCCTGCTAGGTTTTAAAACCTGATTCGGTACACCGGCTTTTAGCCTGCTAGACTTATTGTCCGAAATGTATCACCGGCATTCAGCCTGCTAGACGTATAGTCTGAATAATTTCACCGGCATCAAGCCTGCTAGACATAAAGTCTGAATTATTTCATTAACAATAAACCTGATAGGCACTGAGCCTGAAAATCTCAATTCACAGAAGTTGTTACTCATGTTCGAACTATATTTGTATATACTGTCCATACATAAAAATTTACCTCAATAATTTATAAACTATTTTTTTAAACCACACAGATATATAAAGATCAAATACCAAATTCAGCTAAATAATTTAATTATACATCCGTACACTCACATATATATATACATATAACTTAATAAATTAAATTCTACTATTAAAATCTTATCATTTAACTTATATCATACCTTAAGTAATATACATTTACTAATCGAATCACTTAAATACATATATATATATTTCATAACATTAAAAAAAAAATCAATTCAAAGAAAATATATATCATACATTCTAATACCTTATAGATAATCTAAGCTAACAATTTCATACCTTTAATTCAATACAAAAAATTTTACATGTATATACATACATATTCGAAATTACATATACATACATAAGATCCATACCTTTAAATATATTCAAGACTTATTCATGAGTATACATATATATTACAACTCACGTGTACATATATATAAATATATATACACATTCATACCTTTAACCAAGTCCAATGGTTTATACATGTATATGCTTATATATATATTCGGCCCTTATGTATACATATATATTATATATATAAATACCTTTGATTAAAAACAAGTATTTATACATGTATATATATTTTCGAACATGATACATATATATATTTTCAAACATGATACATATATATATACATATACATATCATTCATACTTAAACCAAATTCAATCCATATACTTTCAATTTCAGCTCATCAAAATACAATAGATATACATGCAAATTGCTAATGGACTTACCTCGTACGTTGAAAAGTCGAAACCAGACGATTAATCGACAAGTTTAGTTTTTCCCCGATCCAACTCTAATTTCTTCGGTTCTTGATCCAATTATATTCAAAATAAGCTACTTTAAATATAATTACATTCAATTTAATCCAAAAACACATAAATGGGTAAATTACCATTTTTGCCCTAACATTTACACTTTTTACAATTTAGTCCCTATTAGATAAAACACAAAATACACAAAATTTGTTCACAACATACAAGGGCCGAATGTACCTACAAGTCCTCACATTTCATTTATTTCACATTTTAATCCCTCAAAATTTAATTTCACAATTTAACTCTAATTACTCAATTTCACCAAAACTTCCAATACAAAACATATTAATCTAAAATATATCTTTCATTATTCATCATCAAACATCACATAACACAAATGTTCATCAATGGCACAACTCAAAATATTAATCAAAATTAAAAATTCAAACATGGGTCGGATAGTATTCAAAGGAACGATCTCAAAAACGTAAAAATTATTAAAAACCGAACAAAGAACTAACCTTAATTTGAGCTCATTAATGGCCGAACCTAGCTAGGTTTTATTTTCTTTTCTTGTTTCAAATTTGGCAATAGGAAGATGATGATGAATTTATTTTCTTTTTGTTTTATTTAACATATAATAACATATATATTTTTGGTTTACTATTTTAACCTTATTTAATTTAATTATAAAACATATAATACAAGGGCAATGTTGACCATTGCCACCCACTATCATCTAAATGGCTCAATTGTCATTTAAATCCCCCATTTTTAAAGGACAACAACAATTAGGTGCTTTTAAGATTGACCCTTAAATTTTTAATTTTACACGATTAAGTCATTTTCTTTAATCGGTCATTCAAACGATAAAATTTAAACATGGAAATTTCACAAAATCAAAGTCACAGATAATAAACTCTCTAAATAATATTAAAATATTTTTTTGACTTGGATTTGTGGTCCCAAAACCACTCTGTCCGATTAGGGTCAAAATTGGGCTGTTACAACTCTCCCCCTTTAGGGATTTTCGTCCCCGAAAATCTTACCGGTGAATAGGTGTGGGTAACGTTCTTTCATTGTATCCTCTGGCTCCCAGGTTGGTTCCTCAACTCCATGTTTATGCCACAGTACTTTAACTAACGGAATTTTCTTATTTCGTAACTCTTTAACCTTACGAGCTAGAATGTAAATCGGTTATTCTTCATATGACATATCAGATCTAATCTCAATCTCTGACGGACTAATCACATGTGTAGGATCAGATCGGTATCTACGAAGCATCAAAACATGAAATACATTGTGAATCTTTTCTAGCTCAGGTGGTAACATCAATCTATATGCAACCGGTCCGACACGCTCTATAATCTCATACGGTCCAATGGATCTCGGACTCAATTTACCTTTACGACTGAATCTGAGTATTTTCTTCCACGGTGAAACTTTCAGAAACACTTTGTCCCCGATCTGAAATTCTATATCCTTTCTTTTCAAGTCCGTATAAGATTTCTGACAATCCGATGCTGATTTCAGACTATCCCGAATCACTTTCACTTTCTGTTCAGTCTCTTTAATCAAATCGACCCCGTGTATCTTATTTTCATTGAGCTCGGTCCAATACAATGGTGTACGACATTTACGACCGTACAAAGCCTCGTAAGGTGCCATTTTGATAGTAGATTGAAAGCTATTATTATAAGCAAATTCAATCAAAGGTAAGTATCGTTCCCACGTACCTTCAAACTTGAGAATGCAACATCTCAACATATCCTCAAGTATCTGAATGTTTCGTTTGGATTGACCATCTGTTTGCGAGTGAAAATTGTTAGATCGCCGACACTACTACGGCGCAGCGAAAAATTTAATAATCGGCGACCCTAACCACGAATCCATGTATGAGGAACGAATTGGGGTGGAAAAAGGTTACGAAATTACCTAATGTTTATTATGAGTATACAGCAACTACTCAACAACATGTAGTCTGATCTACAGTTGAACCAAGCTACAATCTATCGAGACTCTGACCTCTACGTAATCCACCCAGTTGACTACGAATGGAAGAAATCCCCAAAACAGTTTTGAAAGTGATTTTTCTTTGACGGCTGCTAGACCCAAAACAAAAAAAACGGGATTCTTATATTATCCTTTTGTTTTAGGGTTTTTAGGAATTAAATAAATATAATAATATTTTAAACCGAAAATTATAATTATTAATTATAATATAATTTCGGTGAACCATATATTTATTTGAATTCATATGCTAACCAAATTCATGTCCTCATTATGCATACAACAAACTTGTACATAATGTGTTGGAAATTTGATTACTGAATTAAATTAATTATATAATTAATTTAATTCAAGCGACACCCAAAAACAATACCAACTATGGTTTATTCCGTTCATTTCAACTATAGGGTGTGACCCTGTAGGTTCCTGTAACGTTAGCAGTAATACTAGAACGATTCCAATGTTACAAATAATGAGTGGCATCTAGCAATGCATCATTGTTACCTAAGTCACAAGAGATCATGATTCGACATAACCTTTTATGATTAACCTTTTATGAAATAATCCTTAAGTCCTTTATCTCTGGATTGGACACAAGTCATGGAATAGTCACACTTGTATAGTCCATTCCATGTTCCTTGATATCTTAAGCAGACTACGATATACAAATAAGTATGACATCTCATATCAACTTATTTGAGCATGGTCATGCATTTCTAGTCTCACTTAATCAATTGGCCTAAGATATTACTCCCATTATGTAGGAGGGACTTATTCTATATCGACCAACCACATCCCTTTACATCGATTGTGGTATATCCAACATCAGCCTTTATAGAACAACCAGTTACGGTGTACGTTTGACTGTATCAAAATATACTACTCACGATGTTGGGATTATGATGATCTCAAGTCTAAGGATCATATACATATTAATCACTATGAGTAATGTCGTGACAATTACATAATAATCCAAGAAACATACTCATAATGGGTCAGTCCAATATGTTGTTCTCTAACACAAATATTCATGCATCGATTCTGACATTCCATATCAATGACAACTCTTTATCATCAATCAACTACATGTTAGTCTTAATGCATTATCGTTGTCCTATCCAACAATAATACTTGACTAAGGATCTTTTAAGAATAATCATATTATTCTTAGGACATTATTATAAAACAGTTTATTTATACACACATAAAAGAAACTGAAATAATAATGGTAACGCCTTATATCAATAAACATGATAAATCAAGTATGTTATTACAACCATCTCATGATTGATCTTTGGGCATACTCTAACAAAAAGCTGTGCTAAAATGTAGTTTCGTACCTAAAGCATCTTGTAGTTTCTTCCAAAATCGCGATGTGAATCTCGAGTCTCTATCCGAAACAATAGAAATAGGTACTCCGTGCAATCTCACAATCTGAGAAATATATAATTCAGCAAGTTTATCAAGTGAATAATCAATACGAACCGGAACAAAGTGAGTCGATTTTGTCAATCTACCAACAACCACCCAAATTGCATCTTTCTTGCTCGGTGTCAATGGTAAACCGAATACAAAATCCATCGTAACTTTGTCCCATTTCCATTCAGGTATCATGATCAGCTGAAGCAACCTAGAAGGTACCTGATGCTCGGCTTTTACTTGCTGACATATTAAACATTTCGAAACAAAGTCAGAAATGTCTCGTTTCATACCATGCCACCAATAGTGCTGTTTCAGATCGTTATACATTTTTGTACTACCCGGGTGAACAAATAATCGACTGTTATGAGCTTCATTCAAAATCATCTGAATTAACTCTGAATTTTTCGGAACACATAATCAATTTCTGAATCTCAAACAATCGTCAGCATCAACTAGAAACTCTGAATCAACATTTAAGTCACACTGAGCTCGTTTTGCAATTAAATCATAATCAGCTTTCTGAGCTTCACAAATCTGTTGAACAAATAACGGTTTTGCTTTCAACTCAGCTAGTATCACACCATCATCAGACATAGCCATATGCGCGTTCATTACACGCAAAGAAAATAGTGATTTTCGACTTAGGGCATCAGCAACAACATTAGCCTTTCCCGGATGATAGTCAATTACAAGCTCGTAATCTATTAGTAATTCTAACCATCGACGCTGTCTCAAATTCAGATATTTCTGAGTCATCAAATACTTCAAGCTTTTATGATCGGAATAAACATGACATTTTTCGCCAAACAGATAGTGGCACCATATTTTCAACGCAAATACAATAGCGGCCAATTCCAGATCGTGTGTCGGATAGTTCTTTTCGTGCGGTTTTAACTGTCTCGAGGCATAGGCTACAATTTTGCCTTCCTGCATCAAAACACAGCCCAAACCATTTAAAGATGTATCACTATAAATAACAAACTCTTTACCCGATTCTGGCTGAACTAAGACTGGAGCTTCGGTCAAAAGAACTTTCAACTGATCAAAACTTTTCTGACACTTTTCTGACCACTCAAACTTAACATCTTTTTGTAGTAACTTTGTCATCGGGGTAGCAATCATAGAGAACCCTTTTACAAACCGTCTATAATAACCAGCAAGCCCTAGAAAGCTTCGAACTTCAGAGACATTTTTCGGAGGTCTCCAATCAAGTATAGCTGAAATTTTACTCGGATCAACCCAAATACTCGACGTTGATACAACATGGCCCAGAAAACTGACTTCGCATAGCCAGAACTCACATTTACTAAACTTTGCATACAACTGTTTATCTTACAAAGTTTGTAACACAAGTCTCAGTTGTTCGGCATGCTCGGTTTCGTCACGAGAGTAGATCAAAATATCATCTATAAATACTACCACAAATTGATCTATATACTGTCTAAACATCCGATTCATCAAATCCATGAAAACAGCAGGTGCATTAGTAAGTCTGAAAGGCATAACCAAAAACTCATATTGTCCGTACCTCGTTTGAAAAGCAGTCTTTGGCACATCAGAGTCTTTAACCCGCAACTGATAGTAGCCTGATCTCAAATCTATCTTCGAAAACACTGAAGCCCCTTTTAACTGATCGAACAAGTCGTCAATACGTGGCAACGGATATTTATTCTTTATAGTCACCTTATTGAGCTGCCGGTAATCAATGCACATTCTCATCGTTCCATCTTTCTTTTTCACAAATAGAACTAATGCACCCAAGGGAGAAAAACTCGATCATACGAAACCCTATCTGTCAACTCTTGTAACTGTGCTTTCCACTCTTTTAATTTAGTCGGTGCCATACGGTACGGAGCTTTTGAAATCGGAGTTGTCCCCGGTACTAACTCAATTCCAAATTCTACCTCCCGAATAGGCGGCAAACTCGGCAATTCTTCGGGAAACACATCCGAATACTCACACACAACTGGCAGAGATTCAATCTTCTTTTCGGTCACTTTACTATCAAGAACATATGCAAGATAAGCTTCACACCCTTTCCTCACATACTTTTGAGCCAACATCGAGGATACCACTAATGGTAAACCATTCAGATCATTAGGTTCAATTCGAATAATCTCATCATTCTGGCACCTTAAATCGATAGTCTTTCTTTTGCAGTTAACCACAGCATCGTGTAAAGTCAACCAGTCCATACCCAGAATTATATCGAACTCGTCAAATAGTAACAGCATCAAATCAGCTGAAAAACACAAATCTTGAATTATCAATGGACAATTCTTACAAACTTTGTCAACCACAACACACCGGCCTAAGGGGTTCGATACTCTAATCACAAACTCAGTAGACTCAACAGGTAGAGTCTTACTGAATACTAAAGTCTCACACATATAAGAATAAGTCGAACTAGGATCAATCAATGCAATAACATTATTATCATAAAGAGTGAAAGTACCAGTAATAACATCTAGAGAAGAAGCCTCCTCTCGAGCACGAAGGCATATGCTCTGGCAGGTGCACGAGCCTCAGATCGAATTGCCATGTCCTTTGTCCCTCTCTAACTACCACTTACATTACCCGAATACCTGGGTGGTCTACCTCGTATTGACACATTACTCGGTCTAGTACTCAGTATAGTATTTTGCTCAGCTACCATTGGACACTCTCGAATGAAATGATCTTTTGAACCACACTTAAAGCAAGACCGATCATGTAATCTGCAGTCTCCAGGATGCCATTTCCCACAATGCTTGCACTCTGATCTATTTTATCGAACATTACCCACACTAGCAATTGAAGTAGCTCGTGAACTCACAGGGGTTCGATCTCGATCATGTTTAGGAAACCCTGCAGTAGCTTTAGATCGGCTATGATCCTCTCTGAATTTTCTTGAGGCCAACTGGAACGATTTACTAAATGATCTTTTACGGGAATCTCGAGCTTCATAGTTAGCTTTTCTCTTCTCTTTCCCGAGCTCCTCGGCTTTACAAGCTCGTTCAACAAGTACTACGAACTCATTTATCTCAAGTATGCCAACTAACAGTTTAATATCTTCATTCAGCCCATCTTCAAATCTTTTACACATAATAGCTTCAGTCGAAACACACTCTCGAGCATATCTACTGAGTCTCACAAATTTTCGCTCATATTCTGTCACTGTCATCCGACCCTGTTTCAATTCAAGAAATTTCTTACGTTTCTGATCAATAAATCTCTGGCTGATGTATTTCTTACGGAACTCAGTCTGAAAGAATTCCCAGGTCACTCGCTCTTTCGGAACCACCGATGCTAGTGTATTCCACCAGTGATATGCAGTGTCCCGTAGCAAAGATATGGCACATTTCAAGCACTCATCAAGGGTGCAAGATAACTCATCAAACACTCGAATAGCATTATCGAGCCGATTCAGCTCGCTCAGCATCATCATCATCAGTGGCTCTGAACTCTTCGGCCCCGTGTTTTCAAATTTTATCAACAGGAGGCTTAAGTAATCTCTCGGATCACTCACTTGAGGTATAATAGGAACCGAAGATGGATTACCGAGGGTAGAGGTTGTTATGCAGTCGGATTAGTCCGGATATATTGAGTAAACCAGTCGTTCATCATTTGGTAGAAGGCTTCTTTAACCTCTCCCTCCTGGTTACTCGAGGTCGGTCTAGAATCTAATGGCTCGGTCCCTTGCACGGAAGCAGGCACTATACTCTCAACATCATTAGCTACAGCTCGATTGGGATCCATTACTATACGAAAAAACATTTTTAGATGTCAGAAATCATCACACTATCTCAGTATAAATTATGGCATGTATAGCTACACTTATACGCACTAAGTTAGTCCTAGAATCGACTAAACCGTAGCTCTAATGCCAATCAAATGTAACACCCCTAACTCATATCCGTCTCTGAATTAAGGTTACGAGACATTACTGAACAAACACAACCATCTCAAAATCAATGTGTATATATATATTATATATATTTAAATATAATAAGATTGGTCTATTATAAAACAAAATGCAAAATTTTAAACTTCTCTCTTCTAACCATTTTTAATAAACAAAGACATTAAAATCTAACTAATAAAAACATTGTAAACTAGCAAATCCATAAGAAAATAAACCATTTTAGTATGGCTATAATAATTATATACAATACAACAAAATACGACCTTTAAAACATTTATCTAGTCTATACATGCCATAGTTAGAATTTAAATATTTTAAATACCGAGATAATAGATAGGGTGATGAACTTGCTGACGATCATCGAGCTTGAAGCTTGATCTAAAGTCTATAAAACAGAGAGAGGTAAACGGACAAAGTAAGCTTATATAGCTTAGTAAGTCTATAGCATAACTAAAAAAATATAAAAGTCATATAATTTCCAAATCAAATTCACTGAAATCGTAAATAACACAAATAATTATTATATTAGCATTTGCTGTCCTTAAACCATTTTATTTATAATCAAATATATATATACTTGTCGAATGCATACATCTGAATATATGTATACAGATACATCATATGCATATAACCGATCATATATATATATACTAAATAAACATTATAACCGAATGCATTTAACCAAACATGTATATATATACTTATTGAATGCATTAGCCGAATATATATTTATCAATTGCTTAGCAAATGCATATACCTATTGCATATATATTTAATATATGCATATACCGAATGCACATATATATATTAATAATTGCTTAGATCAAATATATATATGCTCATCAATTTAATATAACCAAAATCATATGACTGAACATTTGTATACTCATCAAACACATGTAACTGAAAAATAGATCGAACGTTTACGTATTCATCAATTCCATATAATCAAAATCATAGATATATCAATTGCATATTCTCACATAATTTAAACAGATTCACCGGCACTTCGCCTGCTAGGTTTTAAAACCTGATTCGGTACACCGACTTTTAGCTTGCTAGACTTATTGTCCGAAATGTATCACCGGCATTTAGCCTGCTAGACATATAGTCTGAATAATTTCACCGGCATTAAGCCTGCTAGACATAAAGTCTGAATTATTTCACTGACAATAAACCTGATAGGCACTGAGCCTGAAAATCTCAATTCACAGAAGTTGTTACTCATGTTCGAACTATATTTGTATATACTGTCCATACATAAAAATTTAGCTCAATAATTTATAAACTATATTTTTAAACCACATAGATATATAAAGATCAAATACCAAATTCAGCTAAATAATTTAATTATACATCCGTACACTCACATATATATATACATATAACTTAATAAATTAAATTCTACTATTAAAATCTTATCATTTAACTTATATCATACCTTAAGTAATATACATTTACTAATCGAATCACTTAAATACATATATATATTTCATAACATTAAAAAAAAATCAATTCAAAGAAAATATATATCATACATTCTAATACCTTATAGATAATCTAAGCTAACAATTTCATACCTTTAATTCAATACAAAAATTTTACATTTATATACACACATATTCGAAATTACATATACATACATAAGATTCATACCTGTAAATATATTCAAGACTTATTCATGAGTATACATATATATTACAACTCACGTGTACATATATATATATACACATTCATACCTTTAACCAAGTCCAAGGGTTTATACATGTATATGCTTATATATATATTCGGACCTTATGTATACATATATATTATATATATAAATATATTTGATTAAAAACAAGTATTTATACATGTATATATTTTTGAACATGATACATATATATATATTTTTTTTTTTCAAACATGATACATATATATATATATATACATATACATATCATTCATACTTAAACCAAATTAAATCCATATACTTTCAATTTCAACTCATCAAAATACAATAGATATAAATGCATATATACTGTTTTAATAACCTCAAATTGCTAATGGACTTACATCGTACGTTGAAAAGTTGAAACTAGACGATTAATCGACAACTTTAGTTTTTCCCCGATCCAACTCTGATTTCTTCGGTTTTTGATCTAATTATATTCAAAATAAGCTAGTTTAAATATAATTACATTCAATTTAATCCAAAAACACATAAATGGGTAAATTACCATTTTTGCCCCCAACATTTACACTTTTTACAATTTAGTCCCTATTAGATAAAACACAAAATACACAAAATTTGTTCACAACATACAAGGGCCGAATGTACCTATTGTTCATACAAGTCCTTACATTTCATTTATTTCACATTTTAATCCCTCAAAAATTTAATTTCACAATTTAACTCTAATTACTCAATTTCACCAAAACTTCCAATACAAAACATATTAATCTAAAATGTATCTTTCATTATTCATCATCAAACATCACATAACACAAATGTTCATCAATGGCACAACTCAAAATATTAATCATAATTAAAAATTCAAACATTGGTCGGATAATATTCAAAGCAACGATCTCAAAAACGTAAAAATTATTAAAAACCGAACAAAGAACTAACCTTAATTTGAGCTCATTAATGGCCGAACCTAGCTAGGTTTTATTTTTTTTTCTTGTTTCAAATTCGGCAATAGGAAGATGATGATGAATTTATTTTCTTTTTGTTTTATTTAACATATAATAACATATATATTTTTGGTTTACTATTTAACCTTATTTAATTTAATTATAAAACATATAATACAAGGGCAATGTTGACCATTGCCACCCACTATCATCTAAATGGCTCAATTGTCATTTAAATCCCCCATTTTTAAAAGACAACAACAATTAAGTGCTTTTAAGATTGACCCTTAAATTTTAATTTTACACGATTAAGTCATTTTCTTTAATCGGTCATTCAAATGATAAAATTTAAACATGGAAATTTCACACAGTCAAATTCACACATAATAAACTCTCTAAATAATATTAAAATATTTCATTGATTCACACTTCCATAATTGGCTGTTGCAACATTTCATTATGCCAAGAAATAGAATCGGTGCGCTAACATTTATCGCATTGATTCACAAAATTATAAGCATCCTTGAACAATGATGGCCAATAGAATCCTGATTGTAGAACCTTAACAGCAGTTCTCATACCACCAAAATGTCCCCCATAAGGAGCATCATGACAGTGCTTGAAGATTAAAAGCATTTCTTCTTCCGAAACACAACGTCGAATGATGTTGTCATTGCATACTTTGAATAAATACAGCTCGTTCCAATGGTATTTCACTATGTCACGAACAAATCTTTTTTTTTTATGGCCCTTGATACTCAATTGGAGCTTACCACATACCAAGAAATTAACCAAATCTGCATACCAAGGAGTTATATCGATAGTGAATAACATCTCATTTAGGAATGTGTCGATAATTTGAAGTATTTTCTCGTCTTCACTGCAACATTCCAATCTAGACAAATGATCAGCAACTTGATTTTCTAACCCATTGCAGTTTGTTATCTCAATGTCAAATTCTTTCAATTATAAAATCCATCGTATTAGTCTTGGTTTGGCATCTGTTTTCACAAAGAGATATCCCAACACTGAATGGTTAGTGAATACCGTAACTTTTGCGCTGACAAGATAACAACGAAACTTGTCGAAAGTAAAGACGACGGCTAGCAATTCTTTCTCTATGGTGGTTTAATTGAATTGATTTTCTGTAAGAGTTCTACTGACATAATAGATGGCGTGAAAAATTTTTCCTTTGCATTTTCCTAGCATTGTACCCACGGTAATGTCACTTGCATCGCACATAACTTCAAAAGGCTGAGACCAATTGGGTGCAATGACAATGGAGGCATTAACCAGCTACTTCTTTAACTGAATAAAGGCATCTAGACATGCCTCAACAAAGAGGAAATTTTGATTTTGTTCCAGCAATGAGCACAATGGTTTTACAATCTTTGAAAAATCCCTAATAAACCTTCGGTAAAATCTTGCATGTCCAAGAAAGCTACGAATACCTTTTACATTTGCCGATGAGGGTAATTTGTCAATGATTTCCACCTTAGCTTTATCTACTTGAATACCCTGATTAGAGATGCGATAGTCCAACACAATGCCTTCAGTTGCCATAAAATGACATGTTTCCCAATTCAAGACAAGATGAGTGTTTTCACCCACTTGCTATCAGAAATCGGGTAAATAATTTCTGCATCAGCCATTTTATGATTTCTTTCTTGACCACTTCCTTCATCTTCTCGTTTAACCTTCTTTACGGTTCAATTGACTTCTGGCTTTCATCTTCTAACTTGATTTTGTGCATGCAAAAAGAAGGACTAATACCTTGAATATCTGCAATACTCTAAGCAACAGCTTGTTTGTGCTGCTTGAGAATGTGAGTCAATTTCTTTTCTTGTGTTGCATCTAGTGTTACAAAGAAAATAACTAGAAGAGTATTGTGATCACCCAAGAAAATATATTTAAAATGAAGAGGTAATGGTTTCAATTCCAGAGTGGGACCTTCTGCAATTGATGGTTTGAAAATTGGAATGGTTCTGTTGGTTAGGTCTAAGAATTCAATTTGCCATCTATGCTTGACTTTAACAGTACTAACGTCAACCGTGCTATCACAATTGTCTATGGATTCAGCCTCAGATGTCACTGCAATTTCTTCAGCAATGACTGTGCTTTGGTTTTGAATTCTTCCTCAATCAAATCATCGAGCACATTGATAGTATGGCACTCTGCTTTATCTTTGTGATGAACAGACTCAAAAAAAATGAAGGTCACTTGCTCATCATTCAATCGCATGGTGAGTTCTCCTTTATAAACATCAATGAGTGTAACATCCCGAAATAGGGCCTAAATGGAACAGTGGTTCTGAAACCATGAATCCTAGATAGAAAAGTTTATTGTGATTAATGTTTATGATTTACTGATTGATTGGATGCATGTGTTAGAATACCGATAAGAAATTTCAGTGATTGCATGCCTAAATTTCATATTAGGGTTCAATTGCAAAAGTGGGTAAATATGAGCTTTAGATGATAAAGGATTTAATAAAAGTGCATAATTGAAGTAGAGGTTTTTAAATGGTAATTAAACCATTAAATTTCATGGACAAAAATGAGCATGCATAGATAAAAATAACTAAAGTTTTAATGAAGGGCATTTTAGTCATTTGGTAATAAAAAAATAAAAAGGAAAAAAGATGGCAAAATGTGCTCATCTTCTTCCATAAGGGTCAAAACTTCAAGGGACTCCATAGCTAGGGTTTCTTCACTTTCTCAAGCTCATAGTAAGTGCATCCAAGCCCCGTTTTTAATTTTTTTATGTTTTGGAGTCCTCGTAGCTCGGTTTAGCTTATTCTACCATTAATTCATGTTAGGGTTCATATTCAGAAAAATACCCATAGGTGAAATGTGTTTATTTTGATGTTTTATGGTAGAATATGAAGCTTGAAATTATGTTAAACAACTTTTGCTAGGCGATTTTAAGTGAAAACGAGTAAAACATAAGAATAAGGGATGAAGTTTAATTTCCAAGTTTTAGGGCAAAAGTGTAAATATGCAAAAGTTTAGAAGCAAAATCATAATTTTTCCAAAGTTTGAGTCAAGGACTATTTTGATGAATGTGTGTATTAAATAAGCTAAATTTGCTATTATAGATCAAGAGGAATGAAATCCAGAGTTAGACTGGGGAAAGAAAAAGGTTGAGGACTAAGTTGCTAGATTTGATCGTATTTTGTACCAAGGTAAGTTTACGGTAAATAAATGCAATATTTCAATAATAATTATTAATGTTGTTATTTTACAGAAATTATGTACATATTTCATGAAATTATTTAATGCTGACTCAAGTATGAGATGATAGAGAATCAGTGTTAAAAAGTCTCGTTAAAATATTAAGAATGTATCGGATACAAATATCATGACATTAGGGGGATGAGATCCCATGTAAGACCATGTCTGGGACATGGAATTGGCATTATTGAGGTTATGAGAACTCTCATGTAAGACCATATCTGGGATATGACATTTGCAGTACAGGAAACATCCCATGTAAGACCATGTCTGGGACATGGCTTTGGCATGTTATTATCAGACAGGAGTCCCGAGTATCCTTAGTATTTCAAATGGTTCAACGGGCTAGTAAATAGACTATGTTACATGAAAGTTCAGGTAAAAGCATAATAAATAGATTCAGGTGAGTTATAAGGGTTAAGAATATCTCAGTTATCAGTTGAGAAAAAGAAATTTCAGCAAGGGAGGAGTAAGTTATATTCATGAGTTATTTAAGTAAGCAAGTAAGTAAACAAGGAAGAGAGTAAATAAAGAAGAAGCAAAGACCATGATACTTGTTGATAATTTATGAGTATTATTATTTATGATAAATGTTGTTATTTATTTGCTTGTAAACTTACTAATCTTTATGCTTACTCCCTTTATTTTCCTTCTTTTTATAGTATCGCCAAGCCAATTCAAGGATCGTAAAGACATCGGAGATCGTTTCACACTATCAACAGATTATCTCGGTATTTTGTGATTCGAAATGTTTTAAGTTATGGCATGTATAGGGACTTAGTCATTTTGTGTGTGTGTCCTTATGATATGGCTAATGAATAGCATGTAAGTCCTCGATAATGTTTAGCTGTTGAAATGGATATTTAAGAACATGTTTTGGTGTTATGTATGCCTAAATGAAAGTTAATGCAAAGAAATTATAAAAGAGTAAAAATTTACAATGTAACAGTTTTTGGACAGCAGTATTGACGTGATTTTGAAAAATCACCAAGGATAGTAGAAATGGAATTAGAGAGTGAATGCGATATAGAATTAAAGCTTATCGAGTCTATTTCACATGAAAGAAACGGTGTAGGCAAAGAAATTTCATATTTTGTAATATTTGAATTTTAGTGAGATAGAAAATCATTAAAAATTGTACAAAAAGAATTATGAGTCATAATTTATATTTATAGATTCCTTAGTAAGTCTATTTTGAATAGAAACAAGCGGAAGCACTATATAAAGCCCGTACAATGAGATAATTGATTTCTAGTGAATAGAGGTCAGAACCGTCAGACAATGAAATAAGGGAGACTTTAACAAATAAACTGTACTATTTGGCTAATCCAAAAATTCTACAAATTTTATGATAAGAAGATATATGAGTCTAGTTTCAGGAAAAATTTACAGATCTAAATTTTGAGTTTTGTAACTCGAGTTATAATTAAATTAGTGACTATTATGCAAGTGGATGGTTTTATTGTGAATAGTGAAATAAATTATTTTGATTTGTTTAAGTATTCAGAAAATTTTTAATGTTCTCGGTTTAGACCCGAATCATTTTTGTTGCATGTTTTAGGGTTTCAAGGGCTCTTTTTAGAGACATATTAATTGAATGTGAGCAAATTAATTTTTAAAAGCAATTTTTATGCTTTGATCTAGTAAGTTAGGTCAAGTAATGCCTCGTACTCGACTCCGGCAATGATCTCGGGTAAGGGGTGTTACAATGAGAGTTTGACTGGTGGCTAAAAATGGTCGTCCCAAGATTATGGGAACCTCCTTGTTTGCTTCGCAGTCAAGTATGATAAAATCAGCTGGAAAAACAAATTTATCCACACGAACTAAAACATCTTTGATTTGCCCTTCAGGTTGAGCTAAAGATCAATCTGCCAGTAGCAATGTCACTGCAGTGGGTTTCTTATGACCAATTCTCAACTTTCTAAAAGTAGATAGTGGCATAAGGTTGATGCTAGCTCCCAAATCGCATAAAGTTTTGCCCAAATATTGATTGCCAATCAAACATGGAATGGTAAAACTGCCAGGATGTATGCATTTAGGGGGTAACTTGTTTGTCAAGATAGCACTACAGCTTTCTGTGAGTGCAATAGTTTCAACATTAGTGAGTTTTTCCTTTTTGGACAAGAGGTCTTTCATAAATTTCCCATAACTCAAAATTTTTACCAGAGCGTACACTAAAGGAATGTTGATCTACAGTTGTTTCAGTGTATCCAGAAACTGCTGATGCTGCTTATCATTTTCATTCCTCTTGAATCTTTGTGGAAAAGGTACAGGTGGAAGGACATCCGGTTGCGGCGATACCTTTAGTTGCGTCCACAATTTTGGGGGTCAAATATAAGGCATGTGAGCAACAATTGGTGGTATTTCTTTGCCTAGTACATCAACAAGCTCTCAGAATCAACCTTCCCATCAGGGTTTATGTCACCAATATCTGAGGATGCTACAGTAGAATCGGTAACCGGCTCACCAGTTTGTTTACCACTCCTAAGAATGATAGCTTTACAGTGTTCTTTCCCCCTCGGGCTGGGGTTTTCGGTGTCACTCGGTGATGAGCCTTGTGGTTGAGTATTCAGATTTGAAGCAAGCTATCCCAATTGTACCTCAAATGCTTGAATGGAAGATGAATTTCCTTGAACAATAGCTTCTATGCGAGTAATATGCTCTCTCATTAATGCCTCAAGAGCCGTTAATGGGTCAGAAGTAGAAGTGTGTGTATATTATTGTTGTCGCTGTCCTTGGATATTCTGATTCGTCGTTGAAGAATGTTGTGGTTGCATCTGATTTTGAAGTGATTGTGTCGGCCCTTATTGTTGATACCTTTGAGGATGTGGATTGTAGTTCTGCTGTTGTTAAGTATAATTCCCTTGTTATGGATTATAATTGCCCTGAGTAGATGCATTCCCATATCTGAATGTCACAACATTTTGTCCAACATTCTGAGTTCCCCAAAACTGTTGGTTGCGTGCAGAGTTGCTGGAAAAGTTGCTATAAGAATTGTTGCGAACATTACTGACATAACAGGCATTTTCTGCATGTTGCGGACAATCTTCATAACTATGGTTGTTACAAAAAAGTTTTGCAACAAAAGGTAGGAATATCCAATTGTTGAGCAACCTGTATAGGTGCAATGTCACTCGTGCCTTGCATATTTTTAATCATGTTTGTAAGCGAAGAGAGTTAGGTACTTAGTACGGATATTGCATCCAATTCAATAACTCTTGGAGTAGTATTTGCGTGTACAACTCTAGAGATGGGATATTGGTAATCATTTTGAGCAATTCTCTCAAGAATTCTCACAGCATTATTGTAAGTACAATCCAACAACGGTCCATTGGCTGATGCGTCGGCAAGATTCCTTGTATGTGAATTCAAACCATTATAAAAAAAAATCTCAATTTTTGTTTCTAGTTGAATGTTGTGCATGGGACAATTTCGAAGCAAAGACTTATAATGTTCTCATGTGGTGTGAAGATTTTCATCATTCAACTGATGGTAAGCAATAATATCGTTTCGAAGACGAGCTTTCATTGTCGGTGGGTTAAATCACAACACAAACTGCGTGGCGAGAGCATTCCAATAAGTGATTGATTTAGTAGGTAGCCCAAGAAACCAAGTATGAGCTCTCCCTTGTAAGGAATAGGGAAATAATTGCATCTTCAAGGCATCCTCAGGAACACCTTGTTGACTAAAGGAAGCACAAATCAATAAAAAGGATTTAAGATGTTCTCTTGCATCTTCATGTGGCAATCCAGCATATTGGCCATTGGAGTTTAGCATTTGAAACATCATTGGCTTGAATTCAAAGTTCCCAGCTTGAATTGCTGGTCTAACAACTCCTAGTTGTAGATCATCCAGAATAAGTACTACACAATCTCGTATGGTTCTATTGTGGATGTGAGCATTTTTTGGCAACAATGGGTTATGAACGTTTTGCTGTTGTATCAGGGTATGGATACATATTCCCCTAGTAAATCCATATTTCTTTATTCTCGAATTCTTCTCCCAATAGTTCTTTCAATTTCTAGATCAAAGTCGGTAAGAAAATCCAAATTGCTTCGGGTCATAAAACACCTAAGATGAAATTAAAAAAAAAAAACAACCAAGAGAAAACAAGTTAGTGAATACTAAATATTATATAAGAAAAACAAAGCACAAAGACACACAAGAAAAAAAAATAAACATCAAACAAATGTCATTCCCGACAACGGTGCTAAAAACTTGATCGGCTATAAACGTCACAGCTTTAACACCCCTAACCTGTATCCATCTCCAGAATAGGGTTATAGAGCATTACCGGAGTTTACAACTTAATTTACAGACATTCCATTTCATCAAGCATTCATATTTAAAATCAATCAAAATCAAAACATTAATGAGCTAACATTGGCCAATTTAACTCATACATGTCATTATAACCAGAATCAAAACATCTAAATTACTAATAGAATTAATGGATAGTGTGATAAACATTCATACATTCATTCAATGCATTATTCCCCTTTTTATCAAATATATCAATGTTTCATCAATTTTCATACAATGAACATTCAAATCATATTCACATCAATAACATACATTTCAAGCACTTAAGAATATAATTCATTTCATGCAATTTGGTCACTTTTTGACATTTTTACCAATTTACCCTTAAAATATTACTTTTATTCAATTTAGTCCTTGAAACTAAAACATGCAAATTGGCCATTTTTAATGAAAACTCAAGCTAGTTGAATAATAATTTATTTACCTCCTCCTCCTCTCTATTCCACATCCTTAATGTATAATATGTTTATATGTAACATTATCTATAATTCCATCATTTATTTATATATTAATTCAAAGTTGTCCACTTGAGTCATAGTCACTAAATTATTTATATCTTAAGCTACGAAACTCCGAATTAAGATCTGCTAAATTCTTATGAAACTAGACTCACATATCTTCATACCATAAAATTTTTAGAATTTTTGGTTTAGCCAATAAGTACAGTTTATTCTTTAAAGTTTCCCCTGTTTCACTATTTGATAATTCTGACCCCTCTTCACTAAAATTAATTATCTCTTTGTACAGAATTTGGATGATGTTTTTGTTTGTTTCTATTGAAAATAGACTCATTCAAAATTTTAAAAATATAAATTTAAGCCTCTATTTATTTTTATTCAATTTTTTATGATTTTCCAAAGTCAGAATAGGGGAACCCGAATTCATTCTGACCTTGTCTCACAAAATTTATTATATCTCATGATTTACATTCTATTACTTACATCGTTTCTTCTATGAGAAACTAGACTTAATAAGCTTTAATTCCATATTTTTTTTATCCTCTAAATCGATTTCCAAAATTTATGGTGATTTTTCAAAACTAACCTACTGCTGCTGTCCAAAACTCTTTTAGTGCAAGATATTGATTACTAAATTTATAACTCCCTTATTCCCTTTCTTTATAATATTTCCCATCATTTTTACTTATTTCCCTTAACTAATATATCAAGAACATAAGACTTTATTTAATAAAACTCTACTATAACATGATTTCCATACTTTTTCAACAATAACAAACTTAAAATATATTGAAATCTTGATGTTCTTACCTTATGCTATAGATTTCAATCTTTAACTTGATTTTCTCTCTCCTTCAGCTTCTATTTCTGAATCTAACTTGACATTCTAGCTCCCCATTGTCTCCTTATTATTTTTCTCTCTTGGAAGCTATGAAAATTCTTTTGATTTCTAGGTGAAAATTGTGAATTTTTGGTGAAAGGACCAAATTGTAAAGAAAGTAAAACTTTCTTTCTTGTCTTCTCTTCTAACGTTGGTTGCATGGAAAGATGATGATTTTTTATCATCTTTCCTCCCTTTTATATTAATCATTTAATAATAAAATAATACTAAAAATCTTAATAAAATATTAATTAAATAACATTTATCTAATTAATTAATTAAAAATATCACAAACATCATCATTACCTTCTAGAATTCTCTTTCTATTTGACCATTTTGCCTTTTATAATCTTTTAAAATTCCATCCTTGAGTCATCACTTAATTTGGTAAAATTACAATTTAGTCCCACCTTTTCAATTTGGTCCTAATTCATCCATTTTCCTTAGTTTCTAGATTATTCCACCCTTAATATTTACACAATTGGTCCTTCAAATTTTTTATATTTACACTTTAACCCCTCAAATTTTGAGTATTTACTCTTGGACAACAAAATTTTTCTCACTTTTGCAATTTAATCCTTTCTTGAATTAATATGTCATAATATAATTCCCAATGTTGATATAACTCAATATTACCCTTTTTATCACTTTATTTCCTTATTTTACTATATCAAGGATATTATCTTACTTTCTTACTGTAGTAATTTTCGGGATATTACAACAGCAATAATGTGCAAGCATACACTGTTGATGCAAGTATAATATACATATGTCAGTCTGTTGGATATCAATCCCACAGGGATGGTTGTCTTTTGTCGATTAATGTCGATGAAATAACTAGATAGAAACGAGGTAAGTTGTAAGTATAGCTGTTGAAGCAATAACTCAAAAATAAGATAAAGTATGCTATGGATAAACTGGGATCCCCAACATGAATCTTCAGCAGTATACTAAGTACTCACACGATATAAAGATAGGTGATTGTCGATGCAATAAAATTAATGTATATCTTACCAAATGCCACTCTTTTGTTTAATCTGAGACTTAACCATGCACATTAACCTCACTTTCCGATGATGACAATAGGGTATTATTAAGAATAAGTAGACTAAATTCTTTTAGTCCTTACTCAACTTCCGTTAAAAAGCTTATAGCTCAAACTGTCACTGCACCTTTCAGTGTTAGTGTCTGCAATAATACTTTCATGTTTAGAACATTCAAACCCCCAAGATTAAACAACAGAAATAAGACTTAATAAGATAACATTTAACAAATCATTCATTGTACTTCCATATAGTAGAAAACATGGAGTAATCACCAGGGTTTTCAAGAAATGAGAAAGAATTGAATGGAGAATACTATTCTTAGGCTACTCGATTAAATCTATCCATTTCCTCTTATTCTATAATTAGATTTCCTCGTCAGGAGTGGATCGGCATCAGTATTCACGTTAGCTCACCCAAGAGAGGCTCAAGCTGCCATAGCCGCAAGCTTCAAAATAGGGTAAGAGAATGGTGGTCCACCAAAAATTCCTCCTCCCTTTCATTCTTCTCACGTTATCCTTTTATGTTTTCTCAACAATACATGTGTCATTCTCTTATGATTCTTCTGTCCTTGCTCGTACAGGGTAGTTACATTGGACTGGATAGCTCACTCATGGTTGGCTCTTATCAAATAGCTGTCAACTACGGCAACAATTTTGAATGCCATCTGGAATTAACTCATGCAGCAACCTTATAGATATCTGTCAACTGCGGCGACAATTCTGGATGTAATTTGGAATTAACTCATGTAGCAGCATTAGTGCAGAAAGATAGCAAAATTAAAGATAAAATAAGCTAGGATTCACTGAGTTATAAATGTAATTTACTAAACTGAACACGCTAAAATGTATGCTAAGAGTAACTAAATGGGAACAATTTAAACAACAAGTAGGGAGAAACATATGTTCTTTCTACTACAATCAATTTTGCAATTCGGTTTTGCTAGGTGCAAACCATGATGTGAAAAGCTCTAGACCTTACGAATGGGAAACTACGATGTTCAAACATCAAGGTTAAAAGTGGTGGAATGGAAGAATGGGCAAATAGATAGGGAAATGAAATTTCTGTTAAATTTTGCAATCTGGTGTTGTTGGTTGCAAATCGTAATGTGCAGAGCTCCAAACCTTGCGGAGGGGACACTGCGGTGTTTAAGCATCAAGGTTATATGTGAGGCGGAATGTTAACGACTAGCTCGCTAGAGCGACTTTGTGACAACTGTAACACCCTATACCCGGTTCAGTTGCCTAACTCGAGTTATAAGCAATTACAACATTAATCTTTGGACATTTTTCATGATTTCAATCAAATTCAATCGAATAATTTATATTCAATCATTTCCATGTTTTTTATGTAATCAATTTTGGACTTAATTCAAGCTTACTAAACATTTAAAACAAATCGGAATCAATGTTGGTTAAATTGAAACTTCTATGAAAATTAGAGTAAAATGTGTAAACAGGGGTCACACGACCTTGTGACAGAGCTTAGGCTATGTGCCAAAGCGTGTATAATTCGAAAATAGGGTCACACGATCGTGTCTCTAGATTGTGTGCAATTTAAAATAGGGCCACACAGTCGTGTTGCCAGACCGTGTGCAATTCGAAATAGGGTCATACGGCCGTGTTGTAGACCGTGCAATTCAAAATAAGATCACATGATCGTGTCGCAAACTGTGTAACAAACCTGTGACCGTGTGGGAAAAACCTGCACGGAAATTAAAGAATCACGCGATCGTGTGGTAGCCCATGAAAGAGGTCGTGTGTGCCCAAAATTTCCTTCAAAATCAAGTTAATTCACATTCAAAAGCTTGAGTTCTAAGCAAAATAAATCACCAACAATCCAACCTATCCAAAATGTGCCTAAAAGAGTAAAAAAAAAAAAAAATACCAATTCACACTCAACCTATGTACCTAACCAATATGCCCTCTTTGAAACCATAATTCAAATATAACATCAATCATACAACCCAAGACATAATCAACTTGTTAATATTATTCAAACATTCAACCAAATCCCAAATACCTTATGTCAAAATCATCCATTCATATCAAGTTTCCAAAAGCTAATATACCCAAACCAAAGTTTCATAAGTTACTAAAATACAATTAACATTTCACAACATTTATCAAAAGAGGCATCCATAGAATTCTACCAATTTAAGTTACCAAGCATCCATACACATATTTACATCTCAATTGGCCAAAACATTATCAAGATACCCATTAACTTTAACATATCAAAGCCATATTTACGTGCCATTTATAATCGGACCAAAATGAACAAAAGACTATCGAAGTGATGACAAATAGTGTGATCTCCAAAACTAATCCAATCGACGATGCAGATCCGACAATCTACAAGAATAAAACCAAAAAAATAAGCTTATATAAAGCTCAGTAAGTTCATATAATCAAACATATCATACCTTTCAATTTAATTATAAATTAGATATAAACATGAAACTAACTATTTCTTTACTAAACTCTATCACCGGTACATAGTACTTGATAAACAATTGTCAAAGGATGTCGTAGAGTCTTTTAGCTATGTTCTTAGTCGTATTTACAATGATGTCGATGCGTCTTTCAGCCATGGTCTTACCCACTTCCGTCATGATGCCATAGCATTTTTCGACTATGGTCTTACTTATTTTCATCAAGTTGCCATAACGTCTTTCAACTATTGTCTTACTTGTTTCTGTCATGTTTATTATAGTATATATATACGTAAAAACACGTTAGTAAATAAATTCACAATAATAAGAAGATTATAATAAACCTAATACAAACTTACCAATACATGATAGCTGACGACACGTGACGACAATTACTCGACAAATTTTCCTTTTCCCCGTTTATCAACAGACTGATCCATTTCTTGATCTAAATATAATAGTTTAATTCAATTAACCAAATTAAAGATCTTAAAATACTTAAATTTATAAAATTGACCCTTTAATGACATGTTACACATTTACCTTAAACTTTAACCTCTTATTCAATTTAATCTCTAAAACCAAAATTCTCACAATTATTACGAATTAGCCAAAAAATCCTTATGCTGAATTCTATATGGTCCTTAAATAGTCCACTTTTATCACTTATCACAAGAATTACATGATATTTTACAATTTTAACAACTTAGTCTCTAAACTTTGAAATCAACTAAAATCACTCTACAAAATAATACGATTTAACTATCAAGCTTAATAATTTATCATAAAAATTCAAGAACATCACAAATTCATCCATGGTAAATTTTTCAACATTTAACAGCTAGATTAAGCTACAACGATCTCAAAAACATAAAAATTACTAAAAGGGGGCGACAAATACATACCATGCACATGAAAAAGAACTTGGCCGAAAGCTTTACAAATTAGCTATGGAGTTTTCAGTTTCAAAATTTGTTTATGTTACTAAATTACCCTTTAAATCAACTTATAAAAGAACCAAAATGCATGCATGAAACCATCCAACTAAAATTTTTGGCATCCACATAAATCCATCTAATCTTGTCATTTTTCCTATTTAGCACCTTTTGTTAAATAGTAATTAACTTTTGCAACTTTTACAATTTAGCCCTTATTTCTTAATTAACTATTTAAACGTTAAAATTATCTAACCAAATTTTAATACGACATTTTAATAACCTTATAAATATTAAATAAATAATAAAATATTTACTCACTGGTTGAAATTGTGGTCTCAAAACCACCAATTTTGATACCACTGAAAAACAGACTTACAACGACGATCTATCAACTTTATGGAGTGACATTACAACGATGGTAAGGTCCTTCGAGGCGATATCTAAAAGAGGTTTAAAGTGTAAGATCATAGCTTCGCTATGTCAACTAGTATAGTCCACTGGGACAGTAAACACGTGAAAGTCTGCCAGGACATTAAACATAGGGATTACAGGTATAAGACCATAGCTCAACTATGGCAACCAATAGAGTCCGTCAGGATATTAGATAGCTCGACTATAGAAACCAATAGAATCTGCCAGAACATTAAACATGATGCATGATAAGTAAGACCATAGCTCGACTATAGCAGCATATGGAATCAATTAGGACAAACGTGGGTAGTCCGCCAAGATGATAATCATGGAATAGTTTGCCAGGTCAATAAAAATAGGTTAGTCCTCTAAGACATCATTGAAAATTCTTCCAAAGCGATAAATAAGCAAGCCGATAGGGCGTAAAGTGATGACCTATCTAGAATCACAAGAACCACAAGAAAGTGCTTAACAAACTTTGTATGTTATAAGAAGATTTTGGAAGGTTAACAAAAGATTTACTCCTAATGTAAGGCTTCGATGAAATCGTAGTTTTACGAGGAAGACTGATTGTATGTTCCCCAGACAATCAAGTGTGTAAAAAGGGGTTAGTTGGAACCTAAAGATGGAAAG
This sequence comes from Gossypium turneri, assembly GCA_008044935.1. Lineage (NCBI taxonomy): Eukaryota > Viridiplantae > Streptophyta > Magnoliopsida > Malvales > Malvaceae > Gossypium > Gossypium turneri. The sequence goes on from CP032583.1 coordinate 19,286,922, forward strand.
AGGTACTAATAGGGACTATCAAAGTGATAGTTATGTCTGTCAAGACTATTTCTCTTTAAGAGGAAACTATAATGGGTAGAAACGCCAGAAGGGTTAGTTTCATAAGGAACCATCATACAAGAGAAATCATAAATCGAATGGTCGTTCGGTAATAGTTTGTTGGATTTTGTAGACCAGAACAGTCCACTACAAATGAACATGTTACATCTTAAGAGGAAGGTATCACAAATTGGGTAAATTACGAGCCAGTAATCCAAACAACTTTTCAACCCAAGTGTAAGGTGAAATGAGATATAGTCTGTCAAAAGGTCCTCATTAGTTAACCTAACTGACGAGATGTTGGCAAGTCCTTCAAGACTACAGTAAGAAAAATGAATCCGCTAAAATCTAGTCATATTTGGAATGTTCGCCAAGGAAGACATCTCCAAATGGTCATTATGGTGGCGGTTTAAGCTAACAACCTTATAAGTACACAGTGGAAAAAAGATCCATACTGGTGACCATCTATCAATTTGGTAATTAATGACTAAACATAAAATTTACAAGTAGATGGGTATCTAGAACAGGGGATGTATGAATGAAGGAATGCATGTAAAGAAAGGACAAAGTCCAAAGTTATGGCAAGACATATGAGAAACCACAAAAACTAGGTGAATGGTGATAGGATTGACTAGGGGAAGATCACTTAACGATCTATCTACCAATAGATAAGTTTGGAAAATGAATCAGAGACTGTCATTCTAGACTAGAAAATCGTCCTAAAATGAGCAGGGAGTTAATATGTTTAGTTTCTTTTTATTTACTACCCTTGCATGACACAGTCTATTTTTGAGTAATGTAGTAAAAAACTCACTAACTTCGTTTAAACTCACTATAAGAGATGAAAAGGTTGGTAGCATAGAGAGATACCTAAAAAGGGGTCCTAGGGTAGTCAGTTGTGCCGCCTAATCGATACTTCTCTCAAGCCACCCCGAAAGTAAAAGTAAGATAGGGTAATTAGATTCTCTTGGATTATTGTCACCCTATCATATTAGGTGAATATGCTTCTGTAAGTTAAAATTCCTTACCTTACCTATGCCACATGATTAATTTTACTTTGCAAATAGGAAGATAGAGGAAAGAGGGTTTATCTTTGAAATATTGGTGTCGAAAATATAAGAGAATAACACCCAATAAAGTAATTAGATGAGAAAAAGAAGAATATAGGAATAAGAAAGGTGAGGGTTATTAAGTTAAACTAGACAAGCAAAAGTTTGTGGAATTATGAACTTCCCTCTCAATGTTCTAGTTATTTATAACCAAAAGAATGTATAAGAAGTTGTGGAAAATTTAAGAGTGATAAAGGAACCATTCAAGTCCACCAGTGCATAAAGGAAACTTGTTGGCATCGAAAGAAAAAAGGTCATTTAGTATTCTTGAGGCAGGGATACAAGCTAGTTGTTACCATTAGTGTGTAACCATTAGGTAAGTAGAGTAAGTTCCAAGTCAATCAAACGACAATCATTTTGTAAAATGGCTGATAAGTCGCCATTATCATTAAAATAAAACTTTGGAATTAGGGTGGTAAATCTGGTACCTCGTCAAGGTAGTAGTAAAAAATATTCTATGGGCGAGCTTAGTCGCCTTGTGACATAAATGAAGTAACCCACTAGATGGGTGCAGTTAGCGCATGAAAGAAAGTAGGAATTACGAAATTATCCACTAGAATTGAAATCAAGAAGATGTCAGTTAAGCGATGTTCGCCTAGAGCATATGTCATGACGATTGGATAAGTCATGTCGATGGTTCTAGTAAGAATGAAAGGTGATTACTGCCGTGAACCATATAAGGGAAGAGAAAGGGAATATTTCCTTTAAGTCTTCCTTTAAGGCTTATCGTGAAAAGAAATTTCGATGACAAAAATTGTAAGGTGACGATTTTTAATTAAAAATCAGGAAAATTTGGTGGCTGATTTGGACATAGTTAAGTTTCAATTTGATTCAATTGGATGAGAACAAACTAGTTCTTTAGTAGGAGACAAAATAATTTGCCAATGGATGGTTTGGATATGGTTGACGACCGTGCGTGAAGGTCTATAAATAGCTAAGAAGTGAATTCTCGGGGTGAATTATTCTCAATTCCGCTTTATTTTCTTCTCCTATTCATCTTCTTTAATTGCTCCAAAGAAAAGATAAATACGAAAAGCTCTGTATGGAGCGATAATCATTAGGTTTGAGTCACAAAAGTGGGCTAATAAGGTTCTAAGTCTTTTGATGTTCGTTAATTTAAAAAAAGATGTTAAGAATTTTAGAACCTCTGAAGGGTTCTGCATGTTTCTCGTAATTGAGTTGCTAAGACATGCAACGGCCACAATATTGTAGCAATAGTTTTAGACCATAAATAGTCGAACATGGATAAAATATGTGAAGGTTCCTCCGGATTTCTTGTTAGGCATAGTCCCTAATGATCAAATAAAAATCAAAGGGTAAAACTAAGTTGAAACAACTAACTAATAAACATTAGCATTCATCTAGTTTGATAGTTTGGAGCGAAAAAGATAGAAACCATACGAGTGCACGAACACTCAGTACATGTGACATCAAAAGCATGGGCAAATAGATTATAGAGATGTTACTTGGACTCAAGTTGGTGTGAGTAGAGGCACGCATCTTAAATGGGTATATTTGACTTTTTTTTGGGGTAAGTTTTTGGCTATATTAACCTAACTCTTCATTTTGCCTAAATAACTACTGCATCTGTACTATTGTGTTTGAACTACTGTTTCAGAATTCATCTCCAACACATGCTCGAACATGGGCATCGAGATATGGTCCTCCAAGAGTCCTCCAAATACATGCAATTCTAGAAAAAAAAACTAAAAATACTCAAGTCAGATGCCTATGTCCAACACTTACACCCAAGTCAAAGTAACATAACCTTTTCATGTATTTGGAGGGTCATATGCTATACCCACGTCTGGGAATGTGTTAAACACGGGTACTTCAAGAAAAATGAAAATTAAAGCAACACAAGATGATTGTTTTTAATTTGCATTATTCAATTTGATCGATTCCACAGGCTGCTAGACTAGTCACCATATTCTGCAAAAAGCATTATCAACACGACCCTATTGTCAAACAAATTTATACAAAGGCACAATTGCTTAAACAACTTCACTAGAAATGAAGTTATGTAGTCTAAGTTGAACTTTAGGCATTATATCCATAAAAGAATTATGGGTATTAGGTTAAATTGGCATTTAATACCCATATATCTCAAGTTTTAGGGCATTAAAGAATGAATTTAATCCATGGGAGAGTGCATAAGAACATAAAGCATTAACGAGGAATCCGTAGAATTCAACTTTAATTTCACAAAAAAATTGTCATCACCTCATAAATTCTCTTTAACTATGTGTATGCCAAGATTATCCCTATGAATGAAAATACTATTAATTTAATAGCACTGGGCTTGAAAATATCTGCTTTTGAATTGCTATGCAAGGTAATCCAAAACTATTTTAAGAGCAACATTAGAATCAAATAGGTTTCCTACACAATAAGTTTAACCAGAGATCGGTAATACCAGCATAATTAGCATTTAATTTGGATAATTTAAACATGAAGATCAATCCAACATACAGAATGAGAGGGAAAATTTATCACAAAAGAAAATTATTTTGATTCATCAGAGTAAGTAAATTCTTTAATCAACTAATCATGCATGGCTCAACCATCTATAAGTAATCTAAAATTACAAACATGTAATTCTCATATCTAAAAAATGAACATCAATACTAGGAGTAAAAACCAGATACATATAAGTCACTTGGGTTCGGCTACAAGTAAAACTCAAATCAATTCAGTCATTGTCAAGTTGAACTCAAGCTAGATGGCTAGCCTTACTCGGATTTGGCAAAGAGAAGAAAAAAAAACTCAAATCAGTCATCATCAAGTTGAGCTCAAGCTTGAGCTATCAAGTGAGTTGAACTTCAATACCCAAATTTTCAACTCGAGCTATTTGTGAGCCTAATCGAACCTTTTATTTTTAGTTAATATTGAAATATTTCAATTTGAACTCAAGCTTGAGCTAAGTAAGTTTGAGCTTGAGCATGGGAATCAAGCTCATTTTTTTACTAGGTAAACAAGCCAAATCAAGTGAACTTGAGCAGTTCAACCTTTATCTTGAATTCAACTCAAGTTTTTGAAAAATGAAACTCAATCGAACTCAAGCAAAGCTTTAATCTTCAAAGTTAAAGTTGAGCTCAAGATCGAGCTTCTAAAAACTTCAACTCGACACGACACATTTGCACCCCTATTCAAGATCCCACTCTTGTGGAAACAATATTTCATGAACCCTTCCCACAACATCATCAATGATCCTACCAATTAAAACCATCTACCTCACATTTTCCTCTCAATGTTAGCTTTTTTCACGAGTGGTTACTTGGAATTTTTTATCTGACTATACAAATTCCATAGAACAATTGTACCACAATATAGTTTATAATATTCATTAGGAATGCAACATGACCGAAAACTAATGGAACACATAAAATTACATGACATATGGATGCAATGCAACATAAACAATTAACTTTTTTTTTCTTTTTGTTTATTAAAGAGAACTCAATTGCCTGCACAAACAAATATAGTAATATATAGTTGTTGCAAAGATAAACATTCCATCGAAGCTAATTAATTAAGGTCATCGATGTCCCAAGTAAATGACATACCTATAGAGTGTTTCATACAATAAAGGTACTGAAATCATGTAATTTGGCTTATAATTTCTCAAATCATCCTACAAAACAAAATAAAAATATACATAATCAACATATTTAAATCAGTAATAAACTAACAATTGAGCAAATAAGAGAATCATTGAATGTACTAGTGAACATGGTACCAGAACCCCCAAATTTTCTATCTGGAAAATGAAACACACAACAAACAATATTACACTCTGGTATCATGATGTATGAAGAGGCTATTTAGGACTCGATGAAATTTCAGAAAAATAAAATGTAGAGTCAAAGCAATGACAAAAAGAGAATTTGATTCTGCAAGAAAATGTAGTCAAACTTACTAGCATCAAGAGAATCAATAAGGGTAGCACGATTTATAACTGAATACAGGTACACCGAGTGTTTCATTGTTGGCCAGGCGTGCTTTCTCCCCCCAAAGTAGAACAATAAATTTCATCCTTGCATTGGAACAAAATTTGCCAGCAAGACGATAACAAACATCTTGCACTACCCATTTTGTTTATCACCATGCTCTACAATTACTAATAGAGCTTCATAGCATATGACGGGTTTCAATGACCCCACCAAGTAAACAATCATCGTGGTTCATTGGTTTCTCCAAAAACATAGTTCCCATTTCCATGGAAATCAACAATTGACCCAACATAACAAGTGAAAGTGAGAAACTTAGATTAATTCAAACCCAATAGGCAATTAAAATTAAAAAGAAAAGAGATTGGGATAAGAACATTACCGTGCAATACGATGAAGGGAATAGCGTGTCTATTTGGGATAAGAATCAATGTAATGGAGAATATGAATAATAAAGTAGTTGACTGTAAAAGAGAGGCCATTGCTGGTAAAATCTTGCAGAACCAGAGTTTCTTTCTTTCCCAAAGCATCCAACAAGAACAACCAAACCGACATCAATAGATTTGAAAAGACGAACCGAAACAGTATTTCCTAAGGATGAAAACCCAAAATAACCCACTGAAATACATCTAAAGAAGCATAGATCTGAGAACTACAACACAGATGTAAAGGCCAAAATAAATTTGTTCTAATGCTGAAAACCAAAAACCCACAAAAATACAAGTAGAGAAGCATTGATCTGCAACTAAAAAATACATGAAAAGGCAAATACAATTGAAGTAAAGATCCAAACCTGAAATGACCCTCCGATGAAGCAAGTGATTTCAATATCACAAAAAAAAAAAAAATAGAAATGACTGAGAAAACTTAGGCTTTATCTCTCTAACGAAAACTATATTCCTACTATAGCGTGTTTATGTGTTTTTTCTTTAGCCTCTGATTAAACCAAAACTAAAAGAGAAAGAGAAAGAACTTGAAAACAGAGCGAGTGAGAGAAAGAGAAACAAAGAGGGTGTATGTGTTTTTTTCACCTCTGATTACCCAAAGCTAAAAACGAATGAAAGCAAAATTTGAAGAGAAAGAGATGGTGAAGAAATGGGAAAGGTATGGAGAGAGGATTTAAATTTCCAACGATGGGGAAGGAAGGGGATTTGAAAAGACGGATGAAAACGGGCAGCGGGGCTCTTCTCTTGCCAACGGTAACTATTGTTATTAATACACTCATTTAATGAAGTGATAATTGAGTTGTTTACCTTTCAAAACTTCATTTAAAACACTCATTTTAATATTCTAAATATATTTATTTTTAAAATAATACTATTTACTATATCAAATATATAGAGAGTTAAAAAAGTAGTCAAAATTTGGTAGGTTAGCGATGTTAAAGGTAATGACTAGCAAAAAGAAGCCCAAAATTTGAGACGGTTCTTGAGCATTTCAGACGCTTCGATTTGATTTATTTCTCCACTAATACTCAATATGATTTAAATAGTGTTTTTTATGCCTTCAATAAATATAATATTTCTTTTGTTGAAAAAATACTTAATATTTTTATAAAATATGGTTAACTAGTTATATATTATTTCTCTTTTAATATAATAAATAATTTAAAGTCGTCGCAAAAAAAGTTAATTAAATTTTTATAAAATATTGTGATACATATTATTTTATTAAATAAAATTATAATTTTATTGAAGATTGCAGGTTATTCTCAAATTGGTATATTTCAAAACCGTAATAGGACAAAGAAAGAGACGAAAAGGATGCTTAAAATACTTGGTATTCTGGTCTATTCCAATGCGGCCTATCTCCGAATAAGCTAATTCGGAGATAGGAATTTCTTGAACCAGCTAATCACATGGCAGAACCATTTTAAAGATTTTCCTAAAATAACAAAAAACATATCTATGTACACACTAAAAAAAATTAAGATTTGAGTTTATATTTGTTAGTTCTTAGAAACAAATCTTAGCAATAAAATCTTATAAATACCACTCAAAGTTTTGAAAGAAAATTACAGTTATAAAAATGTAATATGAAAAACAAGGAAAAGTACAAATCGAAAAAATATAAATATAGTAATTATAAACTAACAAAAGGGGCAACAACACCGACACCTACATCTAATAAGACAAGCTGTGTACCGGTTATAAACAAAATCGAACCGGACAATAGTCAAACAGAACCGGGCACTAAAAAACCCAAACATGAAACTAAATCACTAGAAACGAATGAGAAAAAAAAATCGAACAGGACAAAAAGGACCCAAAACCACAACCAAAATAGCCGCGAATCGGTCAAAAAATCGACACAAAAAACATGAGGACAGACTTAACTAAAATCGAAATAATACCAAACCATAGCCGACGTACCCAAACCAAATTGAAACGAACCATACCAACTCGACACGAAACCAATCAAACCACTATAACGGAGCTGATACAGAATGAGCCCATGACAGACCAAGTTCATTAACTGTTAAAACAGAACCATTATCCCGAGCACCAAGACCCAAAACCTGAACCTAAAAACAAACCCACTATTACAAACCAAAAAGAACAGAAAACCTATCCCACATGACAAACAACAAGACCAATACCCACAAACCAAAAAAGAAGCCATTATACCCTGAACCGAACCCGACCCAAATCACAGAAAATTACAAAACTTAGGCGGAACACAAGCCCAAACGATAAAATCGAAACTCAATAACCCAAGCCACAATAGTTTTTTGCTAAGCAAAAAATAAAAAGAAATAGATTGCAAGACAATAGCTAAAATGGTTAACAGAGGGATACACAAAATTCAAAAATAAAGAACATATACTAGAAGATAAACAAACAAAAAGAACGACCAAACTTAGATCAATAGACTTGAAACACGAAGTGAAACTGTGAATAGTAAAGCAAAAAACAAAACTCCTAAAAAAAAACCCACTGAAATACGAGTAAAAAAACATATAGATTTGAAACTAAAACAGAAATGACAAGGCAAAAGAAATTTTGAACTTAAGATTCATACCTGAATATCAGTCTACAATGAAGCAGGGGATTTCAATATCAATAAAAACAGAAACCGCAGAGAAAAACTTTGGGTCTCTCCCTCTCACGAAAACTCTCTTCCTACTGTCGCTTAACAGAAAAAATAGAAAAGAGGCCGAGAGAAAAAAAAATTGTTCATTTATTTTTTACTGGTTAGTTTTATTAGGAATTAATTGCAGAAATCTGTTCCTTTCCAAGAGTCACTTTATCAGGAGTTGAGCCAAATTAAATTCATTGCTGGTGTTTCTGCTTGTTGGATTGAGCTTTATTTCTTAGGGCCCGTTTTGTTTTATTGTTTTTTTTTTTTGGTTTTTTTTTTTTTAAAATTTTGATGCTTTTACCTATTTTTGGTTTTGGACCTTTAATTTTCTTGATTTTCTATAATAATATCCAGCAGTTTTGAATAAAAATAAATAAATGAGATGAAATGAAATTAATTTGTTTAATGTTTTTTTTTCCATAAAGATTACAATAAATGAAACTCCCACTTTTTCCCCATTTTTCTAATATTTTCTTTCTTTCTCTTTTGTTTTCTATCTTCTCTCTTCTTCCTCTGATTTTTTTTCTTTAAAATTTAAATTTTGTTGAGGAATCTTAAAATTAAAAATTTTAAATTTGATTCAAAATTTTAAATTTGATTGAGGCATCTTAAAATTCGAATTCTTAATTTTGATTTTATATTTTTAAGTTTTTTTAAAGATTTTATATAAACTATTAAATGAATTAAATTATCTATAATAATATTTTTATTTTACTAAAAATAATTTAATTTGAACAATTAAATTATTTAAAAATTATTTTAAAAAGGTAATTGGATTCTTTTTTTATCAAAATGCATTTATTTATAGAGTTCATTTAGATATTTTTTATCGCCTTCGCTCTCCTCCCTACCAAAATAATCATTTTATATGATGAAAGGAATCCAAATTGGATCTAGCCTAACTTTTGTGATTAGATTTTGATTTGGTGATTGGATTTCATTTTTTGTTTGGGGTTTCGATTAGAAGGCGTTTCAATTATTCGATAATCTCTGGAGTAACTGGATAAGTATGGTAATTCTATAAGTTTGTAATATATATAAATATATAAATTCAACAAAAAAATTTCAAAATTATTTTAATATAATGTCTACCTTAATAAAAAATAACTTGACCAACAATAATAATAAAATGAAATAAAATCTAAAGTTTTTATATTTTATATTTCAGAACATCCATGACTTTTTGGCTCATTCTAAGTTATCAAAATTTTATGCTCGTTCCAAAATTTGGTGGTCCTAATAATATTAATTTAGAGCTAAAATGTAATTCTAAAACAAGAAATTTTGTTTGATCAAAAAGAGTAACCAAAAGCCAAAGATTCGGGGCTTAAAACATTGAGAATCGTCACAACTTGCCCAAAATTTCAAAGTTTTTTGTTTCAAGTAGGCTACTTTGAGAGCTTGGTTCTTTTAAGACACAACACAATTTGGCTTGAAAAACATACTAATGGAATTATCGCATTTCATACAATAGAAATCATCTCACGTTCGACTAGAATGAGCAACAATAAAAGGTTTTAGAAAGCCTTATATTTAGTTACCCAAATCTATTGAAAGCCTTCAATTTGGGATTTCGACTTAGGTTTAGTGAAAAAATGGTGAAAACCGAGTTAGGAAAGAACCATTAGAAGGTGCATATACAAAAGGCGGACCATTTGGTGCCTCTGGGAATAACGAAAGCAAAGAACGTAACGGTTTTACATCCAAAACATTAGATTTATCAAACGAATTCGGTGGTTACATTTTTTTTCTTATATGAAACTTTTAACATAGAGGCAATTTTTTTTTACCAGTATAGTTCTATTTGAATCGGAGGTGATATTCAAATAAAACACCATCAACAATATCAATTTCAAAATTTAAATTTAGTCCAAATGTATAACAAAGAAATCCACTTCTTTTTCCAAATACTTGGTGGTTACATTTTGAAGAACCATTAAACATTATTTTGAAATGGTATTTTTTACTTGTTAAAACTAGATTCATTTGGAGTCACTCAAATATGTAAAAAAAAAAAAAAAGAAAGATATATTTTGCACCTTTTACCCAAAAAAAATGTCGCTATCAACCATCTAAATGCCAAATTAAATCTTAATTGTAGATGTTGTTGAATAAATCACAAAAAGAAAAGGAAAGAGCAATAGAGTAGATATAATTAAGTACTAAGAAGATTGACACTAACAATCGTCACGATGTCAACGACAACGGTGAGAGTGAGTGAGACTTTTGGGCGAAAAAAATCAAAAAAGGAAAAAAGAAGATAACATCACACAGTCTTTCTTTTTTTTTTTATGTTTCTTTTTCAAATTCCCCTACATCCGGATTTGTTTTAGGTTTTGTAAGCCAACAAATAGATTGATGAGGAAAACAGTTGCACTCTAGTGGTATCAGTTGGCTTGAGGGACGTCAGCGATGGCTGATTACATCGTGGACTGAAGGCGGCGGCTGGGGCAAATAGAGAAGAAAGAAGACGAGTAAATTGTGAAAAATATAAAATATAAAAAGAAAAGGGGAAATTTTCTATTTAGTCCCTATAACTTTTTGGGTAAACTATTTTCTAGCTTTTCCTTTTACATATTTGAAATTTAGTCATTATACTTTTCATATTTCAATTTTTGGGTAAACTATCCAGTCCTTATAATTTTGGTGGCTGATTTGGACATAGTTAAGTGTCAATTTTGGTTCGATTGAATGAGAATCAATTGGCTCTTTAGTGGGAGACAAAATGATTACTAATAGATTGTTTGATAAGGTTGAAAATCGTGCGTGAAGGTCTATAAATAACTAAGAAGTGAATTCTCGGAGTGAATTCTTCTCAATTTTACTTTTTTTTCTCTTCTTCATCTTCTTCTTTGGTTGCCCCGAAAAAGAGATAATTACGGGAAGCTCTACTTGGAGCGATGATCTTGAGGTTTGAGTCAGATAAGTAGGGAATCTAATGAGCTGGTAAGGTTCTAAGTCTTTTGGTGTTCATCAGTTTAACAAATGAAGTTAAGAATTTTCAGAACCTTTGAGGGGTTCTGCATATTTTTGGAAATTGAGTTTTTAAGCTGGAATGTTAAGTTTGATTTATGACTTTGGTTGTCATGCTTAGCTACTTGGAGAAAGGAAGATCTGATGTTTGGAAAAGCTAAGCTGATGAAGCAAAGAAGCATCAGGTGAGTTTCTATACTCCATATTTGGATGTGCCTTGAATGCTATATGACTGGTATGATCTTTTCTGTTTAAGAATGACTTGTATGCATAAGGATAAGTAAGTGTATGAGTATCCGCAAGTGTGTCAGTATGCATGAAATAATTGTGGTACAATATATATATAATTTAACGTACTCTACGTTATTATGTTTATATGATAATATGCTTGTGACTGTGTGTTTTTAAACTCTAGAGTATGGAGGGAAATTGGTGATGAGATAGATGGTTAGGGAAACGAAATATCTGTTAGATTTTGCAATTTGGTGTTGTTGGGTTCATATCGTGAGGTGGGAAGCTCTGGGCCTTTTAGAGGGGACACTGCGTGTTCAAGCATCAAGGTTAAAAGTGGCAAACTGGAGGAATGGGTGGATGGATAGGGAAATGAAATTTCTTTTAATTTTACAATCCGGTGTTAGTGGTTTCAAACCGTGATATGTGAAGCTTCAGGCCTTTCGGAGGGGACACTGTGGTGTTCAAGCATCAAGGTTATATATGAGGTGAAAGGTTATCGACTGGCTCACTAGAACGACAATGTGACAATAGTCTATCAACTCTATGGAGTGACACTACCACTATGGTAAGGTTCTTCAGGGTGACACTTCGAAGAGGTTTAAGGTGTAACATCATAGCTTGACTATGGAAACTGGTATAATTCACAGCGAATGTAAAAACGGGGAAGTCTATTAGGGCATTAAAAATTGGGATTACAGGTGTAAGACTATAGCTCAACTATGACATCCAATAGAGTCTGCTAGGACATTAAACATGGGGATTACAAGTGTAAAACTATAGCTCTACTATGGCAACCAATAGAGTCCACTAGGACATTAAAAATCAGTTATAATGAGTAAGATCATAACTCAGCTATGGCAGCATATGGAGTTCATCGAGACAATAAATGTGCGTAGTCCGCAAGGACAGTAATCATGGGATAGTCCGCTAGGACAATAAAAATAGGGTAGTCATGATAATAGGTATACGAAAACGAAGTTAAGGGTTTTGAAACCATTTTAGGGGTTTTGCATGTTTCTGGAAAATTAAGTTTTAAGCTGAGAATGTTGAGTTTAACTCATGGTTTTGGTTATAGTCATTAGCTTTCAAAAGAATGAAAGCTCTGGCATTCAAAAAAACTAAACTGATAAGGCGAAAAAGAATCAGGTGAGTGTGTCGGCATATGAAAAGGGTCATGATAATAGGTGTATGAATTTCATGTCTGTGGCAATGAAGTACTGAAGGGAAATTATTGACGGGATAGATGAAGTTAGGATTGGGAAATGAGAATTTTTGTTAGATACCTCTATACAGAGTTGTTGTGTGCAATCCATGATGTACAAAGCTCTGAGCCTTTACGGAGGGGACACTTTGGTGTTCGAGCATCAAGGTATAAGACTGCTGAAATGGAGGAATGAGCGAATGAATAGGAGAATGAAATTTCGTTACGATACCACCATACAGTTTTGCTAAATACAAACCGTGATGTGCGAAGCTCTGAGCATTGAGAGGTGACATTTTGGCATTCGGGTATCAAGGTAAAATGTACAAATGAATGATATCGACTGGTCCTTCGAGGTGACACCATGACACTGATATTTAAGTTCCATAAAGTAACACCGTAACGACGGTTAACAGGCTCTATGGGGTGACATCGCGATGGCGGTAAAGTCCTTCGTGACAACACCTAAAAAAGGTATAAGGTGTAAACCATAGCTTAGTTATGACAAACAATGGAGTCCGTAGGGATAGTAAACACGAGGTATGTTGTGTAAGATCATGGCTCGACTATGGTGAAATAAACAGTCCGTCAGGACAGTAAACACAGGGTATGTTGTCTAAGACCATAGCTCGACTATAGCAACATAGAGAGTCTGCCGGAACTATAAACACGGGGTATGATGTGTAAGACCATAGCTCAACTATGGAAGCATAGAGAGTCCATCGAGACAGAAAACATGGGTCTGTTCTGTAAGACCATGGCTCGTCTATGGTAGCATAGTGAATTCGTTGGGACAAAAAACATAGGTATATTATGTAAGATCAAAGCTCGACTGTGGCAGTATATAGAGTCTGTCAGGACACTAAACACGGGGTAGTTTGTTGGGACAATAAACACACGGTAGATAGCGATGATGGAAATCATGGGAAGTTATGCAATCTAGGAAAAAAGGTTGGATGAAAAATGTAAGTATTGACCAAACGATACTAAGCCAGCAAATGATCAGGGGTCCATCGAATAACGCAAAAGAAGTAGAAAAGGAAACGGTTTACCAAAAAGTATTCAAAAGAGCTGTAAGGCATATGGGTGGTAAAATAATTAGAATCCGATACAGGAAAGAACCTATCGGTAGTGCCTGGTGTAAAGAAAAACGAGAGAAGATGTATCCAAGGATCGCAGTTAAGGATCTACCATTAAGGACCCCTAAGCGGCGCTATAAGAAAGATAGAGAAATACCCAAAAAGAGTATCCTAGTAACAAATATGCCTTTCAAGACTATTCCTCTTTGAGGAAATATGTCGCAAGCTTAATCGTCTTAGAGTTAGTTCCGTTGAGAACGATCACATAAAATGAATTGTAGACTCGAACAATTGTTCAGATAACAGTTTGCTCGAAACCGGATGCTCAAGCGAACCAAAACAGATAGACATGATAGACATGAAAAGTAAGGTAATGCAAATAAGGTGAATTACAAAGAAGTAAATCCAACAATATTTCAACCCAAATGAAGGGTAGAAACATGTAAGATGAAATAGGGATAAGTTTGCCGGAATGGTGCAGATTTGTGTTAGCAATCTTAGTAGGGGACTGTCAGTCAATATGCTAGTATACTATGATATAAGAGAATCAGTAGAATGGATGCTCGTAATGGAAGTGTATTTAGGAAAGTGTAATGTGTAGGAAAGTGAGGATCTATAATTGACAGAAGGTCCAGGAATCGCCACAATGTGATGACTGGTCATAAGCTTGACCAAGTAATGATTGCAAGCGATCTAATCGCCAAGAAGGTAATACAGAAGTCATCTCGTAGTCCACCACTCTGGGTAAAATGCGAACACATAAGTGAAACAGGGATTTGGCGAAGTAATATTTATTATTTAAGTTAATACCTCCATAGGGAGGGGTTCAACATTTTCATATATATATAAGTTGTAAAACCCCTAACCCGTATCCGCCACCGAATTAGGGTTAAGAGGCATTACTAATCAAAACACAAATTAGAACAAACATTCAGTATAATTCAATAATTTTAACTGTTACATATAAATAGCTAGGTTTAATATTAAACATGCAAAATTTTAAACTTCTCTTTTGACAATTTAAAACAAAACAAAAATATTACAATCCAGTTAAAGCATAAGAATATAAGCCATTTTCGTATACAATATATCAAAGTACGACTTCCAAAACATTTATCTAGCCTGTACATGCCATAGTTAAAATTTAAACAGTTTAATACCGAGACAGTAGATAGAGTGGTGAACTTGTTGACGATCCCCGAGCTTGAAGCTTGATCTTTAAGTCTATAAAACAAAAAGACATAAACAAACAAAGTAAGCTTTTATAGCTTAGTGAGTCTATAGCATAACTGAAATTATATAAATAATTATGTAATTTCCTGGTACACTTAATGAATTCACAAATACTATATATGTTAACTATTACATATGGTCAAATGCATACTTAATTATCAACTCTTAAAACCGAATGTATATTCACTATAAACATGAATAGCCGAATGCTTATATACATATATGCTTAACAGAAATTAGCTCCAAATGTATATACACTTTGAACATGAATAGCCGAATGCATATATATTCATATACTTAACAAATATTATAACCAAATGTATATATGTATTTATCACCTGCATATATCCAAATGCATATATGTACTTAACATGTATATATAATCAAACCTATACAAAATACCAATCACATTTCGTATCTGTGTATATATATATATATACCAATCATAAACTTTTAACCTAACTCATATATAATGCATATAACCGAATGCATTCTTATTCAACATTTACTTATAAACAAATGTTTATACACATATACATATATATATATATCCCCAATTACGTATATAGATACTCATCAATTTCATATGCCAAATGTATACATATATATATACCTTTCAACTACATATAACAGATGCATATATATACATTTATCAACCACCTATGCCGAATATATGCACAACTTCTTCAAACACATGAATCTGAACATTCACATAATTTAAACAGATTCACCGGCGCTTAGCCTGCTAGGCTTAAAACCTGATTCAGTATACCGGCAATTAGCCTGTTAGATGTAAAGTCCGAAATATTTCACCGGCATCAAGCCTGCTAGACATAAAGTTCGAAAAATTTCACCGGCATCAAGCCTGCTAGACGTAAAGTCTGAAACATGTCACCGGCATCAAGCCTGCTAGACGTAAAGTCTGAATCATCTTACTTTCAAACTATATATGTATATAAAATCCATGCATAGATTCAATTCAAAATTCATAACTTATATCTTTAAAACACATGGATATATAAATCTTAATCACCAAATCTAACTTGATAATTCAATAATTCAACCAAAACATATTTATATATATAACCTCATACTTTAGATTCTACTACTAATATCATAAGATTTAACTTATAATATACTATGTACGTTTAACATTCGAATACCACATATATCTATATAATTTCATACACCATTTCAATACAAGATCTTATACATGTACATATATACATATTCGAATCTAACAAATATATATACATATATATAATTCTATACTTATATTCGAAACAAGAACTTATACATGTATACACATACATATTTGAATTTAACATATATATATAAGTATAATTTCATACTTATACTCAATATAAGTATTTATTCATAAGTATACATGCTTATTCGATCCAACTTGTACAAATATTTTATACACACACACACACACACACACACACATATATATATATATATATATATATATATATATATCTATTCGGTCATCTTCTAAACATATATAACAAATAACATTAACTAAATTCAAATATTATTTACACATATACATA
The DNA here is from genome assembly GCA_008044935.1 of Gossypium turneri. Classification (NCBI taxonomy): domain Eukaryota; kingdom Viridiplantae; phylum Streptophyta; class Magnoliopsida; order Malvales; family Malvaceae; genus Gossypium; species Gossypium turneri. The sequence continues at coordinate 19,303,377 of CP032583.1, forward strand.
CATATGTTCGAATATATCACGTACCTATGTAATTCCATACCTAAATTCAATACAACAAAATTTACATTTATATACATATTTATTCAAATATAATTTATACATATATATATTCATACCTAAATTTATTACAAGGACATTTATATGCATATTTGCATATTCATAGTCATTCGAACCTAACACATATATATGTATATAATTTCATACTTTCAATTCGATTTATATACTTTTAATTTTAACTCAATAAAAATATAATTGATATACATACATATATACTGATTTAATAAAATTAAATAGCTAATAGACTTACCTCGAATAGTGTAAAATCGAAACCGGACGATTAGTCGACGACTTTAGCTTTTCCCTGATCTAACTCCGATTTCTTTGGTTCTTGATCTAAATATATTCAAAATGATCTAGTTTAAATATTATCGCATTCAATTTAGTCCAAAAACACATAAATAGGAAAATTACTATTTTGCCCCTGACATTTACACTTTTTGCAATTTAGTCCCTATTGCATAAAACACAAAATACATAAAATTTGTCTACACTACACAAGGGCCGAATATCCCTAGTGCTCATACAAGTCCACATATTTCATTTATTTCACATTTTAGTCCCTCAAAAATTTAATTTCACAATTTAGCCCTAATTACTCAATTTCACCAAAATTCAAAGACAAAACATGTTAATCTTTCACATATCTTCATATTTCATCATCAACTATCACAAGTCTCAAACATTCATCAATGGCATAGCACAAAATCAACACCAAATTCAAAAATTAAAGCATGGGTCTTGTAGTACACAAAACAACGATCTAAAAAATGTAAAAATTATCAAAAACCAAACAAAGACTAACTTTAAATTAAGCTCAACAATGGCCGAATGTTTCAAGCTTCCAAACCTTTTTTTTTCTAAATTCGGTGAAGAAGATGATAACTAGCCTAATTTTATGTATTTTTAATTAACATATAATGTAATATAAGGCTATTTACTTAACTAACCTTATTTACTAAATATAATATATATAAACATTAAGGTTAGTCTTGTCCATAACCATCCACTATCCATATAGTGGTTTAATTGCACTTTTAAACCTCCTAATTAAAAAGACATCAACAAATAGATGCTTTTAAATTAAATCCCTAAGTTTTCATTTTACGCGATTAAGCTCTTTTTATCAAATTGAGCACTCAAACGATCAAATTTTCATACGAAATTTTCACACATTGTAATTCACATACTACAAATACTAATAATAATTTTAAAATATTTTTTGACTCAGATTTGTGGTCCAAAACTACTTTGTCTGATTAGGGTCAAAATCAGGCTATTACATAAGTAGTATCAAGGAAACTCACTAAGTTTTGTTGAACTTACCAAAGCTGGCTTATGTTTGCAGGACTCATTGGATGTGTAAGGATATTGGGGAGGGAACCAGCAAGACCGTGTTAGATCCAGAATCATCGTCAGTAAGGTTTCATGCATATAGGAATGGGGTACCTTTAGAGGCTTTACCTCGGGGTCAGACATATTGTAACTATACAGTTTTCCCTAAAGTCTGAAATTTTGAGTCAGCATTTTTTTAATTAAATTTTAAGCTTTTAATTGTAATGAATATTTGTTGTAACTTAAATAAACCACTATTTAAAATTATTAAGTATAAAAGTATGCAGTCAGGGAAGATCTTATTCAGTGTGACACTTCATACCCGGGAATTCAGCGATCGAGTTGGGTGTGAATGTTACAATTCACGTCATCGTGACGAGGTGCCTTAATCAAGCCACATTGCAGCGTGGTAAGTCGTGTGGTCATGACGTGATAAATTGTCCGTTTTGGCTTGTTTTTCTAATTTTGTAGTTTAGTCTTAAGTTTTAGACAGTGAATTGGATTTTAAAACGCAATAAAATGCTTTGAAAAAAAATTCATATATGATATTTAAATGCCTAATTACGTAAATGTAAAGATAATCTTTTATTATGTTTATTTTGATGATTTTTCATTCTTTCAATTTAGTCTTTGAAACCTTATTTTTAAAATTAACGGAGATTTGCAAATCGGGTTAAGTTGATTTTTTCAATAATGTTACTAAAAGGTTTTCGAAGATGAAATATATTTCAAAATTTTTAATAAGCAAATGTTTCCATAAGTTGAATGTTAAATGATGATTTTGCCCTTAATTGCAATTTGAATGATTCTTGATAGTTAAAGCATGTAATTAGGTTTTGTTTGATATCCATGATTATGTATGATTTAATTTCATGAATATGACTATCGTTATCAATCAAATAAGTAGGAAAAATTATTTGTGCATGTACATATTGGGATATGTTTCGAGTCACTTTGGTAGTTAATGTGACATTCTGGATTCGGGTCGCATCGTCCCAGTGAAGTTTGGGGCACCATAAGGGGAGTAACTTTGTTATGATGATGTTAAGCAGAAGGAAGTATATTAAACCCAAGAAGTGCCTATTGTCATAGGCACCAAATTTTCCCCCTCGAGCATGAAGAAAAGGATAATTAATAAACTCAACTTCTCTATTGAATTCAATCAGATATATTGAAACAAACTGCAAGCTAAAGCCAAAGTTTTGAGAAAGTTGATTGATAATCAAAGAGCTTTTACAGGCTGATCTACTTGCATTGCCTGGTAAAGATTAGTTTGGCATTTTGTTGATAAAAAAAGGGGGGAGATAAAAAGAAAGGATGCTTGATGATGAGGCTAGAAACTATTCTTGAAAGGGGGACTACTAAAAGAGGGAGATTTTTTTTGAAAATTTTGTTACTGCATTGAGAAAGGAAGTTTTCAATTTTTAGTTTGTTTGCTTCTGCTGTTGCTACTTCCTTTTTATTATGATACTACTGGGGAACAGATTTTGAACTACTACAGAACTAGTTTTGTTTATGGATTTCATTTACTTTGATGCATTAGTTCATTACTTGGTTAGCTTACTTAGTTATAATTATGGTTGATTGGTTGGTTATTAATGCAAATTCAACTAAGCATTGATGATTAATTTACTTAATTATTTTCTAAGTTAAGTCTATTAAGTTAATGAGAATATGCTAAGGGGGAGCTGAGGTTACTTAATGTTATAGCTTCTTACTTTGTGTATGTTTTGTTCAACAAATTGTCAATAGGGGAGATTGTTGAAAAACATGAAACCGACAAATTGGTGCCAGAAGGAGTACCTACTCCCTTGCCTAACAAATTTATATGGAGATAGTTTTCATATTTTAAGGTGTTGGCAATTTATTAAACTGTTTGATTGGGCTATGTTGATTATATAGATGATATTTAGCCCATTATGGAAGATCATATCACTTGGGGAGCCATATATTGGTGATTGGATTGAATAAGATTACACTTATCTAATCATTTAAATAAAGGAAGTTGGATTGGATTGAATCTCTGAAGACTTAGCTACCAAGAATCCTAGTTTATCCTGTTCATTATTATATTGTATTCAGTTTATAATGTGACTGTTTTATAGGGGTTGTGATAGATCTTGTTATGTAAGCAAGTCTCAATAAACTTTATATAATGGAGAGACTTGTATAGATTTATGTATGGAGAGAATTGAGCACTTAATCTATTCAAAGTGAGGAACCTTATTGTATGAGTACATATTGATAGTAAAACCTTTGTATTGTGGTTTTACTTGCTAAATTAATAATGGGTAAATTAGCGATGAGCGTATTTAATCATCAAGGTACAATGGTGAGGAAACTTGTTATGGGGTGTGTGATAGATTAGGATAATTTATTTTAAGTATTGAAGACCGTAAATGTTTCTCATCTACATTGCGTAAACAACTTCTTTTATATTTTGTTTATTTATTGTTTGATGCTTGAAGGAGTGCCCACTACCTTAGGCACCAATTTAGTTATAAAATTTCTATTTTTAGCAATGCCTTTTTTAGCTAATAGTATATATATTGTTAAAAATAAGTTGACTTGTCACGTGTTGGTTGCTTGTAAACCTACCATTAGTTCACAAGAAATTGATATGCAATAACTCAACCCAATTTCTTTAAAAAAAAATTAAAGTGTGACACGTTTCACATGTGTAATTAACTAATAATCTCACATGGCAAGTTTACTATTTGAGAGAAAATTTCTTTTCTTTTCTTTTAAATTATAATTAATATTATTATGATAATATTTTTATTTTTTTATAATTTTATATGACTTTTAAATAATACAATAAAATAAAAAAAATTAAGAATTCAACACGTTTAATAATATTAAAATATAATTTCATTATTACTCCAATTATTTTTTAATTAAATAAATTTCAAAAGATAAATTCTAGTTGACATATTTTTCTAACTAATTCTTTAATTTACTACTATTTTTTATAAAAACCCCAATCCCGAAAAAGAGGGAAACAAAATCAATAATTACTTATTTATAAGAGTTTTTCAAACTAATATTCTTAATTCTTTAAAAAAATATTTAATTTATAGAATAGTAACAAATAGTAATAATTTTAAAAATTACTTTTAGAAATTCGAGAATAAAGTCCTACTTATTATAATAATAAAAGAAAATGACTTTTAAATAAAATTGAAAAAAAGAATATTCCGAAGGAGTAAAAAAAGTAAAGCAAAGCAGTGATGTGGGAAATTACAGGTGAAGAGTCAGGTACGTGTCAAAAAATTGGGTGAATAGGAATCTTATCATCGTAGGTGTCATCATTCATACAAATCTCTTCCTTAATTCACTCAATTGACCATTTTGGTCATCTTCCAATTAAACCAGGTCTCTACTCTTTTTTAGATTTTAATTTAATTCCTTTATTTTTATTTTTAATAATTTATTTTTAATTGGTTAGTTATGGGCTTTTTCTGAAACAATAGGGAATGATATTAAAACCCCATATTTAGTATGGAAAATAGTACATTTCTACCAGTTTTATTTGTTTTTCTATTTTTTTACACATGTAATATTAATCACATAATTTTTTAATTTTAAAATATGAACTAATTTTTATTTAAATTGAATATAATTTTGATAAAAAATTAAAATCAGTTGCAGAATTCACGCGTTATAATCAGTCAGTTTTCAGCTAATAATGGATTCATAAAATAATAAACCAAATAAGAGTTTAAAAAAAAAAAAACCCAGAAACGTCCCTGTAAAACGGAGGGTCAAGACCGTAATTTTGTAGTGAAGTCACGAGGAAAAGCCCTACCTTCCTGCCCTATATAAATTGGACCCTTCCACCACAGAACCATATTCTCATTATTTGCGTGAACTGCGAGAAGTGAGAAACTATTGTAAACCTCTCATAATATTCTGAGCTTTTTTCTCTTTTTGTTTCCTATAATTTTGTAAGTATTTCTTTTCTTTTCCGCAATTTTTGTAAGATTCTTTTTCTTTTTGTTCTGTTCGTAATGTTCTTTAAATAAAAGAAAATCATTGATTCTTTTTCTTGTATCTTCGTATGTGATGATTTTTCTTATCGTTTTTGAAGGATCTGAGCCAAGGTTGATAATCGAGTTTTTATAAGCGGTTGATCCTGGCATTCCAAAATTTGAATTGTGAGTATCGCTTCTTCCGATCTTTTATTTGTTTATCGTATTAATCATATCTTTATGATGCAATCTTGGAGGCGATAAAATACTGCTAATTTATAATAATATTATTTATAGATATGTAATTTTGCACGAAAAGAGTACAGTTTAAATTTAAGATGATGATGTTTTATTTATTTATTTGAATAAGATTGTTATATTTGTCTTCATGTTTCTTGTACCTTCTATAAATTTGTTTTACTTTATATTTTCTTAAAAATTACAGTATTTTGGATGGTAGCTTTTGTTGCCTCTATAGTTTTAATTTTCTTGCTTCTTGCCGAAGTCATTATTTTTTCTTTCTTTTCTTTTGTGTTTTTTTAAATAAATTACGATGATGTTCGAGTTTTGAACTTAAACATGCTGTGATTTTTTTGATTCTTAAATGCATATTTTGTTTGAATTTCTAAATACTTTCAATATATATACTGTTTCATGGTTTTCTGGATACTTGAATCTATATGGGTTTCATGATTTCCGTATACTTAAAAGAATATGATGTTTCATGATTAGAATTGTTTTTGTCCAGAGCTCAAGGTATTGATTTATCAATTCCGTTCTTGATACGTGCATGTTTCATCTGACCTGTTTGTTCTGTTTTCTAATTGTAATTTAGGTGTGGCTGAATGATCTATGGAGACTAAGGGAGGGAAAAAGAAGTCTAGTAGTAGTAAGTCATTATTCTACGAAGCTCCTCTCGGTTACAGCATTGAAGACGTTCGACCAAACGGTGGAATCAAGAAGTTCAGATCTGCTGCTTACTCCAACGTAAGTAGCTGGCATATATTTGAGTTTTGCAGACCATGAACAAGGCAATTGTACTTGCATAAATCATTTGATGCTGACAAATCTTGTTCCTTGTTTTGCAGTGCGCTCGCAAACCATCCTGATATTCGTAACGCAAGTGCCCCCTTCTGACCACTGTTAAAGTGGTCAATTTATTTTTATTTGCTTTATTACTTAGTATTAATATCTATCTTCGGCCGGCTTCCTCCCCCTCTCTCCTTGCAACTGTTTTCTTTATATCTACGATCTCCTCACTTGGCGTCTGTCTACTTTCTTTGTTTCTAAGAAACCCTATTCTGGTATTTCCTTGGGCGACTTCACAATGGCGGTATCTGCAATTGGATTTGAGGGTTATGAAAAGAGGCTCGAGATTTCATTTTTTGAGCCTGGCGCCATGGTTGACCCTGAAGGAAAGGGTCTTAGATCATTGTCAAGAGCCCAGCTGGATGAGATTCTTGGACCAGCTGAGTGCACTATAGTTTCTTCACTATCAAACTATCATTTGGACTCCTATGTCCTTTCTGAGTCTAGCCTCTTTGTTTATCCATACAAGATCATCATCAAAACCTGCGGGACAACAAAGCTACTTCTTTCGATCCCACCCATCTTGAAGTTGGCGGGTAGCCTTTCTCTTACCGTAAAATCTGTTCGGTACACTCGTGGGAGTTTTATCTTCCCTGCTGCTCAGCCATATCCTCATCGATACTTCACTGAAGAAGTTGTTATTCTTGATAGCCATTTTGGCAAGCTTGGCGCTGGTAGCAAAGCTTATGAAATGGGTGGGCTGGATAAACAGAAATGGCATGTTTACTCTGCTTCTGCTGAATCTGTTAACACCAATGCCCCTACTTACACTTTAGAGATGTGCATGACTGGTTTGGACACTGAAAAGGCTACAGTTTTTTACAAAGACGAATCGACCTCGGCAGCTTCGATGACCATGAAGTCTGGCATAAGGAACATACTTCCAAACTCTGAAATATGCGATTTTGAGTTCGAACCTTGCGGTTATTCTATGAATTCAATCGAAACCGATGCTATTTCGACCATTCATGTTACACCCGAAGACGGTTTTAGTTATGCAAGCTTCGAAGCTGTGGGCTATGATCTGAAAGAGTTGAATCTGGAGCAGTTGGTGCAAAGGGTTTTAGTTTGCTTCAAACCAAGTAATTTCTCTGTTGCCGTGCATGTGGATGTTGATTGTCACTCACTTGAACAGACCTGTCTGCTGGATGTTAAAGGATACCGTTGCCGGGAGAGTAGCATCGAAGAGCTTGGTTCAGGGGGTTCCATCATTTACCAGAGCTTCAACGGCATTGGGGGATGTGGATCACCTAGATCAACTCTGAGTTGCCTCTGGGAAGAGGAGGAAGAGTATTATTATAATTAAAACGGCTTATTTTCTTATTAAATAAATTGCTTCCCAGGCTTTGCCTGGTGATACAGCATGGTGTGTGTTTCTATTCTAGTACTTTTTTGTCTTTTATCAAGTCAATTGCTATGCCAGCAAACCTGAACTTGTTACTGCCATTTGTACGGCAGAATGTGGAGCTTCTCCATTTTTTATTATTATTATATTACATGAAATAATATGTGGCCTCTATTATACCTATAAGTTGTTGGTTTAGTACTCTTTTCTTTAACTGTCAGCAACCAAATATTTGCTATGTTATTTAATGGCTGAGAAAGATTGAAGCGGTGTTGATGTTGAGAAGGCAATCCTTTTTCATGCAAGCGTAGATGTGTTGGTAGAGACGTGTTTCTTTTATCCAAAGGGACTAGCTGTCCCAGTTTTGACGGATTACAAAGGACTTGTAGCAATGAAGCAATAAATTATTGGACACATAAAGCATATCCCTTGGATTTGATATGTCGGCCGTCCCTAATATTAAAGTTGTTCCCAAGCTTGAATTAACAACTGCGAGAATATGATACACTAATTTTCGATTCATCAATTTCTAAAAAAGGTTAATTAATTTATCCAAGTTCATATAAATTATTTACATATTGATAATTTATTTGTCATTTTTCTATTATGTTTTTATTATTTCCATGTTTTAATTTTTTTTATTCTCTGGGTTATCCTTCATATTTTTAATTATTTTTTCATATTTTATAAATTTGTTAAGTTAAAAGAAGAGAAAGTAAATGAAAAGAGAAGTGAAAGAGAGGAAAGTTAAGTGATTTCAACTGTTTTTGTTTGAATTGACAGGGGAGAAGGAAAGAAATATAATAAATTTGTTTCCTTTTCTTTACCTCCCTCCCCTCGAATTAGAATGAAAGAAAAATTAACATTTAAAGGAAGGGTTAAGCAAATATGTTGATTTTAGAACGTACTAAGAATTTAGATCGTTTTTCTCAAAATTTAGGGAAATTAATCACTTTTAGAGAGAGAATACGAAAACTCTTGTGCTTTTTCGTCCAACGATAAGCCAACGGTCATTTTTCCAAATGGTAAAAGATTCAACAACTAATTCAAACGGCTATAATTTTTTTTCTAACAACTAATTTATTTGTTATATATAACCCAACTCATTTTCTCTCTTTTTCATTCAAACCTTATTCTCACAATCCTATTCATCTATTCTCTCAACTATTTTATTCTTAATTTTTTCATTCATTTTCTCTCAAATTCTTCTTGTCTCAATATTTTATTTATTTTACTTTCATATATTTGACATATCAATACTACTAATTTGTTTGGATCACAAACGCATTTCCGACATTCAATTACAAGTAGTAATAAAAAATATCATTACATTTTTTATTTTAATTATTATAATTATTAAGCTGTTAATATTACTAAATTTTTTATGTTTATATAGTCAGATTGAAGATCGAATTATCAAGATGTATATACACAATTTAAATGCAACGATACTGCATGTCATTGAACAACACTTGCAAGAGACGAGATTCTTGCACGTATCTCGTATGCTTGGGGGGACTAAATTGGAGCCCGCACTTATTAGGGCTTTGCTGGAAAGATGGAGACCCGAGACACACATATTCCATCTTCCATGTGGTAAGTGTACAATTACACTCGAGGATGTAGCATTACAACTCGATTTATCGCCAATCGTTAAGGGGTTAGTGCATGTTGGAGATTGGAGTGCAATTTGCTACCAACTATTAAGCAAGGTGCTGAACAAGTTTAGTAGTAATCGGATAGAAATGAAAAGGTTAGAAGACAATTTCTCATATCTCGACAACTCCTTTAATGCGATTGAAAGACAACAATTCGCGTGAGCATTCATATTGAGGTTAATAAAAGGTCTTTAAATCTCGAAATCTGGTACATTTAAGGTGGCTCCAACAACTAGTCGACTTAAAAGAAGCTGAGCGACTCAGTTGGGGATCAGTTGTATTGGCGACATTGTATTGAGAGATGTGCCAGGTAATGGAAGCACATAAAGTTAAAATCAGTGGTTGCATACTCCTTTAGTCATAGGCATGGTACTACCTACTTGTAACACCCCTAACCCGTCTTTGATGCCAGATTAGGATTATGGAGCATTACAGTGCAAAACAGAACCTTAAACATCGCAACATGGACCAACATGCAATTCACATATTATATTCGATAACATAATTTAAACATGATATAAATACTTTTACGGGCCTTAAATTGGACTTAAGTGGCCCTAAAAACAGTTTGGGAACAATCAGAGACTTATTTGAATCAAAACAGAAACTTTAGGCCAAACTTGAAAATTTGCAAAACAGGGGTCATACGGCCGTGTGGACATTCAAACTATGGGACACACGGCCATGTCCCAATCCGTGTGTCAAACCGTGTAACTCACTGATTTAGGTCACACGACCGTGTCATAGGCCATGTGTTAGATTGTGTGAAACCTGCACCTAAAAAAAATGACACACGGCCGTGCGAGGTGGTTGAGTGTGGCACACGGCTGTGTGCAGCAAAAAGTGCCCCTAAAACAAGCCATTTCAAACTCAATTACTTGCATACCAATGCACACCATATCTAACCTGTTTCACATGGTTAAAAGTACTTTCAAAGCATAAAAAACATGCCAAATTCTCATCCAACCTTTGACCAACCAATATGTCATCAATAAACTCTCCAATTCACACTCTAAAACCATTCATAACTTAAATTATAATATCATATCTCAATCACATATATCATGAATACCAAAAGACCATTTCTTTTTAAATTATACAATTAAAACTTACCACTTTAGAGAGTCAAAATTAAAATGACCATCTCCATCAAATTTAAACATATACAAGCCAAATCAAACTATATATATACAACTAGACACAAGAAGAGCCAAAATACACCATGTTATCAAACTAAGCATCTATTACATGCCAAAGCACATATATCATTTAATCACTTCAATGAAACAAACACATATCAATCAACTATTTCTTTCCTAATTTCAAAACACCATGCACAACCAGTAACAAAATATATTAAAACATACCAAAGCTTGGCACAACCCAAAGCATATCAATTTAACATGCAACCCTATACATGTCATTTATAACCATAGGTTAAAACATTCAAAAACCAGCAAAACGAATCGATGGATAGTGTGATTGTGCTCCGACGATGTTCCCAACTGGTCTAGCTTTCCGATGACCTACAAAGAAATGAAATGACTAACATAAGCATTAAGCTTAGTAAGCTCGTATAACATGAACTTAGTCTTATTAAGCTTAGTAAGCTCGTATAACATGAACTTAGTCTTACTTAACATACAAAATTTAAACCATTCAAACATGAATTCATTTATATGCCAATTTCACATCTTTCATTTCTATACACATACGTTTCAAAGGTTAGAAAATGAATCAATAAGACATATAAATACAACCAATCTTGAACATGCGTAATAAGCTTTGCCATCCAAATTCCATTCAACACTTAATTCACCATCATCAAATCTTATATCAATTTTTCACAACATTAATTTTCAATTTACAAATTATAACCAGGTAACCTGCCATACATATATTCATATCATTCCATTAATCCTTGATTACCCGATGTACCTAAAGATTAGAAAATACTCATATATCCATTTTACTCTCTAAACCCACCACAAACACAACTAATTAACATATTTAAAGACTCATGAAATACATAATTACAACAATGCATTTATATTCATCACCAAACTATACTAGTCAAACATTCATCTCATATTCCTACTTATAATACATATCTCACCTGAAACATGTTACCTGAATAGCAAACGATTGAAGGATGAGATACCGACCCTTTTCGTTGATATCCTTTTCGAATACATCCTTTTTAACCTTCTTTAATGGATCATTTATACATCATCAACATGGATCAACCTGTTATTGGCACCCGGTGCTTGATGGATAAACCGTAACAAAGTTTTGAGCCAAGCGCTAGTCGGATAAACCAACAATAGGTGTGCCCTGCACTAGTCAGATAAACTAATAATGTTTTACGCCCAGTGCTAGTTGGATAAACCGATAATATCAAATGTGTGCCCAGCACTATTCAGATAAACTGACAATGAGTTACGCCCAGCGTTAGTCGGGTAAACTGACAATATCAAATGTGTGCCCAGCACTAGTTGGATGTACCAACAATGAGTTGCGCCAACGCTAGTCGGGTAAATCGATGATATCAAATATGTGCCCAGCACTAGTTGGATGTACCAATAGTGAGTTGCGCCCAACGCTAGTCGTGTAAACCGACGATATCAAATGTGTGCCCAACACTAGTTGGATGTACTAACAATGAGTTGCACCCAGTGCTAGTTAAATAAACCGACAAAAACATACATGATTATACCATTTCACAATTCTTCAATTCATAATTTAAATCCTTTATATTAATCTTCTATATTAAATTTCTATAATCCACTCCATAACCATTTTCATATATATATTTCCATAACATTACATTTAAAATACTAATCATTCAAATACATATTATTGATTATCAAATTAACCTATAATCAAACTAATTAAATAAATAAAGTTTGAATTTAATAACTACGAACTTACCATGGCTAAACTACAAAAACAACAAAAGTTCAGAGGCTAATCCACAACTTTCTCTTTTCCCGATTATCAACTTGTTCATGATCTATAAAATAATTTATTTCATTTTATCAACTTCAATTTCACATAATATTTAATTTAATACATCTTATTTCTTATTTACAATATTTACACATTAGCCCCAAACTTTTACTTGTTACTTAATTTGATCCCTAAGACCTAAACATGGTTATTTCTAAAATTAACCCATTTTCCCAAAAAATTGAATTTTAACTACTTCAAACCAGCCCTTAATCATGCTAAATTTCTCAAGAAAACCTAATAATTTCAACATTATATTTATTTAATCCCTAATCTTAAAATCACTCAAACCCACTTTACCAAATAGCTAAAAACCCATCATTTACTTCAATCCAAAACATAAATATCAAGAAACATGAAGAACATCAATGGACATTTTTTTCTAAACTTCATCAATTTCATAAATTAGTCTCAGCACTAGATAAATACCATTTTAACTAACTCAAAAACATACTAATCATGAAAAATAAGCTAAATTACACTTACATGCATCCAAGACTAGCCAAGACCGAAGCTCCCAAGTCTTTCAACAATGGTGTTTTGAAAATAATAAAGAAAGAAGACAATGACCACTTTCACCTTTTTTTTTTATCTATTTTATTTCATTATTTTAATATTTTATTTAACAATTATTATTTAAGAAAGTCTTAGAAAGTCTTAGTTTATTAAACTATTACCGCACACTAAAACTAAAATGGCTTAATTGTCATTTAGAACCACTCAATCATTCCATAAAATCAATTTAAACCAAAACACTAATATCTCTTGACTTTGTACTTTTTTCGATTTAGTCCTTTTTTTAATTAACTAACTAAACGATAAAATTTCTCAACCAAATTTTAATACACCTATATAATCACTCCGTAAATATTTACTAGAAATATTTATGGGCTCTGTTTACAGAAATGAGGTCCCGATACCTCATTTTCTAAAATCACTTGACTTTAGAGATAACTCACTTGAACTTAACTAATAATTCAAATAACTAAAAGTATCAATTCAAATTTTACTATAATATTAAATATTTATGAACTCTTCCGTCGAATTTGTGGTCCTGAAACTACTATTTCCAATACCACTGAAAAATAGGCTGTTACACTACCATTTTTACATCCCCGAGTAAACTTCCCTTACAAATTCCCACTCGTAATAAGGTAAGATTAATTTAATAATATAATTGTCATATTTTTTCATTATTATATTTTTGAAATAATATATTATTTGAATAGGTGGAAGAATAACACGAGTTATGTGGGTATATCGAATGAGCTCGAAGATATTCTGCTATTGTTAGATCAACGATTAGAAGCCGATGTTAGTTTTTGAAAATTTCAATTATATAATATTTACTTAAGTATTTGAAATTTACTATTAGGTATGAAATAAAATTTATAAAATTGTATTGTAGCTTGAACGGATGTCATACGCTGATCCGAAAATTCAAGAATACGTCTTGGCTGAATTTTTGGTGAATCACAATATCTAGCACGTAAAAGTGTCATTAATAGTTTTTGCAATGGTTGAGATGCATGAATCTGATCGAGTGATGCACCATTTCGGGTTTATGCAATGTATTCCATTGTCACCCCAAGAGCTCAGTGAACTTCATAAGATCGACTTGTAAGGGAGAATCGATTAAGATTTGCTTAAATTCCATGCCAAATATATCTACATTTGGAACATATGTACTGTTTCATACCTATGCGCGAACCAATTGTCTGACTAGATTTGGCGACCTCTTTCGATTACATGACATGGTTTAAACTTCAAGATAAGCCATGTCTACTGCCAAAGTGGGAAAGGATTAGACAAATTCATCGTAGAAGGCCAACAGGACCCTACATGAGACCGCAATTGGGAGATCATGCATCAAGTTTATTGTCATCAACTCCAACCCCAAATACTATATCGATAGGTGCACCATCTCTTGATCAGTATGGTTCTTATTTTTCTGGTGCTTTTACTAACCCCATGTTTTTTACACAAGCACCACATTATGCACCAACATATTATGCATCAACACTTTCTTCAGGAATATTTTTGCACCACCTCCATCCTTAGGAGCATTCTATCCATTACCGTCAACAACACCAATGTATCCGCCATTGCCTATAATTCCAGCATTCTATCTATAGCCGAGTTATTTGACACCATATACTTCTCCACTGATAGTGTCACAAACACCCCCAACATCATTATCCTTTGGAAGGGGTCATCTTTACAACCACCTATTAATACCACCGATGATATATGATGAGAACCTAGGATGCAAAGACATTCTAGCACGAAAGAACAAGATGAATTTGAAGACAATGATGGAGATGAAAATCAAGATCAAGAGCATGATGGAGGTGAAGATGAAAATGCTTAGCCAGAACCCCAACCATAACGAAATCCTCCTCGTAACCTACACCTACCAGGTTGTGGCATACATTCGGGCCGACGACGAAAATGATTTTTGAATTTTAAATTTTTCTCATATAAATAATTATTTAGTTTGTATTAAAATTTTCCATCCATAATATACTTCATCACATTTTATATAAAAAAAGTATTTTTATTTTTCACATCAATAATATACTTATTTACAATTTACGAAAAAATGAAAAATTGTTGGTATATTGTATTGTATTTTTACATCAACAATATACTTATTTATAATTTACAAAAAAAATAAAAAAATCATTTGTATTATATTTTTACATTAATAATATACTTATTTATAATTTAACCAAAAATGAAAAAAATGAATTTTTTTTTAATTCGAACGTCTCTTCAATCTTCCCTCCAAGTGCGAACATGTTGTCCTACTATGCCTAGGGTTCCTTCAATAACTACATAATCTCAATTGGTCTATATTCTCTCAAAAATCCATATTGTTACGTATCCGACTAGAATTTAGTCGACTTTTTGGCTTGCGACGCAACATAATATCCAGTAACAACTCAAATAGACCACACAAAACAGACAACCACATACTTTCATTTGAGACTGGTGGGAATTCAGATTTCCATACTTTATATATGCGTTTTAGTTTGTAAACTTCATCAACATAGCACATGCAATCCTATTGTGTCAAGGCACATGCAACAATTCCATGTGCGCATAGAATACGAAGTGCTTGAAATCTCCCATAGTCGCAGGTCTTGTAACACACCTTACCCGGTCCAATAATTGGATCCGAGTATGGTATATCACATCATAAAATCAAAAGAATTTTTATAACAATTTATTCAGCGGAAGCTCTATAATACTTTACAAGTTTATAAGTATAAAACGTGGGATAGCCTATTTCTTTACAAAGGTTTCAATGTACATCATTGGTAGTTAAAACAATAATCAAACCATTTGACGTATAAATTCAAAGCGGTAATCATAGAATCAAATATAATAACATAAATTCAAGCATTAAAGTATAAAGATTCTTATAAAACATTATTTTGATAAAAATAATAGATCATTATACAAGTTGATTTGGCATAGTCCCTTCACAGAAATCCTTCCTTCAGTCAACAAGCCTGAGAAAGAAGAGATAAGAGAGTAAGTTCATACGAGTTTAATGAGTTCCAAAACATAAATAAGTACATATAAGTCTTACTCTTAATGCGCAATTCAATATCAAACCTTTCAAAAGGAGTTACACAGTATGAACAAGGTACGCCCAATGACGTACACAAATCACAAACAGACTTAATACACTAATATACATAACACATGGGCAGTTATTGTACGCCAATTTAACACGAGATAGACAACTTATCCTCATGCCAGCCTCGTACTTAGAATTTAGAATCATAAGCATATCTTATAGTCTTCTTCACATGCATACTCCCCTTTAACTCCTCATATCATTTTCATTCAGAATAGCATGTTTTCTCGTGATCTGTCAGTCCAGTTTGTAGTATAGTTGCCTTACTAGAGGCATCACAAACATATCTCCCCTTCCATTACCACTTATCACATCTCATATATCACAAACCAGTGGTACTGACTTGAGCATGAAGGATGGTTTTCACTTCATAACACAGGTAGACTGAACTCAAACTGATGACATTGTTTATCATTACCCACACATATACCTTTCGTACGTTATTGAGAGAGATTACTTACCTTTCATAATTTATATAATAGTGAAATTTACAACACAATGAAGTAAAATCGAACTCACCAGAAAACTCTAGTACAATGATATACACAACAGATCCTTTGCCCTTATCGTTGGGACCCTTATTAGTTTTTTGAGCTAAAATAAAGATAATTATTCGTATCAAATCATTAAACTATCAACACTTAACATGCATGCAAGAATCGATAGCACATGACCCAAAATCAAGAAGTTTCCTTCCTCACGAACAAATCTAATGTCTATGGATGCCATTCAATAAACACATGAATTACATCGATAATAACCTAAAGGTTCACCAGAACTTACTAGTAAGTTAGTACTAACATGGGTGCTATATAAACTCTACAAACTCTCTTCGAAGAAGCTCTCTATACTAAATTTTCTTAGAAACTTACAAAAAATTCAGGGAAAAAAAGATGCAAAGGTCCCTAATGCAAAGCTCTGTATACACATGTACAGAAAGAGGGTTTAGTGGAAAAATCAGATAATTCCTGTATCACCCTTGATTCCCATTATTAAACGCACTTAACAAGTTTTAGGTCAAATCATCTACAGTATTCTAGTTTGATTCTAACCAGATCTCAATTAAATCCCAACATAATTAACTAAGTCATCAAGAACTAAATAAAACAAGCTTATAACAACTACGAACATAACGAGTTCGCCCAAAACATCTGGGGTGGGCAGATACTTAACAAAAGAGTCTGCCAAACTTAAGTGTTTGCCAAAACTAGAATTTCGCTAAATGGTGAATCCTACAGAATAATTTACTTAGCCAAAACAAATACTTCACTTACTCAATTCTATCATTAACTTTACCATTTATAAGCTAAACAGTAACAAAATACTGAGTCTCTATCGAGTGGGCTGTTACAGGTCCTTTATATCAAGTATACATGGTATGAGCCCCCGGCAATACCTTTATTAGGTTTATGGAACTTCGTAACTCAAAATATTTGATTTGGACGCGAGTGACACACTACAGACATAGAGTTTGGTTTTTTATATTTTCTGTAATATTTTTCATCATTTCTTCGCACCAAATGTGACCGCCCTTTATGTGCCCAACATATATTTCGTTTGTTTTGGAAACAAGGCTGATAAGAAAAATATGTTTATTTGACCATTAAGGTTATCGACAAATGACACATCCCCTTCAATACAGAATTTATGCATTCTGCTAGGTTTGCTGTCATGTGCTCGTATCATAGACCTTCATCATATGATCTTTGAGTGTTCTATTCCAAATTAGTCACATTATCTGCGGCCTCGGCAAAGTATCCCATAAGAGTAACATATGATATTTGACCAGAGTGTTGGGCTTTTTCTGGGATTCGTCATGCTAGTTATAGCAGACTGTCGAGCCAATGCAACTTGGCCTCCGAACATGTCTTCTAACTTATCCAAAATCGTTTTGCTAGTCTTACAGCTCTCTAGTTGCTTATATAAGGTCTTGGTCATGCTTGCCAGCATATAGCAACGAGCTATCTCATTAGGTTCCTCCCAGCATTTTCTAGCCTCAGCTTGAGTGATCGATACAGACTTATTGTCAAGAATTGTTTTAAGTTTCTTATAGCCCAGGACAATTACCAGGTTCCATTTCCATTCTTTATAGTTATTTTCGTTCAGTTTGTTTTCAATGAGTATGTTCAATAAGAGAGTTGGTGTCATTTTTAAACTAAAAATAAAGCATTCATATATTAATATCTTTGTATTAATCAAATGTTTGAAAATATTTTGTAACATTACGATATACATTAAGATGATGCATGCATCTTACATAAACCTTGAAAACATTTGTAAGACGTTGCAATGATAATTCCTACACTCACTGAATCAAGTCATCTTGGGGTGATCATGATCAACTAGTAAGAATATGGATTTCCATCCAATTAGTATATGAACCTAATTCCTTAAGCATTCACATGTACTAATTATTATGTAAAGTTTGATCATCATTCTAACTTAAGCATAGCTCCTTAGGAAGTTACTTAACTAGATGATCTTGAGTGTATAACTATCAACTCAACACCTATCGCATCATGCACCACAAATGAGTCATCTTGGGACAATCTCACCGAATAGCATGATATGACTAGTTTTCCTCTTTGAAAACATAATTTTTTTAATGTATTGCATGATAATGCCTACCACAGGGTCAGTCCAACTATCATATGATCATAAGAAAATTTTGCTAACTTTTAGGAAGTCTCCTTAGTGAAAACCAGATGAAAACGTCTACCTTGGGGCATGTCCATTTCATGCCATCACAAGAGACCATTGATCAAGGTCGTAGGTCTTGTTTAGGAGCCTTTTCCCAATCAATATTTTAAAAACATGTAAGGTTTTTAATTTCCAGCTTCAATCATGAATGATCAATACATGCATGACAAGTACATGTGGCATTCTTCCATAAACTATATGACATGCTTATCTCATAAATACATGACATGCTATGACAATTTTATAATATTCACATTCATTTATTCATAAAAATCAAGAATTTTGATTCCCTACAACATTTCTTTTAAGGAAGAAAAATGAAGAAGTGAATGTGAATCATGCACTAGTTAGGGTCCCAAGAAAGGGAGGTGAGTCATATTTGACCGCTTAAAAATCAAGCCTTTCTTACCAGATCCAATCCTATACATACACATTCTCACTACCACACTTTTTAAATTAAATTGATCACTGTGAATCAACTCATGTATATATATATCATAATTTTATTGTTAACAATTACTAAACAAATATATAAGGAGATGGGTAATAAAATAAATTGTCAGCCAAGGTTTCCATGGTTTTATTTTTAGAAAATAAATGAAAAATAAGATTTTACAGCTTTTTACCAGAAGACATTCCTTGGGTCTTCGACCGCTATCGCACCATCTTTTCCTTGTCATGAACTCCTTTTTTTAGAACACTTACATTTATATCCTATATCCGTTTCTGACTCACAAGAATTCTATATAAAAAAAATAGTCTTACGTGGAGATGATAGTCTACGATCTATTTTCTAAGAACCACAACCTTGGCAAAAAAAAATATTTATATAACAAATATATATAATATCACATTCATTCACAAACATTCCCTCAAACATGTGAATAATTATAAAAATGTCACATCTTATCAAATATCAATCAAACAAGATGAATAGAGAGATTTAGTCTCGGTTTACGCTATAAACATAGCACAACCTAGTGCTCTTGATACCAATTGTAAGAAAAAAATCCTGTTTGAAAACGATTTTCTTACACAATGAAAAAATTAAAATTTTGAAAACCAACCCAGTTTGTGATATTTATAGCAATAAACCGTAAACCAAAATCTTACATGTGTTTTCAGATAAGTAGATCCTTGATGTTTTCCAGCTTTCAACCAAATGATCTTCTTTGATATTCTCGTACCATGAACTTCTTTGGGTGTAGTCTCAAACCAATTAAATCAAAACACAGAACTAGAAAAAATTTCTTTTCCTTTTGGGGTGAAAACAAAAATTCTCTCTTCTTTAATAGAAACCGATAGAATTGTTATTCTGGAAAAATATTAATAGTTAAGAATAAATTCTCTCTATTTTTTGGCAGAGTAACAATCTTTCAAAGTTGTGTAAATAACTCTACCGGTGTCATCTACTTATAAGGAGATAAGGTAGAACCCTAGTTGAATTGTAGAGGTTTATTTCAAATATATAAAAAAAAACCAATCCAACGAGAAGAGGAACATGGGCTAATAGGGTGTGCTTCCCTTCATATGTATTATGATGGGGATTCGGGTCTCTCATTGTATATGACCCAATTATATGTTCTTTCTGGACTTTTAACCCAACATTTTATAATTAATCCAACCCAATACATAATTTTCTATTCTCTAAAATAAATATTAATATTCTATATTAAATAATTTTTTTATCCTTATTTTACCCCCAATAAAAAATTAACGATTTTACCCCCAGTAAAATTTTTAACGATTTTACCCTTGGTAAAATTTCAAGAAAATATGTTCAATATTTCACAAACTCAATATGTTCACTGTGACTGAATAGTTTATTTTCATTTTCAGGCTTCAAACAGCTCAAAAACATAAACTCATTCTTCCGATCATTTTTCAGTAATCCATAAAGAATTGCAAACGAATCATTTCCATTTCCATTTCCATTTTGAAAACCTACATTCATTTCCAAATGATTCCATTTCTAAAAAACCATAATTATTCTTGAATGTTTCCCATTTCTCTTTTCCTATTCATTTCGTTCATTTATATTCAAACACGCAATTCATTTTTTGTTTCAATGAGCTAGCAGAGGGATCAATTGGACATATATAATTATGGCTCAAATGATTTATAATTAAGTTCCAACTTTTTTCCCATTAATTATAAACTTATTTAGTCACGAAGTCATCCCCCTATAGTATTGTGACTGAGCTTTCCCTAATGACATACGATTACGAAAGCATCTACCCAATGCTCGTCCAATGGATTTGTCATAAGTGTGTTACCCTCATAGTATATCTTTAATCTCTTTGGGATAATATTCATTCTCCCAATATGATCCTATTTTATCTCAAGATAACCATTACATCTCCCTTCATGAAAAGTTAATCACTATCAAATAGTGATCAAGTTATCCATCATAAAGATAAATGACTCTTAGCCACGTTTACTTTTTATCAACCATGTAATGCCTATAAGAATATATCATTTATCCATGGCTTGGGCTATGAATTCCACTATTTTGAATGACGCTACATACTGCAGAAGTCTTACACCCAATGCACTAGCTTTCGGTTCCTTATCTATTTGAACTCAGGCTTTTGCTTACATTAAAGTGTATGAGTCACGCATACATAGTCCACCATCCACTCGGGATTTAGGTATGCCATACTATAAATGTCACAAGTGAATAAATCCATAAACGGATTTAGGATCTATTCTACTTGAGTCCTGTCCAATGTACTGTCAGTCTAGTCAATCACATATATGTCTCTATCTTATAGGAGTCATCCGCTTTGATGCCCAAGACGAAGCATCTCCCTAATTGGACTTGATAGATGATATATTAGTCTTTCAATTGGTTTGCTCATTTCTGATTAGACTAAGGACATGTTTAGGTTCATCTACTAATATAAGCTATCTTTTCGTACTACTATCCGACCACGCAATACCGCTTAGTATTAGTTTAAACAATAGGCAACCAATGAGCAGCATTTGCTTCTATTTTGTTTTACGTGAAAAAACCATTTGAAGACAATATACAAAGTATTAATGTAATTCATGAATAGTTTTATTAACTAATCTGTTCGAAAAATTACAAGTGTGCTTAGACGAAAATACTACACTTAGGGCACCAGATCCAATAGATGGATGGGTAGGAATTTTGCACTGTTTTACATTTGGATATGCCCATGTATATACGCTGTTTACTGAATTTTCATGATCTACTATGGACATTGATATTGTTGGTTGTATGCCCTGTTGTGATTGTTTGAATGAATGTAAAATTACTCATTGTTATGTTAGACTCACGCTGAGCTTTTTAAACCTCACCCCATAGTTTAATCTTTAGAGGTCATCCTTGAGCCTAGGATCGGATATGACATACGGAGTACTCAACTCAGACATCAGATTTTTCTAAATAAAGTACTTTCACTTTAAATATATTTTTGATTTGGGACTGTAATAAGTTAATTCTGAATTCTGGCATGGGTTCATTTTTTATTTGGGTTTTGCATGCATGATATTTTTATTAAAAGCTGAGCATATATAATAAGTGGTTTAAATCGCATGAAACTGATCATAAATTTTAGGCCGGGTTGGGGAGATTACAATTGGTGTTATCATAGCCAAGTTAAAAAACTTGGCCTAAGTTTTTTAAATGAGTTTGCATGCATGTATTAGAAACAAATAAGCGGTATTTTGGGAAAAATCATGTCACAAACTTTTGAAAAATTATTTTATTCAAATAAAATAAGTCTGAGACTTTGATATCAGTCTATGTAAAACTGAACTGCTACTGTTAAATTGTAAGACAAACACTAGGACTATACTGCATAAAATTGTAAGATTATAATTGAAAACTTATTGAAAATAACTAGTATTTATGCTTTGTGAAAAATGTAGATAGAACTTAAAAATGTAAATCAAGATTGCATAATGAATACTCGTGGTACACAAGCTCGTGGTATGCAAACTCGTGGTGGGCGACGTCAAGAGGCTTAAGCTAAGTCATCTGCTTTCTTAGAACGTATGCCCAATCTTGAGACAAATGATATCGTTGATGCGCTTACTACTAAAGGCAGAAATCAAGAAACTAGGGATAATGTTGTGTCCCAAGCTATACTTAGAGTTTTGGAGATGGTTGTTGGAGCCCAAACTAAAACTAGAAATCGTGGGCCTATTACTAAGAGACTTTGATCTAATAGGGCCGAGTTATTTAGTGGTGTAACTAGAACAACCCCTACAGTGGCTGAGCACTGAATGGTAACCACTAAGAAGATTCTAGAGGATATGGATTGCACTCCAAAACAGAAGCTTAAGTGTATTGTGTCCTTGCTGAGGGACAAAGTTTATTGTTAGTAGAAGATTGTAGATAAAGGTACGCAGGCTGAGCACATAACTTAGAATTACTTTCAAGAGGCCTTCTAGAAGAAATATGTGGGTACTAAATATGTCAAGGCCCATTGGCTAGAATTCATTGAGCTTAACAAGGAAACATTTCTATAGCCGAATATGAGGTTGAATTTCTAAGGTTGAGTCTTCATGTTCCAGGTATTGTGATGACTGAACAGGATAAGAGTCTGTGTTTTTAAGACGGCTTAAGGTATGATCTAAAAATTCAAGTGGCCCCACATTAGGAGAGAGTATTTGAAACCTTGGTTGAGAAGACCAAGATTGTCAAGGAGATAAAGCGCTTGGAGCATGAAAAGTGAGATAAGAATAAAGTTCAAAATAAGAGAGAATTTAGTCCTACTATCCTAAATTTGCAACTTATAAAACAGGCCAAAGAGGTCAGAGCACAGTAGAATACTGTTGTAGTGAGTACTAGAACTGGTAGGGCTCTGGTATGTCGGTTTTATGATAAACGCCATTTGGGCGAGTGCTGGAAAATCTTAGGTGCATGCCTGGGTTCTGGACCGATTGAGCACTAAGTCAAAGATTGTCATTGCTAGGCTAATTAGATGGAAGTTCCAGTACAAATCAGGGTCAGAATTGAGTACAAAATTAGAGGGCTGAGCAATTACCTCAGAGGGGCCGAGGTCAAAAAAGAAATGGGAATAATGGATAAGGTCAGAGAGCACCGGGTCAAGGTAAACAGAATGGAAGCTAGGCAGCCTATTCTAATGTATGTTGCTAGGTTTCGAGAGGATAGAGATGCAACTGACATCATAACAGGTACAATTACTATCCATTTTGTTCTGTATTTTTCTTTGATTAATATTGGTTCCACACACTTTTATGTTGCATATGTTATGTTTGAAAAACTGGGAATTGGGGTGGAGAAAACTACTAGTGCTATTACTGTAGTTAGTCCTTTGGGGCAATCAATGGTGTGAATAAGATTTATAGATGTTGTTCGTTGGAAGTTCAAGGTGTAGTTTCCAGCTGACTTGATGGAATTGCCTTTCAGTGAGTTTAATTTGATTCTAGGAATGGACTGGTTGGTCGAGCACCAAGTCAGTCTTGATTGTGCTCTAAGAGGGTCACACTGAAGACATATAAGGTTAATGAGATCATAATGGTTGGTGAAAGACGGGATTACCTGATAAATGTGATCCCTACTATGGTAGCAGAGAAATTGGTTCGTAAAGTGTGTAATGCATTTATGGCCTATGTCCGGGATTGATAGCACTAGAAAGAACATAGGTTTTCCCCTTACTTATTGGTTAAATTGTTCCCATTTAGTTATCTTTAGCATACATTTTAGCATTTTTAGTTTAGTAAATTGCATTTTATAACTTAGTGAATCATAAACTATTTTATCCTTAATTTTACTATATTTTTGCATTAATGTTGCTGCATGAGTGAATTCTAGATCGCGTCTAGAATTGTCACTGTACTTGACAGCTGTCTGGATAAGAATTAACATTTCATGAGCTGTCCAGTCTAGTATAACCCACCTGCACGTACAAGGACAGAATCATTTTGGGGAAATGACACCTGTACTGTTGGAAGAGAACATAAAAGTTGGACGTAAGAAGAAAAATGGAGCTTTTTTTCAGATCATCATCTTTATCATCCTACCTTGAAGCTTGCGGACATGGTAGCTTAAGCCTCTCATGGGTGAGCCAATGTGAAAACTAGATGCAGACTAGCTCCTGATGAGGAGACCTAAGTGTCCGACAAGAGGGAATAGAGAGATTCAATCTAGTTGTCTAGGGATAGTATTCTCCATTTGGTTCTTTCTTATTTCTTTCTAAATGTTGGTGATTACTCTTTGATTTCTGATTGTATGGAAGTACTGATAAATTTTTGGTGAAATGTTATCATATTTAAACTTGATTTTATTGTTTAATATTGGGGTTTGAATTTTTTTAACACGGAAGTGTTAATGCAGTCACTGACACTGGAAAGTGCAGTGAAAGTTTGAGCCAACAAGCATTTCAACGAAAGTTGAGTGAGGATTAGAGGAATTTAGTCCACTTGCTATTAATAGTGTTGTATTGCCATCATCAGAAGGTGAGGTTAATATGCATGTTTAAGTCTCAGATTAAATAGAGGAGTAACGCTAGGTAAGATATACATTGAATTTTATTGCCTTGATATTCACCTATACTTTTGCACCTTGTGAGCATTTAGTATTCTGCTGAAGATTCATGTTAGGGATCCTAATTTATTACTATCATATTTTATTTTATTATTTTCAAGTTATTGCATCGACAACTATTCTCACAATTTATCTTGTTTCTATCTAGTTATTGCATTGACACTAATAGACAAAAGACTACCATCCCTGTGGGATCGATATTCGACAGACTCACATCTGTCTATTATACTTGTATTGACAGTGTACGCTTGCACATTATTACTGTGACGTTAAATAGCCGATCAAGTTTTCGGCACCGTTACCGGGGATGATGTTTGTGTGATTTTTTTGTGTTTTTGTACTTTATTTTCCTTATATTATAATTTGTATTCACTAACTTTTTTTGGTTTCTATTTCTTTAACTTCAATTTAGGTA
Organism: Gossypium turneri; assembly: GCA_008044935.1. Lineage (NCBI taxonomy): Eukaryota > Viridiplantae > Streptophyta > Magnoliopsida > Malvales > Malvaceae > Gossypium > Gossypium turneri. Next base: position 19,329,146 of record CP032583.1, read on the forward strand.
TTTTATGACTCGAAAAAATTCAGATTTTCTTGCCGATTTTGATCCAGAATTGAAAGGACTGTTCGGAGTAGACTTTGAGAACAAAGAAATATGGCTTTACCAGGGAACAATGCGGCCATACCCTCGATACAATAGAAAAATGTTAATAACCCATTGTTGAGATACTCGCATACAAAATAGGACTATACGAGATTTTGTAGTACCTATTTTGGATTATTTACAACCAGGAGTTGTTAGGCCAGCAATCCAAGCTGGGAATTTTAAACTCAAGCCAATAACGTTTCAAATGCTGAATTCTAATGGACAATATGCTGGACTGCCACACAAAGATGCGAGGGAATATCTTAAATCATTTGTATTGATCTATGTTTCCTTTAGTCAACAAGGCGTTTCTGATGATGCCTTGAAGATGTAATTATTTCCTTATTCCTTACAAGGAAGATCCCGTTCTTGGTTTTTTGGCCTACCTGTTAGATCAATTACTTCTTGAGATGCACTAGTAACATAGTTGGTTTTGCAATTTAACCAGCTGACAATGAATGCTCGTCTTCAAAATGATATTACTGCTTATCATCAGCTGGACGATGAAAATCTTCATAGCATATGGGAACATTATAAAACTTTACTTCGACGTTATCCCATGCACGACATTCAACCAGAAACACAAATTGAGATTTTCTTATAATGGGTTGAATTCACATACAAGGAATCTTGTCGACGCATCAGCCAATGGACCTCTACTGGATTGTACTTATAATGATGCTGTGAGAATTCTTGAGAGAATTGCTCAGAATGATTATCAATACCCTATCTCCAAAGCTGCACAAGCAAAACCTACTCCGGGAGTTATTGAATTGGATGCAATAACCGCACTAAGTGCTCAAGTTTCTTCTCTTACAAACATGATTAAAAATATACAAGGGACTAGTGGAGTTGCACCTATATAAGTTGCTAAGCAAGTTGATGTTCCTACTTTTTGTTGTGAGATTTATAGTGACAACCATAGCTATGAAGATTGTCCACAACATGCAGAGAATGCCTGTTATATTAGTAACATCCATAACAATTCTTATGGCAATTCTTACAAAAACTCTACACGCAACCAACCATTTGGGGAACTCAGAATGCTGGACAAAATGCTGCAACATTCATATATGAGAATATATCTACTCAGGGTAATTATAATCCCAGGCAAGGGAACTACAATTAACAGCAGCAAAACTATAATCATCACACTTAGATGTATCCACAACAAGGCCAGGCACATCCACATCAGAATCTGATACAGCCGCAACACTCTTCAATACCAAATCAACATGTTCAAGGACATCGACAGCAATCGTACACTCAAGCTTCTACTTTTGACCAGTCAGTAACTCTTGAGGCGTTAATGTGGGAGCATATTACTCACACAGAAGCTAACGTACAAGGGAATTCATCTTCCAGTCGAGCATTGGAGGCACAATTAAGACAACTTGCTTTAAATCTGAATACTCGACCACCAGGCTCATTACCTAGTGACACGAAAAATCCTAGTCCGAGGGGGAAAGAACATTATGAAGTTATCACTTTTAGGAGTGGTAAACAAACTGGCGAACCATTTTTAGACTCTACTATAGCACTTCAAGATACGAATGGAGTGATCACTGGTGAGAATGTTGAATCTAAAGAGTTTGTCAATGCATCAGACAAAGAATTTCCACAAATTGTCGCTCATATGCCTAATGTTTGACCTTCGAAACTATTGCCGCAATCAAAGATGTCGACGCAAGCAGATATATCTATACCTTTACTCTTCCCACAAAGATTCAGGAAGAATAAGCATGACAAGCAGTAACAAGAGTTCCTGAACACATTGAAGCAACTGCAGATCAATATTCCTTTAGTAGATGCTTTGGTACAAATTCTGAGTTATGAGAAATTTATGAAAAACCTCTTGTCCAAGAAAAAGAAGCTTACTAATATTGAGACTATTGCACTCACAGAAGGCTGTAATGCTGTTTTGACAAACAAGTTGCCCCCTAAATTGAAAGATCCTGGGAGTTCTACCATCCCATGCTCAATTGACAACCATTATTTGGGTAAGGCTTTATACGACTTGGGAGCTAGCATTAAACTAATGCCACTATCTGCTTTCAGAAAGTTAGGAATTAGTCACATAAAATCTACTGCAGTGACATTACAAATAGCTGATCGATCATTGGCTCAACCTGAAGGGCAAATAAAAGACGTTTTTGTTTGCATGGATAAATTCATTTTTTCGGCTGATTTTATCATACTTGACTGCGAGGCAGACAAGGAGGTTCTCATAATCTTGGGACGACTATTTTTAGCCACTGGTCGAACTCTTATTGATGTTTATAAAAGTGAACTAACCATATGACTTAATGATGAGCAAGTCACCTTCAGTATTTTTTAATCTGTTCAATGCAAGGACAAAGAAGAATGCTATACTATTAATGTGTTAGATGATCTAATTAAGGAAGAGTTCAATGACCAAAGCACAGTACTTTCTGAAGAGTTTGCAATGACATTTGATGCCGAATCCTTAGACGATTGTGACAGGATGGCTGAAGATTATACTCTTGAACTCAAGCATGGATGGTAGATTGAATCCTTAGACCTAGCCAACAGAACAACCCCAATTTTCAAGCCATCTATTGAAGAAGCTCCTATTCTGGAATTAAAACCACTACCTCATCATCTTAAATATGACTTTCCAGGTGACCACAATACTCTCCCAGTTATTGTCTCTGCAACACTGGATATAATTCAATAAGAGAAATTAATCCATATTCTCAAGCAACATAAACGAGCTATTGCTTAGAGTATTGTCGATATTCAAGGTATTAGTCCTTCTTTTTGCATGAACAAGATCAAGTTGGAAGATGAAGGCAAGCAATTGATTGAACAGCAAATAATATTAAACAAGAAGATGAAAGAAGTTGTCAAGAAAGAAATCATAAAATGGCTTGATGCTGTAATTATTTACCCGATTTCTAATAGCAATTGGGTAAGTCCAGTGCAATGCGTGCCTAAAAAGAGTGGTATCATTGTGGTTCGTAACGATAAGGATGAATTAATTCTTACACGCATTCTCACGGGATGGCGAGTTCGTATGGATTATCGCATATTGAATGCGGCCACAAAGAAGGATCACATCCCGCTTTCTTACATGGACCAAATCTTGGATCGACTTGCTAGAAAAGCCTATTATTGCTTTTTAGACGACTATTCTGGGTATAATCAAATTGTTATTGCAGCGGAGGATCAGGAGAAAACAACCTTCACCTGCCCCTTTGTTACTTTCGCTTTTCGCCGTATGCTTTTCGGTCTTTGCAGCGCAGCAGCCACATTTCAAATGTGCATAATGGCAATATTCTTAGTGTCGAAACTGTTTTTTGAAAACAAAAAATTTAGTTGTCGACTTTTAAAAAATAAAATTGGAGTCGCCACCGATCCTTGATTGAGGTGTGACCGGCTCACCTTAAAAACAATTTTGGACTACGAAATTTGAGAAAATAGGTTCGGGAGTCAGTTACGCATGAGGAAGGGTTAGCACCCTCGTAACGCCCAAAATCGGTACCAAATTGATTATTTAATGTCTTGATGTCGAAAATTTAAAAAGATTTTAAAAGAGAAATATTAACTCGCAAACGAATCAAAATAATACTACATTCTTATTTCAAAGAAATAAAACACCACACACCCAGTAAGTTAGGGCACAATATTTTTAAATCTTCAAAATACCGAATAGCACCTTTTGTTTTAAAAATTCTTATTTCGAGAAGTCAAAATATCAGGACCAGTAAGTTAGGACCCAACACTTTTAGATTCCCGATAACAAGCCTTTATTTTAGATTTGTGAATTTAATGCAAAATGAATACTTAGCGTTCTAAATTCATCGAAGAGTAATCGCAATCCAGTAAGTTAGGACACGTCTTTCTCGAGAATCGTGAACGCCCAAATACTTTGAAAATTTATAAAATATGATGATTTTAACGTTTCGACAAAACCAAAATATTTTCCCAAAAGGTATGTTAAAAATTAATGTCTAATATGAAACAAAACTTTAATTTAAGACTAATAAGAATAAATATTTACAAATATATATATACAAGTACATTATACAGGTAAATTTGCAAACAAAAGAAGGAATGAAATACATCCAAATAAACAAATAGAAACACATGTAATTAAAAATAAAATAAAAGTATAAAAATATGCATATGTATATATTTATAGAAATAAAAAAGTATACATGTATTGGTGAAACTTGAAAATATATGTATAATATACAAAAGATAATAGAATATGTGAATAAATAAAAAATTATAATGATTTTTTTAAATGGGAACATGAGTATATTAAAAAAATGCCCATGTTATAAAGCGTGTATGTGTATATATATATAGTATAAAGTATAAAAAAATAAGGAAAGTAAAACAAAAACAAAAAAGAGTATGTATATATGTAATATATGCGCAGAAAGCTTAGAAAATATATATATATATATTATTTAAAGAGCATGTGTATGTATGTAGGCATAATAATTATAATATATAATATTATAGTAATAAATAAAATAAAACAAAATAATAGTATGGCATTATTGTGACAAAACTAAAAAAATGAATTAAATTGAATTAAAAACGAAAAAAATGGGGGGAATTTAAAAGAAATTTTAAAAAATAGGACCAACATGAATACGCGCATAACAGTGGAGGACCAAAAGGGAAATTATTCCCTCCTTCCAAAACGCTGCGCAGCAAGGGCCAAATTGAAACAAAACGAAAAATGCGGCTTAATTTAAAAAATAGCAAAATGGGCTTGATTAGAGTGCGTTGTAAAAGGGAGGGGCCAGATGCGCAATTATACCTTTAAAGCCAAACGCGCGGATCCTCCCCTTCGGGTCGGGTCACCGCGCGGGTCAAGGCTTGAACAAAACGGCGCCGTTTTGAGGTTTCAATAAAACCCAATTTTTCTTTTAAAAATTTCATAACCCATTTTAAAACAGAAAAAAAAACATGGTGCACCCCCCTTTGTTCTCTGCTAGGGTTTCATACCCAAGCCGCCGCGCCGCCGTTCAACCGCATGCCGCAGCTCCGATCGCGACGGAGGTGGCACCGATCAATGCTTCCGGCCAAAGAGGTAGTTTCCCTTCCTCTTTTCTTGATTACTTTAAGTGAAATAAAATAAAAATAAAAATAAAAGAAAAAAAAGATGATGGTCACTACAAAAAACTAAAAGAATCACCTTAAAAAAACTTGAATTTTCTGTTCTCTATTGAATTTTTTCTCTGTATTCTCTCAATACCCTCTATTTTTGTCTGTATTTTTTTACACTGAAAAAAATCCCCCACCTTTACATATTCGATTACGGCCCTTTTATAGCCGAAAGAAAATAATAGCAAAAAAATCTATTTCCCCAACAATATTTGTTGCGTTTGTGTGCCACTTTCTTTTGCAGGTTCGGTGGCGAAGAGGGCGTATGTACGTGGAGGCGCAAATCGTGCGGAGGGAGGATTGTGGCCCCGAGTAGTGCGGCGGCTGGAGTTGCTTGGCTGCGTCGCTAGGAGTTGTGCTGAAGGTTCTAGGGTTTTTTTTTTTTGTTTTTTAGTTTTGGGCTGATTATTGGGTCAATTGGGCTATTAATTTTGTTTTTTTAGTGGGCCGGACAATTTGGGCTTGTACAGTTGCCCCTCTTTGCTCGTTATCGTGTAACGGGAACAGAACAAAGACTACAAGGCCCAATTGTGCCCAGTCTTACTGAGCCTCAACTTCTTCAATGCTTCTCTTTTCAGGTAGCCTCGTTCCTTCCTACTGTATCTTCAGAGGTATAGGAACTAGTGCTTCAATCCACTCCACTACAATGTCGGGGGGATAGGATTCATACTTTGTAGCTCCTCAAAAGAACAAAATTTACTATCTTTAATCTACTCCGCTGCAACTTCAGGGAGATAAGACCTGTAGCTTCAATTTATTCTGTTACAACTTAAGGATAAATCTGACGCGATCTGCTCTACTACAACTTCAGAGAGATGAGATCTGAAATCTTCAATCCATTCCACTGCTGCCCAGGGAAGTAGAATTGCCGGCTTCAATGTACTCCACTGTAACCACAGGGAGGTAAAATCCGCCATCTTTGATCTGCTCCACTACTGCTTAGGGAGGCAAGATCTGAAATCTTCAATCTATTCCGCTGCTGCCCAGGGAGATAGAATTACTGGCTTCAATGTACTCCACTGTAACCACGAGGAGGTAAAATCTGCCATCTTCGATCTGCTTCGCTGTCTATGCAGGAAGGCAAGATCTGCTATCTTTGATCTATTCCACTGCTGCCCAGGGAAATAGAATTACTGGCTTCAATGTACTCCACTGTAACCACAGGGAGGTAAAATCTGCCATCTTTGATCTGCTCCACTACTACTTAGGGAGGCAAGATCTGAAATCTTCGATCTATTCCACTGCTGCCCAGGGAAGTAGAATTGCTGGCTTCAATGTACTCCACTGTAACCACAGGAAGGTAAAATCCGCCATCTTTGATCTGCCCCACTATTGCTTAGGGAGACAAGATCTAAAATCTTCAACCTGCTCCACTGTCTCCGAGGGAGGCGAGGTTGGTGTCTTCGATCTGCTTCACTGTCGATGCAGGAAGGCAAGATCTGTTATCATCACTGATCTGTTCTCTAGGGAACATGACCTGTATAATGAACCTAATTATGCCTAATGATTAGGATGACATGATCAAAATGAATCAAATGTTCCTAACTAAGCATGTATGAATGACATTTGAATGAATGCAGAATGTCATTTTTCGAGAATGATTCCTCCTTGTCACTCAGGTTATCATTACTCAAAGTTTAGTTAAAGTTTCATCGCTAATATGCTATAGCGCCTTCTTGCTCGGCTGGCATCTTCAAAGAAACACTTGACTAGATTGCCCCCATTGTAAGCCTCCAAGTTTGATCTATTATGATGCAAAATTTGTACCATCTTTTCCCGTTGTAACCCAAGAGTAAAAGATTTGGCCTTTTCTCAATCCTCTGTTATCACAATTCAAGGATACAGGATGTGAAACTTTTTGGTCCCTTACACCATTCCTAGGGTGCTGTACCAAATACTCATGCACAAATGAAGAAATCTTCTCCAAGAACAACTTCTTCTTATTATTCGGTGATCATTGCTTGCTTGTTCACTGAAGCTTTGTCACCAACACGACATCTTGCCATTCTGTTCAATCCATGTTTTAGACAGTAAAACTCAAAGGGATAGTCTGAATTTAGACTTTTCCTTATCAGATTTCCAACCTGGTGCGTTCTAAACAATAGTCCTGTTTCAGGTTCCTGTATTATTTAGAAACTTCTAGAGTAATATGCAAAACTTCTCTTGTGAAAGTTTTATTAGTCCATTAATTATTATTCTAATGAAACATGCTTGCAAAAGGATAAGAATAGAGTTGGCTCTGAGCATAGCTCAAAATGAATAAATTGTCAAGGATAATAGAGATGGATAACAAAGAAACTGATTTAGGAATGCGTATCTTGGAAATGAATGAAGTGTTCCAAGAATAACAAAAATAGTATAAGGATTAGGTGCCCCAGGTATCGCAGCTTGAACTTTACTGTACAGACTTTCTGAAGACTATTCTGAGTTTAACATGTGCTTAGGAGATCTACAGTACTTTGTCGATGCTCCAAGATGTCGCCTACCCTTTCCTGCTGATTCAGGTATAGCAAGACCACTGTATGCCCCATTCTGATCAGAATTTGAGCTGCTCTGATAACGCCATTTTGTTCAATCATTTGAGCCGCCCTTTTCAAGTTTTCAACTCAAATCCCCTTTGGTCTCAAGGCGCCCTTTGTGGGTTTTCACCTTGGCCTCTCTATTTTTTTTGACTCAAAGTGCCCTTTGTAGGCTTTCACCTTGGTCCTCCCTTTTTAGGAAAAGTACTTCTTAGCTGAATCTGAGTTTACAGGGCTTGAAAAATCTTTACGATCCATTTTACTCAAGATCAAAGCTTCTCCAGAAAAGGCTTTCTTTATGACATATGGACCCTCCTAATTTGGTATCCATCTTCCTCTAAAATCTTTTTGTATAGGAAAGATTTTTCCCAACACTAGCTCTCCTTTTTGAAATTCTTTGGGACGAACCTCCGGGTCTTCCTCTTAGGATAAGAATGTAGAGAAATGACAATTCGACTTTAATGAGCAGAGCTATAATAAGCCAAACAGAAGGATATTGCCCCAGCAAAGAAATTTTACTGCATCGTTCATAACATTAATGTTGAACCTACTAAAAATTTCAGACATCATGCTATTATTCAGACTATAAAGTCAGTGCTTATCCCAAGCATATCTGGGTATGACCATGTGAAAACATCATTGAATTCTTAGGGTAACTCATAAGGTCTCGCCTCGTCTTTGTGGCCATGTTAATCCCAATCTAACAATTTTCAATGATTCTTTGTGATATAGGATCTGTCCATCCTCTTATTCTATCACCCTCCTCAAGTCTGGAGATAAGCTACAATCTACGTCACCTTCAAAGTCATGAGATCTCTCCAAACACATGTTTCTCTCAAAAAGAGATTCTGAGTCTGTAGCAGCATCACTCATGCCATTGATATCTGGGACTCATAGTAGGTATCGAAGAATATACAAAAGAATGTATGAATAATATGAATGAACGAATGAATGGTTTGACAAAAAGAATCCAAAAGAATGAAAGAAACGTAAAGAATGAAAAAACATTTGCTCAATGATGATTGCAATAATGTATTTCATTAAAATAATAATGTCCGGACATGAGCCTATTTCACAAAGAAATTCTTATTGCTTCTAGGCTAAAAGCAATAAGTGTGTTCTGAACATTACTCTAACAGACTCTAAATACTATAGGGGTTTCCTCTATAGTTCCATTATTTATAACACCTCCCAGGCGAATATCTTACAATGACCCTTTTAATTGTGTCTGCATATATGGCATCGATGTGAACACCCCCAACACCTCTTCATATATTACATCCACCCCATTGTCAATCATGATTGGGAAGTGGATTTTTCGCACTAGATGAGTTATCAAGCTTGACAACACCCATGTTGATGAGTTTTTCAACTAGCTTTTTGAAGGCAATGCAATTCTCGACTGAGTGCCCTGTAATTCCCGCATGGTAGTCACATTGTCCGTTCGCATCATACCACTTGGGATACGGAGGTTGTAGAGGTTTTAAGTAGGAAGGGGAAACAACGTGTACATCGAATAAGTTTGGTACATCTCCTTATACGACATCGGAATTGGCGTGAACTGGAGCTTCTCAGTACCTGGTTTCACTCTAGATTCCTGTCTCAATGAACTTTGTTGATTAGCAACCCTCTTTCCTGGATGACTTACAACAACTGATTTAGAGTAACCTATGTTGTTCACCTCGTTTTCTCTTCTCTTTGGGGCTGACCGCTTGTTACTCTCTTCCGCCTCAATTTTCCCGCTTCTTATAGCATTTTCGATCATTTCACCATTCATGACTATGTCAGAAAAACTTTTTGTGGCACTCCCTAACATATGTGTAATGAATGGTGCCTTCAGGGTGTTAATGAACAGCATCGTCATTTCTTTCTCTAAGAGCGGTGGTTGAACTTGGACTGCGACTTCCCTCCATCTCTGTGCGTACTGCCTGAAGCTTTCACTCGGCTTCTTTTCCATGTTTTGAAGGGTGATTCTATCAGGAGCCATGTACGTCACATGACTATACTGTTTCATGAATGCTTGGGCCAAATCCCTCCATGAACCAATCGTGGTACGACTCAGTTGATTGTACCACTTAGATGCTACCCCTGTGAGGCTATCCTGGAAACAATGAATCAGTAGCTGGTCATTGTTAACATATCCAGCCATTCTCCTGCAAAACATGGTGATATGTGCTTCTGGGCAACTTGCCCCATTGTACTTCTCGAATTCTGGCATCTTAAACTTATGGGGGAGTACCAAATCCGGAACTAAACTTAGCTCTTTAGCGTCAATCCCACGATAGCTTTCAGTGACCTCCATCGCCTTAAATTTCTCCTCAAGCCACCTTTCACCTTTCCTTTAACTGTTTCGGTAACTCCTCATTTATTCTTTCCCTCTCGGTCACTTCATCAAAGTCGGGAATGGCCAGGTTGACAGGTTATTTTTGGAATTAGAGCCCGATCTAGCTTGAAAGTTTGAAGCACTAGCCTGGGACTGCTGAGGCCTGATTGTGACAGTGGGTTTGTCCGAATATTCAGCTTGAGTTCGAACATGTGGATGAGTAAAGCCTGGAGGATAGAGTGGTTCATTACCCTCTTCGACCTCAGCCATGGGACCATTTCCTTTATCACTTCCCTTAGTTATTAGTTAGGTTAACTTTGTCACTATATCTTCTTAGGATTCTCGCATCTTCTCAGACATCTCTTGTTTCATCTTGTCTAACCGCTCCTGCACCTGTAGCTGAAGTCGGTCCTGCATCTCCTTCTGATACTGTTTGAGTTTTTCCAATCTCTGATCCATATCTTTCGTCTTTGCCCGAGTGCCGTAACAGTGCTTGGTCAGTTGGTTGGTTGGTTTCCAGGTTAACTGAGCAATGATTTTAGTTAATTAGGATCATTTAACGGTGTCTAATGCATATGATGTAATGAAATGCAAATGCATGAAATGAATGCAAAAAGAGACGTTGATTCTTGGTTCAATTCTATTAGAACAACTTTACTAGAAAACAAATCTCTTTACATAAAACAGATATATATATGATTTTGCCCTTATAGGCGGAGTCATTCGATCCTTTTCTTCATTCAAGCATTAAGATAAATCTCACGAACTCTTCAAAAGGGATGTCTCTTCTATCTCTTTTTACTTGATCCGGGCCGTGACTCATTGCTCCTTTATCGTCGTGATGTTCGTTGGCTTTCCTTTAAAAAAAAGTTCAGCGGCTCTCGAATAATCTTCGTCAGCTTGAGTCTTCGGGCAACTGAGCAATGGTTGTGTAGTCCTCCATTAAACTATTATCTTTCTCTTGTTGTGTTTTCTCGGAACATATTCAGGCAACCGTATTATTTTCCACTTTATCAAGAAACCCATTTCCTTATGACAAGCTTTCTAATCTAGTAATCAAACTCAAATCAACATCTCTTTTCTAAGATGCAAATGCAATGCAATCATGGTGTCATGTAATCAAAACAAAATACACCCAAGTCAGTATCACACTAAAAATATATAATCCAATACAAACATGAAATAGCAAGAGCATTTATTCAGGAATCCACTAGGGTTTGGTATAGCTCTACCTAGGGCAAGTTCCTAAAGCTCACTATATGAGGCTTAGTTTCTAGAGTAAGGGTACCCGAACCAGCAGATTCCTCGATCCTCACCCATTATAGGCTCATGTGGATCGAGTTCAGTTCAGGGGGTTACATTTCCCTATGGCTGCACGGAGATGAAAATCTCACGAAGACATAAGTACGGATGTATCCCGGAAGCGGTCTACTTCCCTGCACGGAGGTGAAAGCCTCACGAAGGACTAGTTTCTCGCTCCCACTTAAAGGGTAAAACTGACCATGTAATGCAAAATGTAAATGCAAATACAAAGTTGCTAACACCATGTTGGAAAAAGAAAATCAATAAGTATGAAGGGAACTCATGAATTTTTGAAAAACTTTTGATTTCTGACACAAAGACAAACATAATCAGTTTATGGCTCGACTCTCTAAAGTCCCCAGTGGAGTCGCCAAGCTGTCGAAACTGTTTTTTGAAAACAAAAAATTTAGTTGTCGACTTTTAAAAAATAAAATTGGAGTCGCCACCGATCCTTGATTGAGGTGTGACCGGCTCACCTTAAAAACAATTTTGGTCTACGAAATTTGAAAAAATAGGTTCGGGAGTCAGTTACGCACGAGGAAGGGTTAGCACCCTCGTAACGCCCAAAATCGGTACCAAATTGATTATTTAATGTCTTGGTGTCGAAAATTTAAAAAGATTTTAAAAGAGAAATTTTAACTCGCAAACGAATCAAAATAATACTACATTCTTATTTCAAAGAAATAAAACACCACACCCAGTAAGTTAGGGCACAATATTTTTAAATCTTCAAAATACCGAATAGCACCTTTTGTTTTAAAAATTCTAATTTCGAGAAGTAAAAATATCAGGACCAGTAAGTTAGGACCCAACACTTTTAGATTCCCGATAACAAGCCTTTATTTGAGATTTGTGAATTTAATGCAAAATGAATACTTAGTGTTCTAAATTCATCGAAGAGTAATCGCAATCCAGTAAGTTAGGACACAGTCTTTCTCGAGAATCGTGAACGCCCAAATATTTTGAAAATTTATAAAATATGATGATTTTAACGTTTCGACAAAACCAAAATATTTTCCCGAAAGGTATGTTAAAAATTAATGTCTAATATGAAACAAAACTTTAATTTAAGACTAATAAGAATAAATATTTACAAATATATATATACAAGTACATTATACAGGTAAATTTGCAAACAAAAAGAAGGAATGAAATACATCCAAATAAACAAATAGAAACACATGTAATTAAAAATAAAATAAAAGTATAAAAATATGCATATGTATATATTTACAGAAATAAAAAAGTATACATGTATTGGTGAAACTTGAAAATATATATGTATAATATACAAAAGATAATAGAATATGTGAAATAATAAAAAAATTATAATGATTTTTTTAAATGGGAACATGAGTATATTAAAAAAATGCCCATGTTATAAAGCGTGTATGTGTATATATATATAGTACAAAGTATAAAAAAATAAGGAAAGTAAAACAAAAACAAAAAAGAGTATGTATATATGTAATATATGCGCAGAAAGCTTAGAAAATGTATATATATATATTATTTAAAGAGCATGCGTATGTATGTAGGCATAATAATTATAATATATAATATTATAGTAATAAATAAAATAAAACAAAATAATAGTATGGCATTATTGTGACAAAACTAAAAAAATGAATTAAATTGAATTAAAAACGAAAAAAATGGGGGGAATTTAAAAGAAATTTTAAAAAATAGGACCAACATGAATACGCGCATAACAGTGGAGGACCAAAAGAGAAATTATTCCCTCCTTCCAAAACGCTGCGCAGCAAGGGCCAAATTGAAACAAAAACGAAAAATGCGGCTTAATTTAAAAAATAGCAAAATGATCTTGATTAGAGTGCGTTGTAAAAGGGAGGGGCCAGATGCGCAATTATACCTTTAAAGCCAGACGCGCGGATCCTCCCCTTCGGGTCGGGTCACCGCGCGGGTCAAGGCTTGAACAAAACGGCGCCGTTTTGAGGTTTCAATAAAACCCAATTTTTCTTATAAAAATTTCATAACCCATTTTAAACAGAAAAAAAAAACATGCTGCACCCCCCCTTTGTTCTCTGCTAGGGTTTCATACCCAAGCCGCCGCGCCGCCGTTCAACAGCATGCCGCAGCTCCGATCGCGACGGAGGTGGCACTGATCAATGCTTCCGGCCAAAGAGGTAGTTTCCCTTCCTCTTTTCTTGGTTACTTTAAGTGAAATAAAATGAAAATGAAAATAAAAGAAAAAAAAGATGATGGTCACTGCAAAAAACTAAAAGAATCACCCTAAAAAAAACTTGAATTTTCTGTTCTCTATTGAATTTTTTCTCTGTATTCTCTCAATACCTTCTATTTTTGTCTGTCTGTATTTTTTACACTGAAAAAATCCCCTACCTTTACATATTCGATTACGGCCCTTTTATAGCCGAAAGAAAATAATAGCAAAAAAATCTATTTCCCCAACAATATTTGTTGCGTTTGTGTGCCACTTTCTTTGCAGGTTCAGTGGCGAAGAGGGCGTATGTACGTGGAGGCACAAATCGCGCGGAGGGAGGATTGTGGCCCAGAGTAGTGCGGCGGCTGGAGTTGCTTGGCTGCGGCGCTAGGAGTTGTACTGAAGGTTCTAGGGTTTTTTTTTTTGTTTTTTAGTTTTGGGTTGATTATTGGGTCAATTGGGCTATTAATTTTGTTTTTTTAGTAGGCCGGACAATTTGGTCTTGTACACTTAGATATGATCGAAGAATCTTTAGAGATGTTTATGGATGATTTCTCAGTTTATGGGAATGATTTTTATCATTATGCTGACAATTTGGATAAAGTATTAAAGCGATGTGAGGACACACATCTTGTCCTGAATTGGAAAAAAATGTCATTTCATGGCAACTGAAGGCATTGTGTTAGGACACTGAATATCTAGTCAAGGCATTCAAGTAAACAAATCTAAGGTGAAAATCATTAAGAAATTACCTCCACCAACAAACGTGAAAGGTGTCTGTAGTTTTTTAGGACATGTGAAGTTTTACCGAAGGTTTATTAGAGATTTTTCAAAAATCGCAAAACCCTTATGCTCATTGCTGGAACAGAGTCGAAAATTCTTCTTTGACGATGCATGTCTAAATGCCTTTATTCAGTTAAAAAAGAAGGTAGCGAAGGCACCCATTGTCGTTGCACCCAATTGGTCTCAACATTTTAAAGTTATGTGCGATGCAAGCGACTTTGCTGTGGGTGCGGTTCTAGGACAAAGAAAGGGAAAAATATTTCACGCCATTTATTATTCTAGCAAAACTCTTACAGAAGCTCAACTTAATTATACAACCATAGAGAAAGAATTGCTGGTTGCAGTCTTTACTTTCGACAAGTTTCATTCATATCTTGTCGGCACAAAGGTTACTCTATTCACTGGTTATTCGGCATTGAGATATCTCTTTGCGAAAAAGGATGCCAAACCAAGACTAATACGCTGGATATTACTGCTGCAAGAATTTAACATTGATATAAAAGATCGTAAGGGTTCAGAGAATCAAGTTGCAGACCATCTATCTCAATTGGAAGTTGGCAGTGAAGATGGAAACATACTTTAAATTGTCGACACATTCTCAAATGAGAAGTTATTTGCTGTAGATGCAATTCCTTTGTATGTGAATTTTGTTAATTATCTAGTGTGTAGAAAACTCCCATTAGGTGTCTCCAACCATAAAAAATAAAGATTTCTTCGTGACGTCGTGAAGTATCATTGGAACGAGCCGTATTTATTCAAGGTATGCAATGACAAAATCATTCGACGTTGTGTTCCGAAAAAGGAGATGCTTTCAATCCTGAAGCATTGCCATGATGCTCCTTATAGAGGTCGTTTCGGTGGTATGAGAACTGCGGCTAAAGTTCTCCAATTAAGATTATACTGGCCGACATTATTCAAGGACGCCCACAATTTTGTGAATCAATGCGATAGGTGTCAGCACACCAGTTTTATATCCCGACGCAATGAAATGTTGCAGCAGTCAATTATGGAGGTTGAATTATTCAATGTTTGGTGTATGGATTTTATGGGACCATTTTCGAGCTCATTTGGAAATCTTTATATATTAATAGTTGTTGACTACTTCTGGAAGTGAGTTGAAGCAGTTGCAGTCCCAAAGGATGACGCAAAGACAGTGCTAAAATTTTTTCACAAGCATATACTCACCCGATTTGGCACACCAAAGGCATTGATTAGTGATCAAGGTATACACTTTTATTGCAACCAAGTGGCGACCGCACTGAAGAGATATGGAGTTAATCATAAAATGGCTACTACTTATTATCCGCAAACTAATAGACAAGCTAACGTATCGAATCGACAAATTAAGAACATTTTTGAGAAGGTTGTAAGCCCTTCAAGGAAAGATTGGTCTTTCCGATTGGATGACGCTTTACGGGCATTGCAGACAGCATACAAAACTCCATTAGGGATGTCGCCGTATCAATTGGTTTTTAGGAAAGTATGTCACTTACCAGTGAAACTGGAACACAAAGCAATGTGGACAATTAAGTAAGTGAACATGGACTATGAAGCGACTGAAGAGAAAAAACTATTCGATATCATTGAACTAGAGGAGATTAGGAGAAATACTTATGAAAATGCTGCAATTTACAATGAAAAGACCAAACGATGGCATGTTAAGATTATTTTACATTAACAATTTACCGCGGGTCAACAGGTTTTATTATTTAATTCTCAACTCAAATTGCACCCAGGTAAATTGCGTTCACGTTGGTCTGGACCTTTTGAAGTTGTCACCGTATTTCCTTATGGTGCAGTCACAATTTGAGATTTACATGATGGACACCAGTTCAAAGTCAATGGATAAAGGCTGAAACACAATTTTGGCAACAATGATCAAAAGCAGGCAGAGAACATTGGTTGAAAATTTTTAATTTTTAAATTAGTACTCCGTGATTTTAGTTTATTTCATTTATGTCTTGTTAAATTTTGTTTTCCTTCTTTTTTTGCAGAATAAATTAGGTACCTTTGTCGAGGTATTCAAATTTCGCTGTCAGCGTATTCCATAAGTTTGTACTACCATTTATATCCCATCAGAATTTAGGGAAATTCAGATTCCACCGTGGGATCAAAACTCACTTAGCCGTTTGATCCTTCTGAGCAGGAACAATTTCTATTGGACACAACTCTTCCCGCCAACCTTATATCTCTCCACAAAACAACACGCCTCTCTATCTTCCTCTTTTACTCACTATAAATTCTCCCCCACTGTACCGATTGTAACGCATTCAAGCGACCATTTTTATTTCTTTTCTCTTCTCAAGATCATATCTTTTTAACTTTAAACCGTTCTCCCTCAACAAAAGATGGCCAAAACAAGAGGCTAGGTCAAGAAAACCACCAAATTTACTGGAGAACATGCGTCCTCTGCTACAACAATTCGTGAATCGGAATCTCTCATGCCAGTGCAGAAAAATGAGCCAGTAGTCTTTTTGAATAAAATGGCAAATGAATGATTTCACAACAACATGTTGAAACAAAACTTCCATCCCGAATAGGGCATTTTCCTTTTGGCACAACAAGACTTGGGTAAACATATCTATAAGACCATCTCGAAGTTAAAGTGGGAAACTTTTTGCACCTATCCTAAAAGCTACTCACCTTCACTGGTACATGATACGAGTCACAAAGGCCCAACTCAAGCTCAAGAACGTGATGTGCTCAAATTACCACAATGCCCAATAACGAGGTCAAAGGCCAGGCAAATGCGTACGAAACTAAATTGAATCATTCAAGACTTCATTAGCAAGGCCTTAGATGCTATACAAAGGAAAAAGAAAATCAAGATTCACTTTCTTGTTTTCAAGAAAATCAAGAAACTGAATCTTGGTCCAATCTTACTATTTTCAGCGATTTCAAGAATCAAGAAAATCAAGATTTCAAATCTTAGAAATCTTGGCCCAAGAAATCGAATCTTGCAGCTAAGGCGCATTAGATCTCAGTTACAAGCATCAACGGACTAATTTCGGGAGAGAATGGATTACAAGCCTAAATGCTTGAAGAAACGGCCCAATAAGATGTTCCAAGCCCAATCAAGAAATTTAAATTAGACTTAGTTAAAAATCAGGCCAAATTGTCAAAGTGGCCTAATTTGTAAAATTTTATTTTTTAAATACTTAGTTTAATTTTTAGACTTTATGATTAAATTCCTATGTAAACAAATTCAGCCCAAGAAGCCCATTAAAAGCCTTGGCCGAATTTCCCTTAATGTTAATAATTAGGTTTTTTTTTTTTTAGTTTTCCTGATAGGGCTAGGAAAATAGATAGAAGGCCTATAATAAGGCTTGGCCGGCCACCTTATACACAATTACATTCAATTACACATTGAAATCAGATTTTTGTTAAGTGAAAATTCTCTTTGAGTTCCTCCAAGAATTTTCTCTTGAGTTTTCTTTGGAAGTAGTTTTAACAATCTTTTTTATTGTGGGAGCTATCTTCAGCCTTCTTCTTGCCATTGTCCTACATTGGAGGGGAGATTAGAGCCGTTTGAAGGGAGTTGTGAAATCTTTCTCGATTTCAAGGCTTCTTAGGACTTTTCTTTATTTTTTCTTGCTGTTTATTACTCTTTAAATTTTCTGCTTGTGCCATTTCATTGATTAACTTGTTTAATCTCTTTTGTTGCGTTTCCAGCCCTTGTTCAATCTTCAAGCAACTGTTCGGCACCATTCTTGGGTGTTAAGAAACGTTCTTGATTCATAAATCCCCTCTTTTTTGTCGCACAAATCCTAGTTCTCCTTCAATTTAGTTTTCGTGGTCTGTTGAGTTTAATTTTTTTGTTTTGTGTTTACTTACCAGATTCGGCTGATTGGAGTCTTTCTTGGAGTTCAATATCGTGTTCTTAGCTTCCAAGAATTCCTATTAATAAGTGTCTCAATTCTTGGCTGATTCTTTATTGTTTTGGGTGTTTTCGTTTCAGATCTGTTGATTCTAAGTTTAGTTTTCTGTTTCGTTTCAGATCTGAGTGTCTATTGTTCTCATAGGAGTTTTTCGTATCTTGACAACTCGATCTTGGTCCGCGCACAACCCTCTATCAGTACATGAGTTTTATGCTAATCTCTATGATCATGAGTTAGAGTTCATTTTCGTTCAAGAAGGTTTAATACCATGGGATGCTAAAAAAATCAACAAGCTGTACAACATGAAGGTCGATGTCGACAAACACTCTGAGTTCTTTGATAACATCACAGATGAAAAATGAGACTTGTTGGTAAGAGACTTGTGTGTTGAGGGATTAGTGTGGACGGGTTCCCATCAAAAAATTTATATGATGCACCTTCGCTTCTTGACACTATAAGGCAAACTTTGGTTTCAGTTTGTCAACTGCAAGCTAAAGATCTCCACTCACAACACCATAGTCAGCCTTGACAGAATATGTTTAATACATTCTATCGTAAATGGCAGAAAAACTGATGTAGGCGCAATACTTCACCAAGAAATTGCTGACTGCGCCAGAAGGTAAATTGAGATCTTGGTTTTCCTATCACCGATGATCTTATTGTACTAGTAAAGAAGAATCATGCCCTGTGCTGGTAAAGCAATATTGGAAGATAAGGGTCCAATCAATGAAGCCTCCGTAGAAAGAATGACTCGTGGCAAGGACACGCCGATACTGAAGGACGTAAAAACCAGTAAGACTAGAAAAGGCAAAGCCAAAGCTGACAACAAAGGAACAAACCTAAATACAGAGACATCATTATAGCGCCAACTGAAGGATGTCAAAAAAATGGTAAATTCCATCAGCAACAGGCATATCAGGCTTACTGCTACAGTAAAAAATATAGAGAAATCTCAGAATTTGTTTTTTGCTTATACCAGAGCCTACAACAGTTCTATTGTAGCCACATTAGGCCAACTAAGCCAATCTCCACTACTAGAATTCCCAGTGTTTCCACCAATCATTTACAATTATGACCTCTCTTCCTCGAATAACGATTTAGAAGACCGAGATAGATCGGTGGCATCCTCACCCATTGTGTAGGTTTTTGATAATGAGAAAGAAGATGAATCCAGGGACATTGACGAATGCATGCGAACGATTGATAGCTTATTTGAGGGTGGTATTTTTTCTGATCAAGAGGACATTGTTGTTGAGAAGGAAGTTGCTGCTGCAGAAGAGAAAGTTGCTACTGAAGAAGAAGTTGCTGAAAATAGGAAGGAAAAATAAGAAGAAGATTCTGTTGAGGAGATTGTAACCGCACTCGAGTCTGTGGGTGCAAATATTGATAATTTAGAGCAAACTGGAGTGAGACGGAGGAAGTTACTGAGGTAACCAATAAGGAGCAATGTAATTCATTGGCAATAGTGATCTACACTGGACTACTCCAGGTGGCTTTTCCTACACAGGAAGCAACTGATGATGCCGGGGCAGAGTTGAGAATTGAGGAGCAATCCGAAGACCGTCCAAAGCCCAAAGAAACGAAAAGGAAAGGAACCGCTCCAAGGATAAAAAATGAAAGAAAGAGAAGAAGAAAATGAGGAGAAAGAAACATCATGAAGTCACATCGACAGCTATGGATGACTGAGTTAGTTTATTTTAAGCTTTAGTTATAGTATTCATACATTGGATGTAGCTGTAGGTTTAATTTTGATAAATATATATTGTGATTGCATTTTTATTGTCATTACATTTTCATGTTAGTGCATTGGGGACAATACAAACTTTAAGTTTGAGGGAATGCACATGGGGATTAGAAATGCACCTACATTTAATTTTTTTTTAGAAATGAAGCATGCAAGGTTTAATTATAGTTAATTAAAATTGTTCAAAATTTTTGTTACATTCCATGCTTAATTCTTGAATCATGTAAATTATCAATGAATGAGTTGGATAAATTTGACAGAAGGTTGCAACTTCAATTCATTGATGAATGGATTAGGTTGCATTAGTAATGGATGACTGCTATCATTCCTTAAATCTTGAATGAATCGGCTTTTTACAGCTATTTATATATGTATATCTAGTTATAAATTAGAGACACTCCAAAGTGGGTGTAGTATGGAATGTTAAAAAGGGAACACTCCAATACAAGCGTAGAAAAATCAATCTGGCCAAAGGTTGTCACTGCATGAGTGTGTGTCGACGCAATTACCTACTCCCTGAAGGTTTGTTGCACCCCATCGTTACTTCTCAAGAACAAGGGTACAATAATACAATGATATCATTTATTCCAAAAAAAATTGTATACTTAGTATTGTACAATAAATGATGTAATGGTAGATAGAACTTAGGGTTTGAAGCATGATGCTAACATTGATGAAGTTGCAACCTTAGTCATGCTTATGAATTGTCGATGCAATATTCTTTCATCTGAATGTGACTCATCCATTGGGAATTTAAAGGGTTCAAGTTGCTAGAATGATCATTTGCCTTAGTAAAATTTTTGTAGCATTGCTAGTTTCTGTTTTACTTGAGGACAAGTAAAAACTCAAGTTTGGGGTGTGATAGCACTAGAAAGAACATAGGTTTTCCCTCCTACTTATTGGTTAAATTGTTGACATTTAGTTATCCTTAGCATACATTTTAGGATTTTTAGTTTAGTAAATTACATTTTATAACTTAGTGAATCCTAGCCTATTTTATCATTAATTTTGTTATCTTTTTGCATTAATGTTCGCTGCATGAGTGAATTCCAAATTGCGTCTAGAATTGTTGCCACACTTGATAGCTGTCCAGATAAGAAATAAAATTTCGTGAATTGTCTAGTCGGGTATAACCAACCTGTACGTACAATGACAGAATCATTTTGGGGAAATGACACTTGTACTGTTGGAAGAGAACATAAAAGGTGGACGTGAGATGAAAAATGGAGCTTTTTTTTTGAATTATCATCTTCATCATCCTACCTTGAAGCTTGTAGCCATGGCAGCTTAAGCCTCTCACGGGTGAGCCAACATGAAAACCAGATGCAGACTAGCTCTTGACGAGGAGACCTAAGTGCACGACAAGAGGGAATAGAGAGATTCAATCAAGTTGTCTAGGGATAGTATTCTTCATTCGATTCTTTCTTATTTCTTTCTAAATACTGGTGATTACTCTCTGATTTCTGATTGTATGGAGGTGTTGATGAATTCTTGGTGAAATGTTATATTATTTAATCTTGCTTTTATTGTTTAATCTTGGGGTTTGAATGTTTTTTTAACACGGAAGTGTTATTGCAGTCACTGATACTGGAAAGTGCAGTGAAAGTTTGAGCCAACATGCATTTCAACGGAAGTTGAGTGAGGATTAGAGGAATTTAGTCCACTTGTTCTTAATAGTGCCGTATTGACATCATCGGAAGGTGAGGTTAATATGCATGTTTAAGTCTCAGATTAAATAGAAGAGTAACGCTAGGTAAGATATACATTAAATTTTATTGCCTCGACAATCACCTATACTTTTGCACCTTGTGGGCATTTAGTATTCTGTTGAAGATTCATGTTAGGGATCACAGTGTATTACTATCATATTTTATTTTATTATTTTCAAGTTATTGCATCGACAACTATTCTCACAATTTATCTTGTTTCTATCTAGTTATTGCACTGACATTAATAGACAAAAGACTACCATCCCTGTGGGATCGATATCCGACAGAATCACATCTGTTTACTATACTTATATCGACAGTGTATGCTTGCACATTATTGTTGTGACGTTAAACAGTCGATCAGGGATGCAAGCGCAACTAGTTCAAGAGTGGATGATATCCGAACAATTAAGGAGTTTCCGGATTTTTTCCCGAGGAATTTTTTGGATTACCTCTAAATCGTAAGGTTGAGATCAGAATCGAGTTGTTTCCTGGAACAGCACCATTTCCCATTTGTCCCTACCGCATGGGTACCAGAAGAACTTAAAGAGTTAAAGGTTCAACTTCGAGAGCTTTAGAATTCAAACCTAATAATATTATCAATTAATTTTTATCAAATCAACTCGAAGCTAAAAAAAATCACTAAAAAGTCAACATGTTCTCTTTGGGGTACCAATATATATAACTTTGCCAAATGAATGTACCGCATTGGACCAAAAAATAATACAAGTATCATGTTAGAAAAAAGCTTAAAAAGCATCACTTGACCCCTAAAGTATACCATTTTTCTCACTTGGTACTTCTTTTTTGACTTAGGTTGGTTCCTAAAATTACATTTTGTTAATTGATTTAGTCCATTATTGTTAAAAAAACCCGGTTAAAATGTGGCCCAATTAGAATGTGCCTCATAACATTTTAATCTAATGAAAAAGTGCCACTTGATATCCATATGTAATAATAATAAAAATAGATTAAACATTCTAAAAAATAAATAAATATAATAAAAGTTCAAAAATAATTTAATTAATAAAAATATAATAAAATTATAGAAAACTACCCTTTGACTTTGGTCGAATTTGACTGATCGTTAATCGATGTTGATTAGTTATTGACTTAATAGTATTTTAAAGATTTATTTTAGATATTTTTTAATTTTTCTTAAAAAAATTATATATATTATTTCGTGCAAAAAATATTTTTAAATTTTAATTTTTTCTAATATATGAATTTTATATTCTTTTTATTTTTTATAATTTAATTATTTTTTAAATATTTTATTATACTTTTTTGTTTTTTTAAACAAATATTTTTACATTATTCCAATTTTCTAGTTCTTATATATGTATATTGAAAAAAAAATCTAAATTTTATTATATTTTTATTTTATAAATTATTTTTGAATATTTATTCTTTTTAAAATTTTAATCTATTTTTATAGTTAATACATATAGATACCACGTGGCACTTTCTAATTGGATTAAAGTGTCACATGATACATTCTAATTGTGCCTCATTTCAACCAGTTTTTTTAACGATTATGGATTGAAATAGTTAACAAAATGTAACTTTAGATACCAATCCAGCTAAAAGAAAATTTAGATAACAAAGTGATATACTATAAGAGACAAACTATGTTTTAAGCCTTAAAAGTTGAACTTGAGTAACTAATAATATGATATGGTTGGAGGATTTGAAATTAAGAAATAATAGAAAAGAATATAAATTATAGATGCTTATCATATCACATCTTGTGGCTGTAGTTTAGTGGTAAGAACTCTACGTTGTGGCCGTAGAGACCTGGGCTCGAATCCCAGCAGCCACATCAAATTTTATTTTTTCCCCCACTGTAGTTGTTGCTTTTAATCAAGGCAGCATTCTTGCTGACCATTGCTCTGCTAACTCTATCACAGTATATGGTTAAGTTTTGGAACCTCTCATAAATCTCACGTTCATGCAAATGCAACTTCCTCGCTCTCTTGGAACTCCCACGACTGTCTCAGAATAACATGCCCTTCTGCTTATGCTCCCGTTGTTTTCCTCCTTGCCATGGAAGTATTTTTTCTTCTTTAGACACAATGGGTTCAAACGTAAGTGTCAAATACGAAAAAGTATCTAATTCGAGTATAATCAATTTTTTTGGTGAAGCATAGAGGTGTGCATGGGCTGGGCCAGGTTAGGTTCGAGCTGGGCTCAATTAAAAATTTAGACCCATTTGCTAGGTCCGACCCCGACCCGAAAATAGGCTTAAATTTTGCCTTAGCCCGACCCGGATAAAAATGTTAAAACTCGAGTCCAACCCGGCCCGCCCATATTACTTTTTATATTATTTTTTTATATAATTTTAAATATATATATAATAGATCAAAAATACTAAAAACATCAAAATAAATATTTCCCAACAAATTGAAAATAAATTTTAAAAAATATGTATACTTAAATAACACTAAGAAATATGCAACTTAACAAGCAAATACCTCTAAATAATAATAAAATTAATAAATGTCTTTAAAAAATAACAAAAATAACAATAAAATAAATTTTATATGATATCTAAACAATAACAACAAAATATTAACAACATAATAATAAAATGGTAGCAAAATAGGGAGAAAACAATAAAAAATAATATTAAAAAAAAGAGATTTTTTTGGTCCATAAGTGAATTCAAGCCGGGCCGGGCCTGGGCCAAAAATGCCTTACCCGAGGCCCGGCCTAGTCTTTAAACAGGCCTTATTTTTTGTTCAAGCCCATTTTTCGGGCCTATATTTTTGCCCAAACCCTCCCACAATTTGGGCAGGCCTTTGGGCCAGGCCAGGTGGCCCAACCCATGAATAGGTCTAGTGGAGCTAGAGGTGTGCATGGGCCGGGTCGGGTTCAACAAAAAATCAAGCCCGTTTGCTAGGCCCAGACCGACCTGAAAAATGGGCCTAAAATTTTGTCCAAGCCCAACCCGGATAAAAATGCTAAAACCGGGGCTCGGCCCGCCAATATTAATTTCTATATTATTTTTTATATAATTTTAAAAATATATAATACATCAAAAATACTAAAAACATTAAATAAATATTTCCCAACACATTGAAAAGAAATTTTAAAAAATATGTATACTTAAATAACACTAAGATAGATGCAACTTAACAAGCAAATGTCTCTAAAATAATAACAAAATTAACAAATGTCTTTAAAATAATAACAAAATTAATAATAAAATAAGTTTTATACAATATCCAAACAATAAAAACAAAATAGTAGTAATATAATAGTAAAATAGTCGCAAAATAGGGAGAAAATAATAAGAAAATAATATTAAAAAATAATTTGTCTTTTAGTGAATTCGGGATGGGCTTGGGCTTGGGCCAAGAATGCCTTACCTGAGGCCCAACTCTTTTTTAAATGGGCCTTTTTTTTGTCAAAGCCCATTTTTTGAGCTTATATTTTTATCAAACCCTAACACATTTCGGGCGGGCCTTCGAGCCGGACCGGATGGCCCGACCCATGAGCAGAGTGGAGCATAAGGATGTTCAAATATATTCTTTCCTGCTATCTTCTACTTCTAATGATTATCATATCTGCAGTTATTGTGAGTTAAGCCTTTTTTTTTTTTTTAATTTCTATGGAGTATTGTGGTTCATCCTTTTCAGTGTTCAGTTTTTTTTTTTATGCTTATAAGACTGTCAAGGTTCTTACAATATTCGAATTACCACATTAAAGTATAGGTGTGCCAATGTTTTTACCTTTGCCGCTCATTATTGTCTGAAGAGTGGACCTTTCGTTACTGGTTTTTTCCAAGGGATGTTGGTAGTGCTGGAGGAATCAAGACATTCCTGTCGTGTCTAAAGTATAACTTGGGGATCTTTCGATTTTCAAAATAGCTCTACCCTGTAAGTTAGGATCAGACTTTCCTAACCTGACTCGTATGTGATGATTCGAAATTATCTTCTTTGATCATTCACAGCTGCAGTCTCAAATGATTTAACCCCAGTATTCATTTAGAAATTAAGAATTATTAAAAATAAATAAAATATCGGCTCAATCAATTTTTTAACTCAATTCAATCAGTGAATCGATTCTTTTCTTTGCTCTGAACTGGTGTACCAGCTAATCACTCCTTTCAGATTATGAAGTTTAGAGCATCTCTCAATTTTTATTTTCTTAGTTTAAAGTAACCTCATCCTTTTGTAAAGGTAGGGCTTAATCATATCAAATAAAATGAATTTTAGTAAGCAAACATATTAAATGTATAATGAAGCTTCTAACTGTTTCTGATTGTGGACAGTTGTGTTCCACATTAAGTAACTGTTTGCTTCAATCAATCACAGTTTTAGGCGCCAGTTACTCAATTATCTACCTCACACTTCAACTTTCTCTCTTCTTCTCAATAATTCTAAACCCATTTTTCATCATTTTTATTATAAAAATGAATTTAAGTTTGACTTTCTTTTAAGTGAAAATTTGAATTCGAGGAAAATAATATTGAGAGTTTTATCTTTCCTTTTAAAAGTTTGATTTAATTTTAATTTTAAATTTATTTGAGATTCAATGTAAATATCAAATATAAAAGAAATTTGTGAATGAGATAGTGAGATAACCTCCCACCAGCAGCAGTAGTTGCACGATTCTCATTATAATTGGATGATGACATAAAAATGGATTCCAGGGTGCCATTATCCTTGTGATAAGGCAGTGATTTGAGAACTAAAGATCTTTGTTTTCTATCAGTTTGTTTGCTTTACCTTTTATATTATTATTGTATATATTTGCTTTATAAGTGAATTATTTTTGTCTGCTTTTGATGCTCCCATTTGATTCTTTTCTAATGCATCTAAAACAGGTTAAATCAAATCATTACAAACAGTGATTCTTTCAACATGACAGCTTCACATCCTGTAATAAATTAAAAAAAATGGTACTTTAATCTTACACCTAATTAACTAATGATGAAGTAACAATAAATTGAAACAAGAATTTTTGACTCAAACAGTACCAAATTGATATCTCAGTCTCTCATCATCATTTTGTTCATCAAAATGGTTATAAATAGGAACTGTCTTTTAACACATGCTAGTAAATGCATGTTCCTTCTAATTTACTTTCCCATTTTCTTAGCAACTTTCCAAGCAACCAAACAAAAGGGAAATCTAACAAATCTTTTTTTTTTCTTTTCTTTTTTAAGGGATGTATGTGTAGCAGATGGCCGTTGCTTTCATCTTTTTCTTTATATTAGGTGGTATTAATATTAAAAAGGTAATATGTGCACTATCAAAGAGAAAGAAAAAAAAAAAGTATAGCTTGCGTGCTAGGTATTCTAAGCTTTTAAGTGGGGGACTTTTGTTAAGGGAATTTATGCTATTGTCCCAACTTTTTCAATAGAATTAGCAAAATTTGATGCAAAAGATTAACGGAGCTTATCCCTGTTTAAGGGCTTGATCCGGTTTATGAATTTAGTCGGGATTCGATATGACTTTCGGACAACTAAATATTTGTAGCTTTTTGAGAATTGGGTATATAATGGTTGATGTAATGGTGATAGTATATATGATGTTGTTGGTTGAAAGTTTCAGAAAATTGCAAAGTGCATGAGCTTTGTTTAGAGATGCTGAAATAAGCTGTTAGTTCCTGTTTGTCTAAGTGACTTTCCAACTACTTGCTGTCAAATAAAAGAGAGCAATATTGAACTATACATGACAGTGAAGCCGATGTGCTAGCCTAGGTACAATGAAGTTGATGGATTGGGGAGGGCAAAGGAGGGAAACTAAGGGCAAGTGTCAAGTAGGATTGATAAAAATATAATTTTGTAAAAATAATATGTATTAGACTGATTTTGAGAATTGTATTAACAAGGTCGGATATGAATCATAGTTGAAAATAAATAAAATTTTGAAACTATTTTAATGTTGTTATTTTCGTAAGAGTGACAAACAAATAAGTAAAGTAAAATATTGAATACAATAATAGGATAATAAATTTTAAAGAATTGAATATTCTCATTGTAAGAAATACATATTTATATTCAATGATAACATAAGAAAATACAAAGCGGGGACATTGAGGGACATCTATTTTGGAGGGTTGGTAATGTCTTCTTTTTGCCTTTAAGGGACAAAGGCAGAGCTAAATTCATGTGACTTTGATAATTTAGTGTTCAAAAAGAGAGTTAATAGAGTAGTAGATGGTGCCATCCAAACACACCCAAGTGGTATAAAAAAAGAACAATTATTTCCTACTCATTTGAGGGTATCATGTTTCCTTTGGATCATATGGTCAAACTTTCTCTTTTTCTAGTCCCACTTGTTTGACTCCTTTTCGGCTCCAAGACCTTGCCTGCCACTTCCTTTTGCTGTTTATTGGATCCAAAGGTTGGTTCTTTCTTTCCGCCAACCCAAAGCCATTAGATCAGATGGCAATCCTATTAACTGTAATGCAAATGTTCAATCAGATTTGGTAATTTAGCCCCGTGAGGTGGGGGCTTGTGGAACCCTACAATCTTATTTCTCTAAATCTTTGGTTGGAATGAAATTTTCACGAGTTTTCACGGGATTTCATGATTTTTCGATTAATTATCTTGATTTTTACATTATATACTTGATGATCACTCTAAATTTTGTAACTCAAAAATATATCTACTCAAGTTCTAAACCAATACTTCTAGAGTTTACTTTGTAACTTTAGTAATAGATAATTATATGGGGATATCTTGATTTCAAGCCTTTAAAAGCATGATGTTTTAAAAAACTTTCAATAATAAATTGAAAGATGATGTTTGATGTCAACAGATTAATTTAAATTTTGTTAATGTAAAACGTAAGCAGTGATTAAACTTTAAAAATTTTCTAACCATGAACGATATGTTTGGTTGATTTTAAGTAAAATGTTGCTATCAAAGTGATAATCTTAACTTTGCAAACCTTTCATGTCTGATCAACTTTACATTTGTTTATATATATGATCACCAATTTGCATTGAGCTGGAAATTATCTTTTTAATGTCTAAATAGAAAAGAAAAGGGTTAAATGAAAAATGAAGTCAACTACAATGATGGGGTCTCCATTGCACGTGTATCGAAAATAAGCCATCATCACCCCTTTGCTTCTAATACCATGATTTCTATTTTGTTTAAGCTTTAAGTTGAATGTATTTCTACTATGAATTTAAAAAAGATATATAAGGTTATGGCGTAATGAATAGAGATATTACAAATTAGGAAAATTATATTGATTTCAGTTTAGGTGGAAATTTAATGGGACAATGGAATACCCAAAAGTGAGTAGATATAGAGAAAAGGAGAGAGCAAGAGCAGCTTTTGCTTTATAAAGTTGGGTGCTTTTGGTAATGTTGGAATGTTGAAATGGGACAGTGTGTTTGACTGTGGAGAGAATGCATTTTTTATATGAAAAAGAAAAAAAGAAAATTGAAATAACAGAAACAAAGATCTCATGAGGAGCTATTACATCAACAATCTCGAGGATTATACCCTCGAGATTCTAACCTTTTAATTATTACCATTATGAAAAAGCAAATTAATTAGAATGAAGCAATTTTGTGGCTTTAATTTCTTTTTCCACATAGACAAAGACAGTGGGCGTCCTCAGGGAATGTTGGATCCACTCTTACTGTGGAACAAATCTAATCCCAACCCAACCCTTTCTCTTTCACACTATGACATTCATTTAATGGAGTTTAAAATTTTCTTTAGTGTGAAATTTACCTAACCCCACGATTTAGGGTAATTATAATAAAATGATAAAACCATAGGGTGCTTAACAGTTAACATCTAGATTTGGTTAATGTAGCTTACCCTCAACTTTTATCTACTATTATTATCCTCATTCAATTTACATCAGTCGAACGAAGCAATTGAATCAATAACTAATGATATATAAAATTTAAAATCATTGAGCTAATTGAACAGACAAAAATTTCCTAAAATATGTTTTAAACTTATATATTTTTTTTTAAATTTAGATGATAATTTTATATTTAAACTTATATTTAATAATAAAATTAATTTTTAATGCATTCAATGGGTTCAATTAAACCGGTTGAACCGCTGTGGTCTGATTTTTAAAAGCACTGTCAGCCATGTTAGATGGTTAGTTCTTTCCTAGTATTTCATTTAAAATGATCAAAGTCTCTTGTTTTCTTAACCCTTGCTTCTGAGTTTCTGACAGAAAAGAAAGAGTAAGTTCAAATTCCAATTCTTAAGCAAGTGGGGAAGTTTCAGAGCTTGGATCCTGATGTAAAACATTGCATGAAAAACAACAACAGCCTACTTAACCATTTACTTTCAGTTTGAAGCTTTTTTTTTGCTTACGAACTTCGTGTACCAGCTCCTTACCGGCTTCATACCCAAAAAAAAAGAGCTGCTTTTGGTTTTTTTCTTAGAGCTTCAACTACTGAAAACAATGGGACTCAAGCAAGACAAGTTTGTGTGGTGTTGGGTTGTTTTGTTCCTCTTCTGCTCTTCTGCAACCGCTTTGCTTTCACCAAAAGGTGTTAACTTCGAAGGTAACTCAACTGTTTTTCTTTCCTCTTTTGTTTTTTATTTTTAATTTCTATTATGAAGAAATGCATTGTACATGAACAAGGAAATGATCCTTTTGGATATTTTCTTTTTGTTTTCAGTGCAAGCTTTAATGGGAATAAAAGAGCTTCTGGTTGATCCTCATGGTGTTCTTGACAATTGGGATGAAGCTGCCGTTGATCCATGTAGTTGGAACATGGTCACTTGCTCTATTGATGGTCTAGTCATTGGCCTGTAAGTACCACTTAAAAACATTCATTCAAACTTTAAAAATCACTAACAAATACTCTAAAAGGTGATATGATTTTGTTACAGAGGAGCTCCAAGCCAGAATTTGTCTGGTACACTTGCACCCACCATTGGAAACTTGACCAATCTGCAGCTAGTGTAAGTTTCAAAACTGTTATACAAAATTTCCTGGTTTATATAGTTCCTAGTTTAGCTACAATGCTTATCAAATGAAAGCTTTTTGCAGGCTCCTACAGAATAACAATATATCAGGTTATATACCCTCAGAACTAGGGAAGCTTCCCAACCTTCATACACTTGATCTTTCTAATAACAACTTCTCTGGTCAAATTCCCACCACTTTGTCCCATTTAGAAGCCCTCCAATACCTGTAAGCACTCATACATATATATATATTGAACTTTTGCTATGGTTTTAGCAACTTCAGAATCAGTTTGAATATGATGATAATGGGGTTTCCTTTGAATTGTATCAGGAGGTTGAATAATAACAGTCTCTCAGGAACTATACCTTCCTCTTTGGCTAACATGACTCAGCTCAGTTTCCTGTAATTTTCTGAAACTCTATGAATTCCATTTAGCCTTTTTCTTTCTTTCCAAATTGATGCATATCAGATTTAAGGATTAATATTTCTTTCCAGGGACTTGTCTTTCAATAATTTGAGTGGTCCACTGCCAGGGTTGCTTGCAAAAACATTCAAGTAAGTTGACTCATACAGCAAGCTTTTGCTTACAGTGATTACCCTGTTTGAAACATGATATTTAAATTGTTTTTTCGTCTGTTTATTATTTGCTTACTATATTTTTTAGTTGGCACAGCATTGTTGGAAACCCATTGATATGTGATGCTGGAGCTGAACAAGACTGTTCAAGAACAAGGCCAATGCCAATTCCTTTTTCCTTAAATAATTCACAAAGTAAGAACAGTTCTCCCATCTTGAATGTTTCTTTATTTTTCCTAAACTATCCACGTCCACTACTTGTATTTAACATATATTCGTACACGGATATGGTATGATCCTCCAAATATATATAATCTGATACCATTTTCTGTGCTTGTTAGACTCGCAGCCCTCGGGTAGACTCAAAGGCCATAAAATTGCTTTAGCCTTCGGGTCCAGTCTAGGCTGCATCTGCCTGTTTGTTCTTGGTTTTGGTTTTGTTCTCTGGTGGAGGCAAAGACACAATCAGCAAATATTCTTCGATGTTAATGGTTAGTGAAAACCGAAAATGGTATATATATTTGCATCAGAATCATCTAGTTTATAGAAAAAGGGCTAATTTGTGTTCATAAAACATACTCTTTTAAACATTTCAGAACAACATAGAGAAGAAATCTGCCTTGGAAACTTGAAGAGGTTCCATTTCAAGGAACTTCAGGTAGCTACTAACAACTTCAGCAGCAAGAATGTAGTCGGCAAAGGAGGTTTCGGGAACGTATATAAGGGGTATCTCCAAGATGGGACAGTAGTAGCTGTGAAAAGGCTTAAAGATGGAAATGCTATTGGAGGTGAAATCCAGTTTCAAACTGAAGTTGAGATGATTAGTCTAGCAGTTCACCGCAACCTACTTCGGCTCTACGGATTTTGCATGACAGCGACCGAAAGGCTTTTGGTTTACCCCTACATGTCCAATGGTAGTGTTGCTAATCGACTTAAAGGTAACGCGAGAGAAATCATCTCTGCTATTAATTCCATTTATGAAATACCAACAATCATATAAAATGAAACGCATATCGTATGCATTGTCCAATACCAATTCTAAATGTTCAAATAAGGTAAAATTTACCTTAGAATAATGTTGGTGATTTCTGATGTTTGCAGCCAAACCAGCCTTGGATTGGGGAACGAGGAAAAGGATAGCTTTAGGAACAGCTAGGGGATTATTGTATTTGCACGAGCAATGTGACCCGAAGATAATTCATAGGGATGTTAAAGCTGCAAATATACTGCTTGATGATTACTGTGAGGCCATAGTTGGAGATTTCGGATTGGCAAAGTTGTTGGATCACCGGGATTCACATGTGACAACAGCTGTGAGGGGCACAGTGGGACATATAGCCCCGGAATATCTATCAACTGGTCAGTCCTCAGAGAAAACAGACGTTTTGGGTTTGGTATCCTTTTACTTGAGCTGATATCAGGATTGAGGGCTCTTGAATTTGGGAAGACAGCTAACCAGAAAGGAGCCATACTTGACTGGGTACGATAATCGAAGAAAATTTACTTACCTGACTATTCTTACAATAAATCAAATTACATAAATCTGATGTACCAAGTTATTGTTGTTATTATGCAGGTAAGAAAAGTTCACCAAGAGAAGAAACTTGATATGCTAGTTGACAAGGACCTGAAGAACAACTATGATAGGATTGAGCTTGAAGAAATGGTTCAAGTGGCTCTTTTATGCACTCAATACCTTCCAAGTCAAAGACCAAAGATGTCTGAAGTGGTTCGGATGCTGGAAGGTGATGGACTTGCTGAGAAATGGGAAGCTTCTCAGAAAGCTGAAGCAACCAGGTCAAGAGCCAATGAATTCTCCTCTTCAGAGAGATACTCTGATCTTACTGATGACTCTTCCTTGCTGGTTCAAGCAATGGAGCTCTCTGGACCAAGATGACAAATGGGGTATAAGAATCATATATTATTTATTAAGACGATACCTAAACAAATATCATGAGACATAACATAAATGTGTTGAAATGTACCGTGTTGTATAGTGTTAGAATACTAGAAATTCTAAATATGTTTCACTTCCAGTTGTACAAATTTGGATTCAACAGAAAAATCTGACATTTAGGCTGAGTTTTACATTGCCTGCTGCTGGTTTGAGTGAAGAAACTTTTCTGGAGATGTTTTTACTGTGAGTTGTAATAAAACTGTTATTCAAATGGATTCTGGTTTGCTCCCTAAAATTTACTACCAGAGCAAGTTTAGTGGTTTTATCATGAAATGGTTTGTGCATGTATCCATCCATCCATGCATGCATGCATGCATGCACGCGTGCAGAGTCATGATTTTCACATATTCTCCACAAATCTGGTAGACATAACATACAACTTCCCTCTCTTTAGGTTATTTTCAAGCTTTTCAACAGAAGTATCAATGAAATCCTGATAAAAACTAATCTTCAACTTCATAAATCATATCTCAATTTGCTCAGAATTGTTATTATTCACATTTCAAAAGAATATGTTACAGATGAAATATGCATTTGGTGCGCAACTGTTCTTTGATATTTCAAAAGAAAGGCAACTAATTAGCAAATGAGAGGGCAAAGTACTTAATTGTGTTTTATTAACAGACAAACAATGACTAATCTTGAATGAATAAAATTTCTGCTTGAGCAGAGGCACGTCTAAACCTCAACAGCTCGATTAACATATTCAGTCTTCCGTCCATGACATATACACAAGGTGAGATACTCATTGTCTCGAGTGCAGGCGAATTTGCAAGAAGAAATTTGATGAACTCCATCTCATGAGGCACACCGGACATATCTGTCATCCTCACAACTCTGAGCTGTTTGAATGTGCAATTGGACGGGCATTCATCCTCCCAGAAATCCAAATCAGGTGCATCTATGGCAGCTAATGTGTTTGAGGAACCCTAAACGAAACAAGGCAGAGAGTACATATTCATTTTATATATTGAGCAATTCACCCCGTAGGACAGTACACCGAATGAAAACATACAACAATGTCAACCGCCAATGGAAATATAAGACTATAACACTCACCGAAATTTGAAGTTCCCTTAAATTAGGAGAGTTAGTAATCAAGCGAAGAACAACGAGTATCTCCTTCATATCTTCAAAACTTACTTGATTCAATTCAACTACCTTTAGATGGGCGTATGTAATAGGAAGTCTTCCAAGGTCATCACCTATGCTCAAAAACTTAAAAGACAGAGAATTTAACTGACAGTACCTTGGAACAAATATAAACTTAATCACCCAAAATAGAAATGTTACATAATTTTACCTTCGTGAAATATATATGCCCAATAAGCCTCTCGAGACGAGGCACACCACCAAGAAACCTGTTAAAGTTGCAGGTTGAGCTTTGCTCAAAGTGTTCAGCTATGTCATCAGTCATGTACATAGCAACCGACATTGCAACTAAAAGCGGAGTATTTTCCAGACAAATGTCTTTGAATTCACCTTCCAGACACAAAAACTTGAGATTTGGAGCGCGGATAGTAAGCGCTAGACTATCGAAGTAGGACAATGCTAAGCTCTCAAGAAGAGGGCAACCAGATATAAGACTTTCAATTGCCTCAGGAGAAACCAAAACCTGGTGGAGATTAAGACTCTTCAAGCACAAGAATCCTTTAAAAGTAGGGGGCGGATCGAATTCACAGCGGAAAAGATCCAAACGGGTCAACTTTTTGCAGTTGAAAAGACAAGAAGGAACCCTAAACCACTCTCCTTCACCCAATTCAAGGACCAACTCTTTGATGTCATTCCTTGAAAGGAAAAGTAACCATTGATCAATGTCGGGGCAGCACTGCAAGTGCGTAGTCGTTAGCTGGAACTTATGAATCGGGCCTTGGTGCAGAAAAAGAGTCCGAGTGATGAAATTTACAAGACCATCCTCAACTTTACATCGATCATTCGATAAAATCACACACTTTTCATCAAATACAAGTTGAGTAAGTGTTGCCCATTTATACCTCCATTTACTTGATAAAATGCTAGTCCTCACAGCATCTCGTATTGGTAAACGCGTGAGGATACTTTCTATAATGCTTTGAGGCAAGTCACTTATTAAATCCCGACTCATAACATCATCCATCTGCATAATTTAAGTATATGTATCAATCAATTGCTGGAAATGTAGCTAACTGATAATTTTAGAAAAATCTTCACTGTCTTTGTTCATTTTAACCCACAGAAAAAAAAAGAACACCAAAACATCGATAGCAGCATAATCTGTAAGTTTTCATGAAAGATTTTAGGGTAATTTGGGATTAGAAAAAATGGGGTTTTCTCATTAATTCCATCAGTGAAGAAGAAACAGATCATAAGAGATGGGATCATACCAAATTGAAACAAATGGGTGGCAAAATGGAGAAAACATGAGAATAAAGAAAAAGAAGTTAGAAGAAGACTAACCTAGGATGAAATCGAAAACCCAGAGACAACTTCTTATGGTTTCTTCTTTTTCTTCTTTATCTGTGTCATCAGATCAAACTGCAGCCAAAAAAAAGAAGGGGGAAGTGTAGATTGATGAAGGTTGAAACTTTATTCATTTGCGAGTTGGGTTATTGGGTTGGGAGTCTGGTGGCCCATCAAGACTTTTGTTTGATGTCTAGCTCTGGAACGTCACATCTGGCTAAACCTAAAACTAGAGATGGCAAGTGGGTGACATTCGGCAAGGTGATTTCGGTTTAGAATTGGATTATTTGAGTTTGGATTTTAATTTCTTTGGGTTTTTTATTTGATTTAAATGTTTTCAAGTTTATAATTTTTATTTGATTTAAATGTTTTCAGTTTGGATTTTGAATTTAGTATCAAGTTTATATGAATTGACTTTTGTTATTTAAATTTTTGAAATAAAGTTAGATTAGATTTAAATAAATTTTATTAATGATGTTCTTATATTTACTCTTTTATTTTTATAACTTTTTAGGGGTTTATAATTATTTTTATACTTTTAATTTTATAATAATTTACACATCTTTTAATTTCATAAATCTTGTTTAATACACTTTCATTAAAATTTCTTTATTTAACCATATTTATATATTTGATTTACCTTTGTAAAACAATATAAAACATTATGTAAAGTTTTGGGGCAAGTAAAAGTTGTAGAGGGGGCTAAACTATTAAATTATATCTTGTAATTTAAATATTTATTTCTCAATATAAATTATTAGTTTGAATGGTAGTGCTAGGGTTGATAAGGGTTAGAAATTGGTAAATGTTCAAGTTTTTTTAAAATGGAAAATCATGTTAACCTCTTAAAAATTGGCTAATTTATCAAAAAAAGCCGTTCTTTTCAAAATTTATCGAAATGGGCCGATTTTTTGATTATTTACCGGAATGGTCCATTTTTCGGGAAATCGCGTCCACGCCAGCGCGTTGTCAGGGTACTTGTCAGGACATCGGGCTCGATTTCCTTCCACGTCAGCAGGTCGCGCTTACGTGGACGCGATGTACCCCGCGCGTGAACAGTACCCCAATGGTCAAAAATTTGACCGTTCCCCCCCTAACGGTAAAAAAAAAACTATAAAAACCCCCACCCCTTTGTTTTTTCACAAACAAATCCTATCTCAATTTCCTTCAAAAATCCTCTCAATTTCATTCCAAAATTCTCCCAAACTCTCAATTTCCTTCCTAAATCCTCTCAATTTGCTTCCAAAAATCTCTCAAATACATATTAAATTTCAATTTCCCCTCAATTTCATTTTTTAAAATAATTTTAAATTTTTATATTTTTTAAAAATAATTTTAATTTTTTAATATTTTTATCAATGGCCGGATCATTGATTCGTCTTGATAGCAATCACATATCGATGGAGCAAATGAAAATGGTAAGTATTAATTTAATTTTTAAATATTATTTAAGATTTTTTCATTTATGTATTTTTAGAAAATTATTAATTTATTATTTGTTATAAAAGTCTGCAGATCGGATATTGGAATGCTATATCCGGAATATGCATGCTCCTCCATCACCGTTAGTAGAGAACTACCTACAGGAAGCGGGTTTTTGGCACGTGGCGACGGTAGGCCGGGGATGCAAGTTGGACCCGAAACTGATCAGTGCGTTGATCGAGAGGTGGAGACCCGAGACGCACACATTCCATCTTCCATGTGGAGAGTGCACTATCACTCTAGAAGATGTGAGTCTGCAGTTAGGATTACCGGTGGACGGTTACCCAGTCACCGGGTCTGCCCAATCTAGCAATTGGGAGGCGGTGTGCTACAAGCTTTTGGGCGCTGTTCCAGATAAAATGGATGGAGGTAAGGTCGAGATGGGCTGGTTACGTGCCACCTTCCCCGATCCCAATGCAAATTCAACCGAAATTGAAAGAATCCGATATGCTCGATCATACATTCTTCAAATAATTAGAGGTTATCTGATGCCTGACACGTCACGGAGCCGTGTACATCTAAGGTGGCTGCTAAAACTCGTTGATTTTAGAGGAGCTGGTGAATTTAGTTGGGGGTCTGCCGTCTTGGCAACATTATATCGGGAGATGTGCGAGGCGACGCGACCGTGGAGAGCAAAAATCGGAGGTTGCCTGTCACTATTGCAATCATGGGCACGGTTTCGCTTTCCATTTCTACGTCCTCGAGTGAACCACCCATATACATTCCCACTCGTAACGAGGTAAATTTTATATTACATTTTGGAATTGTTATGTAGATTTTGTAATAATAAAAGTATGCTAAAAATTTATTTAATTAGGTGGAACCATCCGGCAAGTTATCGTGGATTACCGTCTGAACTTGAAGATATACGGCTTCTATTGGAGCAACGGTCGGAAGCAGAAGTAAGTATTATTGCAAATAGATATTTCCATACATTCGCTAGTGGATTGATATTTCGTATTTAGTATTTAGTATTATGTATATAACTAATATTTCTATCATGTTCATGTAGTTTTAATGGACACCATACGAGGATCCGGCAATCCGGGCAATAATCCCGGAAGAGTTTTTACAAAATTTAAACGTTTGGCACGCGAAAGTGGTTTTGATCAACTATGCAACCGTGGAGGCCCACCAGACAGACAGAGTACTACGACAGTTTAGATGTAGACAACCGATTCCTGCGGACCCTGAGGTGTTTGACGATCACCACAAAATTGACCTTCGGCTATTAGGTACGGATTGGCCTAGATACTGGTCTGAGTACACAGAAATGTGGGAAAATTGGCATGAATATCTACCTACTACGGGAACAAATCATCGTTCCGGAGTTAGCGTGCGTTCCAGAATACATGCCATGGTTTAGGATCCATGGCAAGCCGTATTTACTTACGCCAGAGGAGAGGCAGCAGTAAATACGTATCGGAAGGGAAAGGTGCATGCCTCTAAATCTAAGGCGACAAGACTACAAAGGCAGCCCCTTAACGAGGCCCAGACATTCACCCGGCTCATCATCAGCGGCCATGCAATCACTGTTCCCAACGAGAACACCGACGCAGTCACCTGACGCAGCAATTCAACAGATGATACCAACACAATCGCCTTTCCCTATGATGCCAGGTGTGTTTCCTAGCCCTTATATGTACCCTAACCCTTACATGTATCCTTTTTCGAATCCTATGACAGGTTGGAGCCAAATGCCTGGATCAGCTCCATTTCCTGTTATGCCGATCGGACCACCGATATCTAGACCAACGGCGCAGGAGGGGTCGCAAGGGGGGCCGTCGGGGAGCTCTCCTTTTTACCAATCGCCAGCAACGTATGGCTTTCAAACACCGTCGCCGTTCATGATGCAAACACCTCCACATACACTATTCTTTGAAGGTGGATCATCGTCCCAAGTCTGACAACCAGTTGCCGAACCAGAAGAACAACAATCACCAACGGAGGAAGAACAACCGCCGCCGGAAGCTAGAGGAAGGAGGAATCCAGCGCGTAACCGTTGGCGGCCGCCATGTGGAACCGAATCCCCGGGCATAGACATTGATTACCGTATTAAAATTTATTATTTGATGCAATGAAATAGAAGTTTATTTGATGTAATACGCATAGAAATTTTTTCGAGTTATTTTGATATTATTTGATATAATAAAATGAAGTTCTATTTGATGTAATTAAAAATCCTAACCTAAGTTAATTAAAAACCCTAACCCTAACCTAATTTAATTAAAACCCTAACCTAATTAAAAACCCTAACCCTAACCTAATTTAATTAAAAACCCTAACCCAAACCCTAAACCTAAACCCTAACCCTAACCTAAGTTAATTAAAAACCCTAACCCTAACCTAATTTAATTAAAAACCCTAACTTAACCTAAATTAATAAAAACCCTAAACCCTAACCTAATTTAATTAAAAACCCTAACCCTAACCTAATTAAAACCCTAACCCTAACTTAAGTTAATTAAAAACCCTAACCCTAACCTAATTTAATTAAAAACCCTAACCTAACCTAAATTAAAAAAACCCTAAACCCTAACTTAATTTAATTAAAAACCTTAACCCTAACCTAATTAAAAACCCTAACCCTAACCTAAAAAAATAAAAACCCTAAACCCTAACCTAATTTAATTAAAAACCCTAACCCTTACCTAATTTAATTAAAAACCCTAACCCTAATCTAAATAAATAAAAACCCTAAACCCTAACCTAATTTAATTAAAAACCCTAAACCCTAACCTAATTTAATTAGAAACCCTAACCCTAATCTAATTTAATTAAAAACCCTAACCTAACCTAAATTAATTAAAAACCCTAACCCTAACCTAAAATAAATAAAAACCCTAAACCCTAATCTAATTTAATTAAAAACCCTAAACCCTAACCTAATTTAATTAGAAACCCTAACCTAATTTAATTAAAAACCCTAAACTAATTTAATTAAAAATCCTAACTTAATTAAAACCCTAACCCTAACCTAATTTAATTAAAACCCTAACCCTGACCTAATTTAATTAAAACCCTAACCCTGACCTAAGTTAATTAAAAACCCTAACCTACCTTAATTAAAAACCATAACCCATTTTTGGACTTAATAATTTTACATAATTTGATAATTTTACTAACCATTAACATAATGTTTGGACTTAATAATTTTACATAATTTGATAATTTTACTAACCAATTAATAATTTTACAATTATCAATTAATAATTGAATAAAATATAATTTTTTTATAAAATTACATTCAACTATTGCGATTAGGGCATGATCGACTTGTATGGCTTGGGTTCCTACACCATCCGCACAACTTTTG
This sequence comes from Gossypium turneri, assembly GCA_008044935.1. Classification (NCBI taxonomy): domain Eukaryota; kingdom Viridiplantae; phylum Streptophyta; class Magnoliopsida; order Malvales; family Malvaceae; genus Gossypium; species Gossypium turneri. Next base: position 19,369,497 of record CP032583.1, read on the forward strand.
TTGACTGGCTGTTTCTCGGATATCCATATTGTTCCGTATTCTAGTGGAGCAAGGTCGACCCTTTGGTTTGCGACGTAATTCTCTATCCGGTAACAGCTTAAAAGGAGCAAGAGATACGGACGACCACTTACGTTCATCTGGGACCGGTGGGAAAACTTGTCTCCATACGTTGTACATGTTTCCTAATTTGTACACTTCGTCCACATAACTCATCGGATCCAGACGGAGTTTCTGACAAGCTGCAATAACATGAGTGCATGGATAACGAAGTGCATCAAACTTCCCACAGTCACAAGTCCTGTTTCGCAAGTGTACACGATATTGCCCACCAATAACACCTTGGTACAGTCTGTCAAACTCTGTCACGCGAAACCATAAATTGTCTCGATCGTGACACACTGTGTGCATGATGTTTGCCCTCGCCTTCGCCTTGTTAATTTCTTGAACTACCTTACTGCACCATACATGGCCACCCTGCATCTGGCCTGCATAAGTTGCTGCTCGCTTTGTAAATAGTGCCGCCAAACGAAATATGTCTCTACCACAACCGATGTTATCGGTAGATGGCGCGTTCCTTTAAGAATAGAATTTATGCATTCTTCCAGGTTCGACGTCATATGGCCATATCATAGGCCTCCGTCGTATGCTTGTGCCCACTGTTCGAAACGTATGTTACAAAGGTCATCTGCCCCTTCTCCGCTTTGGGATCGTAAAATTGCCAACATCTCGTGAAAATGATCTTTATTTATTTCATACCCTGCCAATATAAGATCATAGCGAAAATTTTATACCACTTCTACCAATAAAACTAATTCAAATTGACAAAGGAAATAATACAATTATAGACTAAATACCCATGTTGGTTACTTGTCGTCGTTCACTCTTAGATGGATATTGCCTGTAGTAGTTCGAAGCAACGTGTCTTAGGCAATATCTATGGTGTGTGCGCTGCCACAAGCTTCCCTCTCGATCAAATGCAGCTAGTATACCGATGCCCCGATCTAAAATAACACAGAGATCAGGTTGGGCGCACACATGCCTCCTTAACCTAGAGAGAAAGAAATCCCAGTCATCAGACGACTCCCCCGGTGTTATTGCAAATGCAATTGGAAGAATTCTCCCACCACCGTCCTGTGCCACTGCAACTAATAGCCGATGAGTATACCTACCGAACATGAAGGTACCGTCAATTTGTACCAACGGCTTACAGTATGGAAATGCATCTCGGCATTGCTTAAAGGTCCAAAATAGTCATTTGAACAGTTGGCATCCACGTAGCAATCGGCCGTTGTAGTACGCATGTTCCGTTTCAAGGTCTGTGATGGCACCTGGGACGTATCTCTCTAGCACCTGACACCACTGCCATATTTCATTATATGAGGCGTCCCACCCACTATGCATCTTCTCCAACGCCTTTTGCTTAGCTATCCAAGCCTTGCAGTAAGAGGGCATGTACCCCATTTGGCTACGGATATTGGCAATTATCACCGGCACTGAAGTCCTAGGATCTGCTTTTATCGTGGGCAGTATCAAGCTCGCCAGCATAGTGGAATCCATTTTGGGATGATCTTGTGAAACACCTACGGAGGGAGTACATTAAATAATGCAACATTGCAAAATAAAATTATTATTCAGATACATTCAATACTGTACTTGCAGCACATGTATGTGGACCTTTGTACTTATTTATCTCCCACAACCCTGTCCTTTTCCTTAAGGAGGCGACGATTTTCCATGAACATGTGCCGTCTTGCACCGCACACTTCGCCTCAAACTTATCAGATTTTGATTTAACGACGTGGTAATTAACGCCGTTTTTGATGCTATGCTGTTTCAAAGCACCAATAAAACTATTCTTATTGGTAAACTGATTACCAACTTCAAGTTTACCGAAATCTACCCCCGAACTTATACGATCGCGCAACCGGTGTGGTAGATCTAGAAACATTAACGCATCATCTACTGACAGATCGACATTATGCATGTGGGCTGGAGGTGAGTATGCTCTGAATCATGGATTTTCTTCATCATCTGAACTCCTTTCACCATCTTCACCTTCTGTTGGAATAGGCTCCGGTTCAGAAAATAATCTCACCTCTGCACCATCCGGCCCGAGCTCTCGAGGTGGATCTACATCGGAGTCATCTTCTAACCCACAATCATCTGCAGTGTACGACGTCCCCTCACTGGTTGATGTCGTAGGTAGTACGTCATCCCTTCTTCTGGCCATTTCATAACGTCCCCAATTGGATGTAGATTGCCATCCACTAGAACTTGATGCAGTTCCCCAGTACGTATTTCCAGCGTTAAACGTCAAGCCACCGACGTACATGTCCCATCCACTGATAGAGTGTCTTGTGGGGGATGTGCATTCGACACCACTACCGAACATGGGCTGTTCCGTATTTTGTAACCCGCTAACCGAGTGTCGGCCAGGGGTCGTATATACATCTCGAACACCGGACGGAAGTACATCAGTTGGCGACGTAAATTGTACATATAACTCAATATAAGTTGCTCCGCTAGCAAGATGAGTCTGCACCATTGCCTCCAAGCTACGAGCACCTTTTATGTCGAACGAGTCATATGTCACCGGATCAACATAAGAACAAAATCGATACGTGATTCACAAAACTTTCATTGGCGTCGTTCCGAAGATTTTACGCCTAATTCTTTTACGAAGTTCTGTCAAATCTATGTTCTGGTTAAATGACAGTAGCACCGTATTCTCTGACAAAAAAACAATACCATTCTCGGTGTGGCAAACCTCACCATCGTAGTAAATAACAGCACTAATACGTTCACTCATTTTGAAACTCTAACTTTCTTAGCCTCTCTAAAATGTTTCTGCTATGACTTATGCACTCTAAGAACATTTTCTGCCTAATTTATAGCCTCAGCCCAAACTTGCTACTGTAGCAAAATCGTGTCCATGAGGGCGCGATTTTATACTATTTGCTCAGAAACGTCAAAAAAAATTATTTCTTACATGACCAACTGTAGAAAAATCGCGTCCACGAGGGCGCGATTTCACAATTTCTTCTCAAATAGCATCCTGGTAGAAGCGATTTTATACTATTTGCTCAGAAACGTCAAAAAAATTATTTCTTACATGACCAACTATAGTGAAATCACGTCCACGAGGGCGCGATTTCATAGTTTCTTCTCAAATAGCATTCTGGTAGAAGCGATTTTATACTATTTGACCAGAAACGTCAACTGGAAATAATTTATTTCGGGACCCCTAAACCCTAAAAAGCCTGCACCCTAAACCCTAAAAGCCAAAAAACCCAAACATAAAATCAGCATCAAAATCGCGTCCCCGGGAACGCACTATGTGTCAAGACATCACGTTCACGTAAGCACGACCTGCTGACGTAGAAGGAAATTGCGCCCTTGAGGGAGCGATTTCCTTCCACGTCAGCAGGTCGCGCTTACGTGGATGCGATGTCCTGACACGTACCCTGACATCGCACTGACTTGGACGTAATTTCCCGAAAAATGGACCATTCCGGTAAATAATCGAAAAATCAGCCCATTTAGGTAAATTTTGAAAAAAAAACGACTTTTTTTGGTAAATTAGCCCTTAAAAATTATAACTTATAAAATTATAAATTATAAGTTAAATGGTAAAATTGTACTTTAGTTTTCCAAAAATAATAGAATATTAATTTATCTATTTAAAAAATTATAAAGATATAAGTTAACAAATGGTGAAATTGCATTTTAACTATTATAAAAATATATAACTCAATTCCACCCTTTTAGAAAAAATTCCTAACTTCATCCGTGATTAATTTATTATTTTTGTGGAAAAATGTGCATTTCCATTAACCCATGCAAGAATTATAAGTTTACCATTACAATTAAAACATGAACGAGATCAAACCAAGATTAAAACAACCTCAATTATAATGTAAGGTAAAATGCATTAAAACATTGTTGCAACTACAAAAAATATTAAGAAGCTGAGGGAGCCAAATGAATAAATGAATTCCCTCTAAAAATCATTCTAGATTTTTCTTCCCAAAACTAAAGTGAGAAAAGAAAGATTATTAGAACATCTTCTTAAGCCCTGATGTCTTGTTCTAGTTAAAGATAGGCAAAATTTGGAACATCTTCAACCCAATAAGTATCATTAGAGCATCACTATCCAAACTAAGCAATGGTGTGTGCCACCATATTTCCTAATTGAGGTATATGGACAAACTCATAACGACAAAAGCTAGATGCCAAAGCTTGACCTTTAGAAACATAGTGATTGATGCAAGACTTGTCCAAGCAAGAGCTAGAAAATTTCTTTATGATGGATAGGGCATCTCCTTCTACCACGATATTGTGAAGGTCAAGATCTCATACAAAGTGGAGTGTCGAGACACAAGCAAATGTTTCAACTTTAAAGGAATCCTTTAAGTAAGGCATCTCTAATATGTATGCACTAATAAACTTACTTTGGTGATCTTTGACAATTACTTTCTGTAACACCCCAAAAATTTCAATGTCTTTAATGTAATGCTATTCTAGAATGTGTGTGGAAAATTCCATAAAATTTTTCCGACCAGTTAGTAATTTGAAGTAAAGTAGAACATTGAAGAATTTCTTATTAATAAGTGATAATGTGATAAGGAGCTAAAGTGTAAATTTTTAAAAAACGAGGTATTTTGAACATTTCATAGAGTTTATAAATAGAATTTTAGAATTTATAAATATTTGTAGTGATGAGAAGTGATATGAGCCATTAAATGATATTTAAAAACAATAGAATGATGTGAGCCACATTTTATGTTGATCTCTAATCGCATTCTTTTAAAATTAAATAAAGAAAAGAGAATGAGCATATTTAGCTCATTCTTCTTCTCCACTTAGTCATCCTCCACATGGAGCAATAAGAGAAATTCCTCCATAACCATTTTTGCTATTTTCTCTCCATTTTCACCTAGATTTCAACCTCATGCTTGATCCTTTCTTAAAAGTCTCATTGAAATCACTTTCTTGAGCTTGTTCCACCATTATTTTCTCCACCCAAAAACTCAAGTTTTGTTTAGGTAGTATGAGAAAGTTAGAGTCAGTTAGAGAGTTTATGAGGCGATAAAAGTTAGTCCTTTAATTCCATCATGTTTATTTAAGGCATTTGTAGTTGTTAGATAGTTGAGCATTTATTGTTAGTATTTATTATGTGCTTTTGATGTGATATTTAAGATAAAAAGCTTGAAGGTGGAGCTTCAAGTAAGGGTAAAAAGAAGATTGTTTAGTGTAGAAGTATTAGAAAAATCAGCTTAAAACAATAATAGATACAGAACGAAAGTTTAAATTTTATTTCTTAAAATTAAGCCTTATGGTATTTATAGTAATAAACCTTAGACCGAATTAGTACCTGTGCTTTGAGTTAGAAGGTCTAGGTCATTTACTAGCTTTTTACCAAATGATCTTCTTTGCTATCTTCGAACCCTGACTTGTTTAAAGTGTGGACTCTAACTTCACAAACCGAACACTGAATGAAAACTGTAATTAATTTTCAATAGGAAAAGTTAATTCTCTCCATGTGAAACAAAAAACTTGAGCTTTTAAAAAAATAAAATTTATTCTCTAAATAAATTGTCATTATTTTCTCGTAGATTAAGGATGCTTAAAATATGAATAACTGGTGTAAATTTGGCTCAATAGTTCCTATTTATAGGGAAAAGGTACTATAGGTTTACTTGAATAAATGATAATTTAATAATAATATTTTAATAGAAAATACAATATTCCCTATTTGGGAATACTAAGGGGCAACGACAACCCTTACTAAGACTAGGGTTTGTCGCCCCTTACATGTTGGATGAGCTTACCTTTGGTATTAGATACAATATGTGTTATCTGAACCTTTAACCAACTTAATAACCACATTTTCTATTTTTCAAAATATTAATTAATTAATTAATTAAGTTAATTTCCCCAATTAGATTATTTTAACAACCCAATTCTAATTTCATTAAAGTCATGACAACTTTGTTGTATTAGAATCTATGAGGAAATATATTTAATTGCCTCGTTCACTAAAACTACGATGACTAATTAATTTAATTACCACTTTGAATTTCAATTATTTAATTCCAATCAATTAAATAATAATTTGAAAAAATTAATTTAATTTCTAAGCCATATTTTTGTACTTAAAGAGAAAACACATTAATTGTGGATACGATCTATTTCTCTTAATCGTTGTTATCATTTATTCCAAAGTATCGGTTCTACATGTAACCCTTCTTGGTTTTGTCTAGCTAGTGGAGGGACTAATTGGACATATACAATTAGGGATCAAATAATCTATAATTAAGTTCTGACTTTTCGTCTGCTAATTACAACATTATTTAATCATGGAGTCATTCCACTAAAGTACCATAATTGAACTCCCTTATTATATACCATTATGCAACTTTATAGATTCTTGTCCAATGACTTTGTCATAAGTGTGTTACCCTCATAGGATATCATTTATCTGTTTGGATTAAATTCATTCAGCCAATATGGTCATATTTTATCTCATGGTAACTATTACAACTTCCTTGATGAAAAAGTTAGTTACTAAGAAATAGTAATTATATAATTCATCCTAGAAAAATTGTAACACCCTTCGTCCGACTTGATCACCGGGTCCGAGCTGTGAATGCTGAAGTTGTTACTGGAGCAACTACTGACAAATTCACAATAAAATCATCACTTTACATCATCATTCATGCAATCAACAACAAACAACATTGAATATCACGAGCATTCTTTCCCGGGTTTTATATGAGCATACAAATACTTTAAAGTCAACTCAAAATTGAATAGGGACCTCTTTGTAACATTTTTAAAATTTTAGATCAAGTATATCATAAATATATCATTCTTTATTCAATCATGTCATAAACACCTAGGTATTATGAATACACAATTAAATTCAAGCCTTAATCAAGCTTAGGAAAGCTCTTTTATTAACTCAAGCACGAAATATGACCAAATTGCAAAGTTTTGAAAATTTAGGGTCGACATTGTAACACCACCTTCTCCATGTCATGACGTTGCCAAACAGTTTTTCACATCACAATGTCGAGCCACTCGATGTCACAATGCCACATACTGTTGGTCCGCGTTGCGACGAGGAAATGTAGTCGTCGGGACGATAATTCTGTTTTTTTGTACAAATTAGGGCATTTGGTACCTATTTCATGTCAACCTAACCATTTGCACCTTTGGTTCATTTGTACATATTCAAACATGCATAAAATCTTCCCAAAGAATACCAAATCATCACATTCAACCAATTCCAAGCATTTAATCAATATAACTTCCAATTGATTACCAAACATACCAAATTAACTTACAAAAGTTCAATATTATCTTTTTTCAATCTAAATAATCCTTTACCATACCATTTCATATTCAAAATTTCCATTCAAGTGACACTTATAAAACTTATCACATTGCCTAAACATATATTTATGCATATATGGACATTACTTTACTAAAATCAACATTAACTAAGGTTTAAACCAAACTATCAATCTAAAGTTAACACATATATACATGCCACATAACCGAACTTTAAAACGATTGAAAAGATACCAATTTGAAATCAGGATAGTGTAAGCTTCTGTCTGATCTGCTAAACACGTTTTGCAAGTTGGTAATCTATAGGGAAAGGGAAAACAACATGGTAACCATATCAAATGCTTAGTAAGTTCAAATGAAATGTACTTAACTTACCTTGACATTATAACAATTTAAGCAATTGAAACACCTAGATACAAACATGGCATCCTTTGGAAAACTTATACTTTCATGTACATTTCAACAAATACATCAAATAGGTTAGTTCAATTACATGTTATAACTTATAACATAATTATATAGATATATGTAACCTTCCATCTTATAACATGTATCGATTAAATCATATTCAACTTGTAACATATATATAATTTCATTCATACACGTTCATTTCAAACATTCGTTTCCATTTAGTACCATTTTCATTTCTGATTTTCTCCCAGAGAAATAAAGTAAATTAAACTCGGATACATGAGACTAATTTGCTAAAACAATCTGACATATTCGAGTTGCTCACAAGAGTTTCAGACCAGGTTGCTAGCACAAGCTTAATTCGATGTTGCTCATACAAGCTTCGGAGAATCCGCAACATATGCTGGATCTCAAGCCATTGCATAATTCGTAATCAAACACCCCTTTTTTCCTTTTTGGGACCCAAATGGCATGCCATTCGTATCGTAATCGTTTATTAAGTTCACACAGGCACCGTTACAATTTTTGTATCATTTCAAATCTTGTAACATCATCATGTACATAACATCCAATCACATAGAAATTTCATATCCATTCAGTACATAGTTTCTATACGTAATAACCATATTTTTCATTCTTTACGATTTAGTCCTTTAGATGCCAAAATCATCAAAATTACGATTAACTTAAACTAATAGACATTATAATATAATTCAAACATAATATAAATAACATAGTAAGTTTCATATGAAATTACCTGGAAAATCAACAAACGAAGAAGTCTATAAAGACTAATCAACAATTTTCCCTTTTCCTCGATTATCTTTGATTTGGTTCAAATCTCGACCTATATAATAATTCAGTTTGGTTTATCAATTCCAAACATATTAAAAAGATCTATTATAAACATAAGTCAATTCAATTTTAATTTTTGAATGTTTCCCAAAGATTTACATTTTATTTTATTTAGTCCATAAAATCGAAATTGGTAAAAGTTTGAAATTTGAGCCTCAATTTTGAAACCGATCTCAATTTAATCCTCCTATAACCTTCTATTATCTATAATTATAGAAATATAACATCAATTTTGGAATTTACACACACTAGTCCCTAAGTTTAAAATTAACAATTAAACTTTACAAACTAGTCCCTAAGTTTAAAATTAACAATTAAACTTTACAAACTAGTCATTTTTCATTTCTAAGCTTAAAATCTAGCAATTTAGTACCAAAAGCTTCAAGAAACTAATAATGATAACTTTTGTAAACTTTAACAGTTTTACAAATTGGTACTCGAGCTAGCTAAATCAAGTTCCCGAGACCTCAAAAACATAAAATTTATAAGGAAAGAACTTAGAATCACTTACCAATTGAAGGACTAAAGTTAAAAGCTTCAAACCGTTTCTTCCTTTTTTTCATAAGAATGGAAAGATGAACACAAAATGACTTTTTTTTCTTTTATTTTTATTTTATATACTTATATTAATAATTAATTAATATTACTAATTAATTAATTAATCTTAATTAACTTAATTAATTATAATTAACTAACTTTAATCATAATTAATAAAATTGGTGGATGCTAGCTGACATCCCCCAAATTTGGCTATTTAGTAATGGTCTAATTGCTTAATTGGTCCTTTTTTAAAATAAAAATTCATAGCGATTTAACTTTTATCACTTTTATAATTTAGTCTTTATACCTAATTAACTATTTGATTGACATAATTAAGGGATCAAACTTTAATTAAAATTTATACAAACCTCATAAATATTAAAGAATAACATTTGCAAACTCACTCATCAAAAATAGAGTTTTGAAACCGTCATTTTCGACACCACTTAAAAACGGGCTGTTACACAAATGACCCGTGCTTATGTTACTTTTTCATTTATCACATAATGCTAATGAGAGGATACTATTATCCCATTATTGGGCTATGAATATCACTATTGGAAATGAAGCTCTGTTATGTAGAAGTCGTATACCCAACATACCACATTTTGGTTCTTTAGTTATTTGAACTAAGGCTTTTAGTATATCAAAGTATATGAGTCACACACACATAGTTAGTCACTTACTCAAGACTTTCTCTGTAACACCCTGAATTTTGGGCCTAGAAGAAATAGGTTTTGAGTAAGGGAACAGTTAGGAACTGCACATAAATACTTAGTTGTGCAAGGAAGTGACAAAAATGAATGTCTGCTTCAGTGGTTAAGTGATTTAGGAGTGTTTGGAAGTGTCAGAGAAGTTAGGGGTTCAAGCCTTGGCTTATGAAAATTTTTTTATTTCAAGTGAATAAAATCCTTGGATCTAGATAGTAGGTTCTTAAATTATTGTGGTTAAAATATGATACAAAAATAGCTTGTGGTCTAGTGGCAAGGTGGAGTGTTGTGTAATTCTGAGGTCTGAGGTTCAAGTCCTAGGTTGAGCAACGAATTATTTATTTTACTGCTTGAGCTGGGTAGGTGATGGAGTTGCACTAGAATACTGCTAAAAGGAGTTTGAACTGGTCATAGAATGAGTTGAGGAGAAATTGGTAGAGGGATAAGGGGAGAGATTTTAGGAGGAAATCAAGGAGTTGGAGAGTGATGGGGAGTTGTACCGTTTGGGGGTATGCTTGTGCCGAATTTGGTTTTTAGGCATTGAGGGAATCGATTTTGGGGTTGTTTTTCTCTCCGTTTGCTTCGGCTTTGGTCAGTTTTTCTTTCATCTTTTGCTTGTACCGAATGTTGCTAAAGACTTCAGGTACCTCTCAGGTTTGCTCTTTTGTTTTCCTGTTTTTCCCTTTTATTCTTTTTTTTTCTCTTGTTTTGTTTTGATCGAATAGTTCTTTAGTCCCCTCTGCCGAATCTCCTTTCTCCTCCCTCTTCTCTGTGTTGCCGAATTCTTGTCCCTTCTCCACTATAGATTCTTCTAAAAGGGAGTATTGGCGTTGGTTCTTCTCTGTTTTCGTGGTTGAATGTTGATAGGTGAGTTCTGCGACACCCTTTGTCTAGTTCGGTTTGCGCTTTTCTATCCATTGATCTCTTTTTTGTTTTTCCTGCTTTGCCTCTTTTCAATTTTTGGATCCCCTTTTTGATTTGCTCCTTCTTGTGTTTCAAGTTGCACTCTACCCTATCAACAGTTTCGTAGGTGAGTAAGTGTTTGTTATTCGTTGTATGGGATGCGGTTTGAAAGGATGTATGTACATTATTAGGTTGAATTGGATTGTTAAGCGAAATGAGATCTAAGGGTTGGACGTAAAGGGTTTTGTGGCTTTTGTGCTAGGTGGAGTTCAAGAGTTGGTTGGTGCTTCTCCAAGGAGCTGAGGGTGTGGTGCGGTTGATTCTGGTAAGGGGCTTCGAGTACTGATTTTTCCTTAGCATCATTTGGCTTTGTTTAATTAACGAATCTTGGTAGTTAACGAAATGACGTTTTGGTTGAATCTAGGTTGGTGTACGTGGAGATTTGCGCTATTCGGTCGAATTTAGGTGTGTAATCACCCACTACAACTGTAGATCGGTGAAAAGTCGAAAAGCCATAAACACGGTGTTTGAGACCAAATGGGTGTGCGATCGCTCGAGTGGCAAGCCCAACTTGTGAGTTATGGGCAAATGACTGAAATACCCTCGAAGGGTGAAATGACCGAAATACTCTCGAAGGATAAAATAACCAAAATACCCCCGAAGGGTAAAATGACCGAAATACCCTCGAAGGGTAAAATGATCGAAATACCCTCAAAGGGTAAAATGACCAAAATACCCTCAAAGGGTAAAATGACCGAAATACCCTCAAAGGGTAAAATGACCGAAATACCCCTGAAGGATAAAATGAACAAAATACCCTCGAAGGGTAAAATGATCGAAATACCCCCGAAGGGTAAAATGATCAAAATACCCCCAAAAGGTAAAATGATCGAAATACCCTTGAAAGGTAAAATGACTAAAATACCCCCGAACGATAAAATGATCGAAATACCCTCAAAGGGTAAAATGACCTAAATACCCCTAAAAGGTAAAATAACTGAAATACCCCCGAAGGGTAAAATGACCGAAATACCCCCGAAGGGTAAAATGACCGAAATACCTCCATAGGGTAAAATGATTTTTATACCCCTAGGAGATGAAATGACTGTTATGGTCTTATGATATGTATGACTATGATTGAGCATGACATTTTGCATACACGTATGATATTATGTTACGACATATTGCATGGGGTTGGGTTGTTATATTTGGAGGAAGTGTACTATACTGATAAGGTCGCACGGGTCACCTAAGACGACTGTGGACCTACTGGTGGCTTTGCCATGTATACTGTTACTGGTAGCTTTGCTGTGATTCTATTACTGGCAGTTTTACTACGATATTGGTATGTTGGCTGGGTAGGTTGATTTTATCCCCACATGGTGTGTTGGTGGTACGGAGTGGTGTGTTGGCTAGATTGGGATGGGTTGCATTTTTTGTACTGTAATATTACTGTATTGGGCTAAGGCCCACATTGCTACTGAATTGGGCTAAGGACCTCATTGTATTGTCACTAATAGGGCCCAGGCCCAGACCGCTACTGTATGTTGTTTACTGTTTGACTGATAGGGGATTACACACTGAGTTTCATAAACTCAACCTCTTCTCTTAACTGTGCAGGTAATCCTTAGTCTTAGGCAATTTGGTGCTGCGAGGGACTCGGAGGTGGCCACACAACTGTTGCTGTTCACACTTGTTTTTATTTTACTTTAAATTATAAGTTGGGTTTTGTTTTGTAATAAGGCCTTTAATTTGGTTTTAAATTTTTAATTGGGCTTTTGCTTACATATTTTATACTGCTAGTTAGGTGAAAACAAATTTTCAAAATAATTACTGTTTTCAAAGACACGAACTTTAAACGTTAGAGTTTTCAAATGCTTCCGCGATTTTAGATCAACCTTTTAGAACAAGTAAACATTTTTGACAAGATGATTTGTTAAATAATAATAAAGGGGTTTTTAAACGTAGAAATGAATTTTTATCAACGAGTTCAATTTTGCTAAACACGTCAATGTGACATCACCAAATTTGACCACAACTCCTAGGTCGGGTTTGGGGTGTTACATTCTTAATATTCAGTTAAGTCACACTATGAATGTTACAAGTGAATTAATCTATAAATGAATCTAAGATTAATTCAGCTTGGGTCCTATCTGATGTATTGGCAATCCATACAATTACATCATGTCTCTATCTTCTAGGAGTCAACTACTCTGATACCAAAGGCAAGATATCTTCCCTTTTGAACTTGATAGATGACATATGTAACAACCGAATTTTTAGTAGTATAAAAAAATGGTTTTAGAACCTCATTTCTATAAATCGAGCTAGATTTAAAATATATTAAATTTTAGTCTAGTAATTTTTTGAATTGATAGTTAATTAAGGTATAGAGACTAAATTGTAAAAGTCTTATCACTATAGATTTTTAAATTATAAAAGGATAAAGATGGCAATTAAACCATTTTGCTTTTTCAATTAGTGGAGAATGATGTAAGGTTCCACTAATTTTGGTTAATTATGATTAATTATTAGTTAATTATAGTTTAATTAAATTAATTAGGACTAATTAAGTTTAATTAAAGTATATAAGTTAAAATTACAAGAAAAACATAACCATTTTCTCTCCATCTTCTCCTCCATTGAAACTAAACGAAAGAAAAAGGGTTTCAAAGCATTTCAACATTCGGTCCCTTAATTGGTAAGATTTCTAAGTTGTAACAGCCCATTTTTAGCTGTGTAAGAAATAGTGATTTTGAGACCACGACTCTGACTGAGTTAATATTTTATTAATTTAATGTTTATATGGTTAATTTAAGGTATTATTAAATTTTTGTTAATAAATTTTGAAGTTTAAATGGTTAATTAGGTAAAAAGGACTAAATCGTAAAGGTTGCAAAAGTGCATTTCTATTGGTTAAAAGGGCTAAATGGCTATGGAAAGGAAAGCTAATGAACTTAGATAGAAATTATACCATAATTAAGTTAGTTGATAGTTATGGACAAGGTTTAGTTGAAATTTTTAATGAATAATAAGGGTAAGATGGTAAATTAGTAAATAAACATAAAGTTAATTAAGCCAAATATCATCATCTTCCTCAGTTCATCAAAATTTGACCTAAAACACCATGGGAGAGTAGAGAAAAATTGGACAACCTTAGTTTCAAGTGCATGGTATGTAAAATTGATCCGTTTTTAATGATTTTTATGTTTTTGAGCTCGTATTAGCTTAATCTAGCTTGTTCGGGGGTTAAATTGTAAAATTGTTAAAGTTTGAGGGATATTTTAAGAATGAATTGTAAAATGAATTAGGATGTTTGAAATGATATGTTTATAAGCTAGCATGTATGAAGGGTAAAAATACCATTTTTACAAGTTTCGAGCTTAATGACCAATTTATGAAAAGTTAAAATATGAGGGGTAAATTCATAATTTTATGATACTGTGAATTATGGATTGAATTGAATTGAATGCTTGATGTTAATTGAAGTACTTAATTGAATGTAATTATCTATTTAGATCAAGATAAACAATAAACGAACTTAAATCAGGAAAAGTTAAAGCTTTGGACTAGACTTCAATTCAGCTATTGCAACCATAGTTATCGAGGTAAGTTCGTATGGATTATATTTGTATTAATGATAGTTAAATTGTTTATTTTCTATATCGCATTTGTTATAAATAGACTTGAATATACATATATCGATGCTTTAAGTAATTGACGGATAAATAGTCCCATTTGAACCTTAAGAATTCTTAAGATAAGAATGACATGTCATTAGGGATTTCATGTTTTGGGTGCTGGTTTTGAATGTTCTACTGATGGTTGAGGTTTTACATTTGTTGTGGATTCTTCACAGTTCATGTGAGCAGCATCGTGTAGCTAACATTCCAACCCACAGCTCGTGTGAGACCCATTTCACAGCTTGTGTGAGCACTATGAAAAGGAAAGGTTACAGTTATATGGAAAGGCACACTATGTGTGAGCATTCCTGAGTATCCAATGTAATTCTAGATGGTTCAACGAGTATGCAAAGGTTAATGACAAAGTATGTATACAATTGGATAATGGTTCATAATCCTACAAAAAGGTTAATGAGTTAAATAATGTGTGCTTGAAATCTATTTATGATATGGTTGAACTCATATGTATCATGTATGAACTTACTAACTTGTGAGTTTGATGGTCATTGTATAGAATTTTACTAAGCTTATGGACTTGGTAATGATATTATGTTTATTTTATAATGTGTGCTTAAGAAATGGTAAGTTATGTTTGAGTTTATACGAGCCTACTAAGCACTAGTTGCTTATGTAGTTACTTTTGATTGTTTTGTAGATTATCGGAAGCTCGATTGGTTAGAAGCTTGTCGAAGATCTATCACACTATCCAACCAACATTTCGGTAGTTTTTGAGTTATTTTGGCCAAGGTTATAAATAACATGTATAGGACCTTTTATAATGATAGTACTTAAATGTGTTAATGGTCAATTTGGTATGTATATGCTTTTGGAGTTTATGTTTTAGTTGATGGACTTAAATGCCTTGACAAGTTAAGTCATTTTACTACTTTTAAGTGCTTGTAAAATATGATCCTTTTTGGTGTGTCTCTGGTGATATGTAAATGGTTATATGTGATGTCATTTGGTAGTTAAAGAACTAGGCGTTGTGCTTGAAATATGGATATATATTGATTTGTTTTGGTTAATGATGATTTAGCATAAATGTGGTGCCTTTGAATGGCATACTGGTTAGATGAATTAGGATGTTTGAAATGGTATGTTTATAAGTGTTTGAAAGGTGTCTAGGTCTTTTGAATGTATGCACAAATTGGATGGTTGATTAGATGTGTTTTGGTCTTGAAATGACTTGTTTTTAGGCCAAATTGTGGAGCACATGGCTTGGCACACGGGCTGTCACATGACCGTGTGTCACACACGACCTGGCTATATAGTCGTGTGTCACTTGTTAATTTTGGTGTATCAAGTCAGTGTGTTACACAGCCTAGCACACGACCTGCGACATGGCTATGTGTCACAAGTCAGAGAGTTACACGGTCTGGCACATGACCTGCGAGATGGCCTCAGTAAGTTACATGGTTTGAGACATGAGCTGGGACACGGTAGTGTGTCCCTTTCTTCGATTGTTACATGGTTTGGGCTATGTCACATGGCCTGTCCAGACGGTCGTGTGAACCCTATTTTCAAAATTTGTAACCTTTTCCCAAACTTTTTGATTTGTTTTGAATTAGTCCTGAATTGTTTCTAAACTAATTTTAGGACCCCGAAAGCCCGATTTAATACACAAATGTTCATGTATGATAGGGTGTTGATGAGTTTTAAATGATCGTTGTTAAATGACATTATTGAAATATTTTGATATTAAAGTGATCAGATTTGTATGTAATGCTCTGTAACCTTAATTCGACGATGGAGATGGGTTAGGGGTGTTACATAAGTCCTTTTCTTGTAATTTTTATGTTTTTAAGGTCATGAGAGATTGATTTAGCTAGCCTATGTACCAATTTGCAAAACTGTTAAAGTTTTTGAAAGTTTCCATTAATGATTTCTTGAAGAAATTGGTGTTACATTGATAGATTTTAAGCTTAGGGTGTTGATGAGTTTTAAATGATCGTTGTTAAATGACATTATTGAAATATTTTGATATTAAAGTGATCAGATTTGTATGGTAATGCTCTGTAACCTTAATTCGATGACGGAGATGGGTTAAGGGTGTTATATAAGTCATTTTCTTGTAATTTTTTTTTATTTTTAAGGTCATGAGAGATTGATTTAGCTAGCCTATGTACCAATTTGCAAAACTATTAAAGTTTTTGAAAGTTTCCATTGATGATTTCTTGAAGAAATTGGTGTTAAATTGATAAAGGACTAGATTGTAATTTTTAATTATTAGTTTTCCGCATAAGGCCTAAAATGAATGAATTATGAAATTGATGTGAAATTTTAGTACTAATAGATAACAGAGAGTCCCTAAAGGATGTAACTGAAATAAGTTTTTGAATCAAAGCTCAAAATTGAAAGTTATGACTATTTCGATTTTAGGGACTAAGTTGAATAAAGTGTAAAATTTTAGGGGTATAAAAATGAAGTTTCATAGGTTCATACATATCATAGAATAGTGAATAAATTTTTGGTATTGATGAATTGTCTAAAATAATTATTTACATAAATAATTGGATCAAATTGGGAATAATCAAGGAAAAGCTAAAATTGTTGAATAGTCCTTAAAGATCCAATTTGTTTGTTGTTTTGGTCATGTAAGTTCATATGAAACTTATTACTTTAATTTATGTTCTATTGATTTTTTTTCTAATTTATATATATTAGAATTGGGTAGAATTAGTAAATTTGGCACTTAGATATTAAAATGGAATAAATTGTGATTGTGTAAATTTTGACTATATTGAAATGGTTAGGCGTAAATAAAAATATTGATTGATTATATAACTCGAAAAATGAAAATTATGGTAATTTACAAGATATGATTAAATTTTAAATAATTGCAGAAATTAGTAATGATATGCATATATTCGGAAATGATGCATGTGTAAACTTAGTAAAAAAAAGTTAGGATACTTATAACATACTATTACAATTATACATACTTATAACATACTATTACAGTTATACACATGGAAGATCAGAGATTTTACATGTTATTATGAAATCTATCATTGCTTGTAGCTTCTCAACCGGGTAATCTCGATATAATGTTAGCTTGTGTGAGCAAATTTATTATAATGTCAGCTTGTGTGAGCAATTCTATTATAATGTCAGCTTGTATGAGAAAATCTATTATAATGCCAGCTTGTGTGAGCAAATCTATTATAATGTTAGCTTGTGTGAGCAAATCTATTATAATGTCAGCTTGTGTGAGCAAATCTATTATAATGTCAGCTTGTGTGAGCAATTCTATCATATTATCAGCTTTTGTGAGCAACTTTATTATAAAGTCAACTTGTGTGAGAACTATATTCACTCATGTACCCGATTCCATTTTATTATAGTTCCATTGAGTAATATTCAATAGAATAGAAATAACTTAAAGATAAGTTGGAAATGAAATGATGAAATGAGATGGTAATTATCGATGTTTGACGTGTGAACGGTTACATGATTTCATTAAAGTCTCGATATTACTTATGATTTGGAAATGTGACCAACACGTTTATTTGGCGATGTTGTTATATGTCTAGTTATGTCATAATGTGCCAAAAGATAGCTAAGTTGAATGCCAACTTGATTTGTTAATCGCTTTAAATATTCAAGGTATGTTTAAATTCCACTTTGAACTTACTAAGCATTTTATATGCTTACCCCATTATTTTTCCTTATTCTTGTAGATTGTTACCTTGTGAAACACGTCAAGCTGAATCACCTCGAAGCTAACACTATCCTCATTTCAGTAGTTATTTGGCATTTAGAGTCCAAGGTTGTGGCATGTATATAGGTGTTATGGAATGTATATATTGATATGCGAATATGAATACTTGTAGCAAGCTTGTTTAAACCATTGCCTATGGTGCTAGACTTATATGTGCATTTAAGCTAATGATATGATGTTTTAATATGCATATGAATGGCATATGAGATGGTATAAATGAAGTAGGTATGATAGCTTGGCTTATAGGTGAATGGGATAAAAATATAAATTGAACCTTTGTAACTTGATGCATGTTTGTAGAATATGGCTTAACTTTGATGGTTGATGATTATGTTTAAGGCTTATAAGCTATAGGTGAGCATATGGTGCTCAAGTTTGTGCAAGTTAAGTGAAATGGCATGTTAGAATATGAATTTGGCATAGATAAGTTTGGTATTTAATTGGTTGGTTTGGTTGACATTTGGATGATTTGTAAAAGTTGAACTCATTTTGAATTGACCTTATTTTAAATTGGTAAATGGCATATTTTGGTAGGAAGTGCTATGCATTTGGTATGTTCTTAAGTAATCAAATGGAATGGTTATTTGATAGAATTGGTTGGGAGTCTTGAAATAGGTATAAAATGGTGCATTTTTACCAAAAACATACTCCATGTCTCGACGAGTACTTTATCTCGTCGCAACGTTGACCAAAACAGTGAGTCACGTTGCGACGTCGAGTGGCCTGAGGTCACGAAGTGACATACTATTTTGACGATGTCACGACGTTGACCCTAAAGTTTTGAAACTTCACAATTTGATCCTATTTCAAGCTCAAGTTGTAAAAAGAGCTTTTGCAAGCTCGATTAAGAATAAGATTTGGTTGTTTATAATAATTTGAATGTAATTGACTCATAATAGCATATATAAATGATTGCCTTATTGTGAAATTGACGGTAGTTGCTCTGGCGATGACTGTAGCATCATGTAACTTGGACCCAATGATCGGGTTGGACGAGGGTGTTACAACATAATATTCCTTTAATAGAGTTGCTCAATTTCGATTAATCAAACTATGGACCTTTTAGATTACCTACTAATACATGTTGTCTTCTTGTATTATGTTCTAACCACATAATGCAACTTAGTATTAGTTAAACATTAGGGAATCAGTGAGTCAATATTTGTTTACATTTTACCTTGCATGATAAAATCGTTGAGGAAAAATACAAACAATATTTATTTGAATAATAAAATTTTATTAAACTAAACTATTTGAAAAATTACAAGTAAAAATGACGAATAAACTACACTTAGAGCACTAGATCCTAAGAAGAAGGAGAAATGAGCTTTCACCTATTTTTTTCATTTTTTAAGCTAAGTTCTCATGGAAATTTTCCTACTTTATAATGGAAAAACAACTAATGAGATAATTAGTGGAATAAATGTCTAGGTGAAAATGTGTAATAAGTCTTGTGTCGGTAAAATGATACAAACATAATGGATATGCTAAATTACTTAATAAAGTGGCATAGTCTTAGTAAATAAGGAGAATGTATTACATTAAGGTGTTAAGGATAATTTTGGTGCTTGTGTGACTTATGTGATAGGAATTTGAAGTTATGAATTTTTCATTATGTTTGAATGATTAAGGTTGTGAAATACGATATAACAAAACGGAACAATAAGAATGAGGAATCAAAGTGAACTTTTATGTGTTTCTCAAAGTGAACTTTTATGTGTTTCTTATTAACATTTGACATGTGAAATTGAATATATGAGAAGTGGATATGAGGCTTATTTTGTGACCCTTAAGTAGATTAAATGTGCTTATATGAGTATATGTGTGTACATATGAATAGATGAGAAGTTAATTTGAATGATTCATAATGTGAAAATGGTAATTAATTGTAATTGTATCCTTATAAACTTGGTTTAATAATTAGGATATAATTGACATACCAATAGGGATTAGGTTATGTGCATTAGAACAATGGTGTGTTAATGGAATGACGATGTGATGCTGTCACACCCGAATTCGTCAAGTACTAAGTGAAAGAGGGATTTGCGAATTTAATTAAAAGGTTTTCTAAACTGGTGGGTTCTTTTTGTAATTAAGGTTAACTAGTGGACTGAAAATGGAAAAGGTTGGGTGTCAACCAAATTCCCATTATTATGGAACTAATTTTTCTTAGTGGGAGACAAATTGATTACTATTATCCCAGGTGGCCATTGATTTGGTATTGATGAAGGATGTGTGTGAGGAATATATATTGGAGAGGTGTTAATATCTGGGATTTTGCTATTTCATTTTATGTTCCTTATTCGTCCTTCCTCTGGTTTGCCATAGAAGAGAGAAGGCTTAAGGAACATTGGTGCATGGAGGATGAAATGAAGGGTTGAATTTTAGAAACTAGAAATTTCGTAAGCTAGTAAGCTTCTTAACCTTTCTGTGTTAACAGGTTTTAGAAATGGAAGAAGGTTAAAGATTTTTGGTTATGTAACACTCCTAACCCGTATCCGTCACCAAAACAGGGTTACAGAGCATTACCAAAACATACAGATCAAATACAGACATTTTAGATTATTTAACATTCATGTAAAAAATTATTCATAAAGTCCCTTATATGAATCCTCGAGGCCCAAAACATACATTAGAAACAAGTCGGGAGTAAACTAGGTACTCAGAGAATTTTTCGCAAAATCTCAAAAATTTTCCAAGGTGCAGGGGACACATGCCCATGTGGTCAGGCCGTGTGGATCACACGGCCAAGAGACACGACCGTGTCTCAGGCCATATGGGTATTCGAAATAGGGCACACGACCGCGTCCTAGCCCGTTCCGTACCCGTGTAACTCTCTGACTTGGGTCATATAGCCAAGTGACACGCCTGTGTGCTAGGCTGTGTGAACATGAAAATTTGTATTAAATAGGTGCAGGGGTCACAAGGACAAGCCACATGCCCGTGTGCCAGGCCATGTGATCAATTCTAAGCATTTTTTTTTAAAAATTTAAAGATGCAGGGAACACACAGCCGAAACACATGCTCGTGTGCTAGGGCGTGTGTCTAAGCCGTGTCTCTACCCGTGTGGATGAAATAAGACCATTTCCAAGCCATATTTCTCACCCAAATTTTCCTTCCACCTACATAAACACTTGGATATGTTCTCAAGCCAATACAAGACATTCAAATCCAACCAAAATCAAGCTTTATACTTAGCATCTTACCACATCCATTCAAGCATCTTTACTTACCAACTTGACCATATACATATATAAACTCATTTGTACCTAATTTTCCAATTTTAAACCAACCATCAACATGTTTATAAATTATCTATCATTCAACCATACTAGCACACATTAAACATGATAAGGCCATTTACATACATATCAAAATATGTTCATCACAAGCCATTCCAATGGCTAGTCACACCCAACCACATACATACCATCATTGGTCAAATTTAGCCTATACATGCGATTATAATCCAAAATTTAGTTTGTTCCATATACCGAACTTAGCTGATGGATAGTGTGAAATATCTCCGACAAGCTTCCAACCCAACGAGCTTCTGAAGTACTATAAAACAGAGAAAATAAAACAAAGTAAGCATTTAATGCTTGGTAAGTTCGTATAATGGGAAATTAACTTACCATTCATTTACATTAAAGGTAATATCCAAGCAATTTGGCTAATAGCCTAAACACGTAACTTCATCAAACATGCTAGTCTTATATTTCACATGAATATCGAGAAACAAGGATGAGCTCATCATGTAAAAAATTTCATATACATATGTTTTCCACGTCATATATTCATATAACATGTACATTTCCACAATAATTCATCTCAAGTTTAGATTATTCCATGTCAAAACTTTGCCCGTAGAATTTATTTGAAATATCGATGGACACATGGGTAGTACACACGAAGTGTACTAATCTATAACCCTTTAATTCATATTCAGGAGTGCTCATTAGAGCACATAATCGGGAAGCCTTCTTTTGAGCCTTATAATGAGAAGCTCATGTGAGCCATGTAACGAGAAGCTTATCCGGGCTGTATAACAGGAAGCTCATAAGAGCCGTAATCAGGAAGCTCAGGCGAACCAATAACGGGTAGCTCCAAAGAGCCATTAATCGGGAAGCTCCAGATGGCTATATATAGGGAAGTTCAAGTGAGCCATATCAGGAAGCTCTGGAGAGCCATTAATCAGGAAGCTCACAAAGAGTCTTTAATCGAGAAGCTCATGAAGAGCCATATATCGGGACGCTGATAAGAGTTGCGGTGTGTCCACAAAACATGCAGGATCACAACTGATCGGGATGCTCCGAAGAGCTATTAACAGGAAGCTCGCAAGAAACATATAATAGAAAGCTTGAGAGGGCTAATATCAGGATGCTCTTTCGAGCTATGGTGTGTCCGCAACATATGTAGGACCACAACCAATACGGGAACCCTATATCCATCAAAATTTCATCTATTTAAACGGAACTTAACATTTATTGGGCTTTGTCGGTTATGTAATCAATTTCATATAAATAGAAATTACACAATTCACATATACTACATTCAATTCAAACATATAAATATACAATTTAGTTACACGAACTTACCTTGACAAGTGTTTGTGTACGCGAAATCTACTAATCTGACATTTTTTCTTTTCCATGATCTAACTTCGTATTTGAGTTATCTGGATCTATACGAATGAATTTAACATCAATTTAATACAATTCATATTCAATTCAATTTAATTCAATTCAATTCATATCTTAGGCAAAATTACCAATTTGCCGTTATACTTTTAATTAATGACAATTTCGTCCCTAGACTCGAAAAATGAAATTCATGCAATTTAATCCCTATTCCAAGCCTAGCCAATTTTTACATATAACATTTGTAGCCCATGTAATTCATAAAATTTAGAATTTTTTCATGAATTTTTCATCTTTACAATTTAGTCCCTAAATCACAATTTCATCAAAATTCACTTTACAAAAGTTGTTTATCTATCAAAAACCTTTCATTTTCTACCTTAAATTTCATAATTCATCATATTAATCCATGGAAAAACCCTGGTACTTTGATAATTTTACAAATTGATCCCCGAGATAGCTAAATTAAGCTATTACGATATCAGAAACATAAAATTACTAAAAACGGGACAAGAATGCTTACCCAATTCAGCCAAATAAACTTGCTTGAGTTCTCTTCTCTTAGCTAGGGTTTCCATGTATTTAATTTGGGAAAGATGATATAAAATGATGATATTTGTTATTTAATTAAAATATCATCTATTATTATTTCATCTTTCCAATTTAGTCCCTTTTTTATTTAATTTTCCATGGATGAATCATCATACTTATCTACTAACTCCTCTTAATGGTCTATTTTCCATATAAGGACCTCCAACTTTGAATTCCATAGCTATTTGATACTTATAGCTACTAGAACTTAATTTTTACATTTTATGCAATTTGGTCCTTTTATCAATTAAACATATAATCGGTAAAATTTTCTTAACAAAATTTTTATACGATATTCCTATCATATAGTAGGCAAAAAAATAAATTTTAAAATAAATTTTCTTACGGACTCGGATTTATGGTCCCAAAACCACTGTTCTGATTTCACTGAAAACAGGCTAGTACAGGTTAACTGTCGAATCTTTTTTGCTGGGTTAATATTGTAAATAGTTGATTGAATGGCTTCTATATGTAATCCAAATCTGATCCTTATGGGGATTTAGGATTCTGAATTGGTTACTGTGTTGTCTTGTTAAGGAGGCTCGTGTGGCAAAGGAAAAAGACTTAGAAGATGGAATTGGCGTCTACTTCCAAGTGAGTTCCCAAACTCAACTCTAAATGGATGTTCATTGTTGAAGTTGTGTGCTAAACATGCTGTACTCAGACATATATGAATTACAATTCAACCTATAATTGAAAGTTGAGTCACCGTGTTGCTTGCTGTAAGTGTTATGTTGTATAAACGATGTTTGTGTTATGGTGAAATAATGATATGTTGTACATGATTGTGTAAATATGAGAAAGTGTGTAACTGCAAATAAGTTTGATTATAGTGTGTAAATGAAACGATTAGTGTCATGCATTGATGATTTTTGAAGTGATATGGTGGCAGGCAGTATGTATGATATACCAATGGAAATGTTAGCGTGTTGTATGTCATGATACTCCTAGACTTTATTGGAAAGATGTGTGTATGATATAAGTTCTATTTATGTGGCTTTCCGGAGGATCAGATGGTCATGCACGAGTTTGCATAAGCATTATATTTATGTGACTTTAAGGGAGGTTAGGTTGGACTAAGCCAAGAAAGGAGATGGAATGATATAGAGACCCGGTGCACACCCGTAAATGAGATCCCCTTGTGTGGGATGTAATAGTTCCCTTTATGGGACGATTAAGATGTCACACCCTGAATCTGGCAAACCTAATTAGAAGACGTGTATATGTGAAGTTATCTATTTGGCGCAGTGTAGTTCGCCCATTTGTAGTCTTTTGGCGAATAAGAGTTGGCATAAAGTACCCACCATATAAGGAATTGAAGATTTTATCTCAAACTATTCTGCTATTTAAGAAAAGAGTGTGATAAGCGAAGAGTAAGCCTAGTGTGAGTTACCACCAAAAGTATAGTACACCCAGTTTACCTGAGCACTGTGCTAATTGGGTTTTGTAATCTGATCTGGTTAGGAGTCATTTGGATTGACTGGTCAAATACTATTTGTATAAGACTCTCATTTGTATTTCTTCTAGATTTTGTAGGCCATTTATTAGGACAAATTTTGGATACAATCGACACTTTTCAAGCTCCACTAAAAGAAACTAGATATATATATGGTGGGAAGGGTCTATCTGGAGGGTTTTTCTTTTTTCAATACTACTCTCTAGTTTTTCTTCTTAAACGTATATGTTTTCCTCACCTTTATTTAGCTAGAATATAAGGTTTTTGAATTAATGAGTGGATGTTCCACTTTCTGGTAAGTCTGATAGCTTTGCATGTTATGTTTTTTAAAGAATAAGGTTGTTAGGAAGTATATGGACAGTGAGTTGTGAATAAGAGACCTTGCATGGGGGTCGTCTGTAATTGAGATGTTAGTTATTTGTCTATAAATGGGTTTTAATGGTGGTTCTATGTTCTTTAAGCAGTTGCTACTGCTAGTTTGAGAAGAATTTTTGAGTTTGGAACTTCAAGCTACAATCTAGATGAGTATCAGGTGAGACTTTAGTCTCAACTCTTATAATCATTCCAGAAATTTCTTCTTATGTTGATGTTCTAGTAACAATGTATGGTCCCTTAAGTGATTGCTAAATGTGTATATGTGATCTTCGTTTAGTATTCATGGGACTTTAAATGTGTGATGTGTTGTATATATGGGTGCATGTGATTTTGTAAAGCAAATGTATACGCATACATGGAACATATACTGTGATACATGGTAGTGTTGACGTGGGTGAAACATGTAAAGAAATATGATTCGATTAGAAAAATAAGTATAGCCTACATGAATGTGTACTTATGTTAGATGTATGATACATGATTGTAAATGTTGGAGACTGGGGGTTTAACAGAGTGTTGGGAGATTATGTGATGTGAGTTTTGACGCTGCGGTGGTATGTAGTGAAGTCTATCGGGAGAGTAAACACGAAATTTAGTGCGAAAATTCTGAGGAAAGACCATGGCCATTGCATATTTTGGAAAGGTGGATGAGCTACATTTATCTACTGGGGTTTTTGCATGTCCCAGAGTGATGATGGGCAAACCTCAAGCAATGATGAGTTTAGGAAAATCCATATCGCAAAAACAACAGTTCATGTGGTGCTTTGGTGGCAACTAGACAGAGCCTTTTTAGGCAGGTTATCTATAATTGCCTTTGTGGCATGTTCTGTAAATGCCTCTATGGCGTATTTTGTAATTGCCTTTATGGCATATTCTATGATGTCTTTACAGTGATCTGTAAAATGCCTATGTGGTGTATTAGGGATGCCTACGTGGCAGAATTTGGTTATCTGCCTCTATGGTAAGTTTTGAGATCTCTTCGATAGGTGATTTTATGATAAGGATCTGATATGTCTAAATTTAACTTGGTTCGGTTAGTCTTGTGAGGAATTGAATGTGTCTTAAGGGATGGTTCTTGAAAGAAAGTATGTATCTGTATTTGTAAAGAGGGAATCCGCTATAGTAGTCCGTCAATATATGATATGGCCTTATTCATAGTTATGAAAGATATAAGTGTTCGTTCGTTTGAGTTTGCCTACACTGTGTAGGGTTGAAATATAAGTTATCAAGTATTCACTACATATGAATAGTATCATGCCTTGTTTTGGGGTTATTTGGAATCTGAACTGTTTGTCAATTTAAGCGTTCTTATGTTATGTAACATGGATGGATGGAAATTGTTTTGAATGATCTGGAATGTTTTGTCTTTAGTATAAGCTTTTTTTGGGGTTTGATTTAGGTTACAATCTGATTGGTAGTCTAACAGTTGTTAATCCCAGTATGGGAATCTGCCAAGTCTGAGATCAATTAGTAATTATCCACTAAGGAATAGTGTTTGTGAATAACCATTCTGGAAAAATGTGAAGTGTTTGTTTGAAGAGGAAATTCGATGAAAGTGGGTTAGGTATAGATATTCTTTTGAGAAGTATCTTGTATTCTAAGAAGAATTAAGATCTATAGCGAATGGTAAGATCTGGAATCAGTCTAGGAGTGAAGTGAGAGTGACACGTTAAGTATGAAAGTTGGCGTACAGGTATATTTCCAATATTAAGAATGTATCTGCTAAATACAGAGTGATAATCCAAAATCTTCAAGAAGAATAATTCAAGTAGAAAGGCTCCAAGGTATTTTGTATTAAACTCACTAGGTTTTCATGAACTTACAAGTGTTTTGTTTGTGTTTCAAGTGTTCTAAGAACGGGTTTGCCAGGAGGGACCAAGCTAGAAAAGGGACGTGGCTAGAGTTTGCTGTGCAACGACAACTTTTTTCCTTAGTTGTAACTTGCATACTACAGGGCGACCCAGCGGCAGAGTCTCAAGGTTTTTGTCGTAAATTAAATTTAAAGGTCGGGATATGAATTTTAGTACAAGTGACTATTTTAATTATGTTAAAGACTAATTGGTGACTTGGTTGTGTACTAAATTTTTGAAAGTTTTGAATTTAATCGATAATGATATTAATTATATTCTTATCGTTATTCTTTTAGTACCACGATTAAATGTGATTGAAAGTGTAGTTAGACCATAGGCTGGATTGTGACATCCTATAGCCCAGACCCGACGATCGGGTCGAGTATGGGGTGTTACAGATGCCTTGTGGTATCACTTGTATTCATTATCATCCCTTTATGTGTATTTGTTGGTGTGTAGGATGGATGCACTTTAAGTGCAATATATGAGGAGTGCAATTGGAATCCTGAGTGTTGGAGTCTTATTTTACTAAGGTTATCAAAGAATATGAGATTAAATGTATAAATTGGTTTAATGAGTAAAATGTATAAAATAAACCTAAAGAATTTAAAAAAGGACTTAATTCACTAAAGTAAAGAGCATGTGATGATTGATATGTTTAATTTGTAAAATTATTATATATGTAATATTAGATTTGGAAGTTAGTAATTGTAACAATGCGATGCCTTAAATATGCTTAAGATGGATGTGAGTACATGTGGCGAAGTATGCTTAGCTAAATTTTATTACTTATTAATGTTATATCTATCAATCTTATTTAGTTGCTTAAATCTCACACTTGGTAAGAAGGTAAGTGAGTTTAATCTTAACGTGCCATTGTTTTTACATGTATATTAAGTTGATTGCAAAAAGCTATTTGAATCACATCATTACAACTTTGAAGCCTCAAAGAGTATGAAATCCTAGTGTGTTATTTTGATTCCTAATCGGATGTACAAGAATCAATGGTCATACACATATATATGTTAGTTTCATACTACTTTTAAGGCTTTGAGGGCATGAATGTTGTTATTTTGATTTGTATGAGCTTTGGTGCATATTTTATTATTGAAGCTTTTGTATGAAGTACAATTTATAAACTTATTTGCGTGTTTGAACCAATGTGATGGGGTATGAAAAATTTTCATGGTTATTTCTTGTCAATTGAATTATTTCTAATGGAGTTGAGGTGTCTCTAATCTTGTGTTAGGGATTGGTATGTGTTGGTTGAGTCTTGGCATGATTTTGAGGTGTTTTGGAGTCAAAATCTTGGTTCCTTGTGTCCAGTCTCGAGACTTGGCACTTATGTCTCGAGATTAATAAGTTAGAATGCTTAATTTTTACTTTAAGGATCCAAAGTCCTGATACCTTTAAGCTAAGTATAGAGACTTGCAAATCGTTAGCAAAAAGCTATAGTAAACAAGCCAAGTCTCGGACTTGTAGGCCAAGTACCAATACTTACCTTATTGCACTTTTAGACCTTGTATTTTAAGTCACTTGAGTTATTGAAACCCCGTTTTATGTATGGACATGTCCAAGACATAGGAAATTACTTGAAATGATTTCAAAATGTGTTTAAAGCTTTGAAAATGTTGGAAATTGTTTTAAAGGATTTTACTAAGTTGAACGATTGATGTTTTTGATAAAAGGAAATTTTGTAAAAGCAAAGAAAGTGTTATTGTTACATCTCTTATTCGTAATGGTTGCTGAAACTAGTAAAGGGTGTTACACTCTCACACTCCTCACATTTTGTAAATGCAAGACACCAACATCGAATTTTACCTTATACAAAAGTGAAACTGGAGGTTTCCATCGTACAAATAAAGAAATCGATGAGAAAACTGGAGAAGACCCTTGAATCCACACCAAAATCCCTCAGGTATGTACTTATTGAATGAAATATCTGTAACATAAAATAAGAATGCTTTTCATAAACATATTTATTACTTGCAAACCATAAACCATAAAGTAATTGTCATCTTGATGCAACCCATACTATTAGTAGAGAGAAACATATTTGCTAAATGTAACTTAAAATTTCTAAGTGAGGAATCGTCAGGCCAAGTAATATCCAACTTATCCCAATGGAGAAATATGGAGTATATCTCTTGCATGGTGACCTATAGGTGGATCATACCAACAAAAAAATGACATGAACAACGAATATCATTTCCATAGCATTATCAACCACAAAAATTTTCCTACTTGAATTTTCATTTGACCAAGATATTTTTAATTCAATTGGAAATCAATAATGACAAACCATAATCACACTAGGTACCTCCATTCTTCTTCTTTTTCTTCTCTCTTTCTCATATTCCTTTTCTTGATTGAAATTTTCACTGGTTCAGATTTTACAAGATGAAAAAGACAAAACTATTTTGAAATGTTTGTGTTAAAAGGGGATTTTAGGGGTTGTATATATGATCAAGTTTATAAAATTTTGTTAAATAAAATAATGTGGAAATTATGTTGGCATAATGTGAAAATTAAATGTGTAATGACCCGATTTTAAGTGGTGCTAGAAATACAGTTTCAAAAATCTTATTTCTGTAAACCGAGTCTGTAAGGATGAAATATAATGATTATCAGAGTTAATATGAAATTATATTGAAGATCAGTTAGGAAATTTAACTGAGAAAATTGTTAATTAAAGTTTAGGGACTAAATTGTAAGAAGTCTAATCACTATTAAGTTTTAATTGAGAAAAGATTAGGGACCTAGATGGCAATTAGCCAAAGGACCAAAATGGTTATTTAACTAATTTTAAATATAATTCAGTGGAGAATGATGTTTATTCCCACCTAGCATTGGTTTATAATTAAAAATGTATATAAAAGCCTTAATTAAACTAACTAAGCATGATTAATCTATTTAATTAAGTTATTAACCTTAGTATAAATAAAAAATTAGTTGATGGAAGATGAAATTTTCATCTTCTTCTACTGTCCACCTTAACAAGAAAAGAAGAAAACTCCAAGCGTTTAAACTTACATTTAGCCATTGGATTTTTCATGGTAACCAAGCTATCTTATTGAAATTTTTATAGGTTCTTGATCATGGGAGCTTGATTTAGCTAGCCCATGCATCAAATTCTCTAATTTTTTAGCTTTTAACAAGTTTCCATTAGAGAGAAATTGATGAATTAAGCTTGAAATTGAAGAGATGATTAGATAATGAACTTATATTATGTAAAGGACTAAGTCAGAAATTAACTTAAGCTTGTTAAAGTCTAAATTGAATAAATTAAAAACTATCATGAAATTATGCTAAAGATGTAGAGTATAAGGTCCCTAATGAAATAATATGAAATCAGATTTTAATCCGATGTTAAATATGGAAAAATGTGTGTATCTCGATTATAGGGACTAAATCGAATAAAAGAAAACAACATTTTCGCTATGTATTTTAATGTGATTGTGATGTCAACTAAGATTGTTTTATAATTGCATTATCAAACATAATTAAAGACGACACCGAATTATCATGAGAGAAGGGAAAGATGAGAATCATAGACGAGTAACGCAACTCGATTTTTACATTTATGATTTGAGTTCAATATATATATATGATTGTTGCAAACTAACTATCAAGGAAAGCATATTATTGTCTCATGACTCGGTTTGAATATAATGATATTGAATAGTTGAGAATTAATTTGAGTTGAACTTAGTGAAATCGAGAATGATATGAACTATGATATGTTATATTGAACATATATGGATTGATTTGTTAGCATGCCATAAGATTAGATTGTGTACGGGTTATACTTCAGTTATATACTGATGAGCGCTAGGCGCATATTACTTCAGATGTTCTGATAAGTGTTGGGCACACATTTTTCTTCGAATATACCAATGAGCGTGAGGTGCAAATTATACTTCGGACGCTCTAATGAGGCACTGGGTGCTAGATTGGTGTGATGGTCGGATGATCTGTGTATCCGTCATTGATCTATGTCTAGTTTATAGGGGTTATAAAACTGAAACTAGCTAAACGATATTTGATATGGGATGTGATTGAAATTGGTATACTATGTATATATGTACATGGAATGTAGAAAATGACATCATGTGCAAGATCATGTGAAACAATTTACACGAGCCTTAAGGGGTGATATAGATATGAAACAAATCGAATCGACTGATTCGAAAATGAAATGAGATAATGGAATGAATATACACACATATATGATTGTTGGAAACTAACTATCGAAGATCATGCAGAACGGTTTATAGGAGCCTCGAGGGCCGATATGGATATGAAACGAATTGACTGATTCGAAAATGAAATGAGATAATGAAATGAATATATATACATATATGATTGTTGCAAACTAACTATCGAGGTAAGCATATTATTGTCTCATGACTCAGTTTGAATATAATGATATTGAATTGTCGAGAATTGATTTGAGTTGAACTTAGTTAAATTGATAATGATATGAACTATGATATGTGATATTGAACATATATGTATTAATTTGTTGATTACCCTATTAACTATCTCGGGCAGAGTCAAATATAGTTAGTATGTCATAAGATTATATTGTGTATGGGTTATACTTTAGTTATATACAAATGAGCATTGGGTGCATATTACTTTGGACGTTTTGATGAGTGCTAGGCACACATTTTTACTTCGGATATACCTATAATGACCCGATTTCTAGTGGTGTCAAAAAAGACAGTTTCGAGACCCCATTTCTGTAAACCAAGTCCATAAATATTTTTATATAAGTGTATTGCATTTTGCATAGGTAATTTAGCCGAATTATTGATTAATTAAGATTCAGGGATTAAATTGTAAAGTCCACTATAGATTTTTAATTAGAAATTGGATTGAGGACTTAAATTTCAATTAACCAAATGCCTAAAATAGAAATTAGGTAACACCCTAACCCATCTCCGTCACTGGATTAGGGTTACAGAGTATTACCGTACAATCAAAAACATTTAAACATTTAAACATTCAATAATTTAAATCATATCATAAATCATTCATACACATGCATATTGTCTCTAAATCGAGCCCTTGAGACCTTAAAAATAGTTTAGAAGCAAATCAGGACCAATTTGAAACAATTTAGAAAGTTTAGGAAAAAAGTTACAGAATTTGCAAAACAGGGGTCACTCAGCTGTGTGCCTCACACGACTGAGGTACACGCTTGTGTCCCAGCTTGTGTCCTCACCCCTGTAACTCTCTGAGTAGGGTCACATGGCCGTGTCACACGCCCACATGTCAGGCTGTATAACTCACTAACTTGCACCTTTAAGAAATCATCAGTTGACATACGGTCGTATCATCAGGCAGTGTGTCTCACACGGCTGAGTCACATGCCCGTGTCCTAGGCCGTGTGGACCCAAATTTACCTAAAGTCAAGCCATTTCCAAACCATTTCATGCATGAACATTCAATCCATTCAAACATACATTAAGGTACCTAAACATCACCTAAATGCACATCAATATTCCATTTCAAAGGCCCTAATTTAACTAACCAATATTCCATTCAAAGGCACCACAAGTATAACCAAAACAACACTTACCTAAACGTGCCAATAATGCCATTTTTCATGCATATAAACCTAAACCAAATAGATACTAAAACATACCATCAATGACCAATTCAAATCATTTAAAACATACCATAAAAAGGGGTCGTATATACAAGCACATGAAAGTGACCAAAAGGACTTACTTAAACAAGCATTTTAATCCATCAACCCATACATAAACATCAAAACACATACATACCAAATTACCATTTACATATTCATCCTATACATGTTAATATTGCCATTTCCATACGTACTAACCTAGTTCAAGTATTTACTATAACATGTCTTAAGTAACAATTTTCAAACCATCATCAACATACCAAGAGAACCATATCAACAAGTACTTTAAGTAACCAAATTCACATAACTTGGTAAGACATCAAGGTGTACCAAACCAACATAACTATCCAAAGCTTATACATGCCAAAAAACCTTTAACATATGCACCATAATACCATTACAATTTACCCTATACATGCCATTATAAACCCTATCCAAATTACTCAAAAACTATTGAATTGTCCACTGGATAGTATGATCTCCGACGAACTTCCAACCGGTGAAGCTACCGATGACTTATAAAACATAGTAAAGAAAATACGTAAGCAACAAATGCTTAGTAAGCTCGTATAAACTTAAACTAAACTTACCACTTCATTAATACAATTCATATATTAAGTGTAAGTCACTACCAATGCCATAAACTTAGTATAGGCCTATTAAAACACCATCAAACTCACAAATTGGTAAGTTCATCAACACCCCATATAAACTCATTTATAACATAAATGGATTTCATAAGACATATCACATATTCATCAACCTTTTCATGAGATTATGAACCATTCTATTTACTTACTTACCATTCCATTCCAAAGCTTAGTATAAACCTAAACAACATCATCAATTCACAAGTTAGTACACTTGTCCATGATATAAATGCATTCATCCATAAAATAAGTAGACTTACACATGTAATCACATCATTTAGTTTACCAGTATTTGTATAATATCATGTTAGATATAAGATCATACATAATATATAAAGTTTACCATATATATAAACATAACCTTTAGTTCAATAACAATACCATAATCATTAACCCTTTTCATAAGTTCATGATTCATTCCCTTTGAATAATTACCATTGGATTCCCTTTTCTTGGCCGTTGAACCATTTAGAATTACACCGGATACTCGAGAAAGCTCACACATAGTGTGCCTTTACATATGACTGCAACATTTCCTTTACATCAGTGCTCACACGAGTTGTGGGTCGGAATGTAAGCTACACGATGTTGCTCACATGAGTTGTGGAATATTCACAACAAATGCAGGACCTCAACTAGCGGTAGGACATTCAAGACCGGCACCCGAAACATGAAATCCCTAATGAAATGTCATTTGTATCCTAAGAATTTCTAAGGTTCAACCAAGACTCGATATCTGTCAATTCATCATAATATTGTTACATTGGCATATTGTTTGATTTATATTAAAAAAACATAATAAACATTCAATTTAAACAACATTACTCTAATATTGTTCATACGAACTTACTTGACTAAATTGCAACAATGACTAAGTACAAATATTATTTGATAATTTTCTCTTCTACTCAATTTTCCACTCGTTCTTTATCTAAAATAATAATTTCATTCAATTCACTAATTCTAACAGAAAAATCAATTCATTTTATGCAATTAAATGCTTTTTGACATTTTAAAAAACTTACCCCTAAAGTTTACCCTTTTTCAATTTAGTCCCTAAACCCAAAATTTGTAATTTCATCATTTCTAATTAAAATTCACACAAACCAATTTTTACCCATTTTTATAACAGCCCATATTTATCATCCATTTGCAATATTTTCCTTTAATTTTACCATTTTCATAAATAAGTCATTATACCTTAAAATCATCAAAATTTACTTAATAAAATATGTCTATTTAACAACAAAGCTTAAAAATCTATCATAAACTTTCACAAACACCTCAAACTCATCAATGGAACATTCTAAAACATTTAATAATTTCAAAAACAGAGGTACGGGTTAGCTGGGTCTAATCGCAACGATTTCAAAAACATAAAAATTATAAGAAATAAATGAAAAATGGACTTACGTGCATCAATTTGGAGCTTGGCCAACCCTTCACTCAAAATAAATGACTTCCTTCATTATTTTTTCGGTTAGAGAAGAAGAGAAGAAAAGATGGCTTTTGTTTTATTTATTTTATTTATCAAATTACCTTTTTACCCTTAAGATTTTAATTTAAAAATTTACAAAGCATGTCCATAATTGTCCACTATCAATATGCATGGTATTTTTACCATTTAAGTCCATTAATTCACCTTTTCAAAGCTAATTGATCCAATTAACTAATAGAAATAAACTTTTGCAGCTTTTATAATTTAGACCTTTTAATTAATTAACTATCTAAGCATTAAAATTTCTTAATGAAACTTTAAGACAACCTTAATAACACTCCGTAAATATCTAATAAAATATTTACAACTCGATTTATAGAAACGATTCCCAATACCTCATTTCTAAAACCACTTGACTTTAGGTACATACCACTTGAACCTAATTATTCATTCAAATAACATAATTTGCAAATTCAAAATTTATTTTAATACTATAATTGACTCGTAAATATTAGATAATAATATTTACGAGCTCACTTGTCAGATTTCTGGCCCCGAAACCACTAAAAAATAAACTATTACAAATTAGACCATGTTTAAACATAAGAAAGTGGACGATATAAGCATGTGATCATTAATTTAATTAAATTAAGTATTATATATAAAAATAAGGTTAATTGACTAATTAATCAAAGTAATTACACTATATATTTTTGAAATTCAGTGGGGAA
Organism: Gossypium turneri; assembly: GCA_008044935.1. Lineage (NCBI taxonomy): Eukaryota > Viridiplantae > Streptophyta > Magnoliopsida > Malvales > Malvaceae > Gossypium > Gossypium turneri. The sequence goes on from CP032583.1 coordinate 19,405,066, forward strand.
GAAAGGGAAAAACTCATCTTCTCCAACTGAACCAAAAAAAAAAAAAAGGGTTGATGCCATTATTGTTTTTAACCTTTCGATCAATGAATTGGTTAGTGCAATCAAGTCCTTTTCTTATAATTTTTATGTTTCCGAGGTCATGAGAGCCTGATTTAGCTAGCCCATGTATCGATTTGTAAAACTGTTAAAGTGTAGAAAGTTGCAATTGATGAGAATTGAAAGTTTTAGGTGTTAAATTGATAGAAATTAAACTTAGTTTAAGAAAAGGACTAAATTGTAAAGATTAATTGATAGCTATGCATGTAAGGGACCAAATTGAACAAAATGTAAAATTGAAAGTGGGAATAAGAAATAGGAGGTCCCTAATGGGTATTTGTGAAATCAGATTTCAATCCGGAGCTATAAATTGAAAGTTAGCTTAGTCTCGGTTTAAGGATTAAATTGAATAAATTGCAAAGTTTGTATAAATATATAATTGATTGGTAATTGGTTGAGTATTGATAGTGCTATATGTTTTATGTGAATCCTTAGCTAACGTCGACCTTGATTCATTGAGAGGGAAAGGAAAACCCAAAGTCGTTGATGAGTTGCTAGGAATTCTGAATTGTATTTCTATGACCCGAGACTTAATTATTTATTGTGTATCCATGACATATTAAATTATATGGTAACAAGGTTAGTTGGTAATAGCCAATTGAAGTAAGTTTCTATGATTTAAGTTGAATATCGAAATATGGATGAAATTGAATAAAGTGTAAATTGTAGGATATATTTGATATATGAGAATTGGCATGAAAATGTGTTGAGATATGTTGTACATGTTATGACATTGTGATTTGTTGATGAATTGTGATGATCAAAATGTAAATTGAACTTTATATAACGAAATGGAAATTGATTACCCTATTAGTTGTTTGAACTGAGTTTGATATAGCTGGCATGTCATAGGGTCAGGTTATTGATTGAAAACCATCATTGTTGGGCAATCCGAGGGGTAGATTGTATATTTGAGTCATTGTTTCTGGGAAATGACCGCCTCTCACTGTTCTTGCAGACTACGAGAGAAATCAATACTAAAAACAACAATTAATCAATAACTACATCCAGTGCCTGCAAGTGTAACAAGTCAGTTGTAATATTTGTATTGTTACAATGGAACACTAGAGTATTCCAAGGATTGTACCCAAGAGTGTCAATGATTTAGTTATTTCTATTCAAAAGTGCATGCAATGAAGGAGTCTAACTAGCTACCCACTAATTGCTATAGTAAGACAATACATAATTTGAGGTTGAATTAAACTAATTAATAACCTAAAACAGAAAAAGACTAAATTGTAAATAAAGAAAAATATAAAACTATCAAATACAATAACAGACAACGGTTGGTCGATTTCTATGTTGTAAGTTCACTCTCAAATTAGGGATCTAAATCGTTAACACTCCTAAATTTGCTCTATTTTACCTATTGGTCTCAACTTTAGGAACTTAGACAAATTAATCTTATTTATCTTTCGACCTCACTCGGCTACCTGGGACTAATGAATTGGTTCCCAATAAGTTACCTCTTGGTCTCACTTATATTGGTTTTCCCTTAGGGGTATCAATCCTAAGTTTTAAATTTTATTCAATTTACTCTAAATTATTACAATTTAGTCCCTGATCCAAAGACTAACTAAACAACACTTTTATTAACCAACCACCAAAGATTTAGCTACTCATACTCCTACTTAAGCAAACAAGAACAAAAGAATAACATAAAAAATGCATAAAGGGTAAATGTAAGAAAAATGAGAAAAGCTAGGGTTTTTCTTAAACAAACTTGAAAATAAATAAAATGGCAACAAAGGGAATAAATAAAAACATTTAAAAATCAAATTTTTAATGATGAAACAAAAGGAAACTGATTTGCATTAATACTAAGGATTAAACTGAAATTACAAGGATTTTAAGGTACTAAACAAGTAAATAAACACTAGATACAGTAGTAACTAACTACTTCCACTAAAATAAGAAAAATAAATTAAGCCCTAAATAGATAAAGAAGAAAACTCTAACCCTAAACTAAAAAGATGAAAGAAAAACCTAAACTAAAGCTTCCTAACCTAAAACTACAACTCTCCTTTTCTTTAGCCAAATTTTGGCTTTTTAAAGTTGATTAAAACCCAATTTTTGTGGCCAAAATGCTCCTAGGTGTCTAATTTTGATTGGTGTGGGTGTTGGACAAAAATAACCCCTGCAGTCATTTTTTTCCTCGTTAGACATTGGTATTGCGATACAAAAACTTCGATATCGCAATACCCAATGGTATCGTGATACCTAGTCTTCGATATTGTGATACCCAAGTCAGTATTGAAATTGGGAGCCTTGGGGTCTCGGTATTGTAATACCAATCCTTAATATCACGATATCACTAGACTTGGCCTTAATTTTCATCACTTCAGCACTATTAAGGGTATCTGATTGCCACCAAACGTAGGAACGTTTGATTGGAAAATACTACACCAAAAATATCTAGAATAAAGCAGCAGTGCCTGCAAGTATATGGGTCAAATTGTAATACAGTAAACTATACAACGAAACACTGGGAAATATTCTAAGGATCGTACTCAAGGGAGGATGAATTAAATCAATTGAAAACACTTTTACAATAATTGGTCTAAATAGTAATAATTAAATACTATATTAAGAAAATCAATAAACAAAGATAATATCATAATCTAAAAAACTAAAATAAATAATAGAAAATAATAACTGAATCAATTAAACCAATCAGGAAGATTAGCTCGTTTCAATGGTTGTAATTAACTTCAGATTTGGTTTTTAAGGTGAATTATCTAACGACTAACCATTTATTACCTCCCAGCCTATAATTGATTAATTAATTGGTAGAAACTCGCTTATCTCTCGACCTCACTTTTTTAACCAAGATAAATTACGATTTACTCGGAAAACTTATCTCCCAACCTTGTTTAACCTTGATTACTTCCTAGGGTTGTCAAGCCTAGGGTTTAAGAACACTTAACTTATACCAACTAATTCTATAGGAAACTCTTACTCTTCTGTTAATCACTCCCACATCCACTCGTTAATCTCCCTTAAGGGAGTTAGATACTCATGATATTATTCATCATCTCAATCTCAATTGAAATAAACATGTAATAAGCACAATTAAATCTAAAGAGAAAATAAATATTGTCGCTTGTAAAGGAAACTAAACTGAAATACTTCGATATTATAAAAGAGGTATTGGCTCAAAACCAATTCCAAGAAAAAAGCACATAATAGTTTTTAGATGCGTCCAAGACAACTTGAATACAGTGAACCCTTAGCATTATATTTATAGAGGTGTTAGAAGCCCTAATTAGGTATTCAACACATCCTAGTTCTTCGTATAAGTTTTATTGTGCAGATGAAAATAACCTTGAAGAGCTTGGGCACATTTTAGGTCCTATGTCATGCCATAGACATTGCATGGCATGATACGACATGCTCTTGGGTCTATTTCATCTTTTAGGGGCTCAGGAAGCTTGTGCAACACTCGCCCCAAGTTTTTACATCCATTGGGCCCTAAATTTAGCATCCTACACACTTAAATTAATAGATTTGAACTAACTAAGGCCGGTGTTGACCTAATAGGTCACTAATACTCAGAAACATGTTAAAAAAACACTTATTTTACTAATATTTAATAATAACTACTAAATATTGATAACACAATAATAAATACTAAAATAGCTAGAAAAAAAGCTCTTTAAGTGCAGAAATATACTAAAATAACTACTACATTTGACGTTAGGTCAAATACCCCACACTTAAGTCTTTGCTTGCTCTCAAGCAAACTAAAACGAAAAAAAAAAAACTAGAAAATAAAAAAACTAAAAACAAGAAATAAACATGCAAGAAAAAAATTACTTGAACTTGTTTGGTACATGAAATCGAATAGAATTATATTAACACGATAATGCAAGTAAACATATAACTCCAGAATTATATACAATTGACTCACTAAATTAGTTAATCAAATGAGTTCACTAAATTACAAAATCAAACAAACAAAATAATAATAAGTATAGGTATCCATCAAAATAAATATATAAACATACAATTATGTTCAAATGAATATAAGTGGTAAAAAATATCAAAACTTGACACATTGGTCATCCATATAAAGTACTACCTAGGTCACATATGACTTTTCAGCTTGTAATATTCTGTGGCATAGGTTGGTTTGAAATTTAAGAACAAGCTCGATAGAACTGCTAAGCACGAAAGTAGTTTGACACATTATATTGTCCTCTATACTCTCCCAAATGTACAAATAACTCACCACCTTATATTCACTTCTCGCAAATTCCTTATTTCTCCATCACTAAGACATAGTATAGTATTCATGAGTATAATCATCCGAGCTTGCCTTAATTTGATGAGTGTGTAGGACATCATTCGAAGGCATAGGAACACGAGACTGGTCGCGATGTTACAATATGGAGTGTCAATGTTGCAACATAGTGAGTAGAGCTCTTAAAAGGAGCAAAATGCCTTCAGTGTTGCAACATAGACAGAGTGGGTCACGACATAGCCCTGTAACTTAGCCTAAGCTTGTAAAGTGCTATCAGTGTTACAACGCAGACCAGAGGGTATTGCGACGCCGCCTTGAAGAGGGGAATTAATGAGCCAAAGGTGTTTTCATCCACACAACAAAATTTAATGCAAAAACGTTAGCCGAATTAAGCCACTGGGCGACAGTCAGCCGTAAGCTTATATGTAACACCCTAAACCAGTATTCGTCACCGCATTAGGGTTATGGAGCATTACTGTACAAACGAAATAGTAAAACATACATTTCATACATTATTAGAAACATAATATAAAACAACCATTCACATACATATCGTCCCTAAATCGAGCCTTCAAGACCCTAAAAATACCTTATAATTGATTCAGGACAAATTTAAAAACACTTGGAAAGTTTATGAAAAAGTTGAAAATTTTGGAATACAAGGGTCACAAGGCCATGTGCCTCATACGGTGAGAGACACGCCCGTGTCTCAGACCTGTAACAATCGAAATAGGGACATACGATTGTGTCCCAGCCCGTGTCCTCACCCATGTAACTCTCTAAGTAGGGTCACACAGCTGTGTCACACGGCTGTGTGCCATGCAGTGTAACTCTCAAAATAGCCCCACACGCCCGTGTGCCAGGTCGTGTGTGTAACAGCCTATTTTTTGGGTGTCAGAAATAATGGTTTCGGGGCCACCAAATCTGATGAGTAAGTTCGTAAATATTATTATTTAATATTTATGAGTCGAATAAGGTTTTAAAAAGGTTTTTGTTATGGTAATTTATGTGATATGAATGATTAATTAAGTTCAAGTGGTAAGACCCTAAGGTCAAGTGGTTTTAAAAAATGAGGTATCGGGACCTTATTTCTATAAATCGAGCCATAAATATTTTTATAAATATTTACAGAATGTTATTAAGGTGGTATTAAATTTTGTTAAAAAATTTTAACATTTCGATAGTTAATTAAGCGAAAAGGACTAAATCTTAAAAAGTGTAAAATGTGATCATTATTTGATTAGAGTGATTAAATGGCTTATTGAATAAAGGAAAAGGGACCTAGATGGTAATTGGACCATTATTATAAATAATGGACAAAGGTGGACATTAAATAGGTGATTTTTGATATTATAAAAAAGGTTAATTTAGTAATTTATTTATTAAAAGAAATTTAAAACAAACAAAAAAATGGCATCATCTTCTTTAAATTTGGTTCCACCAAATTTGTTGAAGAATGAAGCCATAGCTAGAGCTTAATATTCGGCCATGCTTTGGATGATGCATGTAAGTCCGTTTTAGCTCCGTTTTTAATAATTTTTATGTTTTTGAGATCGTTGCAACTAGGTCTAGCTAGCCTGTACCTTTGATTTTGAAATTTTTAACAATTTTGAATGTTGACATTGATGAACCCTGTGATTTTAGATGTTAAATGATGAATAGGAAATGTTGGCTGGGATTTAAAAGTATTTTGTTAAGTAATTTTGATGAATTTTCTAATTAGGGACTAAATTATTGAAATAGTAAAATACAAGGATTTGATGTACAATTATTGCAAATATGGGCTGTATTGGAAGCTAAAAATATTTGGCTATTTTTAAATTTCAATAAAAATGGTTAATTTGCATGTTTTAGGCCTAGGGACTAAATTGAATAAAAGTAAAATATTAGGGATAATTTTGTAAAAATGTCAAAAATGACTAAATTGCTTAAATACATTGTTTTACTATCTAAATTAATAATTTAGATTAAGATTGAGTGGAAAATCGAGGAGAATGGAAAATTACCAAAATACCCCTGAACTTTGTCATTTCTGTAATTTAGCCAGGTAAGTTCGTAACTTGGTTAGTTCAATTAATTACTATTTCAATAAATTATTATCTATTTGTCTATATATGTGAATCAAATTTGTCAACTTGAAGGAAACGAATAAGATACTATGACAGCACAATAGAAAAATGTATAAGACCATGGTTGGACCATGGTAATGTTTACGTAAGACCATAACAAGCCTATGGCAGTTTTCAGACGCAAGACTATGGTTGGACCATGGTAATGTTTACGTAAGACCATAACGAGGCTATGACATTTGTTCAGGCATAAGACCATGGTTGGACCATGGCAATGTATATATATATATGTAAGACTATAGCTATACTATGACATTATAATGATAAGACCATGACCGGGTTATGGCACTATGAGCGTAAGACCATGGCAAAGCCATGGCAGTGCACATGTAAGACCATAGTTGGACTATGGCACAATATGAAATGTGTACTGGGATTTCAATCATCTTTACAGTGTTCATCGAATATGAAAATGGATGGTTTCTACCATCGATTAAAGAAAATGGATGGTTTCGACCTTCGTTTAGCACACTTGTGTGAGCTCTGATAAAGGTTCCGATTGACTTCACTACGACAAATATGGAAAGGTATGATGCATTAATGATCAAAGGATGAATATTCATGATTTGAAAGGTATGATTTAAGTGATGCTATGTTTATATACCATATCTTACCATGTGATGATATTGCTAAGTTATGTTTTAATCACTAGCCTGTGATAATGGTAAGTGTTCAATATCAACCAAGACGTGTGTATGAAACTTATTGAAATGATGATATATGGAAAACATTATATGTTATGAAGGATAATAAATCCAATTGGACCATGCTTAAGTATAATGGTTATCTATGTTAAGTTCACATGAATTATATTCAATTATGCTATCATGTGTTGTTGTTGGTGCTTGGGCTTGTGCCAAGTTTATGATTGAATTATATCATGCTCAATCTTAATGAAATACATTGAAATGGTAAGTGCTCAATTGGTAACGTGCTTATGTCCATGAAAAGGTGAAATAAATCAAAGTATGTAATTTCTTGTGCAATGGTTGATTATATAGTTGATTCCAAATGAGCTATGTTTAAATGCACTAGTTTGTAGTCATGGTTGATATTATGCATATATCTTGTGTGTTATGCATATGAAACAGGTGAGGAAAGGTACTGAAATGGTAAATTCATAGTTGAAATGGAATTTGAAGGAAAAGGGAGTAATGAGTTTGAATGATGTACTGTATGTGAGAAGTTTACGTATGTTATGAGTGAATATACCTATATCACGGATAAATACACTAAGTCAAGAATTGAGAATATGGTTTAGGCTTATGATAGGCATTGGGAACATAATGAAAAGAGAGTATGTTGAAAAGTGTATAATCTTATAGAAAATTTGATGATTATCTATTAAGTCCCATAAAATCCTATCATATTATGAATGATAAATGTATGTGACATTAATGAACTTACTCATTTGTGGGTTGATGATCATATCGATTTATGAATCTTATGACATTGACATAGATTTATGTCTATTCTATAAATTCTATTATTGAAATGGAATATTATGTTTAAAGTTTATACGAACTTACTAAGCATACATTGCTTAAGTAGTTATTTTCCTTTACTTGATAGATTATCAGAAGCTCGATCGGGTTGGAAGCTAGTCAGAGATTCATCACACTATCCATCAAATTTATTGGTAGATTTTGAGGTTTTAGTCGAGGTTATAATGGCATGTATAGGTGGACTATGTCTAATGTTTAATTGATGATTTTGACGTGTATATATATGTGGTTTTATGAGTGATGATATTTTGGTGCTTAAATGATTAATGTTGAAATGGTCAAGTAGATGTATGTTTTTAATGATCAATTTGGTATATTTTGTTGAGGTTTGACATATGGTCAATTGTGATATGTCTTGGCATGATGATTTGTGGTTGTGTATATTGATTTATGCCAAAACATGTATGTGTTTAGGTTGATTTTAAGATTTATGTTTGAGGTGTCTTTTGGGCATATTGGTTGTATACAAAAATGCCATATTGATCTAGTTTTATTATGCATGTTTTAGATACATTTTTGAATGTTTGAAATAGTGCAAATTGCTTGTATGTATGAACATGTTTTGGGTGAAATAAATGGCTTGAAAATGACCTATTTCTTGTCCACGGCATGAGACACGGGCGTGTGTCTTAGTAGTGTCAGTCACATGGCCATGCATCACGACCGTGTGTCCCCTGTAGGTTTTTAAAGGTTGCATTTCGAGAGTTACATGGCATGGCACACGGGTGTGTGGCTTGGCCATGTAAACCAAGTCAAAGAGTTACACGGGCACGGACACGAGCTGGAACACGATCGTGTGTCCCTACTTCGAATGCCCACACGGCCTTGTGGCCCCTGCAGTGTGAATTTTTCCATCTTTTTCTATGAAGTTTTAGATGTTTCCAACTTAGTCCTGAATCGTTTCTAAAGTGTTTCTAAGGCCTCGAGTGCTTGAATTAGGGATGTTATGCATGTGTTTGATTGGAGTTTGCTATGATTATGAAACATTGGAAATGAATGATTTGAGTTATATTTTTATGGTAATGCTCCGTTGCCCTATTCCGGCGACGGATACGTGTTAGGGGTGTTACAGTGTGCTAGGTCGTATAACTCACTGACTTGCATACAAAGGAACTTATAGGGGACACAAGGCCGTGTCGCCAGGCCGTGTGTCACACATGGCTGAGCCACACGTCCGTGTCTCAGGCCGTGTGGACATAAATTTGCAGAAAACCAAGCCATTTCCACAACCAATTCATGCATACACCTATAGACATTTTTGTGCACATAATCAAGGCATCAAAACCTTACCAAAAGTTACCTATAATGACCGAATTAAGAGTTTTAAATCAACCAACCAATATGCCATTTAAGGCACCTCAAATGAAAATATCAAAACTTACCTAAACATATACATTTCATTCATCAAATGCTAGCTTCAAAACTTACCATACATGCCTTAATTTGATCATTACCATTTCATCACAACAACATGCCATTTGGCCATTCAAGACATGCAACATAATATAGTCATAGTGACAAAAACTAGCAAGGCATCAAAAGACATCAACCAAGACAACTTTTACATACCAAAACATCAACTAATCATTCAACTAAATACCATTACAAGTTCACCTATACATGCCATTATAACCTTGGCCAAAACATTCAAAAACTACTGATATTTATACTGGATAGTGTGATACATCTCCGACGAGCTTCTAAACCAATCAAGCTTCCGAATCTATGAAACATAGAAAAGAAAAAACGTAAGCACATAATGCTTAGTAAGTTCATAGAAGATGAAACACAACTTACCACTTCATTACATAATGTAAATAGCATAATTATTACACTAACTAACATCATAAGCTTGGCACAATGCCTATGCAACATCACCAAATACACAAGTTAGTGCATTTATACATAAATCACTTGGATTAAACATATGATAATTCATTTCCATATGAACATACACCATTTGATTCATTCATCATTTTCATGAGCATATGCATAATTCCATTTGGAAACTTACCTTTTCAATTCCATTTCATGCCTGTTGAACCATCTAGAATATCAATGGATACTTAGGAAAGCTCACACGAAGTATGCTTAAACATATAACCGTAACATTTCCTTTACATCATTGCTCACACGAGCTGTGAAATGGGCTTGCTCACAGAAGCTGTGGGTCGAAATGTAAGCTACACGATGCTGCTCATGCGAGTTGTGGAGTATCCACAACAAATGCAGGACCTCAGGCATCGGTAGGACATTCAAGACCAGCACCCGAAACATGAAATCCCTAATAACATGTCATTTATATCCTACAAACTCCTAAGGTTCAACCAGGACTTAACAATAGTCAAATCATCATAGCTTTGGTACGATTATACATCGATCCATTTACATTAAGATAACATAATAAGAATTCAAATTAACAACATTAATTCAATAATCGTTCATACAAACTTACCTTGAAAATTAGGGCGTAGAAACGAAGTTGAACTAATTTGAGGCTTTAGTTTTTCCCCAATCTAGATACTTACATGGTTTATCTTGATCTAAATAAGAAATTTTAGTCAATTTAATATTTCTAGTATAGTCCACAAATCATACTTTTGCAAAATTACTATTTTTCCCCTAACATTTTAAGTTTTTCACAATTTTGTCCTTAGATTAATAACTTAAAATCCAACCATTTTAATCAAAATCCATGTTAACCAAACAAGCAAAGGACCTTGAAACAACTCATGTTTAAAAAAATTTCACATTAAAATGGTAAGACCTTTAACCCGTATCCATCGCCAGAATAGGGTTACGGAGCATTACCAGAGTTTACAAATCAAACAGATAGAAATTTCAAACATCTCATATCATATAATATTCATGTCAGAAACCAAATCAAAACCATACATACTGTCCCTTAATCGAGTCCTGGAAGCCCAAAATACGCGTTAAAAATAAGTCGGGACTAAATCTAAAACTCAGAGAATTTTTCGAAAAACAAAGAAAATTTTCAAAGCTACAGGGGTCACATGGCCCTGTGGCAAGGCCGTGTGGACATTCGAAATAGGGACACATGGCCGTGTCCGAGCCCGTGTCCATGCCCATGTAACTCACTAACTTGTGCCACACGGCCAAGCCACACGCTCGAGTGCTAGGCCGTGCACCCTTCGAAGTAGCCCCATGTGCCCGTGTGCCAGGTCATGTAACAGCCTGACTTGCAACCTTTTGAAAGATATAAGGGACACACGACCGTGTCACTTGGCCGTGTGTCATACACGGCTGAGACACATGCCCTTATGGGTTAAAATAGGCCATTTTACAAGCCACATTTCTCACCCAATTTGGTATCCACTTGCACTCAACATTGCATACATGCACCAACTATAATCAAACATCCAAAACAACCATGAGAAAGCTTTAAACATGTGGTATGTTCACATACAACCAATATGCCCTTAGGCACCTCAAATTACAAGTATAAATATGTGCAACCATGTGATCCATGTAACCAAGTAATCAACCAACTTATATTATTATTGCATCAATACACAACATGTAAATCATTACCAAAACTTACTATTTGGTACCACTTGTACCACTTATTCAATAGCATCAAATACATATATGTTTTCCATAGCATAACACCAAATCACACCAAGTTATAAAACATACCTCATATGCATATTCAACTATATTTTTACCTTTCATCATTCAACCACAAATCAATTCATACATCAACATTATAGGGTAAATTATGCACATACCAAAACACAAGCCAAATAAGTGGCTAATCTCAACAAAATACATATTGGCCAACATTAGCCAAAACAACCTATACATGCCATTATAACCGAAATTAACCGACCAAAAGTACCAAATGAGCTGATGGATAGTGTGATAGAGCTCCGACAAGCTTCCAACCTGAACGAGCTTCCGAATCACTATAAAACATGAAAAATAATACATAGTAAGCATTTAAGCTTAGTAAGTTCGTATAACATAGAAATTAACTTACTATTTAATCATAATTTAGGCAAGTTAACATAGCATATCCCAACTCAATTTTCCCAAAAGACGAAACACATATTCACCAATATGTTACCCATGTAAAGCACATATAATATCCAATACACATGGATGAATTCAACCATTATTCCAATTTCATACACATGTATCATATATTTCATATATCAATATATCATGTAACATCATTTCCATGTACTTCATGTAAATACCTGTAGTAGTTCGTATCGAACTCATAATCTCGTGATAGAACTGTGCCCGTTGAACCATTTAGAATATTGTTGGATACTCGGGTAGCACACACAAGGTGTACTGAACTGTAATCTATCAATTCCTGTACATGTATGCTCATACGAGCTATGAATCGGTATGCTCTTATGAGCTATAAACGGTAAGCTCATACGAGCTGAATATTGTTAAGCTCTCTTGAGCTGAATATTAGAAAGCTCATGTGAGCTAAATATCGGTAAGCTCTCTCGAGCTGAGAATCGATAGCCCTAATGACGTGTCATTCGTATCCTACGAATTCCTAAGGTTCAAACGAGACTCAGTAATCATCGTACGTCGTTGGATATGCCATCAATATTCATATATGACAATAATGCAAATCACATACATATAATTCAATTAAAGCGTATAATTACACAATTTAATTACATGAACTTACTCGACGAGTACACGTAGATACAGAGACGATTAATCTGAAACTTTCTCTTCAACCCATTCGAACTCCATATGAGGTCTAACTAGATCTATACGAATGAATTTAACTCAATTCAATATAATTCACATTCAATTTAGTCCAACACACATTTTTGGAAAAATTACCATTTTTCCCCTATACTTTTAAATTCTTTACAATTTAGTCTCTAGGCTCGGAAAATGAAATTCATTCAATTTTATCCCTACCCAAGCCTAGCCAAATTATATACATGCTTATAGTAGCCCACATATTTCACAAATTCACAAATTTTACCAGGAATTTATCACATGTTTCAATTTGATCCCTATTTGACAATTTCACTAAAAATTCCTTTACAAAAGTTGTTTATCTAACAACAACCATTCATATTCTATCATCAAACTTCAAAACTCAAGCATGCTCATCAATGGTAAAACCCTAAAAATTTAACAATTTCACAAATTAGTCCTTGGGTTAGCTAGATTAAGCTACAACAATCTCGAAAACATAGAAATCATTAAAAAAGGGACAAAAAATCACTTACCTATTGAAAAATTAGGGTTGGCCGAAATAAGCTTATTCCATGGCTATTCTAGTCCTCCATTGTTGGTTGAAGGAAGAAATAAAGATGAAAACTTTAATATGGTTTTATTTATTTTATCTTTATTAACTAATTTACTTAATTAACCTTTCAACAATTGAAATTTTACTCAATATGCCAAGCCAACATCCTACACTATCTCATTAATGGGCTATTTACCATATAAGGACTTCCAAATTAAATTTCTATAGCTATTTAATACCTTTAGCTAATAGACCACAACTTTTGCACTTTACGCAATTTTGTCCTTTTTATCAAATTAAACATGTAAACGGTAAAATTTCTTGACAAAATTTTTATATGGTATTTCAATCATGCTGTAGATAATAAAATAATATTAAAATAAAATTTCAACCTCAAATTTGTGGTCCTAAACCACTATTCTGATTTCACTAAAAATGGGCTGTTACAAAAACCCTAAAATTCATACATTTAATAATTTAGTCCCTAATTTCTAAAATTCATCAAAAATGTTCATTTATTAACAAAGGGTCATAATCTAGCACTAAACATCAAAATCATTCAAGAATCATTCATGGCATAACCATCAACCTTTAACAACTTTACAAATAAATCACTGAGTTAGCTAGATTAAGCCAAAACGATCCCGATAACATAAAAATCATTAAAAACGGAGTTGAAAAACATACCATGCAAGTAAAAAGACTTGACCAAATGCACCAAAACCTAAAGTGGTGTTTTGGTTCTTCAATTTCGGTGGAATTAAACTTTGGAGAAGATAAGCACTTATTTTCTTTTGTTTGTTTTATGTTTTATTTACTATTTTACCATTTTACCCTTTAAAAACATTAATAATTTCAATAAAACCTTACCATAAACATCCACTAACTATAGAAATGGTCTATTTACAGTCTAAGTCCACTCACTTTAAAGTTCCATAGCCATTTGACCCTTTTAACTAATGGAACTCTACTTTTACACTTTTTCTGATTTAGTCCTTTTCACTTAATTAATCGTGCAAACATCATAATTTCTTAACGAAATTTTAATACAACCTTACTAATGTCCCATAGACATTATAATAATAAAATAAAAATTAATCGTTGGATTTGTGGTACCAAAACCATTGTTCTGATTTCATTGAAAATGGGTTGTTACATTATAAATAGACAACTCTAAACACTTCATAAATAGTTTTTATTCAAGTTTTAGTTTACAAATTCATTTAATTTTAGTTTATTTTGTACTTAAGTTTATTTTAATTTGTAATTCTACTCTAGTTTTTACTTTCATTCATCGTGGAACTCAATTTGTGGATTCATCAACTCTTTGTGGATTGTTGTTTGCACGATTATCAATATATATATTAGGATTCTTTTTAAACACTATTCTTGGTATTTTATTTATGTTCATCTTTTTAATAAATTTTATGATGTTTATTAGATCCATGAGGAACTAATCCTTTTATGGGAGATTAGCGAGTGAACGTGGGAGTAATTAACTTCTATGTAGGGTTTTTTAGTGGATCAGCTAGTTGGGATTGGAAGAACTTAAAACCCTAGGTCTGACAACCCTCGGAAGTCATCTAGTTGGAAATGAACCCAAAATTTGTATTGCCTACCCGTGAAAACCTTACCCAAATCCAGTCTGGATTGTGAGGTCAAGAAATATGTAATTCTTGCCAACTCATTAGTTTAGTGGAAGATCGAAAGATCCTACTAGGTTAATGACTAGTTGATTGAATAAAACCCGAAATAGGAGTTAGTTATGACCACCTAAGTGAGTTAACCTTCTATCCTTAGAATTGATAAAGTCTACAAATTATATTTCGTCTTTATTTTTATGTATTTTAATTATTTTTTATAAATATGGTTTTTCATCATCTTAGGATTCATCTTAATATAATTTAATTAAATTACTAATTAGATTTGTTAACATAAGAGTTAGGATTAGTTTAGTTTCGCCTACTTTGGGTACAATCCTCGAAGTACTCCAATACTTCGTTGTATAAATCTATACTATAACCTGACCCGTATACTTGCGAAAACTGCTTAATGGTTATATTTGGTTTCAGGATTTACACTTTAAACATTAGTACGTCTAGAGGCAGTCAAGTTGTTGGTACCGTTGCCGAGGAGGCTATGCCACTAGATTAATTTAATTTTTACGTTTTAGGATAATTAGGTAAATTTTAAATTATAGATACGATTTTAATTTTAGTTGTTTTTATTTTTCTTTGCTAAGGTTTTTACTTTTCTTTATGGTTTTAGAGTATGACTCAAAGTAGGGGCACACCTAAAGAGCCAGCCACTGAGCCAGAGAGAATTATTTATAGAAATCATCGATAGCAACAACAACAGATGTAGAATAACCCACTTACTACTGTGAATCCACCACGTGATAACCCACTTTTTGAAGAACCTAGCCTACTCATCTACCATCACCATAATTACCGAAAGAACCACAAATGGCTCGAAAGGAACACACACTAAGAGATTATGCGCTACTAGCCCTCGACATAGTATAAGGGAACATCACAAGGCCGGTTATAACTACAAATAATTTTCAGATCAAGTTGGCAATGATTCAGATGATACAAAATAACCTATAATTTAGAGGAACTATGATGGAGGACTTGAGCCAGCATCTAAAATAGTTTCTCCAACTTTGTGACACTTTTAAATTTAACGGGGTCACCAATGATGCTATTTGTGTCCGGATGTTCCCCTTCTCCTTAATAGATAGTTCTTTTTCTTGGTTAGATTCACAGGTACTAGGATCCATCACAACATGGAATGAACTTGTAGAGAATTTCTTATAAAAGTTCTTTCCTATTAGCAAGATAATCCAACTAAGGAAATAGATTGCCACGTTTAATCAATTAAAAGGAGAGAGTTTTCACGAAGCTTGGGACCAATTCCAGTCAGTGGTACAAAGATGCCCTCACCATGATCTACCTAACTGGCTACAATTGTAGATGTTCTATAATGGGTTGGATGCACAGTCAAGATCAGAACTAGATGGAGCCGCAAGAGGAGCCTTAAGGAACCAAACATACAAGGTTGATTATGAATAAATAGAGAATATGGCGATGAATTCCTGCCAGTGGCCAAATAAATGATTTACTTATGGCCAAAGACCATCCATGGTTAAATCTGCCCATGAAGAAGACAAATACCAACAAAATTTGGACAGACTTAACCAGATTGAATCAACATCTAGTAGGTCTACAATATATGATGCAGATAGACCAATCAACCAATATCCTGAAAACCCAGCTGAGAATGTAAATTACATCAAGAATAGGGGTGGAAATAACTATTCTAACACTTATAATCTCGGCTAGAGAGGTTACCCAAACCTGAGATGGGGCGGAAATCAGGAGAAGGTAAAATTGCTAACCTAATGAAACAAAATATTAATTGAATCCATACATGTTGTCTCCAATCATGCTCCTTGTAGATCGTGTGAATGGTCCAACTGAAGACATTGGGATGTTTGCTCATCTGCGTAGGGTTATGATTAGATGTGGAAAATACATACTTTGCTTGTGGCTCCCTATGCATTTTAACATATCCCTATATATCTAATGATTGATACAAATATGATCTTTCTATAAAATAGAGTAAAGCATGACCGCTCTATATGCGGTAATGTTAGAGACATTATGTGTAGGTGTCAAGTGGGTGCAAATAAATTGCATCCACATCTTTGCCATCGAAAATATGATGGCTATGTTGAATCTGAGGGGCAACTTGGTGTTGGCCTAGCAAGTCCACTCGCCTCAACATTCCGTCAAATAATTTATAATCCCTTCCATATCTAGTTCCTCAAATGTAAATAAATCTAAGATATCTAGAAAATCATAGGCATAATATGGGCATCATAGTATCGTCATATTTTACGAGGCATAATTAACACCTCTTTTCCCTAAGTAGCCACATGGGTAATTATCTCACCCCACTATCTGTGATTCTTTTAATCTTTCAATGAGGCATAGAACTCATTAACTATTACGTCGACTGTTGATTCAATCGGGGCCACGCAAAAGTTATTCCAATGGTGGTATTCTATAAATTCATAAATTTTGTTGTAGGCAGACATGGTGGGGTCAAACCCACGTTCTTTAAAAAAGAATCACCCACTCATTTGGAGATACAATCTCTCGACTTTTGAATTAGGGAAGCGATTGGCATCAAAATTAATTTTCCCATAGTGGCGTGTTGTTGTTTTCTTAGTGCCAAATTCAAATTAACAACAATAAAATAATAACCAGATAGATAAAATTGATAAAGAACAAAGTTAGAATGTTTAACCTCAGATTATTGCTAACAAAAATCATTTTGCAACCGATGTGGATTCAAAACTTGAAATAAGAGAAGAAGAATAAACACTAACAAAGGAAAATAGAAAAGAGAAATGAAAAAGATTACTTGAAGAAATTGAAGATCAGAAACGCAAAAAATTGAAGCAAGAACCCTAGGATGTGGTGTGGCGGCTAGAGGGATTTTAGCATGAAATTGGCTAGAACTCGCTGAAAAACACAACTGTGTCACACCATAGCTTATGCATGGTGTGACACGACACCCTAATTTCCCTAGTTTTGGTTCGAAGTGGTCGTGACACACCATAGCTTATGCATAGCACGACACAACATGAAATTTTCATATTCTCAAATTCACAAGGGTTATTTCGCACCATGCCTTGTCATGTTGGGAGACGCCCCTGCTTCCACTCCTTCAGAGTGTGTTGAAGTCCTCAAATCATCCATTTTTTTGTCCCTAAGTAGCTTCTATCTTTCTCATTACACCTGAAAACTTGATTTCTTCTAATTCTAACATGCAATTAAAATACAAGTCTTAACATCTAACTACAAACTAAGAATTAGAATTAATTTACACTGCTTAAAATTAGTTTACGTCTAGTGGTATGATCTATGTGATGTTATTTGACTCGTTTAGCATTTGATTCCAATGCCCCCCAAATTCTCATGTCTCTCCTTTAATTTTTGATATTGCTATAAATTCTAAGGCTTGTTTTTCGACTTCTAATTCAAAAGTACCTCCAAAGTATCGTTTCAATTGTTGCCCATTCACGAGGAAGTTTCTGCTATCTTTGGTCGTAAGTTTCACAGCACCATCAGGGAAGACTTGCCTATCGTAAATGGTTCTGCCCATCTTGACCATAACTTTCCTAGAAACAGTTTTAATCTAGATTTAAAGAGTAGCACCTACTGTCTTCGTCAGAAGGATTTCATTTCGATCATCACGTCATGCCTATTTTTATCTTTTTCCTTGTAAATCTTAGCATTTTCATATGCCAAAAATCTGAACTCTTCTAACTCATTTAACTGGAACAATCTTGCTTCCTTAGCTTAGTTTGTATCCAAATTAAGTTCTTTGGTTTCCCAATATGCCTTCTTTTCTAATTCTATTGGCAAATGACATTTCTTCCCATAGACTAGTTTGTATGGTGACATACTATAACAACCCGTTTTTTAGTGGTGTCAGAAATAGTAGTTTCAGGGCCACAAATTTGACGAGTAAGTTGGTAAATATTATTATTTAATATTTACGAGTCAAATATGGTTGTAAAAATGTTTTTGATATGGTAATTTATGTTATAAGAATGATTAATTAGGTTCAAGTGGTATGACCCTAAAGTCAAGTGGTTTCAAAAATGAGGTATTCAGACCTGGTTTCTATAAATTAAGTCAAAAATATTTTAGTAAATATTCATGGAGTGTTATTAAGGTTGTATTAAAGTTTCGTTAAGAAATTTTAATGTTTGGATAGTTAATTAAGCAAAAAGGACTAAATCGTAATAGTTGAAAAAGTTAATTGCTATTAGTTTAGAGGTGTTAATTTATTAAATAATTATAATTGGATGGCCTTAATGGGTAAATTACCCATTCTTAATTTGGTGGGCAGTTAAAGCTTTAATTTCTTTTAATTTTACATGTGTTTTATGTGTTATAATAATATTATTAAAAGATAAAGATAAAATAAAGAATAAAAGGTTAATAAAATAATAAAACAAAAGGTTTTCTTCTTCAATTGTTATATTAATCACTGAAACACCATGGCAAGAAGAACCAAAGTTCGGCCATGCTTCAATTCATGCATGGTAAGCCATTTTTTACCCATTTCTTATAATTTTTATGTTTTTGAGATCATTGCAATTAGGTCCAGCTAGCTCGTACCTTCATTTTTGAAACTGTTAAAGATTTTGAATGTTGTCATTGCTGAATCTTTGTGATTTTATATTTTAAATGATGAATTTAAAATATTATTTTTATTTATAAGTATTTTGTTAAGTGATTTTTGAAGAATTTAACGATTAGGGGTTAAATTGTTAAAATAGTGAAAATGCAAGGACTTGATGTGAAATTTTTATAAATATGGGTTGTATTGGAAGCCATGAACATTTGGTTGGGTTTGCAATAAAAATGGTTAATTTGCATGTTTTAGGCTCAGGGATTAAATTGAATGAAAGTAAAATATTGGGGATAATTGTGTAAAAATGTCAAAAAAGATTAAATTGCATAAAATGAATTATTCTTTCTGTTTGAATGAATGAATTTAATGAAATTTTTAATTTAGATCAAGAACGAGTGGAAAAATTGAGAAGAAGGGAAAATTACCAAATAGCCCCTGTACTTTTACATTTCTACAATTTAGCCAGGTAAGTTCGTATGAGCGGTTATTGAATTAATGTTGTTAATTTGAATGTTTATTATGTTATCTTAATGTAACTGGATCAATGTATAATCGTATCAAAGTTATGATAATTTGACGGATGTTGAGTCCCGATTGAACCTTAAGAATTTGTAAGATACAAATGACATGTCATTAGGGTTTTCATGTTTCGGGTGCTAGTCTTGAATGTCTTACTGATGGTTTAGGTCCTGCATTTGTTGCAGATACTCCACAGCTCATGTGAGCAGCATTGTGTAGCTTACATTCTGACCCACAACTCGTGTGAGTAGGCCTACGTATCTAATAATATTCTAAATGGTTCAACGGACATGTAAAGGGAATGAATGGTAAGTGTTCCAATCGACTATGTTATGAAATTATGGAAAGGTATGAAATGATATTGATCAAAGTATGTGTAACTAAGTTTCATTGAAAGTATGATATGTTAAGGAAAAATGACGGATTCAAATGAATTAAGTTCATGTGTAATGGCTTACCTATGTTAAATTAATGTGAATTATGTTTGAATATGCTAACATGTGTTGTTGCTGGTGCTTAGGCTTGTTCCAAGCTTAAGGTTGGATTTTATCATGTTTAATCTTAATGTTATACATTGAAACGGTAAGTGTCCAAATGAAAATCTGCTTATGTTCATGAAAAGGTGGTATGAATCAAAAGATGTATTTTCTTATGAAATGGTTTATCATGTGGTTGATTCAAAAGAGTTATGTATAAATAAACTAACTTGTGTATTGATATTAATGTTTGGGCTTGTGTCAAGCTTGTAGTCATGGTTGAGGTTTATGCTTATATCTTGTATTATGCAAATGAAATGGGTAAGAAAAGGTAATGAGACGGTAAGTTCATAATTGAAATGTATTTTGATGGAAAAAAGATTGATGAGTTGAATGACATACTTATATGTGAGAAGTCTACTTATGCTATGGATGAATTTATCTATGTCATGGATAACTGCGCTGATTCATGAATTGATATTGTTATTTAAGTTTATGCTAAGTAAATGGAATGGAAAGTAAGTAAATGGAATGGTAACTAAGTAAATGGAACGGTTCTTAGTCTTATGAAAGATTAATGATTATGTAATATGTTTTATAAAATCCTATTATGTTAGGAATGATAAGTATATGTGGTGTTGATGGACGTATTCATTCGTGAGTTGATGATTATATGGTTTAATAATCTTGTGGTGTTGGTATAGGTTTATAATTACCCTATAAAGTTTCATTATTGAAATGGGATGTTATGTTTAAATTTTATACGAGCTTACTAAAAATTCATTGATTACGTTGTTATTTTCCTTTACTTTACAGATTATTGGAAGCTCGATCAATTTGGAAGCTAGTCGGAGATCTATCACACTATCCAGAAAATATATATCGAAAGATTTTGATGTTTTTGTCAAGGTTATAATGGCATGTGTTGGTGGATTTATGTTTAATGATTTAGTTTTTATGTTTGGCATGTATATATGGTATTATGGTATGTGTGCTCTTGGCACTTTGATGCCTTGATGATTGGTGTTTTTATGGCTAAGTTGATGCATGTTGGAATGACCAATTTAGTATGTGATGGTATTCTTATAATGTGGCTAAATTAGGTTATGCTTTGAGATGGTTATGAGCTATATGAAATGGTATGAATATGGTCAATTATGCATATGATTAGGTATATTTGATTGTTTGTGTTTGAGGTGCCTATATGGCATATTTGTTGGATGGTTAAATGGCTTATGGAATTGGTCTTATTATGCATGATTTGGGTATGTTTTAAGGTATTGATTATATGTGCAAGCTGCTTGTAGGTTCATGTTTGAATGGGTGAAAGAAATAGCTTGATTTTGACCATTTTCTTGTCCACACGGCTAAGACACTGGCATGTGTCTCAGCTGTGTGTGACACACAGCCATGTGACATGGTCATGTGTCCTCTGTTGGTTTTAAAGGTTGCTTTTCGAAAGTTACATGGCCTGGCACACGGGTATGTGGCTTGGCCCATGTGACCCAAGTCAGAGAGTTACACAGGCACGGACACAGATACTTGCTGATACATGGTCGCGAATCCCTATTTCAATTGTTACACGGCCTGCGACATGGGTGTGTGTCTCAACCGTGTGAGTCACACGGCCATGACCCTTGCAGTGTGAATTTTTTATATTTTTCCTCAATGTTTCAAATATTTTCGATTTAGTCTCGACTCATTTCTAAAGTGTTTCTAAGGCCTCGAGGGCTCGACTAAGGGACGATATCCATATGTATGAATTAATTATACTATGGTTAATGAAATTTTTGAAGATGAATGTTTTAAGTTATGTTTTCATGGTAATGCTCGGTAACCCTGTTCTGGTGACGAATATGGGTTAAGGGTGTTACACATACTTAATGAAATTTGTATGTTGTTCGGTAAGCCCATAGAGCATCATCGAAATGTGTACTCCAATCCTTGTAGTTTGGATTTACCTTCTTTTCTAATATCTATTTGACTTCTCGATTGGATACTTTAGGTTGCCCATTGGCTTGAGGTGATACACTGTGGTAATTCGATGCTTGACACTATATTTGGCTAATACAGCTTCTAATTGTCAACTGTAGTAATGAGAACCTTCATCATTGAGGGTCTCAAATCATACAAACATGTTCTTTTATTGATTCACTATTGATTTTTATCGTTAGTTGATAAAGCAGTCGCTTCTACTGTAACACCCCTCACCCGGTTCGATTGTCAAACTCGAGTTATGAGTTGCTACGAATAATTTGGAACAATCACATGCAATTTAAAACATTGAATGATCATATTAATACACATATATTACAAATGAAAATAGAACTAAATCAAGCTTTGAAATACAATAGATTAGATTCGGGCATGAAATGAACCTTCAAACTTGTGATTTTTGGTCATCTAGATAAAAGTATTGATACTAGGGACCAATGTATCAATACTTGACCAAATGACCAAAGTTTTCAAATTTTTAGAATGCCAAAACGGTATCGATATTGATTATAATATCTATAACTACTATAAAAGTATCAATATTTATTCCTATGGTATCGATACCTAGTTCCAAAGTTTTAAAAATTTATAGTTTGGCCCCTTTTTCATGCTTGAATCTAATCTATTGTATTTTAAAGCTCAATTTAGTTCCATTTTCTTTTGTAATAATTAATGTGTGTATTAATATGATCATTCAATGTTTTAAATTGCATGTGATTGTTGCACGTGTTTATTAAATCTCTTAACTCAGATCTAACAATCGAATCAGGTGAGGGTTGGTACATTTAGTGGTATCAGAGCTACAGGTTGAATTGATCCTAGGACTGAACGTAGTGCGAATTGAGTCTAGAAATACATGCCACAATAACCTATGATAGTGTGGTGTCTTCAGATTCGGATTGACTCTATTTTTATATATTATGATAACCAAACTAAATTGTTCCATATTTGGTAAGTAAATAGTAATGTTCTTGATTCAGATAAGGGAATTGTTATGGAGGGATCATTCTGCAAGTGTTAGGGAATGAGGCAAGAAAATGCCTTCTTCCAATTGATAAAGTAATGGTCCACCTAATACTTGGAAGTTACCCCAATAGCTCCATAATCATTAAAACAACCTCATCCTCGCCTGTGCCTCATGTGGCACCCCTTTTTTCCTCAAAACCCTAACATGATTGATGTTCACTAACCTCAATCAATAAAATTTGAGAATGTGGGACACAAGAATTTTGAGAATTAAAGGACAACAATTCAATAAGAGTTGAATATTAACTAAAAAATATTATGAGACTGTCTGAGGAATGAATTTATTCTTTGGAAGATAGTTTGAAATGCACAGTATTGTTACGGAAGGAAAAAGTATATCAGTAGTGGGTAACCCTGACATTGGTGACACTGAGAAATCAAGATGTACATATGTGTTGAATAAAACTGGAACGAGCACGTCCAAATACTTTTGAAGGCATTAGAACTGAAGGAATTTGTTGCATTGTCTTAGTGAGCTTAAAGATGGTAAAGTTGTGAAATGGAAAAGTTTGAGCTAAGTTAAAAAGCCGAGACACTGAAAAATATAGCACGACCAGATCTTTTTCGACTCTTTATCTAAGTAGACAAGAGATTTCAAAAGTTAATCCATCGCCCTACAGGAAATTTGAGGAAAGATATGTCTAAACAGAGTTATTTGAAGCCTCAAGATTTGTTGGTGGTTAGTACTGGTAGTGTTTGGAACATGAATAAACCGATTTATGAAAATTGTGGCAACAAAATCATTTCGAGGAAATACAAAGTGAGAATAAGAGCCTGTTTTGGATGTGACTTTACTAAGCACTTGATGAAGGATTACCCGAGAAATTGGATGTCATTTGTGATTAGATTGTTAAACCAATGGACAACTCCGTAGAGAGATAGGAAACTAAGAACTAGTAATAAAGTTGGAACTGGTCAAGGTGGAACTAAAGATACGAAGTTGAGATTTGAAGCTCGTTCATCAGTTGGAGCTTATGTTATCCAAACTCGAAAAGAGGGTACAACCCCTGACATCAAGCTGACAAAAACGAATTGTGTTAAGACATCAAAATGTTGAGTTGGTCAAAATTGAGATAGAAAAACTTGATTTTTTTCTCAATATCATATCAGCAATATCTGCCTAAGTACTGATCATGAGGGATTGTAAAGTTTTTTCGACTACATTTTAGATACTAGAGTACTAAAATCAAAGATAGAACAAGTTTTGATAGATAACAAATTTACTGATGTATTTCTTAAAAGATTTCTAAGTTTACCACCATGGTGAGAAAAGTTGAGATTGTTATTGAAGCAACATTCAGAATTTCTCCGATTTTGATTATACCGTATCGAATGGAACAGGCAGAAGGGAAAGGATTGAAAGCATGATTGTAATAATTATTAGACAGAGGATTTGTTCAACTGAGCATGTCAACTTAGAGTGTATCAATGTTATTTGTGAAAAAGAAAGCTGAAACTATGAGATTGTATATTGACTATGGGAGTGGAACATAATCACTTTAAATAACAAGTATTTGTTACCATGTATTGACGATTCGTTTGATTAGGAAAAAGGGAGTTATTATATTTTGAAAGATTGACTTTCGATTAGATTGTTTTAAACTTAGAGTTATGAAATAGTTGTATTAAGGACTGCTTTCCAAACTTGATTTAAATAATGTAAGTTTCTAGTAATCACACAACCACTTTTTAAACCTAATGAACTGGACATGATTAGTATTTAAAAAGCATGTTGCAGATTTTTCGAGAGAAGCAGCGGTATTCAGAGTTGAGTAAATGTAAATTCTGACATCGAGAAGAAAGATTTCTAAGACTCGTGATATTGGTTGAACTATCTATATTGATTTGAACAAAATTTTGGTAATTGTGAACTAGAAATCTCTGAAAGTTAGTAAAGTATATAATTTTCTAGGACTTAATGGATATTATAGATAAGTTGTTATAGTCTTCTCGATGATAGCTTTGCTATTACCGAAGCTATTACAGAAAAACTTCAGATTTGTTTGGTTGTACAAATGCTAAAAGAATTTCGAGCAGTTACAAGCGGTAGTCACCCAATTGACTTTGAAATTTGACGACTCTATTTTTACCTAAGTTGAGAACTAAACCAATGTTCCTTTAGAGAATTCAAGAACTACAGAAAGATGATATGGAGTTGTTAGCTAAAAGAAGGTTTGCTAAAAATGATCAGACTTTAGAGTTCAGTATTGATATTGACCGGAATATGTGCTTTTGAAAACGTTGTGCGTGCTGAGAAAATTTACACTGATGGTCAGGAATAAAAAGAGAAAATTTTAGAATGTGCGGTTAAATGTTAGTTATACGAGCAAGTTAAAATTGTGCATCAGAATTGTGATGATTCAAGAATGGAAGTAAGAATGAGTTAATATGAAATTTATATCAAGTTTACTTTGTCATCGAAAAAGCACTATCTATCATTTCAAATCGAGACTGAGACGTATCTCTGGATTCTTGGGTAGATTATACAAAGTCCCTATCACAAAATGAAATTTTAATATAGTATTTCATCCTCAAACTGTCAGACAATCAGAACGAATGATTCAGGTATTAGAAAATAAACTGTAGTGTTGTATAATTAAAATTGAAAGCAATTAAAGAAAAATCTCTACTATTAGCAGAGTTTGTATGAGATGATAGTTATCGTTGAGTATTAAATTGTACCATATGAGGTTTTATACGAACGTAAATGCAAAATCCAATGTACTGGTTAGAGTTGAGTGAAATAAATATTATAGAGACTGATTTGATTCGTGAGACAGATGGTAAAATCCGTATTATACAAGATTGTGTGAAAGTCACCTTAAATCGACAGAATTGTGTTCTGAATTATTGAGAAATGATATCAAATTTCAGACCAAAAATAACGTAATATGGTATCTACACAATACAGAAGAGGATATGAGTTAACCAGAAAAATAAGCATGGGATTCACAATGCCCTAACCTTTTCACAGGTAAAAATTTCGAGGACAAAATTTCTCAAGGGAGGAAGAGTTGTAACAACTCATTTTTAAATGGTGTCAGAAATAGTGGTTTTGAGACCAGAATTTTGATGAGTAAATCAATAAATATTATCTATTTAATATTTACGAGTTACAAATAGTGTTATAGTAAAACGTGATTTAATTGATTTTATTAAATTAGTCAATTAGTCAAGGTATAAGTGGTATGTACCGAAAGTCAGTGGTCTCCGGAAATAAGGTATCAAGACCTCATTTTCATAGATCGAGCTCATAAACCTTAGACCAATCAACCAAGCTTTATTTCTTATGCATGATATGTTTTACAAGCCCATTTCTTGTAAATTTTATGTTTTTGAGATCGTTGCAACTAGGTCCAACTAACCCGTACCTTCGTTTTCAAAATTTTTAAAGATTTAAAAAGTTCCCATTGATATTATTTGAAGTTTTTGAATGTTTATGGTAGATTTTGAAGCTTAGATATGATATAAGGTTAATTTGTTAAGTAATTTTGTTAGTTTTGTGTTAAGGTTTAAATTGTAAATATATTGAAATTAGTATGAATTTTTTGTAAATTGTAATAATAGGAGGCTGTATATGGATATAATTGAAGTGGTTTTAAAATTTGGAGTTCAAATTTGTAAGATATAGTAAGTTCGATTTTAGGGACTAAATTGAATAAATGTAAAACTTTAATGAGCAGCTAAATAATTAAATTGAGTTGATACATGTTTATAATTGGATGAAATAAGAGGGTTGGAATTGATAAGTTGAATTAAATTATTGAATAGACCAAAAATTGGACCAAATTGAAGATAATTGGGGAAATTAAAAAATTATAGATTAGTCCTTAGAGAGTCGTTTGTTTACTGTCTTGCCTAGGTAAGTTCATACAGTATGCTTAAGTTAAATTTTTATGCACTTAGATCTATAATTGTAATTATGTTTAATTGAAATTTTAATTATTTAAAATGTGAGATAGAGGATTAAATTGAATACGATGAATTATAAATTGAAATAATTAAATAATTGACCTAAATTGGACTGAAATAGGATTTTTTATACGATAAATTGATGATTTGATGTAATGAGCTGAATTGATTCAATTTAGACAGATTGATAGTGATAAGGAATGAATTCAATATATGTGAAAAATGTGTGTATATATAAATGTGTAATTGAATGCATATAGAGATGATTGATGTTGTCACGAGTATGGATGAAAGATTTAACGATGAAAATATATGTGAACTGAGATGTTGATTGATAATAAATTGTGTAATGAATACCCTATTAGCAGTTCAGGAAGAGTCGAATATAGTTTGCATGCCATAGGATAGGAAGAGTTTAGGGTTACCTCAACTACGAGTCAATGAGGCACTGGGTGCCAATTTCTTTGGTTATACCGGTAAGACACTGGGTGTCAAAATTTTTGATAAGCGCTGGGCGCAATTATTTGTTTTAGATTTATCCGATAAGGCACTAGGTGCCAAATTAGTGTGTTGGTTGGATCCGTGTATCTGTTCGAGTCCGAGTCGTGTTAATAAGGAGATAAAAGATAAAAAAAAGATGATGATAATGAATAAGCATTTGAAATCTATAAAATTGGAAAATTGAATGTGAGATGGGGTATTCGATATTGAGATGGCAAATGGATAAGAAATGAAAGAAAAATGTGAAATGAAATATCTATTTGTCAAATGAGATGATATGATAATCGGATGATATATGTATACATTTTGAGAATTGGTTATACAAGCATAGGGGTCTAATATGAAAACATAACAAATCAATGAATGTGATTCAAAATTAGTATTATGGAATAAAGTAGTGATTGATATTTAATTGACATTTAATATCTATTTGGTATAAAGGTGAATTACTATGATTTGGATTGAGAATTTAAATTATGAAATGAAAATCAATGTTTGGCATTAATTTGGAATGGGATGTATTGTAGATAAATAGTTTGTATGATAAATTAAGATAATTAATTGATTTAAATGATTATTTGTTTTGTGAATGGTAATGAAATTTTCAATAAGTGAATTGAAATATTATATGATTGAGTTACTATATGGTTTGATAAATGTTGAACTCACCTGTTCTATATGTGATTTGCCATGATAGGCAAACTTTACCAAGAAAAGTAGCATGTAGTGTGTAATTATAAACGGAGGTAAGTTATTTGGATTTTATACCTATGAACTTACTAATCAATTGTAATGCTTACTCCCTTATTTCCTTTTTGCTAGTAGTGTCAACTTGCAGAACGTTTGAGGCGGATCGTTGAGAAACTCACACTATCTCGAAATTTATTCAGTAGTCTTTCTATCGTTTAAAACTTTGTTTTGTACGTTTTATATAGACGATTCATTTTTGGTCAATATTGAACGTTGGTACTTTGGTTCTTGATTGTGGTTTGTGTTTTAAATGGTTATATGTTATGTATATATGCTATTTTAGGTTGATGGTTTAAATTTATAAGTTAAAGTTGTAATTTGTGATAATGGTTGCCATGCATAATGTCGAAACCAATTTTTTTGAAAAACGAGGCCGACTTTTAAAATGAAAATGGAGTCGCCACCGATCATTTTTTTGAGGTGTGATCGGGTCTCCTTGAGATTAATCATTTTAATAAAACATTTTGATTTATTAAAAATAATGATTTTGGTCTACAAATTTTGAGAAAACGGGCTCAGAAGTCAGTTACGCAAGAGGAAGGATTAGCACCCACGTAACTCCTAAAAATCGGTACCTAATTGATTAATTAATGTCTTAAAGTCAAATGTCGAAAAATTTGAAAAAGTTTAAAAACAATTCCCCTTTTATTGAAACTTTTGTGTAAAAAATGTTTGATCATCCCGATTCAATGAGGAAATCGAAACCCCGTAAGTTAGGGAACAATTCCTTGAAGTTTCAAAGACGATATACAAATTTACTTTTATTTTAAAAAAAAATTCGTTTTGAAATTTCAAAATGTCATATCCAATGCATTAGGACATAATGTTTCGAACTTTCAAAATAAATTTTGATTTGAAAATTTTACGTTTGAATTGAAAAAGAAATACTCGGTTTCTTAAACTCAACAAAGAAAATCGGAGCCCACTAAGTTAGGACACCATCCTCTCGAGAATTTAAATACCGAATATACGTTGTTTTGAAAACCTTTGAATGAAAATGATTTGAATATTTTGGTTATATGCAATCTCTTAAACGACATAAATGTAATAGAATGATTTAAAAAATAATAAATACGAATAAGCAATGCGAAACATGTAAGAATGGTAATTATACATCATATATTATACGAATACTAAAATTAACATTCAAAAGCAATTGAGTAAAAAAATTTGAAAGAAATACTTAAGCAAATTACGCAAATAAAATATAGCAAACTTAAAAAGTATCCTAAAAGAAAGGAAATCTAAAACATCAATATCAACAACAAATTACATGTATAAAATATTTAAAACGAATAATACATATAAAAAATAAAATAATTTGATAAAAAATTCTATATACACATATAATAGTATAGTATAAAATATTGTCATATAGATTTTTTATATAAAGATATAGCAGAGAAATAAAAAATATTATAAAACTAAAAAAATGCACTAATTATATCAAATTGACATAAATGTAAAAATAGTATGTGTTAAATTTAAGTAATAAAACATGAACAATTAAAATGATAGTGTGTGAAAATTTAAAATAATATTAATAATAAATTTAGAGTAATTATGATAATAAACTAAAAATAATAATACATGAAAAAACCTAAAATAATACATATATAAAAAAAACTTTTAAAATAATAATACAATAATAAATTTATAATAATAAGTTTAATTATTATAATAATATTAGATCAAAAACTAAATGT
Source organism: Gossypium turneri (assembly GCA_008044935.1). Lineage (NCBI taxonomy): Eukaryota > Viridiplantae > Streptophyta > Magnoliopsida > Malvales > Malvaceae > Gossypium > Gossypium turneri. The sequence goes on from CP032583.1 coordinate 19,435,397, forward strand.
ATTAAAAACAATAGAATAAAATATTTAAATCATTTTTTTAAAATAAGTAAATTGAAATAAGGATTAAATCGAATTTAAAACCAAATTAAAAGGAAAATATGTAAATAAAGTAAAACCGAGGTCCAAAATGTGGCGCGCGAATAACATGGGGGACTTAGTGGGAAATATTCCCTTCTCTTCCAAAACATGGCGCTGCAATCTGGGTCAAAATGAAACAAAAACAACAACTGCAGGGTCAAAATTAAAATTTAAAAAAATCAAATTGAATCTGTTATAGAAGTGAGGGGACTAAAACCATAAATTTCCCTTTTCGACCTCAAAAACACCCGGATCCCTTTCAGATCGGGTCAGGTCACGTGAGTTAGGGCCAATACGACGTCGTTTCGGCGCCTATAGCCCTTGCTCAAAACGGTACCGTATGGTACCACTATTTAGATCAATTTTTCCCCAAAAATAACATTTGCAGCCCTAAAAAATTAAAAAAACTCAATATTTCTTTGCTAGGGTTTCGGCTTAGCTTCTACGCCACCGCGCCTCTGCCATGATCCCACCATGAACGGTCGTCGGAACCTCACCCTAAAGGGCTTTTGGCTCTTTCTCACACGGATCTGAAGGCAAAGGTAATTTCCTCTTCTTTTCCCTTTACTTTTTGTACTAAAAAAAATAAATCAAAGAAAAGAAAAGAAGAAACGAAGAAAATCGATTGGTACCTTTAATCTCTATTTTTCTATTTCTTTTTTTCTAACTGGTGTTATGAAATACTTGTTTTTATTGATCTCTGAATCCTCTTTTACAGATTTTCAGTGGTTTTTTATAGCTGTAATGAAGCAAGAAAATAAAGAGAAATCCATTCTATTATCTGCTTGATTTGCAATTTTTTGATTTTCTTGCCATTTTGTTGCCTATATTGTTTGCTGCCTTTCTTGTTGTGCAGGTACAGGCTTGGAGGAGGTGCGCGCGTGGAGACTCAGCTCGTGCGGAGGGGCTTGGTTGCGGCGCTAGATGCTAGTGTTGTTGCCCTAGGGTTTCTGGAAACTGTTTTGGGCATTTGGCCACATTGTAATTGGACCCTGTTTTTAGATTGAGTCTGGGGTTTGGGTTTTGTAATTTGGGCTTGGTGTTGGGTCGTTTGTTGTTTCAGAATGAATTAGGTTTGGGCTTATTTTTACTGTAAATGGACTGGACGTTTATTATTTATTTTTATTGGTTTTTATATTTCAATCGGGCCTGGGTGAATTAGGTTATTATGGCTGCCTCTTTTTGCTCGTTATCACGTAACGGGAATGGAGCAAAGACTTTAAAAATGACCAATTTTGCCCGGTCATGCTGGATCTTGATGCTCCTCTTCTTCATGTAGCCTCATTCCATCCTACTGCATCTTCAGAGGTATAGGAATTTGTGTTTCGATCCACTATACGTTGTAGCTTCAATCTGTTCCACTACATCGCCAGGGAAGTAAGATTCGCTGTTGTAGCTTCAATCTATGCCACTGTAATGCTAAAGAGATAGGATTCACTGCCCACAGTTTTAATTTGCTCCACTTTAGCTATTCCAAGTCTTAACGCTAGGAAGATAAGATTTGCTGCCCTCAGCTTTAATCTGCTTCGTTGCAACGCCAAGGCAATACAAGGCTGGTGTCTTCGATCTGCTTCGCTGCCAGTACAAGAAGACAAGATCTGCTATCTTCAGTCTACTCTGCTACAACTCAGGGAGATAAGACTAGTGCCTTTGATCTGCTTCGCTGCTAGTATAGGAAGACAATACCTGCTATCTTCAACCTACTCCACTGCTTCTCAGGGAGATAAGGCTGGCTATCTTCTATCTGCGTCGCTGCTAGTACAGGAAGACAAGATCTACTATCTTCAACCTACTCCACTACTTCTCAGGGAGATAAGGCTGACTATCTTTGATCTACTTCGCTGCCAGTACAAGAAGACAAGATCTGCTATTTTCAATCTACTCCATAGCTGCTCAGAGAGATAAGGCTTTGTGGTTTCACTAATCTGTTCTCTGGGGAACATGACCTGTATAATTCATTTTATGAATCTAATTATTCCTAATGATTAGGATGTCATGATCAAAATGAATCAAATGCTCCTAACTAGATGCGTATGAATGATGTTTGTATAAATGTAGAATGTCATTTTTCGAGAATGATCTTTCTTTATCACTTAGGTTGTTGTTGCTCAAAGTTTATTAAGGCTTTATCACTGACGTGCTACAACACCTTTTTACTCGGCTGGTATCTCTAAAGAAACACTTGATCAGATTGCCCCCACTGTAAAAATCCAAGTTCGATCCACTGGGATGCAAATTTGTACCATCTTTCTCCCATTGTAACCCAAGGGTAAAAAGATCTGGCCTTTTCTCAATCCTCTGCTATCACAATTCAAGGATACAGAATGTGAAACTCTTTGGTCTCTTACATCATTCCCAGGGTGTCATACCAAATGCTTATGCACAAATGGAGGATTCTCTTCTCCAAGGAAACCCCTTTCTATTGCTTGGTGATTATTGCTTGCTTGTTCATTTAAGCCTCGTCACCAACCTGATATCTTGTCACTTTGTTCAGTCAATGTTTCGACAATAAAATCCAAATAGAGAGTCTTAATTTAGACCCTTCTTTCTCAGATTTCCAACCTTTAAACGTGGTGCGTTCTAAATAATAATCCTGTTTCAGGTTACTGTATTATTTAGAAACTTCTAGAGTAATATGCAAAACTTCCCTTGGGAAAGTATTATTAGTCCATTAATCATTATTTCAATGTAACATGCTTGGAAAAAGGTCATAACAATGGGCAAGAATAAAATTGACTTAGAGCATGGCTCCGAAATTGTCAAAGAAAGATAACAAAGAAATTAATTGGGAACACATAACTTGAAAAAGAAATGAAGTGTTTCAAGTACAACAAATTCAATATAAATAGTATGAAGATTAGATGCCCCAAATATCGCAGCTTGAACTTCTTTGTACAAACTTTCTGAAAACCATTCTGAGTTTGACAAGTGTTTAGGAGATCTACAGTACTCTATCGATGCCCCAAGATGTCGCCTACCCTTTCCTGTTGATTCAGGTATAGCAAGACCACTGCATGCCCCATTCTGATCCGAAGTTTAAACTACTCTGATTTCCTCATGTCCTATTCTGTTCAACATTTGAGCCGCCCTTTTCAGGTTTTCAACTCAAATCCCCTTTGGTCTCAAGGTGCCCTTTGCGGGTTTTCACCTTGGCCTCTCCATTTCTTTTTAAAAACTCAAAGCGTCCTTTGCGGGTTTTCACTTTGATCCTTCTTCTTTCTTCAAGTGAAATATTTCTTGACTGAATCTGAGTTTACAGGATTTGGCAAATTTTTACCATCCATCTCACTCAAAATCAAAGCTCCTCCAGAAAAAGCCTTCTTTACAACATAAGGTCCTTCCCAATTTGGCATCCACTTCCCTCTAAAATCTTTTTGTAGAGGAAGGATCTTTTTCAACACCAAGTCCCCCTCATGGAATTCTTTGGGACAAACCTTTTTGTTATAAGCTCGCATCATTCGCTTCTGGTACATTTGACTATGATGAATAGCTTTTAGCCTTTTTTCTTCTATTAGGTTCAACTGATCATACCGATATTGGATCCATTCGGCCTCATCCAACTTTAGCTCAGCTAATACTTGGAGAGAAGGGATTTCAATTTCAATGGGTAAAACTGCCTCCATCCCATAAACCAAAGAAAAAGGCGTTGCCCCGGTAGAAGTCCTAATAGATGTTCGATAAGCAAGAAGAGCAAATGGTAACTTCTCATGCCAGTCCCTGTAAGTTTCAGCCATTTTCCCCATAATTTTCTTGATATTTTTGTTGGCTGCCTCCACTGTACCTTTCATTTTTGGGCGATATGATGATGAATTATGGTGTCTAATCTTGAATTGACTGCAGACTTTCGCTATTGTGTTGTTATTTAAATTCAGCGCATTATCAGATATGATTCTTTCAGGCATTCCATATCGACATATGATCTCTTTTTTAAAAAACTTACTGACTGCCGACTTCGTGACATTAGCATATGAGGCTGCTTCTACCCACTTAGTAAAATAGTCAATAACCACAAAAATGAAACGATGCCCATTAGAAGCTTTCGGTGATATTGGCCCAATGACATCCATCCCCCACATGGAGAAAGGCCATGGAGAAGTCATAACATGAAGAGGTGAAGGAGGTGCATGCATTTTGTCCCCATAAATTTGGCATTTATGGCACTTCTTGGCATAATTGATGCAATCTTTTTCCATGGTGGACCAGTAATATCCAAATCCATAAATACCCTTATGGACTTCTTCTAAAATTTCCTTGGCCTCTACAGCATCCACGCATCTCAATAGTACTCAATCCTTTCGCCTTTTGTATAAAATCTCTCCATCTAAAACATAGTCAATAGCTAGCCTCCTCAATGTCCTATTTTTATTCTCCGTTGCCTGATCAGGGTATTTGCGATTATTCACATATTACAATATATCTTGGTACCAAGGGCGATTATCATTTTCCTCTTTTTCAATACTGTAACAATGGGCTGGGATCTCATAAATACTGATTTGAATAGGCTTCATGTCTTCTAATTTGTTCACTTTGATCATAGAGGCTAGTGTAGCCAGAGCATCAGCCATCTGATTTTCTTCCCGTGGGAGATAACAAAAGGTAATATTGTCAAACTCTTCAATCAATTCTAGAACCAATTAAGATAATGGATTAACTTTAGGTCTCTCATTTCCCATTCCCCTTTTAGCTGGTATATTACCAATGCCGAGTCCCTATATACTTCTAGTATCTTAATTTTTCACTCTATGACTGCTCGGATACCCATTATGCAAGCTTCATTTCAGCCATGTTATTGTTGCAATCAAAGTCCAATTTACTGGTGAAAGGATAATAATCTCCATTTGGAGACACAAGGACTGCCCCAATCCTATTACCTACTACATTCGAAGCTCCGTCGAAATTTAACTTCCAGGAATGATCTTTTTGAGAATCCTCTTCAGTATTTGCTACACACAACAAGTCTTCATTCGGGAAATCAAAGTCCAGAGGTTCATAATCTTCTAAAGCTCTGCTGGCCAAAAAATCTACTATCGTACTCCCTTTGATGGCCTTCTGATGTACATATATCAAACTTAGAGAGCAAAATTTGCCATCTAGCCATTCTCCCATTCAACGCAGTTTACTCCATCATATACTTTAAAGGGTCTAACTTTGAAATTAGCCAAGTCGTATGGCAGAGCAAGTATTGCCTCAATCTCTTTGCCGTCCAGATCATGGCACAATATAATTTTTCAATAGGTGAATATCTCATTTCAAAATTAGTGAATTTCTTACTGAGATAGTATATCGCCTTTTCCTTCTTTCTAGTCTCATCATGCTGACCCAGCACGCATCCCATGGAATTATCAAACACCGTTAAATACAAAATCAATGGCCTATATGGGCTAGATGGTGACAGCACTAGAGTATTGGATAAGTATTATTTTATCTTGTCAAAAGCTTTCTGGCATTCTTCATCCCAAACACCTGAATTATGTTTCTTCAGAAGACGAAATATAGGGTCACATTTCTCGGTCAATTGTAAAATGAACCGAGCAAAATAATTCAATCTTCTTAAAAAAACCTCAAACTTCTTTCTGAGTACGTGGTGGCGGTAAATCTCATATCGCCTTGATTTTGTTTGGGCCAATCTCAATTCCTTTTTCATTGACTATGAAGCCTAACAACTTTCCTAACCTGGCTCCAAAAGTGCATTTTGTTGGATTAAGCTTGAGCTGAAACTTTCTCAGTCTTAAGAACAATTTTCTCAGGACCTGCACATGTTTCTCCTCTGTTCTAGATTTTGCAATCATATCATCAACATAAACCTCAATTTCTTTGTGCATCATGTCATGGAACAAGGCTACCATGGCTCTTTGATATGTTGCTCCCGCATTCTTTAATCCGAATGGCATCACTTTATAGCAAAATGTTCCCTACAAAGTAATGAATGTGGCCTTTCCCATATCTTCAGGATGCATCTTTATCTGATTATATCCCGATAAACCATCCATGAAGGAAAATAGTGAATAGCCTGCCGTATTATCCACTAAAGTATCAATGTGTGGCAATGGGAAATTGTCTTTTGGGCTGGCTTCGTTCAAATCTCTGTAATCCACATACATTTGTACTTTTCCATCTTTTTTAGGGACTGGAACGATGTTTGCTACCCATTCAGAATATTTGACCTCCTGTAAAAACCTAGCATCAAACTGCTTCTTGACTTCCTTTTTTATTTTAAGCACAATATCAGGCCTCATTCTTCTGAGTTTCTATTGAACTAGCTTGCAATCCTCCCTTATAGGTAGGCGATGTAATACAATGTCGGTGCTTAATCCGGGCATATCCTGGTATGACCATGTGAAGACATATTTGAATTCTTGGAGTAATTCAATGAGGTCTCGTCTTGTCTTTGCGGAAATATCAGTTCCAATCTTCACCTCTTTTCCTTATTCCAAGCTCACAATTTCTATTGATTCCTTGTGAGGTAGGATTTGTTTTTCTTCCTGTTCTACCATCCTCAACAAGTCCAAAGATAAACCACAGTCTATGTCATCTTCAAAGTCATGCGATCCCTCTAAATACATGTTTCGTTCAAAAGGAAATTCTGATTTTGTAGAGGCGTCACTCACGTCATTGATATATAGGGACCTATTGTAGTTACAGAAGAATACACAAAAAATGTATGAATTTATGTATAATTATTTGTATAATATGATTATAAATGAAAGAATGATTTGAAAAAAGAGAAAAAAACATATTTACTCGTATGGAAAGAATGAAAGAATATTTGCTCGAAACAATTGCAAAGATGTATTTTATTAAAATAATGATGTTTGAACATAAGCCTATTTGACAAAAGAGTTCTTATTGTCTCTAGGCTAAAACAACAAGTTTGTTCTAAATATTACTCTGAGAAAGTTCTAAAGACTTCAGGTATCTCTTCTGCAGTCCAATTATTTAGAACACTCCTAGGTTCATAAGGACAAATGTCTAACAAGTTCCCTCCTTCATTTCCATCCTCATATATGGCATTGATGTGCACATTTTCCAACGTCTTTTCGATGCTTTCCTCAATCAGTATCCTTCTATCAGAATGAATGATCCCTCCTGATACAAAAGTTTTGGATATGTGGGGAATTATCATTGGTTCCTATTTAATTTCCTCCCCACTTATACGTGCCCTTCTTCTTTCCTGCTTTTTTTCTAACTCTCTTCTTTCTCTGTCTTCTATCTGGCTTATACCCTAAGCCAAAGCGATCTTGTTTTTCTTTCCAGCACTGGAGTCTCAATTCTTCCTTGAAGATATCTCCCTAATCTTCTTCTGGGTAAAGCTCTTTCCCTACCAACAATTGTAATCTCATCTCTCTTAGTTTTGGATATTTTAGGCACTAGAATTTTGTTCCCTTCAGGAACAAATGTTGCATTTACAAACTCCAAAGATCGAAAGGAGCATTCCACCACCTCATCATTAATGTCCACATACGGCGCATCATTAGATACAGCCGCTATGATATCCTCTTCGGCGTTTATTGTCAGTAGCTGACCCTTTGACACTAGCTTCCACTTTTGATGTAATGATGATGGTACAACCCCGCCGAATGTATCCATGGTCTCCCTAATAAGTAATTGTAGGAGGGCTTGATATCCATTACAAGAAAATCCACCTCATAAATTGTCGGGCCAATCATTAAGGGTATCTCAATTCTTCCCATGACCTTTCTTTCTGTACCGTCAAATGCCCTTACTAATTTAGGCATGTCTTCATGTGCGAGTTGTCTATGGGAAGCCTGTTAAGTGTGGATAATGGCAATACGTTCAATGCTAATCCATTGTCAATCAAAACTCCTGGCAAGGTATACCCCTTGCATCGTGTAGTAATATGCAAAGCCTTAGTAGACCCCGTAGCCCCAGGTAGTATTCATCATCGTTGAAGAATATAAAGTTATCAGCACTAATATTATTAACCAGCCGATCTAATTTATTGACAGAGATATCATTGGCCACATAGGTTTTGTTCAGCATTTTCATCAACGCATTTCGATGTATTTCTGAACTCAAGAGTAAGGCTAGTACAGATATGCGAGCCAGTTGTTTATGCAACTGTTCGACAACACTATACTCGCTGTGCTTCAAGAACTTGAGGAATTCCTCAGCTTCTTCCTCTTTTACTGGCTCGCTGACGGATAACACAGGCTCAGCTATTTTCCCCTTCCTTTGTTCCGTTGTTATGGCCTTTCCTCTCACAGGTTCTGTATGAGAACCTATACCCCGATCCTTTTTTGTAGCACTAGTTGTAATCTCCTTTCCAGGGATGGTTGTGTTGCACTCATAGTTCCACGGAACTTTCCTGCTATCCCTGTAAAAGAAAGTTGCAGGTTTCTTAATTATGATCTTTGGCATTACCGGTACTTTCACTTCATCATTCTTTGGTCGTGAGATGATGACTACAGGATTATTTACTTTTGGAACCTTCATTGATTCGGACGCGCATATGCTTCCTTCTTCCTTAACTTCATCGTAAAACTCCACTTCCTTATCATCCATCATGCCTTGAACTAAGGCTCTAAATTCTATACATTCTTGGATCTCGTACCCCTCCTCATGATGGAACTCACAGTAGTTTCTCACCTTTCCAAAGCTTCTTTCTGAATCCAAAACAATCAACCCCCTTTCTACCATCTTCTTCCAGACCCATCTTAAAGGAATTTCACTTCTGTGATATTTGCCTTGATTCTTCTACCCATATTTCCGCTTATCATGTTTACTCCATTATCAGTATGATAGGTAATGGATTCTCTGCACCGGAAGAATCATCCAATTTGACAATGCTCATACTGATGAGCCTTTCAACTAGCTTTTAAAACACAGTACAATTTTCTATGGAATGCCCCGTGATTCCCACATGATAATCACATTGTGCATTTGCATCGTACCATTTAGGGTACGGAGGTTGAAGAGGTTTTAAGTAGAAAGGGGAAACAACGTGTGCATCGAATAATCTTGATACAGCTCCCTATACGACATTGGAAATGTGTTGTAAACTAGAGCTTCTCCGAGTTTTGCCTTGTGTGGATCCTTGTTTTGATGAAACTTGTTGGTTAACAGCCACCTTTCTCGGCTGATTCACCGTAATCAATTTTGAATAACCCTTACTATATGCACTCGTGTTGTTGACCTTATTTTCCTTTTTCTTCGAGGCCAACCTTCTGCTACTTTCTCCAGCATCAATCTTCCCACTCCTTATAGCATTTTCAATCATTTCACCATTCATAACTATGTCAGACAAGCTTTTTGTGGCACTTCCTAACATATGTGTGATAAATGGAGCTGTCAATGTGTTAACAAAGAGCATTATCATTTCTCTTTCTAGGAGCGATAGCTAAACTTGGATGGCAACCTCCCTCCACCTTTGTGCGTATTGCCTAAAGCTTTCACTTGGCTTCTTTTCCATATTTTGTAGAGTGATTCTATGAGGAACCATGTCTGTTACGTGACTGTACTGCTTTATGAATGCTTGTGCTAAATCTCTCCATGAATTAATCCTGGTATGACTCAATTGATTGTACCACTTAGATGCTGCCCCTGTGAGGCTATCCTGGAAACAATGTATTAATAGCTAGTCATTGTTAACATACCCAGTCATCCACCTACAAAAACATGGTGATATGAGCTTCGAGGCCATTAGTTCCATTGTACTTCTCAAACTCTGGCATTTTGAACTTGTAAGGGAGTACCAAATCTAGAACCAAGCTCAATTCTTTAGCATCAATCCCATGGTAGCTCTTAGTATTTCCATCGCCCTAAACTTCTCCTCGAGCCATTTACACTTTTCCTCTAGCTGCTTGGCAATTCATTATTTGTTTTTTCTTTTCCAGCCGTTTCATCGAAATCAGGGATAGCAGGATTAACAAGGTTGTCTCCGGGGTTAGAGCCTAACCCAGCTTAAAAGTTCATTGGTATTGAGGCACCGGCTTGAAACTGCTGAAGCCTAATGGTGACAGAGGATTTGCGCGGGTATACCTCAACTTGGGTCTGCTCATGTGGAGGAGTAAAGCCTGGGGGATAAAGAGGTCCCTCACTGTCTCCTACTTCAACATTGGGCGTAGAGCCCTTTCCTTTATCATTTCCTCCAGCTAACAATTGAGTTAACTGAGTCATAATGCTTCTTTGAGACTCCAGCACTTTGTCCATCATGTCTTGCTGAATCTTAGCTAGCTGCTCTTGCATTTGCAGCTGAAGTTGGTCTTGCATCTCCTTTTGGAATTGTTCAAGTCTTTCCAATCTTTGGTCCATGTCTTTGTTTTTGCTCGAGTACTATAACGATGTTTGGTGGGTTGGTTGGTTTCCAGATTAACTAAGGAATGATTTTAATCAATTAGAATCTTTTAATAGTCTTTAATGCATATGAAGCAATGCAATGCATGAAATGAATGAAAAAAAAGGCATCAATTTTGATTCAATTCCATTTAAGAAAAATTTACTAGAAAATAAATTTCTTTACACAAAGTGAGTTACAAATAAGGCTTTGCCCTAGTACTCAGAACTCTAACCTTCCTAAGTAACAAAGCTAACTCTTGTCCCCGATCTGATTCCAATTCATACTTCACACTCAGCGTGTCAGCTTGCACTGCTAAAGTCTGCAAGTGATCAGCTACCTCTCGAATCTAAACCACAGCTTCTCCCATAATATGATCTCTGTTTCTAACTTGATTCTGAAAGTAGTGAAGCTACTCATTATTACGATCTTCGTTTGCTTCCAAGTTCTTGACTGGATCTCACAATTTTGCAATGCCGCTTCTAACTCTTCTATTCCTTTTTCATTTCTTCAGTCCTGCTCAAGCTTGATCTCAACTCTATTGTAGAGTTTCGATTTCAATACTGACGAAGAGATCTTTCCAACTCGACCACGTATCCTTTAATTCACATTTTTCCTTTTGGCTCTCTGACAAACTTTTCTCTAAAGCCTCATTTCGTGCCTGAACCTCTTGGAATTTCCTTTCCCATCTATCGGCTTTGTTCTTTTCTTCTCAAATCTCTTTACACTACTGCTCTGAGTCTTCCCCAACCCAGCAGTTCTTATTGACAGATGCAGCTTTATAATCTATCTTCAAGCTATATAAATCCTCCTCAGCTTTATTTTTCCCTTTCTTAGTTTCTCAGCCTCGAGTTTCTGAACATCCAGGTCTAGTCTCAAGTTCATCTTTTCTTCCTCCATTTGTTCTATCTTCTTTTCTAGTTCTTCGTTTCTTCTTTCAAAATCCTGTCTTATGATTTCTAGCTCAGAAGGAACAACTCGCACATGTTCCTCTATTGACTGACTATTTCCCTGACTTGACTTGGGTGTATTATCATTGATCCTCCTAACCCACCATTCATTATACTCAAGAGTTGTCATCGGACCTACAGCTAACCTCTTCATCTGGTGAGTTTGGTTCCATGCATTGGATATCTCTCGAATCTTTTTTCTGTAACCATCACCTCTGTATGAGAATTCACACTCAGCTACTCCCTGGGTTGCAGGTATAAATTGTCTTGACCTATACTGCCTGAGCACTAGCAATGGGATGTATCCAACAGTTCCCTAAGTTCCAAGCAGAGGAACCTAATCAAAATTACCACATCGATACAGGATTTCATCCGGAAGCAACTAAGGGGCTCTCCACTCAATGTCCTCTTCCTGAAGATTCTGAAAAATTACCATCCACTTCTCCTCCAAAATATCATCTCTCCTTGGTGTAGCTACTATCTCCTTTAGTGGAAATAATTTTCAGAGAAAACCCGATACGAAACCCTATACACCTTCCAGAAGTGACTATGGAACCATGCGAGTAGGAGCTGTGCACATCCGATGAATCTACCCTCACCCGCTTTTCGGCATGCATTCAGTGACCTGAAGGTTTCTGCCAAAATCACTGGGACTGGTGTAACCCTCTTATCAAGCCGATCGAATAAACCGGTGATTGGTTCATCAACATGCCCCAAGGCTTTGGGGAAGACAACTAAGCCATATATACTCAAAGCAAAGACATCCACCCTCTTCCTTACATCTGGGTGCGCTAGAATTAAATCTTTCAAACTCTTCCAAGGAATGCACTTGCTATCCCCCTTCTGCTTGATCCATGCAGCAACTGACTGCTCACTCATCCCCGTTATATTCATCAGCTTCTTCAAAAAGGTTGGCACATTTACAGCTCTCGAGTAGACTTTGTCTACTTGAAACTTTGAACATCGAAGTAAAGCCACATATTCTTCTATTGTAGGCACCAAATCGACCTTCCCAAATGTGAAGCAACTGTAAGCAGGATTCCAAAACTGGGCAAGGGCTCGAAACAAGTGCTTGTCTACCTTCACATCAAGCAAATAAGGCAAATCCCCATAATTATTATAAAATAATTGTCTAACCTCATTGTTCCACTGGTCTCAGATTTCCTTCAACTCTTGCAAAATTGTTTTGAGTTACGCTGATACGAGTAAAGTCCCATAATTTCGATACATATCCATCAACCAAACTATCGCCTATCTCTCACTGTGTCGTTTCAGACCAAGTTCGGACAGCCGCATTATCCTCCACTTTATCAAGAAACCCTTTTTCTATGATAAGCTTTCTATCTAGTAGCTGAATATGAACCAACGCCTTTTATAATGAAATGCCATGTCATGCAATCAAAATAAAACACAAAAAGCCAGTATCAAGTAGAATCCAATACAATCAAGCAATAACAAAACACTTATTCGGGTATCTATTAAGGTTTAGTGTAGTCCTACCTAGGGTGAGTTCCTAAGGTTCATTATATGAAGTTTGGCTTCTAGGGCAAGGTACTTGAACCAGCCGATTCCTTGATCTTCACCTATTATAGGCTCATACAGATCGAGTTCAGTTTAGGGGAATACATTTCCCTATGACTATACGGAGATAAAAATCTCACGAAGGCATATGTACAGATGTATTCCGAAAGCGATCCACTATCCTATACGGAGGTGAAAACCTCACGAAGGAATAGGTTCTCACTCCCACTTAGAGGGTAAAATCATCCAACTCATGTAATGTACAATGCAAAAAACACTAATGTACTTAAACCAACTAAGCAAGAAAACAATGAATGCAAAGGGATATCATGAATTTTAAAACAAGTTTGGTTTTTTTCGACCATAAGACAAAAATTAATCAATTTTGTGGTACGACTCTCAAAACATTCCCCAGCGGAGTCGCCAAGCTGTCGAAACCAATTTTTTTGAAAAATGGGGCCGACTTTTAAAATGGAAATGGAGTTGCCACCGATCCTTTTCTTGAGGTGTGATCGGGTCACCTTGAGATTAATCTTTTAATAAAACATTTTGATTTATTAAAAATAATGATTTTGGTCTACAAAATTCGAGCAAACGAGCTCGGGAGTCAGTTACGCACGAGGAAAGATTAGCACCCTCGTAACGCCCAAAAATTGATACCTAATTGATTAATTAATGTCTTAAAGTCAAATGCCGAAAAAATTTGAAAAAGTTTAAAAATAATTCCCCTTTATTGAAACTTTGTGTAAAAAATGTTTGATCATCTCGATTCAATGAGGAAATTGAAACCTTGTAAGTTAGGGAACAATTCCTTGAAGTTTCAAATACGATATACAAATTTACTTTTATTTTTAAAAAAATTTGTTTTGAAATTTCGAAATGTCATATCCAATGCGTTAGGACATAATGTTTCGAACTTCCAAAATAAATTTTGATTTGAAAATTTTTTATGTTTGATTGAAAAAGAAATACTCGGTTTCTTAAACTCAACAAAGAAAATCGAAGCCTAGTAAGTTAGGGCACCATCCTCTCGAGAATTTTAAATACCGAATATACGTTGTTTTGAAAACCTTTGAATGAAAATGATTTCAATATTTTTGTTATATGCAATCTCTTAAACGACATAAATGCAATAGAATGATTTAAAAAATAATAAATACGGATAAGCAATGCAAAACATGTAAGAATGGTAATTATACATCATATATTATACGAATATTAAAATTAACATTCAAAAGCAAGTGAGTAAAAAAATTTGAAAGAAATACTTAAGCAAATTACGCAAATAAAATATAGCAAACTTAAAAAGTATCCTAAAAGAAAGGAAATCTAAAACATCAATATCAACAACAAATTACATGTATAAAATATTTAAAACAAATAATACATATAAAAAATAAAATAATTTGATAAAAATTATATACACATATAATAGTATAGTATAAATATTGTCACATAGATTTTTTATATAAAGATATAGCAGAGAAATAAAAAAATATTATAAAACTAAAAAAATGCACTAATTATATCAAATTGACATAAATGTAAAAATAGTATGTGTTAAATTTAAGTAATAAAACATGAACAATTAAAATGATAGTGTGTGAAAATTTAAATTAATATTAATAATAAATTTAGAGTAATTATGATAATAAACTAAAAATAATAATACATGAAAAGACCTAAAATAATACATATATAAAAAAAACTTTTAAAATAATAATACAATAATAAATTTATAATAATAATTTTAACTATTATAATAATATTAGTTCTAAAACTAAATGTATTAAAAACAACAGAATAAAATATTTAAATAATTATTTTTTAAAAAAAATGAGTAATTGAAATAAGGATTAAATCGAATTTAAAACAAAGTAAAAGGAAAATATGTAAATAAAGTAAAATTGAGGGCCAAAATGCGGCGCGCGAATAACATGGGGGACTTAGTGGGAAATATTCCCTTCTCCTCCAACACGCGGCGCTGCAATCTGGGTCAAAATGAAAAAAAAACTGCAGGGTCAAAATTAAAATTTAAAAAAATCAAATTGAATCTGTTATAGAAGTGATGGGACTAAAACCATAAATTTCCATTTAGGCCTTAAAAACACGCGGATCCCTTTCGGATCGGGTCGGGTTGCGTGAGTCTGGGCCAATACAATGTCGTTTCGGCGCCTATAGCCCCTGCTCAAAACGGTACCGTATGGTACCACTATTTAGATCAATTTTTCCCCAAAAAATAACATTTGCAGCCCTAAAAAATTAAAAAAAAAACTCAATATTTCTCTCCTAGGGTTTCGGCTTAGCTTCTATGCCACCGCGCCTCCCCCATGATCCCACCGTGAACAGTGGTCGGAACCTCACCCTAAAGGGCTTTTGGCTCTTTCTCACACGGATCTAAAGGCAAAGGTAATTTCCTCTTCTTTTCCCTTTATTTTTTGTAGTAAAAAAAATAAAATCAAATCAAAGAAAAGAAGAAACGAAGAAGAAAATTGATTGCTACCTTTAATATCTATTTTTGTCTTTCTTTTTTTCTGACTGGTGTTATGAAATACTTGTTTTTATTGATCTCCGAATCCTCTTTTACAGATTTTCAATGGCTTTTTATAGCCATAATGAAACAAGAAAATAAAGAGAAATCCATTCTATTATCTGCTTGATTTGCGATTTTTTGATTTTCTTGCCATTTTGTTGCATATAATGTTTGTTGCCTTTCTTGTTGTGCAGGTACAGGCTTGGAGGAGGCGCGCGCTTGGAGACTCGGCTCGTGTGGAGGGGCTTGGCTGCAGCGCTAGATGCTACTGTTGCTGCCCTAGTGTTTCTGGAAACTGTTTTGGGCATTTGGGCCACATTGTAATTGGGCCACTATTTTTAGATTGAGTCTGGGGTTTGGGTTTTGTAATTTGGGGCTTGTGTTGGGTCATTTGTTGTTTCGGACTGAATTAGGTTTGGGCATATTTTTACTGTAAATGGACTGGACATTTATTATTTATTTTTCTTGGTTTTTATATTTCAATCGGGCCCAGGCAAATTAGGTTATTACACATAAGGTTGAATTAGTGACTAATATGGTATGTATATATGGTAAATGAAGATAGTATGTGTGGTGATGGTTTGCTTGTTTTTGGATCATGAAATGGTTGGGAAACGATAAATCTTGGGTGAAATGTATGATATATGTGTTAGTTGATTGTAACACCTCTTACCCGTATTCGATGCCGGAATAGGATATGAGGCATTACTAAAACACATGCACTTATATACGTATTAAACCGAGTTACAAAATTTCATCCGAATTAAAACTTTTTAAATTATTAACGTGCTTTTATAATTCTTTACAGCCTATCCTCGAAATATTGTATTCATAATAAATAGAGCCTATAAGACTCGATGCAAAGTCATTCATATACTCAATTTATCCATTAAATTATTTCAACCTTGAATAATCCACATTATGCCAAAAATCAACACTAATAACAATCATAAATCTCTTCATATTAATTTTACATATTACTACATTACATATCTCGAGCATATGCCAAAATTTCGTATACGCAACTATCAACAAACTCATTTCTCCTTTAGTCGACTAGTAAATTAGCCTTAAAATTCATATCCACCATTAAATCTCACAATTTTATAACATCTCATAACCAAATGATTCTAATAACAAGATACTTTATAATCATCCTTATGACTACAGATATTTCACAAAGCATGATTATCATCCAGCATTATCTATGTACCAAAATGACTAATTCACAAGCAATAACAATTCAATGTTTTATTTCAATTCCATTCAATTCATAACTTTTCGTGTTCACAATTCAAATTAATTTCTCAATCCAATTTGCATTTCAATACCACAATAATTCTTTTAATTCAAATCATATCAATAATAATTCCCATTCAACTTACAAACAATTCAATATTGATATTTACCTTATTTTTATTACTAAACATAGTATTCAAAATTTCAACAATTGCTATTAATAAATTCAATACCAATACGAATTTACTATTCAATTCGGCGTCTATCGATTATAAACGAGCATATAGCCAATTATACACGAATCATTCGTATATTTTATTTTTTCCTCCTCCTCCTCTCCATTCCACATCCTTAGTGTACATAACACTCTTAAAAATAAATTCTCTATAGTTCACTATTCATTCAACTTCAAATAAGCTGTCTAGTCGGGTTACAATCACTAAATTATTTTTATCCAGAGCTACAGAGCTCCAAATTAAGTTCTGTTAATTTTCCCTGGAATTAGACTCACATATCTTCTTACCATAAAATTTTCAAAATTTTTTGCTTGGCTAATTAGTACAGTTTATTCATTATTAAATTAACCCCTATTTTTACTACTACATCTCTGAACTCTCTTCACTAAAAATAAATTATCTCATTGTACAGAATTCAGATGATATTTCCGTTTATTTCCTTTAAAAAAATACTCATCAAGGATTCTAATAATATAAATTATAACTCATAACTATTTTTTTACAATTTTTAATAATTTTCCAAAGTCAGAATAGGGGATTCCAAAATCAATCCGACCCTGCCTCACTAAAATTTAAATATCTCAAAATGTATAATTTTTTGCTTGCTCTGTTCTTTTATTAACAATAGACTCATTAAGATTTCATTTCATATCTTATTCACTCTCTAATTCAATTTCCACCATTTTTGGTGATTTTTCAAATTTACACAACTGCAGCTGTCTAAACTGTTTTGTTGTAAAATGTATTATTTAATAATTTCACTTTTTCACTATCTCAAATTCCATTGAATTAATCACATCTCATTCCAATAGTTCATTTCAATTCATATACAATCCATTCAATTATCACTATATTCAAAGCAATCCAATTTCTCATTTCCAATTTCAAGTCAATCTTCAATTCAAATCCACATATATATATATTCATCATTCAATTGCACTTAGTCAGTTTCCTGATGAACTTATCGGAATAAAAATAGATTTCTCGGTGGCCTATAGACAGTCCGTACCACTTTGTGTAATAACAGACTCTCGGTGGCCTACACATAGTCCGTGCCACCCTTGTATCTTAACAGAATATTGGTGGCCTGCACACAGTCCGTGCCACTCTTGTATCTTAACAGAATATCGGTACGCATAGTAGCCTGCACTTAGTTCGTGCCACATATGCGACCTATCAGTACACGTAGTGGCCTGCACTTAGTCCGTACCATACGTGACCCAATTAAGATCATTCATATATTTTCTATTCCGAGGTTCAATTGGAAATTTTTACTTTTCAATATTTTACTAGTTCTTCTCTAACCAATCTTAATTCATAATTTGCACCAAATATTTGTTCCACGTATAGTACATTTCTTAAATAAAATAACAAAACGCTTAAGCATTAATAAAACAATATATTATCTACATACAAACTTACTACCATATTTTCAAGGTCAATTTCTCGCCTTTCACCGCTTTTAAGAACACATTTAACCTATTTAGCACTCATATTAATCAATTTGATCCAAAAGTCATACTTAAAAAATTACATTTTTGCCCCTAAACTTTTGCAAAATTATGATTTTTCCCCTAGGCTCAGAAATTAAACTTTATTCCTTTTTCTTATGTTTTATAACATGCTGAACATTTTTCCCTTCTATAGCAACATCAAATTCTTGCTTTAACATGCACTTCTGAACAATAATAATTTTTACCGATTATGCCGTTTCACTTGTTATCACTGAAAATCGCTTAGCAAAAATTGTCTAACACTATTTCAAGCTTCATATTCTACCATAAAACATCAAAATAAACACATTTCACCTATGGTTATTTTTCCAAATATAAACCCTAGGTTAAATTATTGCTAGAATAAGCTAAATTAAGCTACTGGGACTTCAAAAACGTAAAGAACATTAAATACGGGGCTTGGAATCACTTACTATGGAGCTTGCAAGCTTGAAAATCCTAAACATGGCTTCCCCCTTGCTATTTTCATTCATCATGGAGAAGATGGATAAATTTTTGGCTATTTTGGCCTTTTTAATTCCTTTGATTACTAAATGACCAAAATGCCTCCAACTTAAAAATATCCTATTTCACTATCTCTGTCCATTTTTGTCCAATAAGCTAACAAATGGTCTAATTACAATTTAAGGACCTCCAATTTAAAATTTCATAACAATTGGACACTTCTAACATGTAGAACTCAACTTTTGCACTTTCTACAATTTAGTCCTTTTGGCTAATTAAGTGCCCAAACGTCAAAATTTTTGAACGAAATTTTTACGAAATCATTCTGTAAAATTGTAGACCATAAAAATATAATAAAAATAATTTTTTCCTCGTCGAATTTGTGGTCTTGAAACCACTACTCCGACTTGGCCCAAAATTGGGTTGTTACAACTCTTCCCCCTTTAGGGACTTTTGTCCCCTAAAATCTTACCAGATAGTAGATTAATGATTTTATTCCACACAGTACATTTCAAATTCACACATGATTTTGGATTTTCATATCTTTTACAGATAATCACATAGATTCATTAGAAAATCAGGATAGCGATATTCAGCATCTGAAGCTACACAAAGTATCAAAAATTACAATCCGTATAGAATGATATCCATTCCGATGATATATAAAAAAAATGTCTAGAAAGATCAATGTCACTCATAATTAATGAATCCAAAGTAACAGAAGCAATATAACCTTCGCGTGTATTCAATAGAACAATAACCAATAGAAACAAAATATTAGCCTCACTCAGACTTTACCGTCGATTTTCATATTCGCACAAGAGGATAAAATAGAGAAAAAAGACATGGCAATGTTGAACATAACCCAAACAAACCAATAATCTTTCATCTATTAATATGTTTAGCTAATGTTCTCATACGATAAGAATTCTTTTTGAAACTAAACAGTCATATATACTTCTGAGGATATTGTACACATAGAATGTCTAAAAGGAATCATAGTAACTACCCCATTATAGCTACTATACTCAGCTATTAATACAATACAAACATTACTCAATTGTCTAATTCTGTCATCAGAATTTTCACATTATCTCTTTACTAACAGAAATCGATCTAGACAAACTTTCGGTTAATTCTTTCTTTAAATAACATACCTGAATAAATCATTTATTCGGATTTAACTTCTTTTGTGACAGTAGCTTTGCATAATCTAAGTAGTTTTTAGAACTATCCAATATCTCTCTCTCTTTTTATATTTTCTTCATTTGCTAATTCATTCACTTTTCTAACCACATTATTAATCTTTCATACACAAACTTTTGTAGCACTGCACTCATAAGCTTATTCAATCAAAATCTTACAAATTTTATTGTAATATTTTACTAATATGGTGGGGGTGAGTGTAGTAAAGCCTCAAATTTATCCTACACATAAATGCGCATAACACATACTATCACAAATAGCCAATTCATTACCAATTTCACATTCTCAAAGCATTTAATAAACATTTGATTTTAATCACTTTTGTCCTCAACACATGATTCATATGCCAACTCAAACACTAATTCACAATCGAAATTTCTATATAGCATCATAATCCAAATATCATAACTCATGTGTCCATATAATTATAGCATTTATCAATAACAAAATGTTATACTCTTTGATCCATACCTTTATGAGTTTCAACTCATAATCAATACATTTCACCAAACATTTAAGTGTTTACTTCTATACTGTCAGAATTAAATCAGTTGAAAAACATATCTGTCTCATCAAGATAATTTTCGTCATAAAATAATACTGATGAGGGGGTGATGGTGAGGTCATAAAGCTTTTAACTTGCTCTCATAGATACATATATATATGACTTTGCATTCATCATCAATGTAATACCATCATAACCACGTAGTTCATTCCAAACAAATTAACACATCTATTTATTATAAATATTTTCTGTCACCCATAATTTCACACAATGAATCTACTTATTTGTGCTCAATATTAATATTTAATTAAATTTCAACACTTGGTTTCCATTTTACATACCGACGTCTGTCAAATTAGGGAACGTCTTACAGAATTGAGTACTTTGTTTTCACATTGCCATAGTATAACTATGGTCTTGCACATCGTCACATAACATATCACACACCGAAGCCATAGCCCAACTATGGTCTTGCACGGAAACACATAATCACATTTCCATATATTGCCATGGTCAAACCATGGTCTTTCCGTCAATTCATCACATATCATAGAATGAAAGTACTCATTCCTGCGTTCTATGCAATTTGATCTTTCAATTAATTTTCATACTATTGTAATTCATGGTTCAATAGTAAAGATATAAAACAAAACATCATATTATCTCTAATTTAACAATTTAACATAAGATTCTACATATGAACGTACTGATTTCACTTCTTTGAACAAATGTACATAAACACACATTCATTCTATTTAAATAAATTCGCATACCATATTCACTTAATTAAATATATTGAGCACATAGCATCTATGATCACCAACATACTTGGTTGAGCTTATCACAACGTAAACTCTATTTTTTTCATCTTATGATCATCTCTTTTCATACATGATTACATGCATATTATGAATTTCTATTCTTACCTTTTCAAATTCCAACATAACATAAGCATATTTCATTTATCTCAATATCATTTCAGCATTATCGAAAATTGCTTGATGGAAAATCATCTCTATCTTAACAAAACAATTTCGTTAGAACCCAGAGATATCACACTATCACGAGTACCAACATGGCATGTATAGCGAAACTCACATATGCTACATTCGGTCGAGAGAAGCGACTAAACTGTAGCTCTGATACCACTAAATATAACACCCCTTACCCGTATTCGATGCCGGAATAGGGTATGAGGCATTACTAAAACACATACACTTGTATACTTATTAAACTGAGTTACAAAATTTCATCCAAATTAAAACTTTTTAAATTATTAACGCGCTTTTATAATTCTTTACAACCTATCCTCGAAATATTGTATTCATAATAAATAGAGCCTATAAGACTCGATGCAAAGTCATTCATATACTCAATTTATCCATTAAATTATTTCAACCTTGAATAATCCACATTATGCCAAAATCAACACTAATAACAACCATAAATCTCTTCATATTAATTTTACATATTACTACATTACATATCTCGAGCATATGCCAAAATTTCTTATACGCAACCATCAACAAACTCATTTCTCCTTTAGTCGACTAGTAAATTAGCCTTAAAATTCATATCCACCATTAAATCTCACAATTTTATAACATCTCATAACCAAATGATTCTAATAACAAGATACTTTATAATCATCCAGCATTATCTATGTACCAAAATGACTAATTCACAAGCAATAACAATTCAATGTTTATTTCAATTCCATTCAATTTATAACTCTTCGTGTTCACAATTCAAATTAATTTCTCAATCCAATTTGCATTTTAATACCACAATAATTATTTTAATTCAAATCATATCAATAATAATTCCCATTCAACTCACAAACAATTCAATATTGATATTTACCTTATTTTTATTACTAAACAAAGTATTCAAAATTTCAACAATTGCTATTAATAAATTCAATACCAATACGAATTTACTATTCAATTCGGCGTCTATCGATTATAAACGAGCATATAGCCAATTATACACGAATCATTCGTATATTTTTTCCTCCTCCTCTACTCCATTCCACAACCTTAGTGTACATAACACTCTTTAAAATAACATTCTCTATAGTTCACTATTCATTCAACTTCAAATAAGCTGTCTAGTTACAGTCACTAAATTATTTTTATCTGGAGCTATAGAGCTCCGACTTAAGTTTTGTTAATTTTCCCCGGAACTAGACTAACATATTTTCTTACCATAAAATTTTTAGAACTTTTTACTTGTCTAATTAGTATATTTTATTCATTAAAGTCACCCTATTTCACTACTCAACATCTTTGACCTCTCTTCACTAAAAATGAATTATCTCATTGTACAGAATTAGAAGGATATTTCATTTGTTTCCTTTGAAAATAGACTCATTAAGAATTCTAATCATATAAATTATAACTCATAACTATTTCTTTACAATTTTTAATTATTTTCCAAATTCAGAACAGGGGATTCCAAAATCAATCCGACCCTGTCTCACTAAAATTAAAATATCTCAAAATGTATAAGTTTTTTGCTTGGTTTGTTTCTTTTATGTAAAACTAGACTCATTAAGATTTCATTTCATATCTTATTCACTCTCTAATTCAAGTTCCACCATTTTTGGTGATTTTTCAAAGTTACACAACTGCTGCTGTCTAAACTGTTTTGTTGTAAAATGCATTATTTCATAATTTCACTTTTTCACTATCTCAATTCCATTGAATTAATCACATCTCATTCCAATAGTTCATTTCAATTCATATACAATCCATTCAATTTATCACTATATTCAAAGCAATCCAATTTCTCATTTCCAATTTCAAGTCAATCTTCAAATCAAATCCACATATATATATATTCATCATTCAATTGCACTTAGTCAATTTCCTGATGAACTTATCGGAATAAAAACAGATTTCTCGGGGGCTATACACAGTCCGTGCTACCTTTGTGTAATAACAAACTCTCGGTGGCCTACACATAGTCCATGCCACCCTTGTATCTTAACAGAATATTGGTGGCCTGCACACAGTTCGTGCCACCCTTGTATCTTAACAGAATATTGGTGGCCTGCACACAGTCTGTGCCACCCTTGTATCTTAACAGAATATCGGTACGTATAGTAGCCTGCACTTAGTTCGTGCCACATATGTGACTTATCAGTCTGGTACATGTAGTGGCCTGCACTTAGTCCGTACCACACGTGACCTAATTATGATCATTCATATATTTTCTATTCCGAGGTTCAATCGGGAAATTTTACTTTTCAATATTTTACCAGTTCTTCTCTAACCAATCTTAATTCATAATTTGCATCAAATATTTGTTCCACGTATAGTACATTTCTTAAATAAAATAACAAAACGCTTAAGCATTAATAAAACAATATATTATCTACATACAAACTTACTATCATATTTTCAAGGTCAATTTCTCGCCTTTCACCGCTTTTAAGAACACATTTAACCTATTTAGCACTCATATTAATCAATTTGATCCAAAAATCATACTTAAAAAATTACATTTTTGCCCCTAAACTTTTGCAAAATTATGATTTTCCCCTAGGCTCAGAAATTAAACTTTATTCCTTTTTCTTATGTTTTATAACATGCTGAACATTTTTCCCTTCTATAGCAACATCAAATTCTTTCTCTAACATGCACTTATGAACAATAATAATTTTTACCGATTATGTCGCTTCACTTGTTTTCACTGAAAATCGCTTAGCAAAAATTGTTTAACAAAATTTCAAGCTTCATATTCTACCATAAAACATCAAAATAAACACATTTCACCTATAGGTATTTTTCCAAATATAAACCCTAGGTTAAATTATTGCTAGAATAAGCTAAATTAAGCTACTGGGACTTCAAAAATGTAAAGAATATTAAAAACGGGGTTTGGAATCACTTACTATGGAGCTTGGAAGCTTGAAAACCCTAACCATAGCTTCGCCCTTGCTAGTTTCATTCATCATGGAGAAGATGGACAAATTTTTGGCTATTTTGGCCTTTTTAATTCTTTTAATTAGTAAATGACCAAAATGCCCCCAACTTAAAAATATCCTATTTCACTTATCTCTTGTCCATTTTTGTCCAAAAAGTTAACCAATGGTCTAATCACAATTTAAGGACCTCCAATTTAAAATTTCATAACAATTGGACAATTCTAACATGTAGAACTCAACTTTTGTACTTTTTACAATTTAGTCCTTTTGGCTAAATTGAGTGCTCAAACGTTGAAATTTTGAATGAAATTTTTATGAAATCATTCTGTGAAATTGTAGACCATAAAAATATAATAAAAATAAATTTTTCCTCGTCGAATTTGTGGTCCTGAAACCACTGCTCCGACTTGGCCCAAAATCGGGCTGTTACATTGATAGTTGTGGTATATGCATTCATTAAATTAAGTTGTTTCAATGACATGGTAAGTTTTGATGATGTACAAAGGTAAATTGTACTATGATGATATATGTTTGTATGTATAATTGAGTTTATGTTTTGAATTTGGTTGTGATGGTGCCAAATGGCATATTGGTTAGTGTTAAGATAATGGTACTTAATTGCATACTTAGGTGTGAATTATAATAAGTAAGACGGTTAATAGATCATGGTTGAATCATGGCATGTTTGTAATTGATTGAGTGAGTTTTATGCATGTCATATTAAACTGTGGGTTTGCACCCAAATACAATATTTTCCACTTTCCTTGGGAGAACTAGTACCCACAATGGAAACCCATAGTAACCACTCCTCCAACCCATACCTTCAAGGTGCTCCAATAGACATATGGTTTCTTACGTACTATCTCCTGCTATGGTATTTCTTGAAGGTTTCTACCTTGGGTAGATCAACAAGATCTTTACTATGTTTCATGGTCCTGATAGACTTCTACTCTTCACTATTCTATGGTGGACTCTATTGATCATTAAGCTTTGGGCTGGCATTTTCTCCCATGAAGACTCTAGTTGTTCTTCCAAAAATTTTTGCTTCCTCTTTGTCGACTTACAATTTACTTCTAAGTGCCATTTAAGCCCATTTCATATTTGCTTGAAAAATGTAGGATCCACAACTTCCTTGGCAGACTCACTTTGATGTACATTACATTTACCTTATTATTTAAGGAGTCTCTTCCTTCTTTCACCTTTACTGGGTTGAGACACTTCCTTGGCTCCTCTCATCATCTCCTTTAGAGAATTCTCTCATTATCCCATTGGTCTTCGTTGTCTAGATGTATAGAGTTCAATTAGTCTTGTGACTTATCGCACCAATCACCATGAACTCTACTTTATACCTTGGTGTGTCTCCTAGTATACTGATCTGCAAACTTCCCAAGTGTGATCCCATGTTTTATGTCCTGGCGGACTTTCCTGTGTTTATTGTACTGGTGGACTACCCTATGTTTACTGTCCTGACAGACTCTTTATGTTTCCATGACTGATTCATGGTCTTAAACATTAATCCCCATGTTTAATGTTCTGGTAGACACTATTGGTCACCATAGTCGAGCTATGGTCTTACACCTAATAATCCTCGTGTTTACTGTCCCAACTGACTCTATTGTCATCATAGTCGAGCAATGGTCCTACACCCTAAACCTCTATGAGGTGTTGCCCCGAAGGACCTTATCATCTTCACAATGTCGCCCCACAGAGCCTGTTGACTGCCGTCATAGTGTTGCCCTATGGAACCTAAAAATCTTTGTCACGATGTAATACCCTCTACTCGACCCAAATCACTGAATTCGGATATCGGATATTACAACAGATAAACACTTTTTGCTATGTTCTTATAAACAAAAGAGGATGTTTAATAATTACATAAAAATTTCAAAAACAACATAAGACCTTACAACTTAAAACTTTGTTAAAGACAGAATCTTCATGGCATAGTGTACTAAGTGTCATGCTCCTATAGTGTCCTCTGTATGCAAATTCAACTAACGATAGAAATTTCTCCCAGTTACCTTCAAGCTCAAGAACACAACATCGAAGCATATCTTCGAGTACCTGAATTTCTCACTCAGACTAACCATCAGTTTATGGATGAAATGCTATACGAAAATGCAGTCGAGTATTTAAGGCTTTATGTAACTTGCTCCAGAATCGAGATGTAAACCGTGGATCACTATTAGAGAAAATAGAAACTAGTACACCGTGCAATCTAACAATCTCAGAAACAAACAATTCTGCTAATCTTTCGAGTGAATAATCCTTACACACTAGAATAAAATGTGCAGACTTCTTCAAACAATCTACAACGACCCATACGACATCTTTCTTTCTTGGAGATAGAGGAAACCCCGATACAAAAACCATCATGACATGTTCCCATTTCCACTCTGGAATCATCACAGGTTGTAATGAAATTTGATTGGAATTGGTATAGCATGAATATATGTACATGAAATGTGGAGAATTATAGCATGTGAAAGCTCATGCGAAACGATTTACATGAGTCTTGAGGGTCGGCATGGATATAAAACGAATTGATTGATTTGAAACTGAAATGAGATAATGAAATGAATATATATACATATATGATTGTTGCAAACTAACTATCGAGGTAAGCATATTATTGCCTCATGACTCAATTTGAATATGATGATATTGAATTGTCGAGAATTGATTTAAGTTGAACTTAGCAAAATTGAGAATGATATGAACTACGATATGTGATATTGAACATATATGGATTGATCTATTGACTACCCTATTAAATGTCTTGGGCAGAGTTGATATAGGGCTAGTTCTTCATTGCTTAAAAAAAGCACTTCTGACTCCAAAAGCACTTTTGGAAGAAAAGCTATGCAAAATAAGCTGCTTTGGCTTAAATTTTTAGCTTTTCAGAAGTACTTTTCAAAAGCACTTTTGAAAAAAAGCACTTCTAAAATGGAGAAGCTAAAAATTTTGCTTTTCCTCTCCCAAAAGCACTTTTGGTGCTTAATTACTTTTGCACCCCTCCAATAACATAGTACTTTCCTTTTTTTCTTGGTGCTTAATTACAAATGTATTAAAATCATTAATTAAAAATAAAAATATATTTTTAAAATACTAATTACAATTATTTAATGGTTATATTTAAATGTTTAAAATATAATTTATATATTCTAATTAAATTTTATAAATAATTAATATTATTGCTTAAAAATATTTAAAATTTATATTTCATATATTAAAATATTAACAAGTTATAATAATTTTTTTATATTCTTACTAAAATATAATAATATTAACTAATTTCAATATTATTTAAATGCATATTTGTTACTTGATAATAACATGTCTAAAATGGACATTTTATTTCTCAAAAGTACTTTTGACAGTAATGCTAAACACTCAAATTTTAAACCAAACTTTTCAAAAGCACTTCTCAAAAGCACTTTTTCATAGCACTTTTCAAAAGCATTGCCAAACTAGCCCATAGTTGGTATGCCATAAGATTAGATTGTGTACAGCTTATACTTCGGCTATATAACGATGAGCACTGGGTGCATATTACTTCGGATGTTTCAGTGATTTTGGGCACACATTTTAATTCGGATATATCGATGAGCACTAGAAGCAAATTATACTTTGGATGCTCTGATGAGGCACTGGGTGCTAGATCAGTGTGATGGTTGGATGATCTGTGTATCCATCATAGGTCCATGTCAGGTTAATAGGGGTTATAAAACGTAAACTAGCTAAACGATATTTGATATGAAATGTGATTGAAATTGGTATACTATGTAATATTTGATATGAAATGTGATTGAAATTGGTATACTATGTATATATGCACATGAATGTGGAAAATTACAGCATGTGAAAGATAATGTGAAATGGTTTACATGAGCCTTGAGGGTTGATGTCGATATGAAACGAATGGATTGATTCTGAAATGAAATGACATAATGAAATGAATAGATAATATGTTATGAAATGTAAATGAATGAGACTAGTTTATGGGAATCATGATATGATACATGTATTCATATCAATTGATCATATAAGATATTACATGAAAATTGATACTTAAGACAATGAATAATGCATTGAAATTGTTGGTAATTAGAACATGTTGAATGCAATCTTAGTATATTATGTCTAACTTTTTATTGTCTTGAATCATAAAAGTACCACTAAGCTTTATCATTCAGTGTACGGTTTATTTATTCTATGCGCAAGTATTAGTAGATCCCGAAGACTCGAGGAGTGATTCAACATCTAAACCGCAACTCTCGACTTAGCAACATTTGTATAGTTCTTTACATTTTGATATATGGTGTGTACCTAATGATTAAGTCAATTTTGTATCATAATGGTCATTTTGAAATCCCGAATTGGTAATGCTAGTTTGAGTCTAATGTACATGTATTGTAAATGCATCAATGGATTGGTATAAGAAGTTGAAATGGCTAAAATGTGCAAATGGTAACCTATGTTGAATTGGATTTTATGTTTAAATTGTAAAGAAGGTAATTTTGGATAGTCATGTGGTGGGACAGCCAATACATCCCATGGCGTAGCGGAAAAATTATTCCAGCGAACCACAGCAAAGGATCCATGTACAAGGAAAGACTCGGGTTAAAATAGGGTTGAAAATATACCTTCTTTAGTGAAAACGTTGAAAGGATGTTGATTTGATGTCGATTCCTAGCCACATCAAAAACGTCCCGGCCTCTACGTAGTCCACCCCTTAAAAAAACAAACATTCAGTTTCTCTTAAAATATTCAAAGAGAATTAAAATGGTTGCTAGACCTTTTAAATTATTAAGTTGGTAACCTTAACATACAAAGGGATTATCATCCTTTTATCCTCTTTGATATCACATATTAAAAAGGAAAAACCAAGATTATTCCCTTATTAATAGAGAAGGCAAATGGAAAGTTAGAAAAAGAAATTATATTCTTTCCAAAAGATTATTGGATTATTCCCTTATTAATAAAGAAGACAAATGGAAAGTTAGAAAAAGGAATTATATTCTTTCCAAAAGAATATTGGATTATTCCCTAATTAATAGAAAAGACATATGGAAAGTTAGAAAAAAAGAATTATATTCTTTCCAAAAGAATATTAATTTTCATGTCTTATATTTTGACTGAAATTAATTAATATAACTGTGTACATTAATAAATTCGGTAAAATATATACAATTAATATTTGTATAAATCAAATTCATATATTAATTATATTCTTTACAAAACAATATTAATTTCCATGCCTTTTATATTTTGACCGAAATTAATTAATGTAACTGTTTATATTAATAAGATTAGTAAAATATATACAATTAATATTTGTATGAATCAAATTCATAAATTAGTTATATTCCTTCTAAAAGAATATTAATTTCCATGTCTTTTATATTTTGACCAAAATTAATTAATATAACTATTTATATTAATAAATTTGGTTAAACATATACAATAAATATTTTGCATGAATGAAATGCATATATTAATTATGTTTATGTTCTCTATTTGTGTACAACAAGTTTGTACATATAATGTGTTTTATGTTTAACTATCAAATTAAATTAATTCAACAATCAACTTTATTCATGTGAAAATTAAATACAATACCAAATGTATTTGGATTCTGTTTGTTTCAACTATAGGGTGTGACCGTGTAGGCTCTTGTATCATTGGTTGTAATGCTAGAACATTTCTAACATTACAAACAATGAGTGGAATCTAGCAACGCATCATTGCCCCCCAAGTTAAAAGACGTCGTGATTCGACATAACCTTTTTGTGATAATCTTTTCATGTATTATATTTTTTATGCTTAATATCTAGATTGGACATAAGTTATGGAATAGTCATACTTGTATAGTCCAATCTCATATTTCTTGATTTTCTGAGCAGACTACAATAAACAAATAAGTGTGATACCTCATATCAACTCATTCAAGTATAGCCATGCATTTCTAGTCTCACTCCATCAAGAGGCCTAAGAAATTGCTCTCATTACGTAGGAGGGGTAAATCCTATCTTGATCAACCATATCCCATGTAACACCCCTAACCCGACTCCGTCGCTGGATTAGGGTTAAGGAGCATTATTGTATAATAAAAAAAATTCAACATCATAACATTAAATAAATTAAACTTATTATAAATCAATCAATCATATGCATTTTGTCCCTAAATAGAGCCTTTGAGGCCATAAAAATAGCTTAGAAGCAATTCGGGACTAAATTGAAACAAAATAGAAGTTTTAAGAAAAAGATGCAAAACTTCAAAAAAGGGGTCACACGGTCATTGGAACGACGGAAATGTGCAAGTGTACACAATCGCAACAAGTAATAAAGTGACAACTAAATGTCGAGTTATCGTACCCACAGGGACTGTGAAAAGAATTATTTATGAATGCTATTTAAAACAGTTTGGTGAAGAAAAATATTTTGTTTGAAGAAGGTGATTAAAAACTAAGATTTTAAACTAAGTAAACAAAATAATTAAATCTCAAATGCACAATTTCAAAATATGATTTTAATCAAGATGACATAATTGTGTTAGATTAATTACATTTTTTAACTTAGAATTATTAAACTCATGTTTATATTGTTACGAATAAGTTCACGGCAACTCGGTAATTTGCTAACTTGTGAACATACTCACCTACCAAAATCCATTTATCTCTTGACTATATCCCTATGTCAATTCAACCGATTAATCAAATCTTAATAGACAAATATGTTATTGCACATACATGCTTATTAAATCGAAATAATCTCTTGTACATATCCCTATGTCAATTCAAACAATTAACTCGATTTAATAAGTACATAAAAGACTATGTGAGATAAAAAAGTATCCTTACCTTGAAACAGTTTATTCACAATAATCTTGCAAGTTATGCAAGGTAAATGTATCGTCAGATACTGTTGCTAATCTAAACTTCAGCTACCTTAGATGATTAAACATGCACTGATTAGGTACTGTGTCTATTAATTACAATTTCAATCCATTTAAATAATTAATTCATTAATTACCTAAAACTTGTAATGCAAGAATAACTTAGTCATGATTTTACTTAATCAAGCATCTTACCGAGGCCTATAACAACATAGACCCAATTTCAATAATTTAACAAACGAAATGCAATCAACCTAACACGAATTAAATTAAAGCTAAATTGATTAAATTAACCATTCCAACAACATAAATATTCATAGATATGTTCAGCATAACAACAACAAAAATTAAAGAGATAGGGAACAAGAATCAAATCTAGTGTTTTTCCGTGGCTTAACTAGATGCTCCGTTCTTCCTTCTTCGTTGTCCTCGTCGACCAAGGCTGCTATGAACACTTAATTGCTGCTCCAAGTAGCAGATGAATGTCCCTTTCCCAAGAGGAGAAATCGGCAAGAGAGCAAGGGAATTTTGGAATGGAAAAGAAGAGAGAAAGTGGAGAGAAGAGAGGAAAGATGTGAATGCTTGAGGTGTGTTTTTCAAATGACCAGCCTAAGGGGTTTTATAGCTGAGAAGGGCTGCTAAAAATAGCTAAAATTATCAGCCAATGAGCCCTCCCTTGTCCAGCCACACATGTGGCAAGGTTGATAGTTTCAACTTTGCTAATTTAGGCTTGGGGCAAATCTATAAAGCCACCAATTGTGGAGGGGTTTGAATGCAACTTGAACAAGTCTTCAAGGGCCTCTTTGCAAGATTAAATAATCAGCTAATAAGTTGATTTGGGTCAGCTCTTGGGACTATTTTGGGCTCTACATTTCTTGGTCGGTTCAGTTCACTCGGTTCAGTTCAACTGGACTACTTTTTCATAATTAATTAATAATAATTTATTAACCCAAATAAAATTGGATATAAATAAAAATTAATTATATTATGAATTAATACATATAATTTTGGACCGTCTTAGGCTGAAATTTAGGTCGCTTCGATACTACAAATTACTTTCTCGGTTTTGCGCTTCTAGCAGTGTTTGCCGAGTCATTCTTCGCCATTTGTGCAAATCTATCAAAAATAACCGAAATTCATCAAATTAATTATAAATTAACTAAAATTAAACATGTTCAATTTTATGTGCACTTTAATTATTTTGTAAAAATTAATTATTTTTTCGACAAGAATTTTATCGAAACTGTATGATTTTAAGTTAAACAGAGTATGTAAAAATGTGTAAATTTTCGTGTTTCCACACCCCCAAACTTAATTCATTGCTCGTTCTGAGTAGTGCACAAGCTAAAAGAATTACTCAAAAACACCTTTGAAAAATTCCTTAGAATAACATTCTTCCCAGAATTATGAATTTAATATACTTATGCTCAAAAATAAGAATTTTATAGTTATGCTACTTAAGTATATATATCGTTCAAATTAATCTCAACAACAATTATGATAGCACAATTAGACTAAATGCTTCCTTAACAAGACATATTAACCCTTACCAATTTGATTTTATTTCCTTATTCAAGATTAAGCTGCAATCATTAAGTTTAACTTATGCCTTCATATGTTGAACATAGCAATTTCTCTCCACTAATGTAGGTAGCATAGAAAACTTGAATCAATAGGTATTTAAAAAGGTTGTAACGTAGCTAGGCTAGAGGTAGGTAAAAGAAGATAAATTTAGGCTTTTAAACCCTAGACTTAGCTTCAATCGGACCTTTGGAATAATTTCCCTCAGTACACCAACTTACTTTGATTTCACATGCTCCTTTGTACATTTATTTTCTTTCAAATACATGTGCTCTTTTTTTTGAGCATTTTACTGTATGTACTACAATTTTTAGAGCATTTGATACTTCTTTCAACTCCCCCAAACTTATTTTCAAAGAATATTCTCAATAGTACTGAGTCTAGTGATTGGGACAATTTTAAAATAATTAATAGAGAAGTGATGGCTAAATATTGCAATGGTTCAAATAAAATTAGGCCATATAGTCTCAAAGTTGGTTTCAAAGGATAAAATTTCATCAAGGTTGGCTTGAAAGGCTCAAACGATCCAAACAAGAGTTGCCTAAAACATTTTCAACATTCCATGCTTCCTAGGATTTCGCCTCAAGAAACTACTAAGTCAATTCTAGAGACTTAAACTTTCATACATGCCTACCTTTCTTAAGGAACTAAAATTTTATGGTACAATTTGCATGCTTTATTAAAATACATTTATATCATTATTCAGCTAACATAACAATTTATTGAAATAATAGAACTTTATTTATAGTGAAGTTTAGCATACTTAAAAAAAATTCAAATTATTGAACAAAATATATCCTAATCATAATTAAAAGAACTATTTATTCTAAGTAGAAATAATTTCAATTTTTTGGTCCCCCTACTTAAAATGAACAATGCCCTCATTATTTAAAGTGAATAGATACTATACACCAGGTAGGATTCTAGAAAAGAGGAGGTGAGTCAATTTGAATGCTTAAGTACCAAGCTCTTTCTAAATCCAATCCTAGACATGTATATATCTATTGCCACACTTTATACTTCGCGACTTGTTCAATTTTATTAATGATTTTCATCTCTTGTTTCACTATGCAAAATTCCTAATTAAATTTATCCTAAAATAACCTAAGAACATAAATAAAATAAAGTCGAGATCCCCCCTTTATTTATCTACAGATCCTTCCAAATTTGACTCATCTTTTGCTCCATCATTATTGTCTTTGCATGAATTGCTTCGCTCCTTTTTCGATAATGGGCTCCATGGTTCAAATATGTAATCTGGAAACTCAGGCACAAAAATAAATGGGTCATTGTAAATTTTTGTAAGAGCACTTCTCATTGAGTCATCCCTTATTTTTTAGTATTTCTAGTAAGCTTGCTCTTGCCACTGCATATGTTGCATTATGTCCATTAACTTTGACAGCGCATCCCGAAGATCTGAGTGAGGCGGTTGAGTTCTGAACATTGAAGTCTCGATATTAGGTTCAGCTTCTAGTTCTATTGGTTCCACCCTATCAGGGACTTCAGCCGATTGCACTGGCTCGATCTCTGTGGGATCTTTTTCTTCTTCTTTTTTGGGATCCTCACTTTCTTCAACTCGTTGCTGTAGAACAGAGTCTCCAACTATTCGATAAGGTCCCAATCTGTGATTGTGCACTGGCTATAGCCTGTCTTCTTTATGTTTGCAAGAATTTTAGCTTTCAAGCACAGAATTGTTATCATAAAGGGAAAGTAAGCTGGGCTAGAACATGAACATCTAACGGTACAATTCTGTATTTCCCTCAGTATGATTTTTCCCACATAAATGGTCTTCCCAGTTAAAATTGACTATAATAAGACCATTCGCTCTAATGATATTGTAGTCTCAATTGAGCTAGGCATAAGGCTGAATCGGACGCAGTAGAACCATACCTTTGCAAGCGGTGTCAAATATTCTCTTCGATAAGTGTGGATTCCTTGCTTTGACATAGTCCACTTAGAACCTGGAACTATAAGTTCCTCGTGAATTTCTTGCAAATTTTTAGACTCTATGTTGCTCATCAAGAGGAATATTCGTCGTTTATGAAATCAAGCAATTCAAAGAACCCATTAAGTACCTTGATTCCGCGAACTAGAACTTTCAGCAACTCGCTTGAGGTTAAATTTGCATAGAATTCGCGTACTAACTCCTCATCCACACTAGGTCTCTTCTCACTAAACAACTCCCAATTGAGAGTTTCAGCAATCTGACGAATACGCGTCATGAACCAATATAGTTGCTTTCTTTCAATGTGAAATCTTTCTTTGGATGCATCTGTTGATTCTTGAAGATACTCTCGTATCTTGTTTTGGCTTCTTCATAGTGGAACTTGTTTTGTGATTCGTTAATTTGGGCAGATGCACAGGTTCTCTTGCGAGGCATGATTAACCTGATCATAAGATGGTAACAATTATTTTCTAAAAATTTAATTAATATAAAATATTAATAATTCAATAAATTAAAAAAATTAGATAATTAAATTAAAATTTAGGAGAAAAATTGGTCTTACCACCTTTTTTGTAAAAATTAAGAGCTCTTAAGAAAATAATTTTGAATCAAAAGATGGAAAATTAAAATAGGTTGAGGGGTTTTTGGCTAAGGATAGGTGAAAGGGTGATGTGCCGCTCGAGTATGCAAGGCAGCAACACGCAGTAGGGGCTGGATGTGAGCAGCATGTGGATCGTTGAGTAGGCCTGGTGTAGGCGCGTGCGGGTGCTACTGACCGATCAGCTGGGCGATCCTGTTGCTAGAGAATTGTTAGGAGGTTTCGGCACTTAAGGGTTTTGGTTTTTTTGAGGGAATGGTGTATAAATGGAAAAAAAAGAATAGATGGGTGGAATTTATAGTGAAAGGAGTAAGAGCTAGAGTAGAATTCTTAAAAATTCTAAGTTCTAGTTCTACTCAAAGTAAATAACAATTAATAATTAATATAATGCATATTAAACTATTATTTGTAATTAATTCATTAAGATAAAACCTTATCGAATAAAATATGATTAAATCAAAACTAATCCTAACTCAAAATAAAGCTGATAATAATTAATATATATTATAATGGATATAATTATATATTAATAATTATCATCTTTTCTTTTTTCTTTTTTTTATTGAACTTAAAACATTTATTCTAGATGCTTTTTGAAAATATTTACAAAAAGAGCCATCTAATTTTTAATATTTACAAAAAAAGCAACCAAATTTTAAAAATAATTCAATTAAGTTTCTAAACTTAATGAAAATTCAAAATTGAGTTGCAACATAAAACTTGGATCAAAATTGACCTTTTTATTTGAAAAACTAAAAATTTATTTTGTCATTTAGGGAATAATTTCTTGGGAAATTATGTTAAAATCAATTCCCAGGAAAGATTAGAGAGGTCACAAGCAATCCCGCTTAAGTTCTAATCTTCTAGACAGAATTTATTTAAACATACTAATCCGAAAATATACCCTAAATCATTTATTCAAACAGAAGAACAAGAAAAATTAAATATTTGATAAATGAACAAGATTTGATTTTGTTCAATTTTATCTCCCCAGTAATGTTTCAAGCGTTAAGCATTAA
Organism: Gossypium turneri; assembly: GCA_008044935.1. NCBI lineage: Eukaryota > Viridiplantae > Streptophyta > Magnoliopsida > Malvales > Malvaceae > Gossypium > Gossypium turneri. Next base: position 19,471,889 of record CP032583.1, read on the forward strand.
TGCGAAAATTACCTCTCTTACCTTGAAGTTTAACAACTCCGTATGGATAGACTCGATGAATCATAAATGGACCAGACCAATGTGATTTTAACTTACCTGGAAAGAACCTTAATCTAGAATTGAATAATAAGATTTGCTGACCTGCTTCAAATTCTCGAACTCAAATGTGCTTGTCATGCCATTTCTTGAGTTTCTCCTTAAGTAATTTGGAATTATCGTTTGAAGACATTCGAATTATTCTAACTCGTTAAGTTGAAGCATCCGTTTCTCTTTGGCACTTTTAAGATCCAAGTTGAGTCATTGGAGAGCCCAGTAAGCTTTGTGTTCTAAATCCAAGGTAGATGGCAGGCTTTCCCAAAGACTAACCTATAGGGTGACATCCCTAAAGGTGTCTTGTATGCTGTCTTGTAAGTCCATAAAGCATCATCCAGTCTTTTGGACCAATCTCGTCGGTTCGGACAAACTACCTTCTCAAGTATGCCTTTGATCTCCTTGTTTGCCAATTCAGCTTGCCCATTCGTCTGCGGATGGTAAGCTGTAGTGACCTTGTGTTTCACTCCATGTTTATCTATTAACCATTTCAACCTCTTATTCACAAAATGGGACCCTTCATCACTGATGATGGCTCTTGGGGTTCCAAACCTTGTGAACACATGTTTCTGAAAAAACTTTATTACAACCGTAGCATCATTTGTTGGATATGCATTTGCCTTAACCCATTTAGACACATAGTTTACTGCTATTAATATGTACTTGTGACCAAAAGATGGAGGGAAAGGACCGAGAAAGTCAATACCCGAAACATCAAATAATTCTACCTCAATGATGTTTGTTCGAGGCATCTCATTTCTATTGGTGACATTTCTGACCCTTTGACATCGATCACAACTCTTTAAGTAAGCATATGCATCTTTGAATAGTGTTGGCCAAAAGAATCCGGCTTGCAATACCTTGGCTGTTGCACGTGTACCTCCGAAGTGTCCCCCACTCAAAGATGAATGACATTGGTATAAAATCTTATGTACTTCATCTTCTGCCACACATCTCCTGATTATTTGATCTGTACACTTTTTAAACAAATACGGTTCTTCCAAAAATAGTACTTCTCATCCTGAAGAAACTTTTGTTTTTGATGATACGTCTTATTAATCGGTATCAAACAACAAGCTAAAATGTTGGCAGTGTCAGCAAACCAATGGGTATTATGGACATGATTTACCTTCAGTATGTGTTCATCTGGAAACGTCTCTCGAATTGGTATAAGAGGAGAGTTCCCTTCTTGTAGCTCCAATCTAGACAAGTGGCCTGCTACTTGGTTTTCCACTCCCTTTCAATCTTGAATTTCTAGATCGAACTCTTGAAGTAGAAGTACCCATCGGATCAGTCTCGGCTTAGCGTCTTTCTTGGCAAGTAAATACTTAATTACCGAGGGGTCCATATAAACAGTCACTTTGGTACCTATAAGATAAGATCAAAACTTGTCAAAAGCAAACACAATAGCAAGTAGCTCTTTTTCTATTACCATGTAATTCAGTTGAGCTCCTGTCAGAGTCCGACTCGTATAGTAGATGGGATGAAAAACTTTGTTCCTTCGCTGACCCATGACAGCTCTGATCGCGAAGTCACTTGCGTCACACATCAATTCAAATGGCAAATCCCAGTCTGGTGTGACTATTATGGATGCTGAGACTAACCGACTCTTCAAATCGTTGAAAGCTCTTAAGCACTCCTCATCAAATTTAAACGATGTGTCCTTCTGTAATAATTTGTATAAAGGTTTAGCAACTTTAGAGAAGTCCTTGATAAATCTTCGATAGAAACTAGCGTGGCCCAAAAAGCTCCTAACACCCTGTATAGATATTGGAGGTGGGAGTTTCTCAATAACAGCTACCTTTGCTTTATCTACCTTGATTCCATGTCTTGTTATCCGATGCCCTAGAGCAATACCTTCTTGTACCATGAAATAGCACTTTTCCCAGTTAAGAACAAGGTTTGTTTCTTCTTTCGTATCGCCTTAGTACCTTGGCTAGATTGGCTAGGCAATCATCATATGTATCTCCAAATACTGAAAAATCATCCAAAAAACTTCCAAATATTTCTCAACCATGTCAGTAAAAATAGACATCATACGTCTTTGAAATGTAGCAGTTGCAATACATAGACCGAATGGCATGCGCCTAAATGCAAATGTACCATATGGACAGGTGAATGTTGTCTTGCGTTGATCTTCTAGTGCTACTGTAATCTGATTATACCCTAAGTATCCATCGAGAAAATAGTAATAGTCTTGCCCTACGAGTCTATCCAGCATCTGGTCCAAACACGGTAAAGGAAAGTGATCTTTCCTAGTTGCCTTGTTCATCTTTCGGTAATCGATAAAAATTCTCCATCCCGTAACCGTTCTAGTCGGTATCAACTCATACTCTCATTATCAATGACCGTAATACCTCCTTTCTTTGGCACGCACTAGCCCGGACTTACCCATGAACTATCTGAGATGGGGTAAATCATACCCGCATCTAACCATTTGATGATTTCTTTCTTGACTACATCCTTCATGATGGGTTCAGTCTTCGTTGTCCATCAATCATCCCTTTTTCACCATCTTCTAAGATAATCTTGTGCATGCATACAAACTGAATAATTCCGTGAATATTGGCTATGGTCCATCTGGTAGCCTTCTTGAATTGTTTCAACACCAGGATGAGTTTCTGTTCTTGCTTAGTAGTTAATTCTGCTGAAACAATCACAAGCAGAGTAGAAGAGTTACCTAAATAAACATATTTCAAATGTGAGGGAAGTACCTTCAGTTCTAATTTAGGTGGCTCCTCGATTGACGTTTTTGGTTGGGCATAATCCCTTTTCTCTAACTCCAAAGATTCAAAGCGGGATTGCGGATTAAATCCCCTTTGATTAGCTTCTAACAAAGCTAAGTATTCATCTTTCTCTTCATCATTTAGAGGATCTGATGTCAAATTTGTTCCAATGGGTCCTCAACATAATTGAGTTCCTTCTCCACGATTAAATCATCTAAATCAGACACTGCAAAACAATCATCAATTGTGTTAGGAAGTCGCATGGACTTAAAAACGTTAAATGTTACCTGATTATCCTGAACACGCATAGTAAGCTCGCCCTTCTGCACATCAATAAGGGTCCTTCCGTTGCTAAGAATGGTCTTCCTAAGATGATTGGCACCTCTTTGTCTGCTTCAAAGTCTAGAATCACAAAGTCAGTAGGAAAGATAAATTTGTCTACACGTACCAATACGTCCTCGATTTTTCCTTCTGGATCTACTAAGGATCGATCTGCTAATTGAAGGGTAAACATAGTAGGTCTAACTTCACCTATCCCCAACTTCCTAAATATTGACATGGGCATCAATTTGATACTCGCACCCAAGTCACATAGTGCCTTACCACAATATGCTGCTCCAATATTATAAGGTATGGTAAAACATCTAAGATCCTTCAATTTTTGGGGTAGTTTGTCTTAAAGATATGAACTGTATTCCTTCGTTAGGGATACTGTCTCAAATTATGCAAGCCTTCATTTTTTAGACAGGATATCCTTCATGAATTTGACTTAGTTCAACATTTTTTCAAGTGCTTCGACTAACGGGATGTTGATATGAAATTGCTTGAGTACGTCTAAGAACTTCTTGAGTTGAATTTCCTGCTTCTAAAGTCTTTGAGGGTAGGGTAGTGGAGGTTTTTTATTAGAACTAGTTGATTCGTTTTCTATGGCAATTCTGCATCTAATAGAGTTATTAGTTGATTAGAATTAGCTGGTTCAGAAGTTACCTCATTGGATTTTGCAGATTCAATTTTTGGTGAAACTGAAATTTCAACACTCAGTTGAACTTCCTCTGATTCTTGAGCGTCAGCTGGCTCCTTCTCAACTTCAGTAGAATTGGGCTCTAAAGTCTTTCCACTCCTCAATGTCAATCCTTTACAATGCTCCTTCCCTGGATTCCTCGGATTCTCCGTATCACTAGGTAAAACACCTTGTGGTCGGTTTCTGAGTTTAGTTGCAAGCTAGCCCACTTGATTCTCTAAATTCCTTAGAGAGGCATCATATTTCTCCATGTATGCCTTCAATAGATTCTCTAGGCTATTGGATGGTTCAGCTTGGGTTGGTTTCTAAGCTTGTTGGGAAAAACTAGGTGGCTGGGTCGATATAGGTTGGACATAATTGTTACTGATTCCTGCCCCTTGGTTACTCCAGGAATAATTCAGGTGGTTTCGACATGATGGGTTATAGAAATGGATTGCAACCCTTGCCTTCCTCAATTTTGGTTCTAGTTACCCATGTAATACACAGATTTTGGGTTCGATGGACATTCTTCAAACAAATGTCCTTCCCTACAATAAACACAGGCTACATTTTCAAATTGATTTAGTGGTTGTGTTGCAAAACTATTACACCCATTAGTAGTAAGATTTTTTAACATTGAGGATATTGATGATACTTGATGTATTCCAGTGACTCGTCTTCCTGACACTGCTCGATTGGTTCGCCATTGATAATTGTTGCTGACAATCCTCTCAATGATTTCATAAGCCTCATTATAAGACTTAGAAAGGAGAGCACCATTAGCAAAAGCGTTCACTACCATCCTCGTGTGAGTATTGAGACCATTATAAAATGTCTTAAGTTGTATACAATGTGAGATTCCGTGATGAGGCCACTTCCGTAATAATTCTTTGTACCTTTCCCATGCCTCATACAATGACTCATCATCCATATGTTGGAAAGCAGTGATCTCGTTCCTCAACTTAGCATTCTTGTTAGGCGGGAAATACTTCATAAGGAATTTTTATGTTAACTCTTGCCATGTTGAAATTGAGTTTGGTGGTAATGAGTTCAACCAAGCTCGAGCTCCGTCCCTTAGTGAATATGGGAACAGCTTCAATCGTAATACATCTTCTAGTACTCTGGCTAACATGAAAGAATCGCTCACCTCCATAAACTGTCTTAAGTGTAGGTGAGGATCTTCAGTAGGTATTCCACTGAATTGGCCCACTGTCTGAAGCATCTGGAACATGACTGTCTTCAACTTGAACTGTTGTGCCTCAATTTTGGGTCTCCTAATACCCAGATTAAGATTATAAAATACTGGCACGACATACTATCTCAAAGCTCTATCTTTATCATCAGCAATAAGGATAGAATTTTGAGCAAGGTTTTCTCTGTTTCCTTGATTCAGATTTTCGAAGTTCATCTCTTTAGACCTTCTTTGACTTGCTTGTCTTCTTCGCTACAGGAATGATCGTTCAATCTCAGGGTCTACAGGGAGTAAATCGATGATTTGATCAATACTCATAAAGACCTGAAATAATCACAGAAAAATTAACTCAGTTAAAATTTGAATAGAAAAATAAACCAAATGCAAAACTAACAACTTCACAAATAATGACTTTTTTTCAAACACGGTCCTGAAAACGGCGCGGAAAACTTGAAACGACAGAGATGTGCAAGTGTACACAATCGCAACAAGTAATAAAGTGACAAGTAAATGTCGAGTTATCGTACCCACAAGGACTGTGAAAACAATTATTTATGAATGCTATTTAAAACAGTTTGGTGAAGAAAATATTTTGTTTGAAGAAGGTGATTAAAAACTAAGATTTTAAACTAAGTAAACTAAATAAATAAATATCAAATGCACGATTTCAAAATACGATTTTAATCAAGATGACATAATTGTGTTAGATTAATTACATTTTTTAACTTAGAATTATTAAACTCATGTTTATATTGTTACGAATAAGTTCACGGCAACTCGGTAATTTACTAACTTATGAACAAACTCACCTACCAAAATACATTTATCTCTTGGCTATATCCCTATGTCAATTCAACCGATTAATCAAATCTTAATAGACAAATATGTTATTGCACATACATGCTTATTAAATCGAAATAATCTCTTATACATATCCCTATGTCAATTCAAAGAATTAACTCGATTTAATAAGCACATAAAAGACTATGTGAGATAAAAAAGTATCCTTACCTTGAAACAGTTTAATCACAATAATCTTGCAAGTTATGCAAGGCAAATGTATCGTTAGATACTGTTGCTAATCTAAACTTCAGCTACCTTAGATGATTAAACATGCACTGATTAAGTACTGTGTCCATTAATTACAATTTCAATCCATTTAAATAATAATTCATTAATTACCTAAACTTGTAATGCAAGAATAACTTAGTCATGATTTTACTTAATCAAGCATCTTACCGAGGCCTATAACAACATAAACCCAATTTTAATAATTTTAACAAACGACATGCAATCAACCTAACACGAAGTAAATTAAAGCTAAATTGATTAAATTAACCATTGCAAAAACATAAATATTCATAGATATGTTCAGCATAACAACAACAAAAATTAAAGAGATAGGGAACAAGAATCAAATCTAGCGTTTTTCCGTAGCTGGACTAGATGCTCCGTTCTTCCTTCTCCGTTGTCCTCATCGACCAAGGCTGCTATGAACACTTAATTGCTGCTCCAAGTAGTGGATGAATGTCCCTTTCCCAAGAGGAGAAATCGGCAAGAGAGCAAGGGAATTTTGGAATGGAAAAGAAGAGAGAAAGTGGAGAGAAGAGAGGAAAGATGTGAATGCTTAAGGTGTGTTTTTCAAATGACCAGCCTAAGGGGTTTTATAGCTGAGAAGGGCTGCTAAAAATAGCTAAAATTATCAGCCAATGAGCCCTCCCTTGGCCAGCTACACATGTGGCAAGGTTGATAGTTTCAACTTTGCTAATTTAGGCTTGGGGCAAATCTATAAAGCCACCAATTGTGGAGGGGTTTGAATGCAACTTGAACAAGTCTTCAAGGGCCTCTTTGCAAGATTAAATAATCAGCTAATAAGTTGATTTGGGTCAGCTCTTGGGATGGTTTTTGGGCTGTACATTTCTTGGTCGGTTCAGTTCACTCGGTTCAGTTCAACTGGACCACTTTTTCATAATTAATTAATAATAATTTATTAACCCAAATAAAATTGGATATAAATTAAAATTAATTATATTATGAATTAATACATATAATTTTGGACTGTCTTAGGCTAAAATTTAGGTCGCCTCGATACTTCAAATTACTTCTCGATTTTGCGCTTCTAGCAGTGTTTGCCGAGTCATTTTTCGCCATTTGTGCAAATCTGTCAAAAATAACTGAAATTCATCAAAATTAATTATAAAATTAACTAAAATTCAACATGTTCAATTTTATGTGCACTTTAATTATTTTGTAAATATTAATTATTTTTTCGACAAGAATTTTATCGAAACTGTATGATTTTAAGTTAAAAAGAGTATGTAAAAATGTGTAATTTTCGTGTTTCCACACCCCTAAACTTAATTCATTGCTCGTTCTGAGTAATGCACGAACTAAAAAGAATTACTCAGAAAACACCTTTGAAAAATTCCTTTAGAATAACATTCTTCCCAGAATTATGAATTTAATATACTTATGCTCAAAAATAAGAAATTTTATAGTTATGCTACTTAAGTATATATATCGTTCAAATTAATCTCAACAACAATTATGATAGCACAATTAGACTAAATGCTTCCTTAACAAGACATGTTAACCCTTACCAATTTGATTTTATTTCCTTATTCAAGATTAAGCTGCAATCATTAAGTTTAACTTATGCCTTCATATGTTGAACATAGCAATTTCTCTCCACTAATGTAGGTAGCATAGAAAACTTGAATCAATAGGTATTTAAAAAGGTTGTAACGTAGCTAGGCTAGAGGTAGGTAAAAGAAAGATAAATTTAGGCTTTTAAACCCTAGACTTAGCTTCAATCGGACCTTTGGAATAATTTCCCTCAATACACCAACTTACTTTGCTTTCACATGCTCCTTTGTACATTTATTTTCTTTCAAATACATGTGCTCTTTTTTTTTGAGCATTTTCCTGTATGCACTACAATTTTTAGAGCATTTGATAATTCTTTCAACTCCCCCAAACTTATTTTCAAATAATATTCTGAATAGTACTGAGTCTACTGATTGGGACAATTTAAAATAATTAATAGAGAAGTGATGGCTAAATATTGCAATGGTTCAAATAAAATTAGGCCATATAGTCTCAAAGTTGGGTTTCAAAGGATAAATTTTCATCAAGGTTGGCTTGAAAGGCTCAAACGATCCAAACAAGAGTTGCCTAAATCATTTTCAACATTCCATGCTTCCTAGGATTTCGCCTCAAGAAACTACTAAGTCAATTCTAGAGACTTAAACTTTCATACATGCCTACCTTTCTTAAGGAACTAAAAATTTTATGGTACGATTTGCATGCTTTATTAAAAATACATTTATATCATTATTCAGCTAACATAACAATTTATTGAAAGAATAGAACTTTATTTATACTGAAGTTTAGCATACTTAAAAAATTTCAAATTATTGAACAAAATATATCCTAATCATAATTAAAAGAACTATTTATTCTGAGTAGAAATAATTTCAATTTTTTGGTCCCCCTACTTAAAATGAACAATGTCCTCATTGTTTAAACTGAATAGAACTATACACCAGGTAGGATTCTAGAAAAGAGGAGGTGAGTCAATTTGAATGCTTAAGTACCAAGCTCTTTCTAAATCCAATCCTAGACATGTATATATCTATTGCCACACTTTATACTTCGAGACTTGTTCAATTTTATTAATGATTTTCATCTCTTGTTTTACTATGCAAAAATTCCTAATTAAATTTATCCTAAAATAACCTAAGAACATAAATAAAATAAAGTCGAGATCCCCCCTTTATTTATCTACAGATCCTTCCAAATTTGACTCATCTTTTGCTCCATCATTATTGTCTTTGCATGAATTGCTTCGCTCCTTTTTCGATAATGGGCTCCATGGTTCAAATATGTAATCTGGAAACTCAGGCACAAAAATAAATGGGTCATTGTAAATTTTTGTAAGAGCACTTCTCATTGAGTCATCCCTTATTTTTTAGTATTTCTAGTAAGCTTGCTCTTGCCACTGCATATGTTGCATTATGTCCATTAACTTTGACAGCTCATCTTGAAGATCTGGGTGAGGCGATTGAGCTCTGAACATTGAAGTCTCGATATCAGGTTCAGCTTCTAGTTCTATTAGTTCCACCCTATCAGGGACTTCAGCCGATTGCACTGGCTCGATCTCTGTGGGATCTTTTTCTTCTTCTTTTTTGGGATCCTCAGTTTCTTCAACTCGTTGCTGTAGAACAGAGTCTCCAACTATTCGATAAAGGTCCCAATCTGTGATTGTGCACTGGCTATAGCCTGTCTTCTTTACGTTTGCAAGAATTTTAGCTTTCAAGCACAGAATTGTTATCATAAAGGGAAAGAAAGCTAGGCCAGAACATGAACGTCTAACGGCACAATTCTGTATTTCCCTCAGTATGATTTTTCCCACATAAATGGTCTTCCCAGTTAAAATCGAGTATAATAAGACCATTCGCTCTAATGATATTGTAGTCCCATGTGAGCTAGGCATAAGGCTGAATCGGATGCAGTAGAACCATACCTTTGCGAGCGGTGTCAAATATTCTCTTCGACAAGTGTGGATTCCTTGCTTTGACATAGTCCACTTAGAACCTGGAACTATAAGTTCCTCGTGAATTTCTTGCAAATTTTTAGACTCTATTTTGCTCATCAAGGAGGAATATTCGTCGTCTTCGAAATCAAGCAATTCAAAGAACCCATTAAGCACCTTGATTCCGCGAACTAGAACTTCTGGCAACTCACTTGAGGTTAAATTTGCATAGAATTCGCGTGCTAACTCCTTATCCACACTAGGTCTCTTCTCACTAAACAACTCCTAATTGAGAGTTTCAGCAACCTGACGAATACGCATCATAAAACCAATATAGTTGCTTTCTTTCAATGTGAAATCTTTCTTTGGATGCATCTGTTGATTCTTGAAGATACTCTTGTATCTTGTTTTGGCTTCTTCATAGTGGAACTTGTTTTTGTGATTCGTTAATTTGGGCAGATGCACGGGTTCTCATGATTAACCTGATCATAAGATGGTAACAATTATTTTCTAAAAAATTTAATTAATATAAAATATTAATAATTCAATAAATTAAAAAAATTAGATAATTAAATTAAAATTTAGGAGAAAAATTGGTCTTACCACCTTTTTTTGTAAAAATTAAGAGCTCTTAAGAAAAATAATTTTGAATCAAAAGATGGAAAATTAAAATAGGTTGAGGGTTTTTGGCTAAGGATGGGTGAAAGGGTGATGTGCCGCTCGAGTATGCAAAGCAGCAGCGCGCAGTAGGGGATGGATGTGAGCAGCATGTAGATCGTTGAGTTGGCCTGGTGTAGGCGTGTGCGGGTGCTACTGACCGATCAGCTAGGCGATCCTGTTGCTAGGGAATTGTTAGAGGTTTCGGCACTTAAGGTTTTGGTGTTTTTGGAGGGAATGGTGTATAAATGGAAAAAAATAAGAATAGATGGGTGGAATTTATAGTGAAAGGAGTAGGAGCTAGAGTAGAATTCTTAAAAATTCTAAGTTCTAATTCTACTCAAAGTAAATAACAATTAATAATTAATATAATGCATATTAAATTATTATTTTCAATTAATTCATTAAGATAAAAACTTATCGAATAAATATGATTAAATCAAAACTAATCCTAACTCAAAATAAAGCTGATAATAATTAATATATATTATAATGGATATAATTATATATTAATAATTATCATCTTTTCTTTTTTTTCTTTTTTATTGAACTAAAAACATTTATTCTAGATGCTTTTTGAAAATATTTACAAAAAGAGGCATCTAATTTTTAATATTTACAAAAAGAGCAACCAAATTTTTAAAAATAATTCAATTGAGTTTCTAAACTTAATGAAAATTCAAAATTGAGTTGCAACATAAAACTTGGATCAAAATTGACCTTTTTATTTGAAAAACTAAAAATTTATTTTGTCATTTAGGGAATAATTTCTTGGGAAATTATGTTAAAATCAATTCCCAGGTAAGATTGGAGAGGTCACAAGCAATCCCGCTTAAGTTCCAATCTTCTAGACAAAATTTATTTAAACATACTAATCCGAAAATATACCCTAAATCATTTATTCAAACAGAAGAACAAGAAAAAATTAAATATTTGATTAAATGAACAAGATTTGATTTTGTTCAATTTTATCTTCCCAGTAATGTTTCAAGCGTTAAGCATTAACTCGAAAATTACCTCTCTTACCTTGAAGTTTAACAACTCCGTATGGATAGACTCAATGAATCATAAATGGACCAGACCAATGTGATTTTAACTTACCTGGAAAGAACCTTAATCTGGAATTGAATAACAAGACTTGCTGACCTGCTTCAAATTCTCGAACTCGAATGTGCTTGTCATGCCATTTCTTGAGTTTCTCCTTAAGTAATTTGGCATTATCGTTTGAAGACATTCGGAATTATTTAACTCGTTAAGTTGAAGCATCCGTTTCTCTTTGGCACTTTTAAGATCCAAGTTGAGTCGCTGGAGAGCCCAGTAAGCTTTGTGTTTTAAATCCAAGGGTAGATGGCAGGCTTTCCCAAAGACTAACCTATAGGGTGACATCCCTAATGGTGTCTTCTATGCTGTCTTGTAAGCCCATAAAGCATCATCCAGTCTTTTGGACCAATCTCGTCGGTTCGGGCAAACTACCTTCTCAAGTATGCCTTTGATCTCCTTGTTTGCCAATTCAGCTTGCCCATTCGTCTGCGGATGGTAAGCTGTAGTGACCTTGTGTTTCACTCCATGTTTATCTATTAACCATTTCAACCTCTTATTCACAAAATGGGACCCTTCATCACTGATGATGGCTCTTGGGGTTCCAAACCTTGTGAACACATGTTTCTGCAAAAACTTTATTACAACCGTAGCATCATTTGTTGGATATGCATTTTCCTTAACCCATTTAGACACATAGTTTACTGCTATTAATATGTACTTGTGACCAAAGATGGAGGGAAAGGACCGAGAAAGTCAATACCTGAAACATCAAATAATTCTACCTCAATGATGTTTGTTTGAGGCATCTCATTTCTGTTGGTGACATTTCTGACCCTTTGACATCGATCACAACTCTTTAAGTAAGCATATGCATCTTTGAATAGTGTTGGCCAAAAGAATCCAGCTTGCAATACCTTGGCTGTTGCACGTGTACCTCCGAAGTGTCCCCCACTCGGAGCTGAATGACATTGGTATAAAATCTTATGTACTTTATCTTCTGCCACACATTTCCTGATTATTTGATCTGCACACTTTTAAACAAATACGGTTCTTCCCAAAATAGTACTTCACATCCTGAAGAAACTTTTGTTTTTGATGACACGTCTTATTAATCGGTATCAAACCACAAGCTAAAATGTTAGCAATATCAGCAAACCAATGGGTATTATGGACATGATTTACCTTCAGTATGTATTCATGTAGAAATGTCTCTCGAATTGGTATAAGAGGAGAGTTCCCTTCTTGTAGCTCCAATCTAGACAAGTGGCCTGCTACTTGGTTTTCCACTCCCTTTCAATCTTGAATTTCTAGATCGAACTCTTGAAGTAGAAGTACCCATCGGATCAGTCTCGGCTTAGCATCTTTCTTGGAAAATAAATACTTAATTACCGAGTGGTCCGTATAAACAGTCACTTTGGTACCTATAAGATAGGATCAAAACTTGTCAAAAGCAAACACAATAGCAAGTAGCTCTTTTTCTATTACCATGTAATTCAGTTGAGCTCCTGTCAGAGTTCGACTCGTATAGTAGATGGGATGAAAAACTTTGTTCCTTCGCTGACCCATGACAGCTCCGATCGCGAAGTCACTTACGTCACAGATCAAGTCAAATGGCAAATCCCAGTCTGGTGTGACTATTATGGGTGCTGAGACTAACCGACTCTTCAAATCGCTGAAAGCTCTTAAGCACTCCTCATCAAATTTAAACGATGTGTCCTTCCGCAATAATTTGCATAAGCGTTTAGCAACTTTAGAGAAGTCCTTGATAAATCTTCGATAGAAACTGGCGTGGCCCAAAAAGCTCCTAACACCCTGTATAGATATTGGAGGTGGGAGTTTCTCAATAACATCTACCTTTGCTTTATCTACCTTGATTCCATGTCTTGTTATCCGATGCCCTAGAACAATACCTTCTTGTACCATGAAATAGCACTTTTCCCAGTTAAGAACAAGGTTTGTTTCTTCGTATTGCCTTAGTACCTTGGCTAGATTGGCTAGGCAATCATCATATGTATCTCCAAATACTAAAAAATCATCCATAAAAACTTCCAAATATTTCTCAACCATGTCAGTAAAAATAGACATCACACATCTTTGAAATGTAGCAGTTGCATTACATAAACCAAATGGCATGCGCCTAAATGTAAATGTACCATATGGACAGGTGAATGTTGTCTTGCGTTGATCTTCTAGTGCTACTGTAATCTGATTATACCCTGAGTATCTATCAAGAAAATAGTAATAGTCTCGCCCTACGAGTCTATCCAGCATCTGATCCAAACACGGCAAAGGAAAGTGATCTTTCCTAGTTACCTTGTTCAGCTTTCGGTAATCGATAAAAATTCTCCATCCCGTAACCGTTCTAGTCGGTATCAACTCATTATTCTCATTTTTAATGACCATAATACCTCCTTTCTTTGGCACGCACTAGCCTGGACTTACCCATGAACTATCTGAGATGGGGTAAATTATACCCGCATCTAACCATTTGATGATTTCTTTCTTGACTACATCCTTCATGATGGGGTTCAGTCTTCGTTGTCCATCAATCATCCCTTTTTCACCATCTTCTAAGATAATCTTGTGCATGCATACAAACTGACTAATTCCGTGAATATTGGCTATGGTCCATCTGGTAGCCTTCTTGAATTGTTTCAACACCAGGATGAGTTTCTGTTCTTGCTCAGTAGTTAATTCTGCTGAAACAATCACAAGCAGAGTAGAAGAGTTACCTAAATAAACATATTTCAAATGTGAGGGAAATACCTTCAGTTCTAATTTAGGTGGCTCCTCGATTGACGTTTTTGGTTAGGCATAATCCTTTTTCTCTAACTCCAAAGATTCAAAGTGGGATTGCGGATTAAATCCCCTTTGATTAGCTTCTAACAAAGCTAAGTATTCATCTTTCTCTTCATCATTTGGAGGATCTGATGTCAAAATTTGTTCCAATGGGTCCTCAACATAATTGAGCTCCTTCTCCACGATTAAATCCTCTAAATCAGACACTGCAAAATAATCATCAATTGTGTTAGGAAATCGCATGGACTTAAAAATGTTACCTGATCATCCTGAACACGCATAGTAAGCTCGCCCTTCTGCACATCAATAAGGGTCCTTCCGTTTGCTAAGAATGGTCTTCGTAAGATGATTGACACCTCTTTGTCTGCTGCAAAGCCTAGAATCACAAAGTCAGCAAGAAAGATAAATTTGTCTACACGTACCAATACGTCCTCGATTTTTCCTTCTGGATCTACTAAGGATCGATCTGCTAATTGAAGTGTAAACATAGTAGGTCTAACTTCACCTATCCCCAAATTCCTAAATATTGACATGGGCATCAATTTGATACTCATACCCAAGTTACATAGTGCCTTACCACAATATGTTGCTCCAATATTATAAGGTATGGTAAAACATCTAAGATCCTTCAATTTTTGGGGTAGTTTGTCTTAAAGATATGAACTGCATTCCTTTGTTAGGGATACTGTCTCAAATTATCCAAGCCTTCATTTTTTAGACAGGATAGCCTTCATGAATTTGACGTAGTTCGACATTATTTCAAGTGCTTCGACTAACGGGATGTTGATATGAAATTGCTTGAGTACGTTTAGGAACTTTTTGAATTGACTTTCCTACTTCTGAAGTCTTTGAGGGTAGGGTAGTGGAGGTTTCTTTACTAGACCTGGTTGATTCATTTTTTGTGGCAATTCTGCATCTAACAGAGTTATTAGTTGATCAGAATTAGCTGGTTCAGAAGTTACCTCATTGGATTTTGCAGATTCAATTTTTGGTGAAACTGAAATTTCAACACTCAGTTGAACTTCCTCTGAGTCTTGAGCGTCAGCTGGCTCCTTCTCAACTTCAGGAGAATTGGGCTCTAAAGTCTTTTCGCTCCTCAATGTCAATCCTTTACAATGCTCCTTCCCTGGATTCCCCGGATTCTCCGTATCACTAGGTAAAACACCTTGTGGTCGGTTTCTGAGTTTAGTTGCAAGCTAGCCCACTTGATTCTCTAAATTCCTTATAGAGGCATTATATTTCGCCATGTATGCCTTCAGTAGATTCTCTAGGCTATTGGATGGTTCAGCTTGGGTTGGTTTCTAAGCTTGTTGGGAAAAACTAGGTGGCTGGGTCGATCTAGGTTGGACATAATTGTTACTGATTCCTGCCCCTTGGTTACTCCAGGAAAAATTCAGGTGGTTTCGACATGATGGGTTATAGAAATTGGATTGCAACCCTTGCCTTCCTCAATTTTGGTTCTAGTTACCCATGTAATACATAGATTTTGGGTTCGATGGACATTCTTTAAAAAATGTCCTTCCCTACAATAAACGCAGGCTACATTTTCAAATTGATTTAGTGGTTGTGTTGTAAAACTATTACACCCATTAGTAGTAAGATTTTTTAACATTGAGGATATTGATGATACTTGATGTATTCTAGTGACTCGTCTTCCTGACACTGCTCGATTGGTTGGCCATTGATAATTGTTGCTGGCAATCCTCTCAATGATTTCATAAGCCTCATTATAAGATTAGAAAGTAGAGCACCATTAGCAAAAGCGTCCACTACCATCCTCGTGTGAGCATTGAGACCATTATAAACTGTCTCAAGTTGTATGCAATGTGAAATTCCGTGATCAGGGCACTTCCGTAGTAATTCTTTGTACCTTTCCCATGCCTCATACAATGACTCATCATCCATATGTTGGAAAGTAGTGATCTCGTTCCTCAATTTAGCATTCTTGCTAGGTGGGAAATACTTCATAAGGAATTTTTATGTTAGCTCTTGCCATGTTGAAATTGAGTTTGGTGGTAATGAGTTCAACCAAGCTCGAGCTCTGTCCCTTAGTGATATGGGAACAGCTTCAATAGTAATACATTTTCTAGTACTCCAGCTAACATGAAAGAATCGCTCACCTCCATAAACTGTCTTAAGTGTAGGTGAGGATCTTCGGTAGGTATTCCACTGAATTGGCCCACTGTCTGAAACATCTGGAACATAACTGTCTTCAACTTAAACTGTTGTGCCTCAATTTTGGGTCTCCTAATACCTAGATTAAGATTATGAAATACTGGCACGACATACTATCCCAAAGCTCTATCTCTATCATCAGCAATAAGGATAGAATTTTGAGCAAGGTTTACTCTGTTTCTTTGATTCAGATTTTCGAAGTTCATCTCTTCAGACCTTTTTTGACTTGCTTGTCTTCTTCACTACCAGAATGTTCGTTCAATCTCAGGGTCTACAGGGAGTAAATCGATGATTCGATCAATACTCATAAAGACCTGAAATAATCACAGAAAAATTAACTCAGTTAAAATTTGAATAGAAAAATAACCAAAATGCAAAACTAACAACTTCACAAATAATGACTTTTTTCAAACACGGTCCCCGAAAACGGCGCCGAAAACTTGAAACGACAGAGATGTGCAAGTGTACACAATCGCAACAAGTAATAAAGTGACAAGTAAATGTCGAGTTATCGTACCCACAAGGACTGTGAAAAGAATTATTTATGAATGCTATTTAAAACAGTTTGGTGAAGAAAAATATTTTGTTTGAAGAAGGTGATTAAAAACTAAGATTTTAAACTAAGTAAACTAAATAAATAAATCTCAAATGCACGATTTCAAAATACGATTTTAATCAAGATGACATAATCGTGTTATATTAATTACATTTTTTAACTTAGAATTATTAAACTCATGTTTATATTGTTACGAATAAGTTCACGGCAACTCGGTAATTTTCTAACTTATAAACATACTCACCTACCAAAATCCATTTATCTCTTCACTATATCCCTATGTCAATTCAACCGATTAATCAAATCTTAATAGACAAATATGTTATTGCACATACATGCTTATTAAATTGAAATAATCTCTTGTACATATCCCTATGTCAATTCAAACAATTAACTCGATTTAATACGCACATAAAAGACTATGTGAGATAAAAAAGTATCCTTACCTTGAAATAGTTTAATCACAATAATCTTGCAAGTTATGCAAGGCAAATGTATCGTCAGATACTGTTGCTAATCTAAACTTCAGCTACCTTAGATGATTAAACATGCACTGATTAAGTACTGTGTCCATTAATTACAATTTCAATCCATTTAAATAATTAATTCATTAATTACCTAAAACTTGTAATGCAAGAATAACTTAGTCATGATTTTACTTAATCAAGCATCTTACCGAGGCCTATAACAACATAAACCCAATTTCAATAATTTAACAAACAAAATGCAATCAACCTAACATGAATTAAATTAAAGCTAAATTGATTTAATTAACCATTCCAACAACATAAGTATTCATAGATATGTTCAGCATAACAACAACAAAAATTAAAGAGATAGGGAACAAGAATCAAATCTAGTATTTTTCCGTGGCTTAACTAGATGCTCCGTTCTTCCTTCTCCGTTGTCCTTGTCGACCAAGGCTGCTATGAACACTTAATTGCTGCTTCAAGTAGCAGATGAATGTCCCTTTCCCAAGAGGAGAAATCGGCAAGAGAGCAAGGGAATTTTGAAATGGAAAAGAAGAGAGAAAGTGGAGAGAAGAGAGGAAAGATGTGAATGCTTGAGGTGTGTTTTTCAAATGACC
Organism: Gossypium turneri; assembly: GCA_008044935.1. Lineage (NCBI taxonomy): Eukaryota > Viridiplantae > Streptophyta > Magnoliopsida > Malvales > Malvaceae > Gossypium > Gossypium turneri. The sequence continues at coordinate 19,489,746 of CP032583.1, forward strand.
AGCCTATGGGGTTTTATAGCTAAGAAGGGCTGCTAAAATAGATAAAATTATCAGCCAATGAGCCCTCCCTTGGCCGGCCACACATGTGGCAAGGTTGATAGTCTCAACTTTGCTAATTTAGGCTTGGGGCAAATCTATAAAGCCACCAATTGTGGAGGGGTTTGAATGCAACTTGAACATGTCTTCAAGGGCCTCTTTGCAAGCTTAAATAATCAACTAATAAGTTGATTTGGGACAGCTCTTGGGATGATTTTTGGGCTGTACATTTCTTTGTCGGTTCAGTTCACTCGGTTCAGTTCAACTGGACCACTTTTTCATAATTAATTAATAATAATTTATTAACCCAAATTAAATTGGATATAAATTAAAATAAATTGTACGCCCCAAAAATCTAAGTTTTTAATTTTTTCATGATTTGTTATAAATTGCTTGTTTGCTTTAATGGCTAAATGATTTGGGTGTGTATGGGAGTGTTTGAGAAGCTTGGGTTCAGGTTTTGGCTTTTACAGAATTTTTAGTTTTCCCTTAAATGAATCTGGACACTGGCACTTAGGCATTATTTATATTAGTACTTGTTTTCTGACTCAAAGAGCCTATTGGTCCAGTGGTAGGTGGCGTGTGAAGTATTCTTGAGGTTTGAGGTTCAGGTCTTGGGTTGTGCAAGGAAGTAATTATTTTGTTGCTTGAGCTGTATAGGTAGTGGTGTTAGACTGAAACACAGTTATGGAGAGTTTGAATGGATTTTGAATGGAGTGGTTAGGGGAGTTGAAGAGGAAGTGGTGGAGAAAATCAAGGAGGGATAAGGAGAGAGTTTTTAGGAGAAAATCAAGGAGTTCGGAGTGTGTGCAGTTTGGGGTAATTCAACCCTTAAGAATTCAGCTAGGGGAAAGTTTTTCATTTTCGACATTTGGAAGAGCTTCACGGGGTAGCATTTTTTGAATTTGGTCTTAGGTACTAAAGATTTTCAGTTTTGGGGTCAGTTTCGTGTTCTCCTATTAGCTTTTGGTGCTGAATTTTTCCTAGTTTTGGGAAGTACCTCTCGGGTTTTGGTCACTTTTCTTTTCTTCTCTTTTCCTCTCTTTTTCCCTCTTTTTCAAATCCTCCTTTTCTCTCTTTCCCTTTTCTCTTTTCTACTGGCTGAACCTTCCTTCTCTTCTCTTTTTTTTCTTTGGTCGAATAATCTCTTTGTTTTCATCGATTTGTCCCTATTAGGTTTTCTCCTTTCTTATCTTCTAGCCAAATATTACCCATTCATTGTATCATTCTCTACATTGATATTCTCTGATGCTTCTTACTGTTCCTGTGCTGCAGGTTTCTGACTTTTGGTAAGTGGTTATACTTCTCACTTGAGTATATTTGATACTTCTCACTTGAGTATATTTGTTCTCTTCTTTTCTTTTTCAAAACTGAATACTCTTCTTCTTCTTATCCCTTGATTGCCTTTGGTTGTTTTCTTCCTCATATGGTGTTACTCGTTGCGGTCTTAGGGATTCCTTCGAGGAGTGGTGGTTTGCAAGTTATTTGAAATAGTCAATCTTTGGCCTCAGCGTTCAATCAAGGTAAGGAGGATGTTTTGAATTAAGTGCTTTTAAGAGGGCGTTTTACCCTAGCAGTAATGAACTAAATTTGGGTCATGTTTGATTCTAGGTGGGCATTCGTGGAGATTTACGCTCTTCTCGTAAACTGGTGCGTAATCACCCACTGGAATCGTAGATCGGCGAAAAGCCAAAAAGCCATGAACACGGCGTTTGAGACCACACGTGCATGTAATCGCTCGAGTGGTAAGCCTAATTTGCGATTCGTGGGCAAGTGACTGAAATACCCTCAAAGGGTAAAATGACTGAAATACCCTCGAAGGGTAAAATGATCGAAATACCCTCGAAGGGTAAAATGACTGAAATACCCACAAAAGATAAAATGACTGACATACCTTCAAAGGGTAAAATGACTAAAATACCCTTGAAGGGTAAAATGACCGAAATACCCCCAAAGGGTAAAATGATTGAAATACCCTCATAGGGTAAAATGGCTGATATACCCCTAAGAAATGAAATGACTGTTATAGCTTTATGATATGTATGGCTGATTTGTTCTATGATATATATATGACTGTTACTGAGTATGACATTCTGCATTCACGTTTGATTTATGACATGACATACTGCATGGGCTTGGGATAATGATATGGGGGAAGTATACTGTACTGGTGGCTTTGCCACATATACTGCTACTGGCAGCTTTGCTGCGATTCTATTATTGGCAGCTTTGCTGCGATATTGGTGTGTTGGCTAGGTGGGTCGATTTTATCCCTACACGGTGTGTTGGTTCTACGGAGTGGTGTGTTGGCTAGATTGGGATGGGTTGCATTACTGCACTGTACTGTTACTGTATTGGGCTAAAGCCCACACTGATACTGCTTAGGGCTCAGGCCCAGACTGTTACTGCATATCGTATATTTATTGAATGATAGGAGATTACACACTGAGTTTCGTAAACTCACCCTTTCCTTTTAACTGTGCAGGTAATCCTCAGCCTTAGGCGATTCGGTGTTGCAAGGGACTTGGAGGTGGCCACACAATTGCTATTGTTCACTTTTGCTTCTATTTCAATTTAAATTATAAGTTGGGTTATGTTTTTGTAATAAGGCCTTTAAGTTTGTTCAAATTTTTAATTGGGCTTTTCATACCTATTTTAAACTGCTAGTTAGGAGAAGACGAGTTTTAAAATAGTTACAGTTTTCAAAGACACGGGTTTTTTTTAAAAAATAAAATTTAAAAAGCTTCTGCGATTTAGAACTAACTTATTAAAACGAAATCTGATAACAAGACATTTTCTTTATTTAATAATAAAGGAGTTAATTTTAAACTTGGAAACAATTTTTTACCAACGAGTCCAATCTTTCGAAGACACTTCAATGTGACACCCTAGATCTGACCGTAACGTCTAGGCTGATTTTGGGGTGTTACATTAATTATATTGTGAATTAATACATATAATTTTGGACCTTCTTAGGTTAAAATTTTGTTCACCTCGATACTTCAAATTGCTTCTCGATTTTGCGCTTCTAGTAGTGTCTGCCGAGCCATTTTTCGCCCTTTGTGCAAATCTATCGAAAATAATCGAAATTCATCAAAATTAATTATAAAATTAACTAAAATTCAACATGTTCATATTTTTAGTGCACTTTAATTATTTTATAAAAATTAATTATTTTTTCGACAAGAATTTTTATCGAAACTGTATGATTTTAAGTTAAAAAAGGTATGTAAAAATGTGTAAATTTTGTGTTTCCAGTCATGTGGAAAGGCCGTGTGACAAAGCCCAGGCCGTGTAACTCTCTGAGATGCCACACACGGTTGTGTGTCAAGCCGTATGCTAAGCTGTGTAACTCATTGACTTAAAACACTAGAATTTTAAAAATGGCAGACGGCCATGTCGCCAGGCCGTGTGGCATGTGAGAGCCTATGTCTGAGGCCATATGATCCATAATTTGACCCTAAAATCATACAAATTCAAAGCTAAATCATACCTAGCCATCCATACCATTTGGGCATACATTCAAAGGGTTTAAACATCATTCAAATATACATAAACATTCCATTTCAAACATCCTAATTCATCTAACCAATATATCATTTAAAGACACCACAATTATACCAAAACATCATTTACCAAAACAAGTCAATGTTGCCATATTCCAAACATATAAACCTAGTTCCTTAACTACCAAATAATATCACTTATGACCATTTGCATATCACCACAACATACCAACAATAACCTTATATACAAGCACATAAAATTGACCAAAATGACATAATTTGGTGAGGTGTTAAGGTTCAACAAACCAAACATAAACTTCAAAGCAAATACAAACCAAGTCACCATTAACACATTCATAAGCTACCATTACAAAAGATCCTATACATGTCATTATTAAACTTGGCCAAAATACTAAAAAATTTCCAAAATGGTTGTTGGATAGTGTGATAGGTCTCCGAAAAGCTTCCAACCAATCGAGCTTCTGATTAGCTATAAAACAAAGGAAAAGTAACTACGTAAGCAACGAGTGCTTAGTAAATTCATATAAACTTAAACATAACTTACCATTTCATTTATACAATTCGTAGATTAAGCACAAATCATTACCAATGTCATAAGCTTAGTATAAGCCTATACAACATCATCAAACTCACAAGCTAGTACACTTGTCCATGATACAAATGAATCCGCAACAAATGTAGAATCTGCAACAATGCTGCTCACACGATGCTACTCACACGAGATGTGGAGAATCCGCAACAAATGTAGGACCTCAGCCATCAGTAGGATATTCAAGACCAGCGCCCAAAATATGAAATCCCTAATGACATGTCATTTGTATCCTAAGAATACTTAAGGTTCAAACGGGACTCGTTATCCATCCATTCATCATAGCATTAATACACTTATATTCAAATTCATTTATATTAAAAAATATAGAAAATATTCAATATAACTAACATTAAAATGATTATAGTTCACACAAACTTACCTCGATAACTAGGGTCGTAGTAGTAGAGTCGAACTAATCCGAACCTTTAGCTTTTCTTTGATTTAAGTCCGATTGTGGTTTATCTTGATCTAAATAAATAATTTCATTCAATTAAGTACTTCTAGTATTCAATTTAATCCATAGTTCATATTTATGCAAAATTACAAAGTTACCGCTAATACTTTAAATTTTTACAATTTAGTCCTTAAGCTCATAACTAGAATATAACTCATTTTAGCCTAAATCCAACTTAACCATTGTTACAAGGGATATTGAAACAACCCATAATTACCAACATTTCATAATAAAGCCATGGATTTATACTTTTAACAATTTAATCCCTATTTCTAAAATTTAACAAAAATCACTTAACAAAATATGCTTATTTTGCAATAAAGATTAATAAGCTATCAACTAACATCAAAACACATTAAAAAACATCCATGGAAAGTCCCTCAACCTTTAACAGTTTTGCAAAGTAACCATCGAGCTAGCTAGATTAAGCTAAAACGAACTCAAAAACATAAAATTCATTAAAAATAAGGCTACATGCATCAAAGGAGCTTGGCTGAACCTCCAAAACATAAAAAAAATGTGTTTTTTTTTCTCTTCAGTTTTAGTGGAAAAGTAATTAGGAAGATTATATCAATTTTGTCTTATTTTAGTTTAAGTTTATTTATTAAATTACCATTTTAGCCTTGGTTATTAACTTGAAAATTAACAAAATCTTACCCATAAATGTCCACTAACTTTATGAATGGTATAATTACTATCTAGATCCTTTAGATTCCATTTCCATAGCGATTTAGCCCTTTTAACTAATAGAAATCAACTTTTACACCTTTTACGATTTAGTCTGTTTTACCTAATTAACCATTTAAACATTAAAATTTCTTAGCAAAATTTTAATACGGCCTTAATATATTCCCGTAGATGTTGAATAAATATTAAAATAATAACTCACTTATCAAAATTATGGTCTCAAAACCACTATTTTCGATACCACTGAAAACGGGTTATTACATCCCTTTACATGGATTGTGGTATATCCAACATCAGTCTTTATAGTACGACCTATTATGGTAGACATTTTTACTGTATTAAAATATATGAATCACGATGTTGGGGCAATGATGATCTCAAGTCTGAGGATCATATACATAGTTATCACTATTAGTAATATTGTGACTATTACATAAAAATCCAAGAAACATACTCATAGTGGGTCAGTCCAATATGTTATTCTTTAACACATACTCATGTATTAATTTTTACAACCCTATGTTAATGACACTTCTTAGTCATCAATCAACTACACATTAGTCTCAATGCATTATTGTTGTCCAAGCCCACAATAATGCTTAACTAAGGACCTTTTTAAGAATAATCATATTTTTTAATACTTTATTACAATTCAGTTTATTTATTTACACAGAAAAAGAAACTGAAATAATAATGGCAATGCCTTATATTGATAATAAAAGTAAAACAAGTATGTGATTACAATCATCTCATGATTGGTATTTGGGTATACTCTAATCTCCCACTAGCACTAAGACTAATCAATCATATATCTAATACCGAGTGACTTAATGTAACGATCATGCTTCTGTTGTGTCAGAGGCTTTGTCAATGGATCAGTGATGTTGCCATCTGGTGGTACTTTGCATATTTCTACATCCCCTCGATCAATGATTTCTCGAATGAGATGAAAGCGCCTAAGAATATGTTTGGATCTCTAGTGAGATCTAAGTTCCTTTGTTTCAGCAATAGCTTTGTTGTTTTCACAACAAAGTTCTATAGCATCTGATATGCTAACACAACCCCTAGTTCAAATATGAACTTCTTAATCAAAATAGCCTCTTTTGTAGCCTCACTAGCTACAATATACTCGATTGTAGAATCAGCTACTGTATCTTATTTTGAACTTTTCCAGCTTACAACGCCACTATTAATGTAAAACACAAAACCTTATTGTGATCATGAATCATCCTTGTCGATTTGGAAACTAACATCAGTGTAACCTTTTAAACTCAGCTCTTCCTCACCTTCATATATAAGGAACATATCATTAGTCCTTCTCAAGTACTTAAGGATATTTTTAACTATGACCCAATGACTTTCACCAGGATCTACTTGGTACCGACTCGTCATGCTTAAAGCATACGATACATTTGGACGAGTACATAGCATGGAATACATGATAGATCCAATGGCTGAAGCATATGGAATCTTAGTCATGCATTCTCTCTCTTGTGAAGTTGAAGGACACATTTCTTTTAAGAGTGAAATCCCATGTCTAATAGGCAGAAATCCTATTGATCTATCTCTATAGATTTTGACTCCTAATATTTATGTAGCCTCATCCAAGTCCTTCATAAAAAAAACAACTTCCTAAAAAATTCTTAACAGATCTACAGGTAGGTATGTCATTTCCTATGATAAGTATGTCATGTACATACAATACCAAGAATACAATAGTGCTCCCACTAATTTTCTTGTAAATACAAGGCTTATCTTTATTTTTTATAAAACCAAAATCTTTGATCGTATCATTAAAATGAAGTTTCCAACTTCGAGAAACTTGCTTCAATCCATAAATGGATCTTTTTAGTTTGCATATCTTACCAGCATCTTTTGGATCAACAAAACCTTCAGGTTGTGTCATGGACACATCCTCTTCTAGTTTCCCATTAAGGAAAGTTGTTTTAACATCCATCTGCCAGATTTCACAATCATGAAATGCAGCTATTGCAAGTAAGATCTGGATGGTTTCAAACGTAGCAATAAAAGAAAAAGTTTCATCATAGTTAATACCATGAACTTGTCGAAAACCTTTAGTGACTAATTGCCCTTTGTATGTTTTTACATTACCATCCATGTCAGTTTTCTTTTTGAAAACCCACTTGCACTCTATGGGTATAACCCCTTCAGGTGGGTCAACCAAGATCCATACTTGGTTTTTTGACATGGAATCCATCTCAGACCTCATGGCCTCAAGCCATTTCTTAGAATCTGAACTCGCCACTGCTTCTTGAAAAGTCTTAAGCTCATCTTAATCCATAAGTAGAATATCACCATGTCTTGTAATCAAAAATTCATATCTCTTATGTACATGGTGTTCTCTTAAAGATCTTTATAATATTTGTGTTTCCAAAACAGTCAATTGTTCTGCAACAATTTGTGGAACATGTTGTTGTTCAATCTCTGGTTTAGTGATCTATTGTTTTTCTCAAATTTCTCCGAGTTCTATTCTTCTACCACTTCCATTTTTAGAGACAAACTCTCTTTCAAAGAAGACTTATGTCCGAGCAACAAACATCTAATAACTTGATTTAAGTGGTGTCAAAAATAGTAGTTTTAGGACCACAAACCCGATGAGTAAATCTAAAATAATTAGTATTTAAATTATAAGATTCAACTATAATTTATAATATATTTTTTTTGATGAAACTTTAGTTAATTGAATAAATGGCTAGTATAAGTGGTTCTCCCGAAAGTCAAGTGGTTTCAAAAAATGAGGTATCGGGACCTCAATTTTGAAAACTGAACTCGTAAATATTTAATAAACATTTACAGATTTACTATTTTGGTATGTGAAGGTTCGGTTCAAAAATTTTATTATTTAATTAGTTAATTAAAGAAAAAGGACTAAATCAGAAAAGGTGTAAATTTTAATTGCTATTGAATTTTATGGATTAAATGGCTTAAATATTAAAAGTGGATGGATTTATAAGGAAATAACATCCTTGGTTGGGTTAATGGATGGTAAAGGTTAGAAATTAGTTTGTTTGGATGAAAACATTAAGGGTAAAATTATAATTAAGTTTAAATTATAATAAAATAAAGAAGCCATCATCTTCCTTAACAATTTTGCACCGAAAATAAAAGAAATGGAAGCAATTGAAGAGCTTTCAGGTTCGGCCATGTATAATATCTTGCATGTAAGTCTATTTTGAGCCTATTTTTCGTAAATTTTTATTTTTAAGATCGTTGCAATTAGGTCCAGCTAACCCGTATCTCCAATTTCAAAACTGTTAAAGAATTTAAAACATGCCATTGAGTAATTTGTAATTTTTTATGTTTAATGACAGATTTATCAACTTAACAGTTAAATAGGACTATTTTGTAAAGTGATTTTAGTTTATTTTAAAGTTTAAGGACTAAATTGATAAAATAGAAAATTTAGCATGAAATTCTTGAGAAAATTTAGTAATTATGGGTTGTTTATATGTAAGAGAGAATTCGAATATCTTGAATTTGATTTAACTGTGATAAATGTTAAAGTTTCAGGATTAGGGACTAAATTGAACAAAGTGTAAAAATATAGGGAAATTATAAAAATGTCAATTAAGAAATCATATGTATTAAATGGACTTTTATAATGTATTTGGGACTGATAATTGAAATAAAAATTACTGTATAGATCAAGAATCGATAGATAATTGCGGAAAAGAGAAAATTGTTGAATAGTCTCTGATGTTGTCATCTTTGCTGTTTAGCCCTAGTAAGTTCATACAGTTTAAATTAGAATAATTTGTATATTATATTGATTTCTGAATTGTGGTATGTTAACAAATATATAAATGTAATTGAATTTTTATAAATTGGTACAATCTGAGAAAAATGAATTGAATTGTAAAATGTTATACGATTACTTGTATTGAGCCCGGATGAACATAGGATAGGATACATTTAGCATGTCAATAGGTTATATTTTGCATTGTTCAAGATTGACTTTTGATGAGATAATGATTCTTGACTTGTTACTGTCCACCGATTATACCATAGTCCAGCATTTGTTGCGGACTGCAGTGATATATTTACAATGATTTTGGCATGTTATCGAGGGCAGATGTAAAGCCTTCGGGCTAGGCACTTGGTGCCCAGGTGTGTTCTCGGTTGGTTTTGCTCATTTGAGCATTTTGATGTGTTCGAGATGGTTAACTGTGTATCTACATCTGTTATATTATTCATCGGGCTAATTTCTAATGGTAGATGACTTGTTATGGAATTATATAAATGTTTGTACGATTTTTTGATTTTTTTTACTTGATCTCGTGTGATTGAATGGATTATGAAACTCGTACATATATATAAACTTACTTGTTTAATGATTGTGGATGACACGATTATTGTTTATTAATCTTGCTATTGTGTAATTGATATGTTTATATGGTAAGTCTTACCGTTTCGATCGTTGAACTTATTAAGCTCTACTGAAGCTTCTAATTTCTTTGTAGATACATTTGGTGGAATTGGCCGATCGGGTCAACCTGAAGATCACACTATCCAGATAGTTATCGGTAGATTTTGACATGTTTACCTTTGAGTTATATGACATGTGATATGTGTATTTTGTATATATATATTTTGATACCTATTTCATGTGTTACATATCAGGTTGATGTAAAGTTCTTTAAACTTGATATTAGCTTGCTTGTGTATGTGCCTTTGGTTTTAGTATGTGTTTTAAATATGTTACTTGTGAACTTGATTTTGGCATATGGCATAAGTCCCAATGAAGTATTTGAAATATGGTATATTGGTTGTGAGTGGTTTGAATGGTAATGGTAGATTTGGCATGAGATATTATAAGTATTTGAGAACTTTGAATGAAATCTAAATTGGTATGAAATGTGAATTTGATTTGGATATTGAATTGTGGTGTCAATGATAGCACAATGATTAGGCACTTAGGTTGGATGATTTTGGCATGTTTGGGCTTGTTTAAGTGTGTTTGAATATGTTTAATTGATGGTAAACAAGTTGTTTAATGTTCAAGTAAGCATGTTTTAGTAAATTTACATTTGAAGGAAAAATTAGAGGCACACGGTGTAACACCCCTTACCCGAAACCATTTCCGGAGTCGAGCATGAGGCATTACTTGACTTAACTTAAAAGTTCGGGGCATAAAAATTTACTTTTAAATGTTATTTCACTGTTCATAATATGCCTGTCCACCTGCGCAGGAGTCACTAAATCAATTATAACTCAAGCTACAAAACTCAAAATTTAGATCCATAATTTTCTCTAAAAATAGACTCATATATCTTTTTACCATCAGGTTTTTTACAATTTTTGGTTTAGCCAATTAGTACAGTTTATTAGTTTCACTAATTGACTGTCCTGCCCTCTCGTCACTAAATTCAATTATCTCATTTTACAGAATTTATATGGTGTTATCACTTCTTTCTACAGAAAATAGACTCAATAAGGAATCTATACATATAAATTACAACTCATAAATATTTTTGTCCAATTTTTAATGATTTTCAAAATTTAGAACAGGGGATTCCAAAACCACTTTGACCTTGTCTAACTAAAATGAAAATATCTCAGAATACATAACTCCTTTGTCTACATCGTTTTTTTTATGAAAATAGACTCAATAAGATTTATATCATCCACCCTCTAATTCATTTTCTACTATCCTTGGTGAGTTTTCAAAATCACGTCACTACTGTTGTCTCAAAACTGATTCACTACCAATTTTTACTTTTTCATGATTTCTATGCATTATTTATCACCGAGACATTTATAACAACAAACACCTTCATACTTAGCCATTTTAATAACTATTCATCATCAAATATTTGCATATCATCTTTTGGTCATATCTTAGGAATATACAATCGAAATGACCAAGTCCCTATACATGCCATAGCTCAAAACATTTATCGTCTTAAAATACCGAGTTGTGGTGGTTGATAGTGTGAACGCTCTCCGACGTCTTCAAGATCCCAACTATGCTTGATAATACTATATGAAAGAAAAAGAAATAAAAGAAATAAGCATAAAGCTTAGTAAGTTTACAAGTAAATAAATAACATTATTTATTATAAACAATTATATTCATAAATTTTTATTAAGCATTAAGATCTTTACTTTCTTCTTTACTTACTCTCTTACTCGTTTACTTACTTGCTTCCTTAACTTACTTCTTCGTTGCTGAAATTTCTTTTCTCAACTGATAACTGAGATACTCTTAATCTTATTAACTCACCTAAACTTTTCTGTTAGGCTTTTACCTGAACTTTCATGTAACATCGTCTATTTATTAGCCCGTTGAATCACTTGGAATACTAAGGACACTCGGTCTCCTGTCTGAATATAACATGCCAAAGCTATGTCCTAGACATAGTCTTACATGAGATATTTCTTGTACTGCCAATGCCATATCCCAGATATGGTCTTACATGAGAGTTCCCATGCCATGTCCCAGACATGGTCTTACGTGGACCTCTCATCTTGGTGCCAACGCCATGTCCCAGACATGGTCTTACGTGGACCTCTCATCTTGGTGCCAACGCCATGTCCCAGACATGGTCTTACATGGGACCTCTCATCTCAGTGCCAATGCCATGTCCCAGACATGGTCTTACATGGGACCTCTCATAATCTCAATGATGCCAATGCCATGTCTCAGACATGGTCTTGCATGGGATCTCTTTACCCAAATGTCATGACATTTGTATCCAATACATTCCTCATGTTTCAACGGGGCCTTTTAACACTGATTCTCTGTCATCTCATACTTGAGTTAACATTAGATATTTTCATGAAATAAATACATAATTGCTGAAAAATAACAGCATTAATAATAATTATCAAAATATTACATTTATTTACCGTAAACTTACCTCGGTACAAAATATGATCAAATCTAGCACTTTAATCCTCAACCTTTTTCTTTCCCGGGTCTAACTTCGAATTTTATTCTTCTTGATCTATAATAGAAAATTTAGCTTATTTAATACTCACATTCATCAAAGAAGTCCTTAACTCAAACTTTGAAAAATTTACGTTTTTACCCCTAATTTTTACATATTTACACTTTTGTCTCAAAGCTCGAAAATTAAACTTCATCCCTTATTCTTATGCTTTATGACATGCTGAACATTTTTCCCTTCTATGGCAACATCATATTCCCACTCTAACACTTACTTATGAACATTAGGTATTTTTACCGATTATGTCGTTTTACTCGTTTTCACTTAAAATCACTTAGCAAAAGTTGTTTCACATAATTTCAAGCTTCGTATTCTACCATAAGACATCAAAATAAACACATTTCACCTATGGGTATTTTTCCAAATATGAACACTAGGTTAAATTATCGCTAGAATAAGCTAAATCAAGTTACCGGGACTCCAAAAATGTAAAGAACATTAAAAACGAGGCTAGAACAGACTTACAATCGAGCTTGGAAGCTTGAAAAACCCTAGCCATAGTTTACCCTTGTGAAATTCGGCCATGGGGTTGAAGATGGACAAAAATTGGCTTTTAATTTTGTTTTTAATTCATTTTAATAACTAAATGACCAAAATGCCCTTAATGAAAAACTTTGGAAACATGCCTAACCATGTCCATTTTTGTCTAAAAACTTAAAAAATGGTCCAATTACCATATAAGGACCTCCAATTTAAAATTTCATAACAATTGGACACCTCTAACATGTAGAACTCAACTTTTGCACTTTTTATAATTTAGTCCTATTGACTAAATTGAGTGCCCAAACGTCAAAATTTTCGAACGAAATTTTTCACGAAATCATTTTGTTAAATTGTATACCATAAAAATATAATAAAATAAATTTTTTTTCCTCATCAGATTTATGGTCCCGAAACCACTGTTCCGACTAGGCCAAAAATCAAGATGTTACACACGACCTGGGACACGGGCTGTCACACAGCCTTGTATTTCAAGTCAGTGTGTATCAGGGTCTGGGACACGACCATGGAATCCAACATCAAATTGAGCACGTTCTAGCACACAGCCGTGTGAAATTATTTTGAAAGTTACACGGTTGGCACAAGGCCATGTCCCAATGCCACACATTCTGGGCTTTGTCACACGGCCTGGTGTGACCCTTGTTTTCAAAATTTTTGAATTTTTCTAAAACTTATAGTTTTATTTCAAATTAGTCCCTAATTGGTCCTAAATTATTTTTAAGGCTCTGTAAGCCCGATTTAAGGTCAATAATCGTATTTATGCTATGAATGACATTTGAATTTGATTATTTGTTATTTAATTTGATATTTGAATGGTTAAATGTTAGTAATTGATATGATATGTGTAGTATGCTTCGTAACTCTAATTCGGCGATGGAGACGGGTTAAGGGTGTTACAAAACACTCTGTTCTTGATTGGATCGAAGAAAGAATATCATTTAGTTTCCTTAGGATTTCCTACAAAGATGCACATTTGAGATCTGGGTTCAAGCTTAGTAGACGTCTGACGTTTAACATAAGCTTCACAACCCCAAATCTTCATGAAAGTCATACCAAGACACTTCCCAGTCCACATCTCATATGGTGTCTTTTGAACTGATTTAGATGGAACACAATTTAGTGTGAAAGTAGTTGTTTCAAGTGCATGTCCCCAAAAGGAAGTAAGAAGATAAAAATAACTCATCATTGGTTGAACCATGTCTAACAGTGTTTGATTTCTCCTTTTAGAAGCTCCATTCTATTATGGAGTACCAGGAGATGTAATTTATGAGACAATCCCACATTCCTTCAAAAACTCATCAAACTCTAAGCTTAAGTATTCTCCTCCTCAATCTAATCGAAGTGCCTTAATACCTTTACCTAGTTGGTTTTGTATTACATTTTAAATTCCTTAAACTTTTCAAGGGTTTTAGATAAATATACCCATATCTACTGAAGCCATTAGTGAAAGTAATGAAGTATTGAAAACCTCCTCTAGCTTATGTGTTCATTGCTCCACATACATCACTATGTATTAAGCCCAATAAATCACTAGCTCGCTCATGTTTACTATTAAAGGAGTTTTAGTCATTTTACCCAACAAGCAAGACTTACATATATCTAATTGTTAGAAAACAAAAGAATCCAAAATCCCATCTTTATGGAGCTTTGATATGCGCTTCTCACTTATATGGCCTATGTAACACCCCAAACCCAACCTAGACGTTATGGTTGTATCTGGCAATGTCACACGATAGTGTTTTTGAAACCTCGTTGTTACGATGAAAATATTTCATGTTACTATCTTTAGTAAACTTTTGTTAGAACTTAGGAAGTCATCTTTATTCATTTAAAACATTTGTTTTGAAACATCCCTCGTTGCGGAAGCTTTAATAAAACAGTCTAAGTGATCATGCATTTAGAAAATACTTTAACTTTTTGAAAACTGAATTTCCTATGACCAGCAGGTATTAATCCATAAAGTAAGATAAATAAATAAAAACCCAAATTGAAAACCAAAGTCCTAGAGGGTCCTTAAATTACAACTCAAATAATCAATAATAATCAAACCATAAATCGTAAATTGAAAACCATGAAGTCCAGAAATTACTGTGGTCACCGCTGAGTCCTCCGTCGCACCGATCTGTCTAAGTCTGGGGATTACTTGTGCACATTAAACAAAAAGGGTGGGTTTACGTAAACTCAGTGTGTAATCCCTTAGAAACAAGCAATCAATTAGTATTCACCGTGCACAGTTGAACAGTCTTGGGCCTAAGCCCTTTTCAGTATTAGTGACAGTTTGGGCCTAACCATCTTAGTACAGTGTCAAAAATTCAGTAGGGCCTTAGCCCATCACAGTATCAGTAGCAGTAATAGTTATGCAGTAGCAAAATCCTACCCAACCAGCCTCTACACACCATCTCCGTCCAACCCTACACTCTATGTGGGGATATAACCAACCCACCCATCCCTACATTCCAAGTAGTATCGAATGCGGCACAAAACAGTAGTTTGCAACTGAGCCTTTCAGTACACTTCCTCTGAATAACAACTCCTAACCCAATGCAATGTAACATACCATAGATGATATGCTATTATGCAATTTCAGTACATATATTCAGTTAAGATATTAACGTGCTCAGTACAGATATCATTCAGTCAATTTCACACATTTAAGGGTCTAAGTAGTGCTTATCGACCTTACAATAGGTTCACAGTTGACTTGGGCAACACGTGCAACCTTAGAAACATTTTGGTAAAAATGGGCCCACACGCCCGTATGGGCCCGCACACCCATATGGCCCACTCAGCCCAAATTGGCCTTAGCCGTGTGATCCATTTTTAATGTAACACATTCTAGCTAAATATTCATATATGTTTTCACTATTTACTTATATATTCATTCAAAGTTGTCTACTTGAGTTATTGTCACTAAATTATTTATATCTTGAGCTACAGAATTCAAAATTAAGATCCGCTTGATGTTTTACAAACTAGACTCAAATACCTTTCTACCATAAATTTTTAGAATTTATAGCTTATCAAATAAGGACAGTAAAATCTTCAAAGTTATCCCTATTCTGCTGTTTGATAGTTTCAACATTTCCTTACTAAAAATTATTTATCTCTTAGTACAAATTTTGGATGATGTTTTTGTTTGTTTCTCTTGAAAATGGACTCACTAAGTATTTAAACCTATAAATTTAAGCCCCCATTTATTTTTTTACAGTTTTTGATGATTTTCCAAAGTCAGAATAGGAGAACCCGAAATTATTTTGAGCTTGTCTCACAAACTTCTTTATATCTCATAATTTACAATTCCTTTGCTTACACTGTTTCTTCTATGAAAAACTAGACTCAATAAAATTTAATTTCATATTTTATTCAACCTCTAACTCAATTTCAACTATTTTTGACGATTTTTCAAATTTAGACTACTGCTGTTGTCCAAAACTATTTTAGTGCAAAATGTTGATTTCCAAGTTTATAGCACCCTTATTTCCTTTCTCTACAATTTTTTTCGCATCATTTTCTCTTATTTCTCTTATTACTTGACAGCAAGAAATTTTGACTTTTCACCGAATCCCATTTTTTTGTGTTTCGGGTACACACCTGGTATCATTTCTGATGCGTAAGCACTCCTAAGCCTCCAGAACCTAAAAATCGACCAACATATCTCCAGATTAATCACTTACTTCATTTTTAATCAACCAATTTTGGAAGGAACTCGACTAAAAACCTAAAAAAATCCTTACCTCGCTTGAGAAACCACGACTTCGCACAATCACAGCATCGATTCAAAACCACCAGGCCCTTGATTAACTCCTAAACACCAAAAAGTAATCCCCTTTTTAGAGATTAACCAAGAATGATTAACAATAGACAAAATCGTTACTTACCGAACACGAGAACCCAACGATGAACAATCGAATCAATTGGAAAAAAAGAAAGAAATGGAAGGGGGAAAATAATGGAAATTTTGGCAGCAACTAGGGGAAAGAATCGGTAGAGGAGAGAAAAAAGAAGAAAAAGAAAATGTCAGAAAAAGTTTAGGGAATTAGAGAGAAAACCAAAACTTTATTTTTTTTTTGCAACAAAAAGATAATCAGATTATTTTTTGATAACCTCTCCCCAATTATCTCCTAAAATCACTCCCTATTAACCCACTGAAACACAACTATTCAGAATTTTGCCCCAGCACAAGTCTTAGCCAAAATTGAAGCAAAAATACCATCTCCACGCCATCACAGAGAATTGAACACAGGACCTCCAACACTCCAACACTCCACTTAACCACCAGACCAACAGGCCCATTCTGATATAGACTTACCAACAATTAAACTTAAGCCCTTTGCACAAGGTTAAGGTTTTATTTATAAAAATACCGAAATCTATCCAAGTAAGGCTTGAACTTGGGACCTCTCGCACACACCTAGAACACTTAATCACTGAAGCTGACAGATATTTGTGTCATATTTTCACAATAACGAAATTAGAAATTTTGGGGTGATACAGCCCAAACAATAATGCCAAAGATAAGTTTGGTTAGAGTTATTTATTTTTTTATCTTTTAGTATTTATGTTATAAATGGGTCTATCTTGATCTAAAATGTAGAGGTCATTTACTAATTGTATCGAACCATAGAAAACATTATTGAGATGAAATGAACAACAATTATTCTTAATAATTATCTCAAAACAAATTTTGTCTAAACAAGAAATTGAAATAATGTTTCTAGTCAAACTAGGAAAAATAACAATCCTCCGAAATTAAATCAAGTCCACTAGGCAATGATAAAATATTTGTTCCTACAGCTAATGCAGCAACTCTTGCTCTATTCCCAACTCGTAGGTCCACATCTCCGTTAGCCAAACTCTTACTCATTTACAGTCCCTATACAAAGGTACAAATATTAGAACCACATCCGGTATCTAATACCCAAGAAGTACATGTTGATAAACTAATATCAATAACATAAATACTTGAAGTGATGCTCCATTTTCCTTTGCCTTCTTAACCACTTCAAGATAGGCAGGGTAGTTCCTCTTTCAGTGTCCAGTCTTACCACAATGGAAAATTTTCCTTCCTCAGTAATTCCTCATTTAGGTTTCAATACAGCTTTTCCTTTGTTAGGCTTGACCTTTCCATTGTCCTAAGGCTTTACCTTTACGTTAGCCTTAGCCTTTCCTTTGCCCTTGTCCTTGCGAACCATCAGAATGGGTTTAGGCCCAACCTTTTTCATGTTACTTTTAGCAATTCATAACATGTTGAGCAACTGTGGCAAAGTTTTATTAATCTCATTCATGTTGAAATTAAGGACAAATTGGATAATACTATCTAACAATGATTACAGGATGGCATCGGTGGACAACTCTACACCTAGAGGGAATCCTATTTTTCAAGGCTTTCAATATAATTTATCATCTTGAGAACATGAATTTCCACAGGTGTTCCCTCCACCATTTTGCATCAAAATAGAGCCTTAGAGATCTTGTACCTCTCTTGGCGTGCTTGCCCCTCATATAATTCCTTGAGGTGTTGGATCATACCATTGGCAACCATATCCTCATGTTGCTTTTGAAGCTTAAGATTCATGGTGGCAAGCATTAGACATCCTATGTCTAACATATCATTGGAACGATGGAAATGTGCAAGTGTACACAATATAAGTAATAAAGTGACAAGTAAATGTCAAGTTATCGAACCCACAAGGACTGTGAAAAGAGTTATTTATGAATGCAATTAAAAACACTTTGGTGAAGAAAAATATTTTGATTTTGAGGAAGTGTTTAAAAACTAAAGTTTAACTAAGTAAAATAAAATAAAATAAAAGTTCCAATGCACGATTTCGAAAGATGTTTTTAATCAAGATGACATAATTGTGTTAGATTAATTACATTTCTTAACTTAATATTACTAAAACAATGTTAATGTTGTTACGAAATAATTCACAGCAACTTGGTAATTTGTTAACTATAGCACATATAAACCCACTAAATTAACTAATCTCTTAAACATATCACCATGCCAATTCAACCAATTAATCAATTTAGATAAGCAAATAAAAGATTAAGTGAGGTAACAATGTATACCTACATTGAAACAGTTTAATCACAATAATCTTGCCAGTTATGCAAGGCTAATGTACCATTTAATATCGTTGCTAATTTAACCCTCAGCTACCTTAGATGATTAAACATGCACTGATTAAGTATTCTATCCATTAATTAAAATTTTGACACGATTTAATAATTAATTCATTAGTTACCTTACAATGATAATGCAAGATTAACTTACTCATGGTTTTACTTAATCAAACAATTTACCAAGGCCTATAACCATTAAACATAATTTTAATAACTTAAGTGGACGACATGCAATCAACCTAAAATGAATTAAATTTAAGCCATATTAATTAAATTAAACATATCAACATAACAAGTATTCATAGATGTGTTCATAACAACAACAATAATTAAAGGATAGGGAACTAGAATCAAATTCAGTGTTTCTCCGAAGCTTGACTAGTTTGCCCCGCTCCTCCATCTCCGCTTGTTCTTGTTGAAACGAGGCTTATACAAGCACTTGAATGCTGCTACCAATGGTGGTTGAAGGGCTCTTTTCCAAGAGGGGAAATCTTCAAGGGAATTGGAAGGGAAAATGGATAACAAAGGAAGAGTTTTGAAGAGAGAAAGTGAGAGAAAAGTGTGAAGAATGAAGGTGTGAGAGGTGTGTTGAAATGAGTAGAAAAAGGGGGTATTTATAGGTGGGATTGGATGCTAAAAATAGAAAAAATCAGTAGCCATAGAACCCCTCTTGTTCGGCCACACGTGGCAAGTTTGAATGTTTCAAACTTGCTAAATTTAGATAGGGGCAAATCTACAAAAGCTTGATAAGTGGAGGGGTTTGAATGAAATTTCAAGGAAACTTCAAGGGCTGATTTGCAAGTCAAATAATCAGCTAATTTAAGCTGATTGGGTCAACATGTTGGATGGTTTTGGGTAGCCGATGTGCTCGGTTGGATCAGTCTTCGGTTTAGCACAATTGGACCTCTTTTCATAATTTAATTAATAATAATTATTTAACCCAAAATAAATTGGATTAAAATTAAAATTAATTATATTATGTATTAATACTTATAAATTGGACCAGCTTAGGCTGAGAAATTAATTCTCTTCGATGCTTCAAAATTACTTCCTGATTTTGTGCTTTTAGCAGTGTCTACCGAGCCAATTTTCACCCTCTATGTAAATCTGTCGAAATTAAATCAAATTTATGAAAATTTATTATAAAATTAATTAAAATTCAATATGTTAACAATTTAAGTACAATTTAATTATTTTATAATTATATTATATTTTTCGACAAGAATTATACCGAAACTGAATGAATTTGAGTTAAAAAGGGAATGAAAGTGTATTTTTTTTCCAGCCATCAAGATGCTTCTTATAAGCATCCTTGTCAGTTCTAGAGGTATTACCTACTGGTTCATAAGGAACGGGTTCTTCAATGACATATAATTTTTGTTACCAATCAAGGAAGTTCAAGCCACTCAACTTGTCCTTCTAAAGGACCGATCACAATGATAAAGAACTTATGTTGTTTGCCATAATTAATCTACAATAATAAAATATGCTCATGAGTAAATTTACTTATGCTCATGAGTAAATTTACTAAGTTTATTGTGATCATTAAAAGGTGTAACACCCTATACTCGACCTAGTCTCCAAGCCCGAATACGGGATGTCACACCACCGTCTCATGTCTCATACATAAAGTAGAAAGCTCATTGTAAACAAAACGTCCATCAATTTATTGTTCGTATAGGTTTTAAGTCAATCAATCAAGATAGTTACCATTGGGACATACTAAATTTACAATAATTAGTATTATAAACAATTTTAAACATGCGTAAAGTCCATTTAGAAAAATTCCCAAAACATGTTCGTAGGTACCAATACTGACACTAGGGTATCGATATTTTCTATAAGTGGTATCAATACCGCCTGGAAAAACGATACCAAACTTACATTCTTTTTCTCGATTAAAAACCCATAGTCTCGAAAATTATCGGTACCTATCATGAAATATCGATATTTTAACCCAGAGTATCGATACTCGAGTAAAGGTCTCGATACCAAATCTCTATTCTGACTTCCTACGTGTCTCAAACACAGAAGTATTGATTTTAAAACCCAATTATCGATACCTCTACTCTAGACCTCAAAAGTACAACATACATAAGCAATTAATCCATTCCAATTTAGTTCCTAAACATCATACATCAATTACTTTGACAAATAATCATTCAACGGCCTAATTAACAGTTCAATATTGCAAAACCGTGTTCGACCAAGTAACGTCAATCCATTCTCATGTTCATGAACCCAAGCATCACAATAACATGTAATCCTTAGAAACTGAACCAAAAACCAGCAAATTGCCTTAGAAGTTAACATGGCTATAAATAAGTGTACCACATTGCCTTATTCCCCAAAATGTAAATAAATATTGAACATATTGAAATAACAAATAGACTTGCTTGGATCACCCTCAAAACCACACCACTCACACCAACACACAACTAATCTACAAAGGTTTAAAAGGAGTGGGTCAGCTTAACAAGCTCAGTGAATGCCTAGAACAACTACCAAGCAAACAATTCATCAAGCATTAACGAAACAACCATACAGCACAACCTTGACAGCTCCAACTTTAGTGTCATACTATACTTACTCATGTATTATTTTCTATTTTTTTTTACATAGTAAACATATTCACTTTTAAGCATATACCATATTATACATATAATCACCTAACATACAAGTATATATCACCAAACTCATATAATCTCATGACGTTTGAGCATATGTCACATTACTCGTAAAATCAAATAACAACCAAGCATATACCACAATACTCTAAAACATCTTTATAGATAATTTGCATAGCAACCACATGCTCGTTTAGGCATACATCACAACACACATATATAAATTTTAAGATAATTTGGCACTTGAGCTATGAAACATAAAAGTGAGCTCTACCATCACTCATCGGATACGCGGATCTCCAACACACCAACCACAGACTCATAGAGTCAAACATATCCCAAAAGTGAAGCATAAAGCTAACACTCTCCTTATTTCCCCTTACATGTCCCGTTGAATGGAGCTTAGCTCAAATTCCCTTATCCCTCAAACATGTCCCGGGGCTTTAACGCCCAAAATCACTATACATATAGGTGAGTACTCACAATCCTATGGCATGCCAACTATATTCAATGGTTTCAATAATCACAAGGCCAAAATATCTGAAATCAAACACATATCACTTGTCGATTATTCGTGCACAATCACTGCATATTTGCATCTTTAGAAAAACATTGTCATTAACATATACATAACATGTACACATTTGCATTTTCACAATAGTTATCAGATCCATATATCACATATTTACATTCACATAAGTACATGATTCACAAGATAAACATAGGTATGAGAAAGCTTACACTCGGAACTTCTAGCAGGGGTTTATCCTACTACTAAATTCTCAAATAATGCATTAAATCATGTCAACAAGTAATTATTCCAAACACTCACCAATTACACTTTTGCCAAAAAGCCTAAAGCTCAAGCTAGCTTTTCCTTGCCTTCATCTCTACTCGTAGAAAGTTCTATTGAATCCTAAACTTCAACACAAAAAAGTCACATAATAGTACATCCAAAAATCAGCCAAGGGCTCATTACAATCATACAAAACATAAGCCTAAACTAAGTTCTCATGTAACTGAAACTTATAACATAAAAAACTTTAAATTAAAATATCTTGATCTATACTTAATCTTTTTACCTAAAACCAATTTCGTTCATCCTATAATTTGCCTATGACTAATTCTCAACCTTTAAACGACTGAAAACTTATAACAGCCCGTTTTTTAGTGGTGTCAAAAATAGTGGTTTTGGGGCCATGAAATCTAACGAGTAAGTTTGTAAATATAATTATTTAATATTTACGAGTCAAATATAGTTTTAAAATGTTTTTCAATTTCATAATTTATGTTATATAAGCGGTTTATAAATTTTAAGTGGTAAGACCCTAAAGTCAAGTGATTTTAAAAAATAAGGTATCGAGACCTTATTTTTAATATTAAAGTTTCATTGAAAAATTTTAACGTTTCGATAGTTAATTAATGAAAAACAACTAAATCATAAAAGATGTAAAATTTAGTGGTTATAGCATTACTTATATCTAATGGATATAAAAGCATCAAATTAGGGCCTAAAGTAGTAATTCAACCAATTTAGGGGATAATGTATGAACATGGCTTGGCATTTGGTGAAATTTGGTTGAGTTTTAAGGGTAAAATGGTAATTATTCAATTAAATTAAATTAAATTAGATCAAAATGCTTTATCATCTTTTACAATCTTTCTCCATCGATTTTTAATGGAAGAAGAAGCCATTTTTTATGGATGGAGGTTTTGGAAAGTTCAACTCTAAATTGGTATGTGATTTTAGCCCCATTTCTAATAATTTTTATGTTTTTGAGATCATTGCAACTAGGTCCAACTAGCCCGTACCTTCGGTTTTGAAACTGTTAAAGATTTTGAATGTTGCCATCAATGAATCTAGTGATTTTTTATGTTAAATGATGAATTTGAAATATTAGTTGTTATTTAAAAGTATTTTGTTAAGTGATTTTTATGAATTTATCGATTAGGGACTAAATTGTTAAAATATTAAAAGTGCAAGGATTTGATGTGAAATTGTTACAAAAATGGGCTAACATAGGTACCATGAATATTCGACTGATATGAATTGGCAATAAAAATGGTTAATTTGCATGTTTTAGGCTCAGGGACTAAATTGAATAAAAGTAAAATGTTAGGGGCAATTTTGTACAAAAGTCAAAAATGATTAAATTGCATAAAATAAGTTTTTGTACTATCTAAATTAATAAATTGAATGAAATTATTAATTTAGATCAAGATCGAGTGGAAAATCGAGGAGAATGGAAAATTACCAAAGTGCCCCTAAACTTTGTCATTTCTGCAATTTGGCCAGTTAAGTTCGTAACTTGGTTAGTTTAATTAATTAATGTTTTGATAAATTATTATCTATTTGTGTATACATGTGAATCAAATTTGTCAGCTTGAAGGAAACGAATAAGACACTATGGCAGCACAACATAAAAATATACAAGACCATGGTTAGGCCATGGCAATGTTTACATAAGACCAAAGCGAGGCTATGGCAGTTTTTCAGATGCAAGACCATGGTTGGACCATGGAAATGTTTACGTAAGACCATAGCGAGGCTATGGCAGTTTTTCAAACGTAAGACCGTGGTTGGACCATGGCAGTATATATATATGTGTAAGACCATAGCTAGGCTATGGCATTCTAATGATAAAACCATAACCGGGTTATGACACTATGAGCGTAAGACCATGGGAAGGCCATGGCAATACACATGTAAGACCAAAGTTAGACTATAGCACAATATGAAACGTGTACCAGGGTTTCAATCGTCTTTACAGTGTTCATCAAATATGAAAAGGGATGGTTTTGACCATCTATTAAAGAAAAGGGATGGTTTCGACCTTCGTTTAGCACACTTGTGTGAGCTCCAGTAGGGGTTCCAATTGACTTCACTACGACAAATATGGAAAGGTATGATGTATCAATTATCAAAGTAAGAATATTCATGATTTGAAAGGTATGATTTAAGTGATGCTATGTTTATATACCATATCTTACCATGTGATGATATTGCTAAGTTATGTTTTAATCACTAGCCTATGACAATGGTAAGTGTTCAATATGAACCAAAACATGTGTATATGAAACTTAATTAAATGATGATACATGGAAAACATGATATGTTATGAAGGATAACAGATCAAATTGGATCATGCTCAAGTATAATGGTTATCTATGTTAAGTTCATATGAATTATATTCAATTATGCTATCATATGTTGTTGTTAGTGTTTGGGCTTGTGCCAAGTTTATGGTTGAATTATATTATGTTTAATCTTAATGAAATACATTGAAACAGTAAGTGCTCAATTGGTAACGTGCTTATGTCCATGAAAAGGTGAAATAAATCAAAGTACGTAACTTCTTCTGCAATGGTTGATTATGTAGTTGATTCCAAATGAGCTATGTTTAAATGTACTAGTTTGTAGTTATGGTTGATATTATGCGTATATCTTGTGCGTTATGCATATGAAATAGATGAGGAAAGGTAATGAAATGGTAAATTTATAGTTTAAATGAAATTTGATGAAAAGGGAGTAATGAGTTTGAATGATGTACTATATGTGAGAAGTTTGCGTATGCTATGAATGAATATACCTATATCATGGATAGATACACTAAGTCAGGAATTGATAATGTTGTTTAGGCTTATGATAAGCGTTGGGAACGGAATGAAAAGAAAGTAGATTGAAAAGTGTATAATCTTATAGAAAAGTTTATGATTATCTATTAAGTCCCATAAAATCCTATCATATTATGAATGATAAATGTATGTGACATTAATGAACTTACTTATTTGTGGGTTGATGATCATATCGATTTATGAATCTTATTGCATTGGCATATATTTATATTTATTTTATAAATTTTATTAATGAAATGAAATATTATGCTTAAAGTTTATACGAACTTACTAAGTATACATTGCTTATGTAGTTATTTTCCTTTACTTTACAGATTATCAAAAGCTCGATCGGGTTGGAAGCTAGTCGGAGATCCATCACACTATCCATCAAATTTATCAGTAGATTTTGAGGTTTTTAGGTCATGGTTATAATGGCATGTATAGGTGTTTTGTGCTTGATGATATTGCCATTATGTTTGGCTTGTAAAAATGGTTTATGATTGATGACATTTTGGCATTTTTGGGTTTGATGGCTAATGTTGAAATGGTTTAGTGATGATATGTTTTGAATGGCCAAATTGGTATGCTTGTATGTGATATTGGCATGAAATTTTGCTTTTAATTTGTGAAAATTATGTTATTTTGATGCCTTGATGGTTGGTGTGCTTTTGGCACTTTGATGCTAATGGTTGGTGTTTATATGATCAAATTGATGCATGGTTTTATGGTCAAAGTGGTATGTGTTGGCATATTAGCAAAGTGATCATCTAAGGCACGTTTTGGTATGTATATATATTGGTTGTTGGAACCATTTGATAATGGCTAGTTTTGTGTCATTTACATGGTTTTGATACATAAAAGAAGTGGTCCAAATGGTAAAGTTAATTTGCTATGGCATGAACCTAATATGGTAAGGTTGGTATGTGTCAGTTGTGGTATGTTTTTGTATGGAAACAAGTCAATTGATAAATGGTTAAATATGCACAAGTTTAGGTATGTTCAATGTATGTATTTGAAGTGCCTTTATGGCATATTGGTTATATGAAAAAATACCATAATGATCTAGTTTCATTATGCATGTTTTAAGTACATTTTGAATGCTTGAATATAGGTGCAAATGCCTTGTATGTGTAAGCTTGTTTTAGGTGAGAGAAATGGCTCGAAAATGGCCTATTTCTTGTCCACACGGTCCTAGACATGGGCTTGTGTCTTAGTCGTGTGTCCCCTATAGTTTTTAAAATGCTGCATTTCGAGAGTTACACGGCCTGACACACGAGCGTATGGCTTGGTTGTGTGAACCAAGTCAGAGAGTTACATGGGCACAAACACGGGCTGGGACATGGTCGTGTGTCCCTAATTCAATTGCCCACACAGCCTGAGACATGGGTGTGTGTCTTAGCCATGTGAGTCACATAGCCTAGCCACACGGTCGTGTGACCCCTGTTGTGTGAAAAATACTATCTTTTTCTATAAAGTTCTAAATGTTTCTGATTTAGTCCCGAATCGTTTCTAAAGTGCTTCTATGGCTTCAAGGGCTCGTAAAAGGGACATTGTGTATGAGTTTTATTGATAATTGCAATGATTTATGAAATGTTCAAAATCAAATGTTTTAAGCTTTAAGTTTTTGGTAATGCTTCATAACCCTATTTCGGCGATGGATACGAGTTAAGGGTGTTACAAAACTACTCAATTCATGATATCGACTTTTTCGACATGTTTTATGGTTATTTTTCAAAAATTCATTAAAACTCAAGAAATCTTTAACAAAACATCAAAGTAAGCTTAGGAACCTTCTAATCATGTTAAAAAATTTGAAAAACCCTTTGAAATCACGTTTTTATACAAATCCCAAAATCCACCATTAACGATGTAATTTTCGACTTTTATTCAAAACATGCAATTTAATGGCTAAAAACTTGGTTTTAAAGACTAAGTAACATTTAAAACTAATAGGAAGATGAATCATTACCTTATTTGACAAAAAACTGAGCGTTTGATCGAAAACCCAAAAAACTCGAAAGCTGGACAATGGAGGAACTATGTTATTTTTGGGTGCTTTTATTGGTCTTTTATATAGGTTTATAACTTGAGAGACGATAGAAATCAAAACGAATTAGGATTTGCAGTTCGAAATTGATTGAAATAGTAAGAGAAAATCAAGGGACGGAAATACTAGTTTTGGGGGTTGTTTTTTACGTGAAATAATTTGGAGAATGGGGGTTTTTAGCTTGAATCTTAAAATCTGGTTAAATTGCTACATAAAAACTCTAAGTTTTGATTCTTTTACAGATCAGTCTTTTTTGCAAAATTAAAGGTATTTAAAACTCATTTTCAGAAATTAATTTAACTTTCTAAAAATCATAATTGAAAATATTACAGGTATACCATGTCACAAAATTTCGAACACTCTAAGGCTAGAATTCCTAAAATACCCCTAAAACTCCTAGTCCCTATTTTGGGGTGTTTCAAAAGGATTTTGTTAAATGATGCTCCCACTATGTTACTCAAAATTAATAACCCTCATATTTTAATTTCAGAAAGACTTTCTCTAAAGTTTTCTAGTGGGTAAGGATCCATATTTCACCTCTTCTTAAGTCAGCTTTGGCTTTACTCTCGAGATTATGGTTATTTAGGTACGCAACACTTGATAATTACATAAGCAAAATGCCTTAAGCATCCAAAACATTTTTCGCAATTGTTGAGTGTTTTTGTTGTTTATTCTTGGTGGGGAGAATCAGGTATTTATATGGCATGGTTACTGTTCATGGAATTGACGTTCTAGGTAGGCTCCATGCATGTCGACACATATGCTATCCTAGACTTAACACGTGTTCGCTAATCTAGGTGTTCACCAATTCACTTATTTGACTTTATACCATGTGCTTGCAAACACCCAGGGACATGCGAACTGGGCTCGCAAGCTCACCCCGTGAGCCCCTTAAAGTATCCACCTGGTGGGGCCCAAACACAAGTCACGGGTCGGTAACTCGGGTATATATGGGTTTCGGGTTGGAAATTGGATATACCATAACAATATAATCCTCCTGGTGGTTCTAAGAAGGTTTATAAAGTGGCATAGAACTGAAGTTTTAAATTTAAATGGCTTACCCAATAGGAATTGCTCACTAGGTCTTGACGTTTACCTTGCCACGTATACGAGGGGATTATGCCCATTCAAATCTAATCATTCTTTTATCCTTAATTATTCGAATTATTAAAGTATGAGGGAAAAATTCTTTAAAACAGGGGGTTATCAAGACCTAAAAATTATTGTTTTAAACATTTTCAATTGCTGCATTCGACAAGGAACTTTTTCTTTAAGGTAAATTTCTACGAATTTTTTTTCTTTGGGTATTCCTTCTTCTTCTGTTATGATCATGCTTGGAACTAGGAGACACAGTACTCATCAGATGATTCTAAGCTATCCACCATAATAACATGCGACGGAAGTTCCTGTCGAGGCTAATTTCTATGTATGTACTACAAAAATAGAGGAAATGCTTCGATCCCTAAAAGTGCGATGAATTAAAATCCCTAATTCTACGTATGAATTTTCAGTTCCTATGGGCTCGCATCGCTTGAGCGACAATAGCTTTCTTCTTCCCCTCCACATAATAGAGACTAGGTTTCATTTGCCTCTTCATCATTTGTTCTACCACCTACTTGAAGATTACGGGATCGCACCTGGCTAGTTGTCTAGGTTCTCCTAATGGATCACGATTGCCTATTTTGTCGACTATTTTCGATGTGATGAGGTACCACTGCTCGCTGTTTTCCAAAACTTGTACCAATTGAAGGCCCAAAATCTTCTGGACGAAATCAAAATCTCTTGGAACGTAAATTCTGCCTTTAAAATACAAACTATCATTAGTCTCAATCTGAAAGTCTAAATCAAGAATGGTCTCAATCTATTTCTGTTTAGTTATCAACATATCATCACATTTCTGAGCTTCACAAATCTGTTGCAAAAACATCAGTCTAGCTTTTAACTCAACTAAAATAAAACCATTATCAATCAACGTTAACCTCGTGTTCAAAACTCGTAAAGCAAACAAATATTTTCTACTCAAAGCATCAGTAACAACGTTAGCCTTTCCTGGATGATAATCAATGATCAAGTCGTAGTCTTTCAATAACTCGAGACATCTGCGCTATCTCAGATTCAAATATTTCTATGACATCAAGTATTTCAGACTTTTATGATCTGTAAAGATATGACATTTTTCTCCGTACAAATGTTGTCGCCAAATCTTCAAAGCAAATACAATGGCTGCAAGCTCTAAATCATGCGTTGGATAATTATTTTCGTGCAGTTTTAACTATCTAGAGGCATACGCTCTTACCTTGCCTTCTTGCATCAAAACACAGCTTAAACTGTTTAACGATGCATCGCCATAAATCCCAAATTCTTTAACTGACTCTGGTTGAATTAACACCGGTGCCTCGATTAAAAATGCATTCAATTGATTGAAGTTTTGCTAACACTTCTCAGACCACTCAAACTTCACATCTTTTTGCAACAGTATCGTCAACAGTGTAGCAATCATCGAGAAGCCCTTGACGAATCTTCTGTAATATCTGACTAAACCCAAAAACTTCTAACCTTAGATACATTTCTCATAGGCTTCCAATCTACCATGGCTGAAATTTTACTCAGATCAACTCTAATGCCCTTGGCTGATACAACATGTCCTAAAAACCCGACTTCTCGAAGCCAGAATTCACATTTGCTAAACTTAGCAAATAATTGTTTTTCGCTCAAAGTTTGCAAAACAATTCTCAAATGCTCGACATGCTCTGACTCATCGCATGAATAAATAAAAATATCATCTATGAATACCACCACGAATCTGTCTAAATACAGTCTGAAAATTCTGTTCCTCAAATCCATAAATACTACAGGTGCATTAATTAAACCAAATGGCATCACAAGAAATTCATAATGTCCGTACCTAGTTCTGAACACAGTTTTTGGGACATTTGAGTCTTTAACTCACAATTGATAATAACCAGAATGAAGATCAATCTTTGAGAACATTGTCGCACCTTTCAAATAATCAAACAAATCGTCAATACGCGACAATGGATATTTATTCTTGATCGTAACTTTATTGAGCTATCGATAGTCAATACATAATATTATGGATCCATCCTTTTTTCTTAACAAATAGCATAGGTGTGCCCCAAGGAGAAAAGCTAAGTCGAGCAAAACCCCTATCTGTCAACTCTTGCAACTGCACTTTCAACTCTTTCAACCCTATAGGTGCCATTTTGTAAGGAGCTATCGATATCGGAGATGTTCCCGACACTAACTCAATAGCAAATTCAACATTTCTGATTGGCGATAATCCAGGTAACTCTTCTGGAAACACATCTGAATTATCACATACCACTGGAACCGATTCTAGCTTCAACTCAGATACTCTAGAATCAAATATGTAAGCAAGATACGCTTCACAACCTTTTCTAACATATTTTTGTGCTGACATAGCCAAAATAACATTCGACATATTATCCAGTCTATTTGATTCAATCTGAAGCTTTTCACTGTTCTGACACTTTAACACAATAAGCTTTCGTCTACAGTTCACAACAGCATCATACAAAGTCAACCAATCCATACCCAAAATCACATCAAACTCATCAAAAGGTAGCATTAAATCAACTAGAAAATTGTAACCCCAAATCATCAAAGGACAGTTTTTACAGACTTTATCAACTAACACATACTGACCTAGGGGGTTCGTTACTTTAGCCACAAATTCAGTGGCCTTAACAGGCAATTTCTTATTCAAAACTAAATTCGTGCATACATATGAATGTGTTGAGCCCGGGTCAATCAAAGCAGTAACACTAACATCAAATATAGAGAATGTACCAATGATAACATCTGGCGCTGAAGCTTCCTCTCTAGCATGGATCGTATAAGCTCTAGCCGGTACTCATGCCCCAGATCTTAGAGTAGAGTCCTTTGTTCTATTGCAGCTATTTCCTGCATTTCCAGTGTTCTGCGACAGTCTACCTCTCGCAACTATGTTGCTCCGTCAAACAGTTTGAGCTTTTTCTTTTTCGGACCTATCTAGGCAATCTCGGATAAAATGTTCATATGAACCATATTTAAAACACAATCCATCTTTCATCTTGCACTCTACGAAGTGTCGACGTCCACATTGCTGAAAGTAAGGTTCGTTACTCTTAACATTACCTACGCTCGCTACAGACGTAGCCTGACGTTTTAAACTTGCATGTTGTTTACCTCAGTCTCTACTTGAATAACCCACTGAAGCTGACGAATGTTTAAGATATTCTTTTGATTTCTTTGACGGTGATTGAAATGATTTTCCTGCTAGTCTCTTACCCGAATCACGAGCCTCATAATTAACTTTTCTTTTAGCTTTACTCAATTCTTCAGCTTTGTGTGCTCGGTCAACTAGAACAGCAAATTCTTTCAATTCTAGAATCCTAACTAACAACTTTATGTCTTCATTCAGCCCATCTTCAAACTTTTTACACATGGCAATCTCGGTTAGAATACATTCTCGGGCATACTTGCTCAATCAGACAAATTTCATCTCGTATTCAAATACTGTCATTCGGCCCTGTTTAAGCTCGAGAAACTCTTTGCGTTTCTGGTCAAGAAACCTCTGACTTATGTATTTCTTTCGAAACTCAGTTTGAAAGAATTCCCAGTCTACTCGCTCTCTCAGTACAACTGAAACCAGGGTGTTCCACCATTGATAAGCTGAGTCTTTCAATAAGAAAATTCAGCCGGTGTACAAGATAATTCATCGAAAACCCTGATTCTATTTTTTAACCAAAACTCGGCTCTCTCTAGATCATTTTCAAATGTGGCTTTAAACTCTTCAGCCCACTATTTACGGATTTTATCAACTGGAGGTTTACTCAACCATATTGGTCCAAACCCTGAGGAACTACAGGGACCGATTAGGGAACAGGTAGGGGTGGAAGTCGTTGAGCCATAGGGTTTATTTGTACGAACTCGGTAAACCACTCATTCATCATCTGAAAGAAGGCCCCTTTAGCCTCTCCTCGCTGACCCTCAGATACGGGCCTACTACCACTCGACGCTGCACCATAAACAGAAGCTTACGCGTTACTTTTGGCCTCATCGAAATTGGCTCGGTCGGATGACATTATCTATATGAAAGCATAGTTCAAATCAAGCAAGGAGTTACCACACTATCACAGGTTATATAATGGCATGTATTTCTAGACTCGTACACAGTATGTTCAGCCTGAGAATCGACTAAACCGTAGCTTTGATACCACTAAATGTAACACCCGTAACCCGTATCCATTGTCAGAATAAGTTTATAGAGCATTACCATAAAAATGTAACCTAAAAACATTCATTTCTAAAAATTACAATAATCATAGCACAATTCAATCATACACATGCACATTTTCCCTTAATCAAGCCCTCGAGGTTTTAAAAACACTTTAGAAATGATTCAAGACTGAATTAGAAACAATTGGAACATTGAGGAAAAGTTAGAAAAATTCAAACTACAAGGGTCACACGCCCGTGTCTCAGGCCGTGTAACATTCAAAATAGAGACACACGCCCGTGTCCCAACCCGTGTCTATGCCCGTGTAACTCTTTGACTTGGGTCACACGGCCAGGCTACACACTCGTGTGCCAGGCCGTGTAACTTTCGAAATGGCCTCACACACCCGTGTGGCAGGCTGTGTGCTAGGCCGTGTAACTGCCTGACTTGTAACCTTTAAAACCTAAAGGGGACACACAGCCATGTCGCATGGTCGTGTTTCACACACAGCTAAGACACACGCCCGTGTCTTAGGCCGTGTGGACAAGAAATTGGCCAAAATCAAGTCATTTCTTTCACCCATTCAAGCATGTTCCTACAAGTGATATGCACATATAATCAAGGTACTAAAACATACCAAAACATGCACAATAAGTCCAATTCAATAGGTTATTTATCCATCCAACCAATATGTCGTATAGGCACCTCAATCACAACCAAGCACATATACCTAATCTTATACATATTTGGTCATATTTCATCCAAACACATTTAGTTCAATTCCATATCAAAGCATACCATAATTGACCATATTGCAAACATACCAACACTTACCACTTTTTTCATAAACTATGCATCAACTTGACCATATTAACATCCAAACCATAAGGTACCAAAAGTACCAAACGTACTATATATTCAAAACAACATTTACAAGCCAAAATCATCAACTAGCCATTAAACATAAATTCACCTATACATTACATTATAACCTTGACCAAAACATCAAAATCTACTGATATAATCGTTGGATAGTGTGATAGGTCTCCGACGAGCTTCCAAACCGGTCGAGCTTTCGATAATCTATAAAACATAGGAAAAAAACTACATAAGCATGTAATGCTTAGTAAGTTCATAAATCATGTACATAGCTTACCATTTCAATGCAAAACCTTATAAATTAACATGAATCAATCCAACATAAGCTTGGCACAAGCCTAAGCATCATCAACAACTCAAGTTAGTGCTTAAACA
This sequence comes from Gossypium turneri, assembly GCA_008044935.1. Lineage (NCBI taxonomy): Eukaryota > Viridiplantae > Streptophyta > Magnoliopsida > Malvales > Malvaceae > Gossypium > Gossypium turneri. The sequence continues at coordinate 19,523,428 of CP032583.1, forward strand.
TATAACTTAACAAAATCATCACATGGTAAGATAGATTTCATGAACATAGCACATTTGACTTCATACTTTCTATAAACATGGTTATACATACTTTAATCATCCTCAAATCATATCTTTCCATAAGTTCATAACTTAGCCACTGGAACACTTACTGTTCCTTCCATTTTTATGCCCGTTGAATCACTTAGAATAATATCAAATACAAGAGAAGCTCACACAAAGTGTGTTAAACATATGGTCAAAACCATTCCTTTTCCTTTTCCTTTTCCTTTTCCTTTTCCTTTTCCTTTTCCTTTTCCTTTTCCTTTTCTTTTTCCTTTTCCTTTTCCTTTTCCTTTTCCTTTTCCTTTTCCTTTACATCAATGCTCACTTGAGCCATAAATGGATTTGCTCACACAAGCTGACAGTCGGAATGTAGCTACACGATGCCACTCACGCAAGCTGACAAGTATGTATCTACAACAAATGTCAGAACTCAGCCATTGGTAGGACATTCAGGACTAGCACCCGAAACATGGTAACCCTAATGACATGTCATTTGTATCCTATATATTCCTAAGGTTCAAACTGGACTCGATAGTCATTGAAATGTCATTGCATTTCCATCGTAACATGACATGATAAATAGCATATAAATCAAATAACATTAAAACGTTATTTAAACATACGAACTTACCTCAATTTTAATGACGTCGACATAAAATCAACTAATCCGAGGCTTTATCTTTCCCTAGATCTAGATTCGAACAAAACTTATCTTATATGCAAGGAGAATGCTTAGTCGAATACTCAAGCTCCTTCAATGGAGTTTTTCACCTTAATTTCGGTGGAAAAGATGAACAAACAACATGGTGCTTTTGTTTTCTTTAATTTACTATCATATATTTATTAAATACATATATAACCTTATTATTTAACAATAAAATCACTTAATTCATGTCCACGAATGTCCACTATTTAATATAATGGTGTAATTACCACTTAAATCCCTTAAAAATTAATTTCATAGCTAAAGGATACTTCTAACTACTAGAACTTCACTTTTGCACCTTTTATGATTTAGTCCTTTTCCCCAAATTAAGCATGCAAACGACAAAATTTCTTAACGAAATTTTTATACGACATTACTAACATACTGTAGACATTAACATAATCATAAAATAAATATATTTGTGTTAGATTTGTGATCCTAAAACCACTTTTCTGATTTCACTAAAAACGGGTTGTTGCAGTGCAAGCTCGATGATGGCTTCGATTTTCCCATGGAGTGGTCCTTACCAAGTAAGGACACATGTTTAATTCAGTGAGACATTATGACTAGAGAGGGTTGGGCACAATTTAAGAGGCTTCGCAAAAGGTCGCATTCTAGATTTGGAAGATGTCTTTACTGCGAGGAATGTCTTCTGATTCTGTCTGGAAAACTTTTGCCCCAACGGATGGAGACAATGTGATGATAATGAAATAGCTGATGTTGTTGGGGTGCAATCTGAGAGGTTCATGTGGTCACATAGGGACAAAGATGACTTAGGACTAGTTCTGTTGTGATACAAAGAAGAATCAAGAAATTACTTCTATAGTTATTGTAAAATGAGGCCTCATCTACATGTGGAAAGTGGTACGAACCCTGACTTGCTTACTACTACTGTTGATTTTAGAATTGTTGGTGGTGCAGGCACAACTCACGATAATGAGGATAGTTCAGAAGAGACTACTAGTTTGCCGTGCAAAATCGATGAATATATGGGCGTGCGAGCTTCTATGTTGGACATACGCAAGAAGCGCATGACTAATATAGGGGCTACTAATGTTGTGCTAAGTGGAAACACAAAAATATATAGACTTTTTTAGCACCTTGAGCTCTATTTCGTGCAGTTTCATAGTAATTTTTGTCGAAATTCATAATTTCATTATAAAATAATAATTTTCAGTTACATTATTAACATATTGAATTTTAATTATTTTTATAATAAATTTACACAAATTTGGTTTATTTTCGACAGTTTTGCACAAAGGGTGAAAATTGACTCGGCAAACACCTCGAGAGGCTTGAACCATTAGGGCAATATTATGCATCAAGTGATCAAGAGCAAGGCTAATAATATTTTCCAACCATGGATGGTCTAAAAATATGTACTAAAAATATTTTATAATTATTTTGATCCGAAATTAATTGGGTTAAAAATTAATTACAAGCCTGAATATGAAAAGAGGCCCACTTGTGCTAAGTAAAGAAGACTGATCCACTTAGAAAATGGGGCAGCCCAAACCGTCCATAGAGCTGAGTCAATCAACTAGTTTCCACACTTTCAAAATAGCCCTTGAAGTTTCCTTAAAATCCTATTCAAACCCCTTCACTTTTCATGCCTTCAAACTTTTGCCCCTAACTTAAAATACCAAGTTTGAGCCATTCAAACTTGCACCATATATGGCCAGACAAGGGAAGGGGAGTGACTGCTATTTATTTTCTAATTTTAGCAGCCATTCCAATCTGTAAATACCCTTCTTCCCTTCCTCATTCAACACGCCTTCATTTCTCACACATCTCTTCTTTCCTCTCCTCAATTTCCCTTTATTTTCCCATTTCCCATACCCATTTCCTTGCCAATATCTCCTCTTGGAAAAGTGCCGCAATCCACCTTTGTTTAGCAACATTTGAAGTGCTCATACATGCCTCAATCTACAGAATAAGCACAAAAAAAATAGAGGCGCGTATTAGTTTGGCTACAGAGAAACACTGAGATTACTTTCTAATTCCCTTCTCTTTAGATTTTCTTGCTTATGTTATGAGCATGATGATGAATATTTATTGTGTTGTTATTCTTGATTTAATTAAAATGATTTAAAGTAAATTGGTGTTGGATTGATTGCATTTGTTTGTTTAATTTACTAAAATCATGTTTGTGTTGTTAGAGGCCTTGGTAAGTTATTCAATTAAGTAAAATCATGTTTATGTTATGCTTGCACTATAATTGCAAGATAACAATTGAATTAATTATTTAAATGGAATTAACTTGTAATTAATGGACGTAGTACTTAATTGGTGCATGTTTAATCTTCTAAGGTAACTAAAGGTTAAATTAGCGACGGTATTAAACAATACATTAGACTTGCATAACTCGCAAATTTATTGTGATTAAACTATTTCAATATAGGTATATGTTGTTACTTCACTTAAACTATTAGATACTTATGAAGATTGGTTAATTGTTTGAATTAACATTGGAAAATGTTCAAGAGACTGGTTAATTTAATAAGTATGTGCACTAGTTAGAAAGTTATCGAGTTGCCATGAAATTATTCATAACAACATAAGAATGAGTTTAGTAATTCTAAGACAAAGAATGTAATTGATCCAACACATTTATGTCATCTTGATTTAAACCCATCTTTTGAAATCATGCATTGAAATTTTTATTTTTATTTTATTTTATTTGACTTAGTTAAATTTTAGTTTTTAATCACATTCTCAAAATCAAATATTTTCATTCACCAAATTTTATTAAATTGCATTTCATAAATATTTTCTTTCTCGGTCCCTGTGGGTATGATAACTCGACATTTACTTGTCACTTTATTACTTGATAACGATTGTGTACACTTGAACATTTCCATCGTTCCAGTAAGCAGCGAGGAGGAGGAAGATAGTACAAGACTAGAACAGCATCAAAAAAAGAGGACGGACCACGTTGGGCCTTCTACTATTATGGTCACCACTCTTATTTCTACTGTTGCGAGCTCATCCTCTAACGCTTATGTGAGCTCACCTGCGGTTGTCCATGTAAGTTCACCACCTGTTGTTCCTTCCAACTCACCCTTTGCTTTTCCTTCTTCATATCCCTCAAATATGGAGGGACCTTCGAATGAAAGCATTTTGGTACCATCGTGGAGGATGGTGTTGTTGGTGCACCTGTAAAATTTGTAGGGATGGGTGGTGAGACTGGCAAGATATTCCCTTGGCGTGAGAACCTGAGCACAAGGGAGTTCCATTATAGTCCCAACGATGTCACCAACCATCTGATGACCTCTCTGCCAGAAGTAGCTAAGGATCACATGTGTTCAAATGGTTCATCTAGTGGTGTTAAGAAGCCTTCTCTATAAGAACTGGCTCTGTCCCTACAAGTTCTCTTGGCTGAGGTCAATATGGTTGGTTTGAGTCTCAGGGAAGGTATTAGAGGAGCTGAAACTAACAAGAGTGAGCTCGGTGACTCTTACCAAAATGCCCCACGAGCCCTAAAAAGAGCCTGCAACCTCCATACCAAACTAAAAGAATAAAAGCAAGACTTGTGGGGAAAGAATAAGGACTGAGCTGAGCATCTGGTGTTCGCTAAAGGCAAGGCAGAGAAATTATTTAAGGAGGTCATAGCTGAAAGAGTAGAAACAGAAAGCATGGATGCTACTATGAAGAACATGATTAAAGAGCATCAGGGCATTGTGAGCAAGATGGTCGAAAAGCCAAAGGTTGTTATGGCAAGCTTGGAACAGATGCAAGCCGAAGTTTTAGAAAGTTTTAAGAAGGAATCCCTCCAAAACTTTAGCAACTTCCTCCCCAAGCTGAAGGCCAATATTTTGCTGCATGCTTAAGTTGTTGGTGGGCCTTTTGATGCACGCAAGGTTGAATTTGATGCTCTTTACAATGTCACCGATGACCAACTGGGATTTGATATTTACTTCCTTTCTAGAGCTATATGGGAAGAGTTCGAGTCCAAGTGGAGAAATTCTAAATATTTTTACTTGGACAAAGATCGAGCCAAAACCAGTGTTGCCCCTGCCAATAAAGATGATAACAACAAATCTAGCAAAGGAAACACGAGAGAGAATGAAGCATCCAGCAACCTTGAAAGGCCTAGTGATATGTCTTAACTTTTGTATTATTGTATTTATTTTTTTCAAGTATGAAATGAAGATTTTAAGTTGAAAAAATTTTAAGTTTATTTGCTAATGTTATGTTATTATAACCCTTTGCGAACACCATATAATTCGTTGCATAACGGCATTTTTAATAATGAGGAACTGAAGTATGCCAAAATTTTTTGAACACGCGCTTATAAGCTTTCAATTGACTTAGAGTATCCAAATGCTTTTACTTATGCGATCATTAACCCATTTTGATTCAAAAAGTCTTAAGTAACTTAGGTTGAGAGCTTAACTCAAGTTGCCTTTAAAAAATGGCTAGGGTAGAATAAATGTTGTTTTAAGGTGGCAAGCTTAACTCAATTTATTCAAATAAATGAAGGTTGTGAGTATAACTCATTTAACTTTTAAACATTAGCTTGGAGAGTAAGACCATGAGCTATGTTGAAGTTTATCAGCTGGAAGCGTAGGTCCGCGAGCTATTCTAGAGTAACAAGCTTAACTCAGCTTACTCAAATAAATAAAGGTTTTAAGTATAACTCATCTAACCTTTAAACATTAGTCTAGAGCATAAGTTCACGAGCTGTGTTGAAGTTTTTTGGCTGGGAGCATAGGTCCATGAGCTGTCAGCTGAGAGCATAAGTCCGCGAGCTATTCCAAAGTAGCGAGCTTAACTCAGCTTACTCAAATAAATGAAGGTTGTGAGTATAACTCATCTAACCTTTAAACATCAACTGGGAACGTAGGTCTGTGAGCTGTTCCAGAGTAGCAAGCTTAACTCAGCTTACTCAAATAAATGAACATTTTGAGTATAACTCATCTAACCTTTAAACATCAGCTGGGAACATAGGTCCGTGAGCTATGTTGACAAACAAATAACTTAAGTACATATATCTATCAAGAGCATTCTTCATTAAGGGGTTAGAAATTATACACAGTATTTTTTTCAAGTGTCGAGCGTTCCAAGTTAGTGGCAGGACAGTGCCTTCCATTTTGGCCAACTTGTACGCTCCATAACCTATTTTCTGCACGATTTTATATGGTCTCTCCCAATTGGGGGCTATCTTTCCTTGTTGTGATGCAGGGAAACTTGCCTCAGTATTTCTCAAGACCAGGTCATCGACTTGGAATTGCTTATTCTTAACTTTGGAATTGTAGTACCAAGCCACCTATTGAGCGCGTGTTGCATTCCTAACCTCTGTTGCTTCTCTAACTTCATCAATTAGATCAAAGTTAAGTCTCAAAGCCTCTTGATTGGTATCTTCATCCAAATGTATCATTCTATGTGATCGCATGTCAATCTCAACAGGAATTACTACTTCTACACCATAAACAAGAGAGAATGCAGTTTCCCCTATTACTGTATAAGGTAAAGTTCGTAGAGCCCACATAATTCCCGGTAGTTCTTCCAACGAGGCACCCTTGGCCTCTCCACCTTCTTTTTAAGGCTGTCAAAATCTTTTTGTTCATTGCCTCGACTTGACCATTTATTTGTGGTGTTTTGACAGAACTCTAAGCTAAGGCGATCTGTAGGTTTTCGTAAAAATTCTTGAATTTTCCTTGAAAATGTGTGCCATTATCTGTTATGATTAAGTGTGGTATGCCAAACTTGCGCACAGTTGATTTCCAAATGAAAGACTCCATTTGCCTCTCTGTAATGGTCACCAGAGCTTCAGCTTCGATCCACTTAGTTAAATAGTCTACAGCTACCACTATAAACTTCTTCTGGGATATAGCTATTGGGAATGGATTGAGTATATCAATTTTCCAAGTCGTAAATGGCCAAGGACTCAACATGATTTGTAGAGGCTCTATTGGTTTCCGTTGTACTTAAGCATACTCTAGCAATAGTAGCAAGTTCGCACCAAGTAGTGAGCATCCTTCTGTACTGTCTGCCAATAATATCCCTATTTGAAGACTTTCTATGCCAGCAACCTTCCACCCAAATGATCGCCACAAACATCCTAATGAATTTCTCGCATCACATCTTTAGTCTCAAAAGGTCCTAGGCATCGTAGCAACGGATGTGAATACCCCTTTCTATATAATACACCCTCTATGAAGGTATACCTAGCAGTTGTATAACAAAATAAATCGTTTTAATTGATTGTATAGTTCAATAATTGGATAACTAACTATATTTTACTTAAGCATGTAATTCAGCAATTTGTAGCTATTTTGAGTATGCATAATGCGTAATAATGACATACTTCATAGCTTTGGATTGTAGCTTTGCAAGTTCCTTCTTGTCCATATGACTTTCATCTCCTTATAACGTGCGAATTATTGGAGTCATCCACGTCTTCTCTTGATCCAAGCTAAGAATTTGTGGGATGTTGTAGCTTGGAGTGCCTCTATATTCTAACAAAATTTTTGCTCTTTGTTCGATGACAATCGAGAACACCAGCTTAGATAAAGTATCTACACACGTGTTATCCCACCTTGAAAGTTGCTTCACCTGTACCTTCTCGAATCTTGTGAGAAATTGTGCTGCGATTGAATGACACTTCTTCAGAACTAATGACACTTCTTCAGAACTAACTCTTTCACCTTATATTCACCACTCATCCAATTTGCCACCAACTGGGAGTCTGTGTGTATGACAAGGTCCCTCGCCCTAAGTTGGTGAGCTAATTGTAACCATGCGATTAGAGCTTCATATTCTGTTGTATTATTGGATGTTGGAAAATTGGAAGATAGCCCATATTGCCATTCTGTAACACCCCTTACCTGTGTCAGACGCTGGGACAGGGTACGAGGCATTACCGGACTTAAACATAACCAATCATACAAAATCGAGTCATGAAATTTCATCCAAATTAAAACTTTTCATATTTCATCATAAAGTCCCTAATATGGGCTTACGAGACCCAATACATACTTTGAAAATGGTTCGGGACCAAACCGAGAACTTTTGAATACTTTGAAATTTTTCTTGAAAAACAAGGGCACACACCCTGAGCACATGGCCATGTGGCCAACCATGTGGATGAAAGTTAGGCTATTTACCAAGCCTTTTTCCATCCTAACATTTACACACTTATACCAAATTTATCAACACACAACATGGCATTATCATAAACGTACAACTTAACCAATAATAGCCAACATCAATGGCCTTATACAAAATGAACTATCAAATAACATAGGCCAACATTTTAGGCCAAATCAATTATGACAAATAACAAAATAATCAATTCCTCTATAAATGCCATAATTCATAATATTGCTTTCAAAATACCAAAAGAGTGTTGATAGTGTGGATGGATTTCCGACGATCTCTGTACCCCGAGCTAGCTTGGTAACACTATAAGACAAGAGAAAGAAAAGGGAGTAAGCATATAGCTTAGTAAGTTGGTATGTAAATAATAAACAATTTATTAACATGCTTTTATCAATCCTCATAATGTCTTCTCAAGATAATACAATCATATTTGCAAATAGTTTCACTATTCACTCATGTTCATATCAAGCTGTCTACGCGAGTCATAGTCAATAAATTATTTATATCTTGAGCTACGAAACTCCGAATTAAGATCTGCTAAATTTCTCTAAAACTAGACTCAAATATATTCTTTCCATAAAATTTTCAAAATTTATGGTTCAGCCAATAAGTACAGTTTATTCTTTAAAATCATCCCTGTTCTGTTGTGTGACAGTTTCGACCCTTCTTCACTAAAATTAATTATCTCCTTATACTGGATTTGGATGATGTCCTCGTTTGTTTCTATTGAAAATAGACTCATTAATAATTTAAACATATAGATTCTAATCCATAATCATTTTTATACAATTTTTAATGAGTTTCCAAAGTCAGAATAGGGGATTCCAAAATCACTCTGACCCTATCTCATAAAAATTAAAATATCTCATAATATGAAATTCTCTTGCTTACACCATTTCTTCTATGTAAAACTAGACTCAATAAGCTTTAATTTCATATCTTATTCAACCTCTAATTCGATTTTCACAAATTTTTCTGATTTTTCAATTTTATACAATGGTTGCTGTCCAAAACTATTTTATTACTAATTTTACTCTTTCATGTTTTCTTTGTATTAAATTTCATTTACACACACATAACACCAAGCATGTCCATAGTTAGTCATTCCATTAGCTAGTCATTATCAAATATTTACAAGTCTTCATAGTCCTACTTACTCCACATCAACCTTACCAAAATTCGATCACATATCAAGCACATTGCTCATGAATATATATACACATGTACCTGCACTCATTCATCACATAATCACAATCATTTACACTTAGTCATTTCCCGTTGAACACATCAGAATATTAACGGATACATCAGAATATTGCACATAGTGCCACACTTGTAGCCAAAGCTACTTCACATCACTTATCACACATAGGCTCGTTCTCGAGCTATTTACATTCGCGGGTCTGCTCACACAAGTTGTCGGTCATTCGTAACTACTCAGTGCTGCTCACACAAGCTGTCAGGTATCCACAACACATGCTGGATTACCCAGTCACTGGTAGAACTTATAAGACCAGCACCCGGTTTCACTTAGTCACAATTTCACATAGTTTTCACATAGGTTCCTAGTGACATGTCACTTGTATCCTATTATATTCTTAAGGTTTAACCAGGAAATTTCTCACTTGTCGATATTTTGTCAAATACATCAATTATTCAGCCACATTTCACAAAATATATAAAAATATGAAAGCGTAAGTAAAACGATGCATTATTTACATACAAACTTACCTCGGTCCAAAATATCAAATGTTTGCGTCTTTGTCCACAACCTTACCTTTTCCCCAGTCAAGGTCAATTCCTCATCTTTCTTGATCTATAATAACACATTTAACTCATTTAATACACACATTTTAAATTCAGCCCCAAAAACACCTTATGGAAAATTTATACCCCTAACTTTTCACATATTTACAATTTTGCCCCTAGGCTCATAAATGAAAAGTACTCATTTTTCTCATTACTCAAGCCTAGCTGATTCATATTACCTCTTATAGCAACCCACAACTTTCACTAAATCAAATTTTTTCTTTTTTACACATATTTTACAACTTCTACAAATAAGTCCTTTTATGCAATTTCACTAAAAATTACTTAGTAAAAGTTGTTTATTACACTTTAAACTTTCATATTCTACCATAAAACATCAAAAGCATGCAAGTCATCCATGGGTAAATTTTTAAACACAAACCCTAGCTCAAAATAATGGTAGAAATAGCTAAACCGAGCTACGAAGATCTCAAAAATGTAAAGAACATTAAAACAGCGCTAAAATGGACTTACAATCGAGCTTAGAAGCTTGAAAAACCCTAGCTATGTCTTCCTCATGTGAAATTAGGCCAAGGGGTTGAAGATGAGCAAAATTGGCTTTTAATTTGACTTTTAATTCATTTAATCACCAAATTACTAAAATGCCCTTAACTTAAAAATATTCCATTTCACCTATTTCACGTCCATTTTTGTCCAAAAAATTAACCAATGGTCTAATTACCTTTTAAGGACCTCCAATTTAAAATTTCATAGCAATTAGAAACTTCTAGCTTCTAGAACTCAAGCTTTTCACTTTTTTACAATTTAGTCCTTTTGACTAAATTAAGTGCCCAAACGTCAAAATTTCAAACGAAATTTTCACGAAATCATTTCGTACATTTGTAGATCATAAAAATATAAGAATATTAAATTTTTCCTCGTCAGATTAGTGGCCCCGAAATCACTGTTCCGACTAGGCCCAAAATCGGGCTTACACATTCATTCTCACTAAGATCAACTAGGAATACTCCTGCTCCTAATCTTGTCTTTGTTATGGAACCGTCAACATAGACTAACCATATTTTTGAGCTAGCAGTCGCGTTTACATCCTCCTAAGGTGAACTAACTACTATTTTGCATGCAACAAAATGGAAAAAAAAGATCTTAGAATAAAGTATAAGTTTATCACAAATTCTCGTAAAGATAACGAATTATATCGATGATGGTCATTAGCGTTTACAGGATATTACAAATATCCAACATGCTTAATTTTGAAAAATACTCATGGCACAGTATCTCAGGTTATAAATTTTGTTACCTCAATTCCTCTTTCTAAAATCATGAAACCCAAGAACTTACCAGCTTTGACACCAAAGCAAACTTGTCCAGATTTAACCTCATGTTATAAGCCCGCAACACAACGAATGCTTCAATCAAATTTTGAACATGCTCACCGAGAGTAGGACCCTTGACCAGCATATCATCAATGTAGACCTCAACACTTCACCCGATCTGTTCCCTAAAAATCTTATTCAACAGCCTTTGGTAGGTTGCGCCTACGTTTCTCAAACCAAAAGGCAAAACATAGTAGCAGAATAACTCTTCCTCAATAATAAAAGTTATCTTCTCCTGGTCTTCCAGTGCCATGGCTATCTAATTATATCCAGAGAAAGTGTCCATAAAACTCATGAATTTACTACCCGATGACACATCAACCAATTTATCAATAGAAGGCAAGAGAAAACTATTTTTAGGGCAAGACTTATTAAGATTGGTGAAGTCAATGCACATTTTCCACTTGCCATTGGCCTTATTCACCATTACGATGTTTGAAACTCAGTCAAGATACTCAACCGCCCTAATGAACCTTAATGATAACAACTTTCCAACCTCTTGTCTCACGGCTTCAACAACCTGTAGAGCAAATCTTCTTCTTTTCTATTTCACTGGTTTAGCTTCAGGTAAGACATTCAACCTATGAACAATCACTTGAAGCTCCACTCCTGGCATATCTACGGCTGACTAAGCGAAGACGTCAGCGTTTGCCTTTAAGCACTTCATTAAACTATATTTTTCCTCACTTGCCAATGTGGAGAAAATTTTGACCACTCTATCTACATCATCGTAAAAACAGTTGTAAAGTTTTCATGGCCTTCATTGCCTGTAGGTTTTTTACTCTTTCCTCACTTTTGTTATCAAAATTGTCCAAATCCAAAAATTAACCATTTGTGCTTGTTGGCTGTGAACTCTATCCTTGCTGAACCTGCTCGGGTGTTTGCTTCACTGACAGCATATAGCACTGCCTAGTTATTCTTTGATCTGACAACATGTACCCTAGTTCCGTTCACGTAGGGAATTTTATCTTCATACAAAACGTTGTTACCATCATCTTTGCCATTCTAATAATGGGTCACTCAAATACAGTATTGTAAGCCATAGGTGATCCACTACAAAAAATTGGACATATTCCGTCATAGTATGCTCGCCATCTCCTAAGGTAATTGGCAAAGCAATACAACCCTTCACCTCGATAGGGTGGTTCGTAAAACCATACAAAAAGTTTGCCCTCTTCAATGCTTGCTCCTTTAACCCCATCTTTTGGTACACTTCCCATGTTAATACCTTAACCACACTTCCATTATCGACAAGTATTCTTTTTACCTCAAAACTTGCAATTGTTGCAAAAACAATCATAGGATCATTCCCTTCCTCATCACATACCAACTCTTCATCCTCGTTACTAAATTCAACACTCCATTTCGCTTGCTGATACTATCTTTTAGGTGCATTAATTGACATCGCACTCCTCATGTAAGCCTTTCTCTTAGCGCTAAAGGTCACCCAATCTTCATCTGTACCCACATTACATGTATCATACCCCTCACCTTCTGCTTGCACTGGGTAGCAGTGTGCGAAATTTGGCCTCGCTGGGTAGTGCCTTGAGCCATAAATTCTACGAGTTCACCATTTCTCACTACTTCTTCAATAGCGTCCTTCAAAGAAAAATAGTCTTCAATCTTGTATCCCTCATCATTATGGAAAGCACATCTGTCTCTTGACTCTGACTATCTTGCGCTTTGCCTCATAGGGAAAGAGGCAAGGAAAATACCCAAACTTCTCACCTGATTCAGAATATAGGCACGAGTAGCATTCAGGGGGTATAAACTTCAAACCTGCCCTAGGGCATATACCTTCTTATGCGCTCTGGTTGAGCTCCTTAAGATGCCCTAGGTGGCACATTCTGTGATTGTGCTCTTTGCTACCTCCCATTCTGTATGCACAAAAACTAATAAGGTAGACCTTGTCTGTTGCGAGCCCCATCTCTATTTTTGAACTTTCTATCTTCTATCTGGATTGTGCTGTGTATTGCTCTCTTTATCTTTTCTGCCTCTACGAACTTGCCATCTTATACAGATCTACTAAAATTTGGGGCCTATTGTTAGTGAAGGAATATTGTACATGCTCATTCTATACTCCCATAATAAAAGCATCAATAGCCCACTAATCTTCAAGGTTTTTTGTGTTCAGTGTTCCACGTAGAAACATTTTATATAGTCCCATAAGGACTCTCTCTCCCTCTGTTTCACAAATATTAAACCAGTAAAAGCACTCATGATTGTTCTATATGCTTTGAACCATCCCAAAACATCTGACCTAGCTGAGAAAAACTTCTAATAGATCCTTCGAAGAAAGACAAGTATCAATCCTTCGCACTCCCCTTAAGTCTTAGAGAAAGCCTTGCACTTTGCGGGATCCAAGGCCCCCAACACATTCATGTAGTCATTATACTACATAAAATGAGCTCGGGGATCCATCCTTCCCTCAAACATGTCCTTCGGGACCTTGAAATCAGCTAGTAAATCAACTGTTGCTACCTCTGGAGCCAAAGGATTATTAGAACAAAAAAGTCAATTCATGTCTTGAGACTTAATATGCAAAGCCCTTACATCTTGTCGCAATGCATCCACGATTGGTCCTTCCTCCTGTACGGCCACATTATCATGAAAATCAGAGTTTTCAGATTACACCTTTCTCCTAAACTCTTCATTTTGCTTCAAGAGTCCCTATTGAAAAGCTTGTAGTTGATCAAATCTCACATTCTGCAGGCCATCTGATCCTTCATCAACCTCATCTGTTATTGAAAAGCCAAGAACTGTTGCTGCGACGCTTCTTGACTAGAGAAAAATGATAACCCCTAGCCAAAAGGAAAATTTAAGTCAAGTGTGTATAAAGCTCTCGCGTGGGTCATATTACCCAAGTTTTTCGGTCAGTCAACAAACCAGCAAATAAATCTGTCTCGATGGGTTGACCATTTGAACCCGAAACTCCAGCCTGTCTAGATAAAAAGTTAACGGGGGAATTCTTGTTGGGGTGAGCCATACTGATTTTTCAAACTAAAAGAAAACCTATTAGTTGGAAATTTGTCCAAGCTCACTGCACCAAATTACTGAGTGTTTTTATTGTGTCCTCTTAATAGGGAGAATCGGGTATTTATATGGCATGGTTAATGTTCATGGAATTGACATTCTAGGTAGACTCCATACATGTCGACACGTATTCTCTCCTAAACTTAACACATGTTCGTTGGTCCAGGTGTTCACCAATTCACTCATTTAGCTTCGTACCCTGTACTTGCGAACACATGGAGACATGCAAACTGGGCTCACAAGCTCATCTCGTAAACCCCTTAACGTATCCACTTGGTGGGGTCTAAACTCAAGTCGTAGGTCGACAACCCGAGTTCCGAGTCGGCAATCAAATATACCATAACATAATACACTGGGAACTTGACTTCGGAATGGAATTCTTAGTCCCAAAGTCAAGGTGTTGATTTATAAAGGTTTGAAGGTAGGGTTGTGATTCAAAAACGCCAAAAATGCTTTGGATAGAAGAAACGAGATATTGCTGTGAAAGGCTTCCCAAGTTCTTTTACCACTGTGGTTTGAGATATGGTAAAAAGGAATATGTTTTTTTCAAGTTGTGAGGAATATGACCCAATGCTTCGAGCTGAGAGTAATATCTAAAAAGGTTCCAGGAGGATGAAACATGTACTGGTCAATTTGACTTTGGGGAAGCCTTCACCTACAGCCTCCCATGCCTTAATGAGGTTCAGGGTAATGGTTAGACCTGTTCATGGGTCGAGCCACCCAACTCGGCCCGAAAGCCCGCCCGAAATGTAGGAGGTTTGGGCAAAAATATAGGCTCAAAAAATAAGTTTAGACAAAAAAAAAAGACCCGTTTAAAAAACTAGCTAAGACTTGGGTAAAGCATTTTTGACCAGGGCCCGTCCGAATTTACTAAAGGACAAAAAAAATCTATTTTTTTAATATTATTTTCTTATTTTCTCCCTATTTTGCTACCGTTTTATCATTATGTTACTACTATTTTGTTGTTATTGTTTGGCTATTGTATAAAACTTATTTTATTGTTAATTTTGTTATTATTTTAAAGACATTTATTAATTTTGTTATTATTTTAGAAGCATTTGCTTGTTAAGTTACATCTATCTTAGTGTTATTTAAGTATAGATATTTTTTAAAATTTATTTTCAATTTGTTGAAAAATATTTATTTTGATATTTTTAATATTCCGATGTATTATATATATTTTTAAATTATATAAAAATTAATATGAACGAGCCAGGTCAAACCTAAATTTTAATATTTTTATCCTGATTAGATTTGGACAAAATTTTAAGCCCATTTTTCGGGCCAACCCAGCCCATGCACACCTCTAGTAGTGGTTTGACTGTATTTAATGAGTATTAAATATTCAGAGCTGTACCGGATGATTTTCACATGGGAACTTTGACCAAGGATCTATCATTTCGATCAACTTCGAACAGCCCAAAACGGGCTTTAAAGAAACCAGACCTTTGGATAATGGATTTTTGGCAAAATTCATACGCATCGCTGTCCCCTACCATGAGGTGTTCTCTCTTGGGCCATTGAGAGACTTTTGCTGAATGTAGTTCGGTCTTCACCAAGGTTGCTCTTGCTGTCAACTCTTAATTATCAATGATAATTCAGCTTTAAAAAAGAGTAAAAACAGTTTCATAAAAGATTAAACAATTATAAGTCAGTAATGAAGTGTGGAACTATTAGCTGCTGCTATTAAATTTAACCAGAGAATGAATGTCACAAAGGAATAAACGAGAGGAAGAGAAGTTCCCACAAAGTGAAAAAAGAAAAAAGAAAAATTGCCATAGATGAGCACCCCTTTGCCGAAAAAAACCCTCAAAAGGCAAACCTTAAAAAGCATTTGCTTTTGTTTTGTTTGGGCCCCTTAACTCTTTCAAATATCAGTCTCAACTTGTCTTTCTCGAGGCAGAAGATTAGTGCCCTGTAAAAAGAGAACACTTGGTGGGACAAAAGAAAATCTTAAATGTGGGCAAAAATACTCCAGAGGTCTGAATCAGTGTCGGGTTAAAATGCCCCTATATAAGAAGATTCCCAGACCGCCAATTGCCAATGTTAATATTACAGGAACTTTTATAGAATCTTCACCACCAGCCATCATGTTTTTCTTTCTTGTACTAGCTGCTTGTGACCTTTCTCCAATTCCCTCACGCAGGAGATTACTAAGGTTGTCTAACTGATGCATGATTTGCCGTTGTCCGCGTGCCACACTGGATATCTGCTTCATAAACAGCTCAAAAATTTTACAAAAAGAACCGTAAGTTCAAATCAATAAATATACTTCACAGCAGGAATAAGGCTACTTGCATCAGAACTATGAACACCTAGCCAGTTTACGTATGATGAGGGGAAAAAAAACGATCATACATCTTATAGCAAATAATTGTATTGTGGCCTTTATAAGCAAGTCATCCTATCCCCTATTAGATGACTTTGCTTCAAAGATAAAATCACAAAGATGGTCCCCAAACTCTCAAACTGGACAGTACCTCATAACGAGTATAATTCAGGAACCTGTGACCCCTTGAAAATAAAAGGGCATAAATAGACCAGTTACAGTACCTCTTCCATTATAGGTGAATCCTTAGCCAGCTGGGAGGATGATAAGGAATTGGGCATTATGGAACCATTTCCTAAACCATTGATGAAGTGAGAAGTTGGAGCAGAGCCATTGCATGATTCAGCTTGGAAAGCCAAGTTTTGTTGGCTAGAAGTATATCTCTTGATGGTTAACTTGGAATTCAACTCTTCAATACGGGTCGTAAACTCATCCATTCTATCATTCAGAGAGGATATCTGTTCTGAAAGCTGAGTTATGACTCCCTAAATATGGAAGAAGAATAATACAGGAGACTTTAGTTGCCAAAGCATTTCACCAAGAAATTAGTTTAAGATCATGTACAAAGCTAAAAGAGCTACATACAAACCTCATTTGCTAGAGCCGACTCTGAATTTCTCTCACCAAACCGCCGGTTGTTCACATTATATCCAGCAAAGTTCGACATATTCTTCTCCCTTTGAGTAGAATATGAATGTGAAATGCCACTGTTTTTATTAGCAAACATCAACTCTATTTAATTAAATCCACTCATATAGGCCATTTAACAACATTCTTATGCAGCAGAAAGAAATGTATCACATGTTTGTACCTTTTGAGATGCCTATTTCTCAAGGCAACCCTATCCACAGAGGCCCGCAAGAGTGCATCTTTGGGGCTTGACACCAGATCCTCATCTAGGCTGAGCTTTGTCTTCAAATCCTCTGGCAGGGCCTGTCCAATAATTAGATAAGAGCAACTAGCCTACTAAAATTGAAAGAGACATTACCAGATAGAGAGTTTTCATACCATAACCTCATTTACAAGCTTTTCCAATTGAATTTGTTCAATATAGGTACGTGAAATATATGAACCTTCCAAACCAAGCTTCTCTGCAACACATTTTACAACTGACCGGTCCCTTCCTTGCACCTATTTAAGAATGTCAAATCACAATGATCAATACATATACCATAACCTTAAACGGTCTACAAACAGATGGTCTAGTTTTAGCTTAAAGATAACATATTACCACATTATTATGAAGAAAAAATTATGCCTAAAGTTTTAAATGAAATATAAAGCATCAAATTTCCCACATCATTAACTGAGGAACTTAAAATGCCAATTAGGTCATCTCCAAAAGTGGCAAATGGCACTTATCAAGCATTTATGTTGTGAAACATATTAATGGATACACCAATTTTTAAAACTTCCAAAAGATATTGACAATTAGACAAATCATCATGGAAGTCAAATTCTCATTAAGAAACTCATGATTAAAACAACGTTGTTACAACATAATTCAAGTGACCAAATGAAGAAAGACTTCCAAGGGGGGAAAGAGAAGGATTCTGAAAGTACATTAAAAATATTGCATTCTAGTACTCAAAAGATTTCAGATTCTCAGAAGTACCTGAAAGTATTGACGATTTAGCTGCTCTAGCCAATCAATTTTAACACAAACTTTATCATCAGAGAAGACATGGCTGTTTCTTTTGAGGATGGTTGCTATTGTATAACCCAAGGCCATTAGCCCACCAAGAAGGCGCACACTGACTTCAAATGTAATTCTTGGAGAAATAACAAATGGAATATCCGTTACCCATTCCTGAAAAATGATAACTACCAAATCAGACTTTTGTGGATAGGTACAGTGTCTTAACAAACATAAAACTATGGAGAATGTTAAATATATGGAACAAAGAAAAGTGATGATATAAGAAAACAAAGAAAGAACCTCAATCCAACATTTAAAGGAAAAAACTAACAAGACAGGAGTGTTCCATTATTCTTTCTTTGTTAGATAACTTCATCAAGATATTTCCAATACAGCTACATGGTTGTTAGAACCAGGTAATTGGGAAGATCTATTGACCGGCATGCAAATGTTGAAGACGTGCTGTGCCCAAAATTTTAATTGTTATTATTAATATCTGCTAAGAGCACATACATACTTTCTCAAAAAACATATGGTTATACCTCCAATGTCCTACAACAATATTAACTGCTGTAATGCATGATTTATAAGACCAAGTAATTGTCAATGACTAATGAATGTATGAGTGCACATCTAAATGGACTCGACTCATGATAACAAGACAGAAATTTAAGGGACAAACCTCAAACATGAGACTGTATTTTCCATCTTTATTCCGCATCCGCAGATATGATTGGCAAGACTCAGGATCTTCACCAGGAGGTAGAAGGTATATATCATAAGTCTGCTCCTGTGTTTCTATATGTTCATCAGATATGGCGCTCTTAATTTGCTCAACTGTTAACTCTCTTGCTGACTACAATTAAAAGAAAAAAAATGAGATGCTAGAAAAGATAAGGACATGGATGCCAGGGTGTAGTAGGAAGTACTATCACCAGTATCATAAAATTTGTGACAAAGAAACACCCAAAAAGGTTGGTGGGAGTAGTAACCTTTAAAATATAAGTGGGACTCTGAAATCCAGTAAATGGGTTGAACTTGTTAATGATTTTTATTTGTGCCGTTTGGAGATCTGGCTCAATGAAGGCCTTGTACATTGGATATACCTGTTAAACAGAGAACATGCTAAGTTTGACCCTAGAAAGCAAAATTAGAGCACTGAAGTGCATAGAAGTAGATCAACAATATTCCACAGCCTGGTCTTTAATAATAAATTTTACCCAAAATGAAAGAAAGAGGAGAACATACAGTTTCAGATATTTGATGGATTATTTCTTCAGGTTCTTGGCCAGCACGCTGTATGTCTCGTAGGACTCGTTTAACAAGGTCAAAGTGAACTCCCCCTGTGACAGATACTCGTAGATCAAGCATGGGTCGCAATTTTTCACTCAAGGCATAGATGCCCTCAATAATTACAATGCGGGAGCTTGGAACTTCAAGCGTCCTGTCATAAAAGCAAGCTTGGAGGATTACATATAAAATCTACTACCTAGAAATGAAAGCACTAATCTCTCTGATTAATAACAATTCCACATTGATTAGGAGTTCTACATTTTCAATTAAATGCCACTACCAAAACCATTGATTTTCAATAAAATGCAATAACTCAATCCTTAAGAGCTTTTTGAGCAAATGATAGTACTGATGTGAACTAAATGAAGGAGTTTCCAACCTGTATCCTATTCGGGAACTAGCCTTGAAATCATAGATGGGGACTTGAACTTCTTTCCCTTCCTTTAAATCATGAAGGTTCTGGAGCAAAGTATCATAATCTGTCAATCGAGGATCTGTTGTTTAAAAGAATCAGAAGGTTGTCAATTTACAGCTTCACTTTCTATCAGTTAAAATCCTCAACTTCTAATCCAAAGATGTAGATATTTAAATAAAAGTTTTGAAGCAGCCGGTCATTTGTCATTTTCTATTGATGCTTAATACTCATTCATATAAAAATAAACCACATTCAACAAGATCCATGTTAATGCACCATCTTTTGACCCCCTCTACCACCCAAAAAGAAAAAGAAGAAAGAAGAAAGACATCTCAAATTGAAGGCAGATATAAATATGAGTCAAAGGTTAAATACTAGAATCGTTATAGTTGCCAACAAATAAGAGTAAAGATGAATTACCATCAAAGTTGCCATCAACAATTCTACTAGAATCATTATAGTTGTCCATTGATATGGTAGCAATGCTGGGCATGAAGTTGAGTATCTTTTCTGTAAATACAGTCTTCCCAGCTCCAGAAGGACCCGCCAATCCTACCAATATTATTCCATCGTTTTTCTGTGCCAACAATTGGCACGCACGGATGACAATAAAAAACCCTTCTCAAAGGACAAAGGTCCTTGGATTGGAACAATCTCATGGCGATCACAATCCTTTCGCTTAACCAGCCGAACCTGATCTTTTAAGAGACCTGCTCTTTTCTGCTGTGCTTCAAGACCAGAAGCATCTTGAGGCATTGTATGACAGCTGTTTCTGTTATAAGTTGAGAAAATAAATAAATAAATAAATATGAAGCATAAAGAAACAATTATAGTATAGATGTGGCTCGTAAGACACAGAAAACACTTCAATGTTATAGTACTAAAAGCAGCCTCAAGCACACAATGAACTAGATCTTCATGTAAGACAACCATTTATTTTCTTTGTCATCTCAACATAAAAGTTGCATGTATAAAACAAGAAAATGATCAAGTTCCTATCTCAATCAACAATAAAATTGAAAATAAAGTAAAAGAAAAATAATTGTCAGCACCTTAGAATGCAATGATAATTAATAGCAACCCCAACCTTTTTATATCCACATATGTTCATTTGTTTTATCTAACAAATGCTAGAGAATAAACCATACAGAAAATTTTATGACTTCAAAGTTCAACCTTAAAGAATGATGCAGTTCAGGTAGAATTAAGATTCAGTGATTTATGCTCTCTTTTAGTACAACTTTAATAATATATATATATATATATATAAAGGGCACATCCCTCAGTTTTGTAGGATGGATGCGGCAGAAAAGAGCTTTGTGGAAAAATAAAAAGATTTCACCAAATGAGAGGGAAACCAAATTGATTAATCATCTTTGTAAAACTTACATAACATACCACTCCATAAAGGAAAAGACAAAGAATCAAACTCAAATGATAAGAGAAAAGCAAGCAGCTATTAATCAATAAAAGATTACAGAAAAACATATTTATTATCACCTTGGATTGCTAACTGTCACGATAATCGGTGGTTCTAGTCATTAATATTTCATTTTTTCACATTAAAAACTCAAAAACCACTGTCAGACATTCACTGTAAAAGGTACAAAAGATTATGGAGAAAAAAAAAAAGCAAAATCGAGCAATGGCAATCTAACTTTTTCTTTCATTGGGTGAACTCTTGTCTGTTTTCAGAAAAACCAATATGGAAGGTCCTACAAAAAGCACCAAAATAGCATCTTTAAAGATCAAAACAAACTTCTTTCACATTCAACCAACAATCAAAGTACAAAATTTTTATCCTCAATGGCTCACCATTCTGTAAACACAACACCAATATAATAAAGTATCAAACAGTTAAAACAGAAACATGAAAAATACAAATAAACTCGTCACAATCTCTATTCTAACACGATATTTGGATCTAAAACAACCACCTTTTCCAGAAAATAAAATGAAATAGAGCATAGCAAAGCAAAGCAAACAATGGGGGAAAAATTACCCAGATTACATAATGGCAAAACAAGCAATACCCAGATTCCAGAATTAAAAAATAAATACAACAAAGGAAAAGAAAATATATGGCATTGATGATGAGTACACTCACCGAGTCACACCGAATGAGTAAGGAGTGTTTCTTAAGTTTTTTATATAGCAAAGCAGACACAGTGAGTTCACCGTTTCTCCATACACAAAAGAATTTGGTTATTCTATTTCACTCGTTTCCTTTCCCGGAATAGAAACGAAGGTGATTTTCCGGGATCTTTTTCTTTCTGGGAAGTTGGGAATTCTAGAGAATCTACAAAGTAAAAAAACAAAAAGAAAAAGAAAAAAAAAAAGAACTTTTTCGAGAATGGATTCGCATAAACTGATAAAAGAAGAAAAAGGAGAGAAATTTAACAGTCTTAGTACTTTCGATTTATTTGGGTTTCATTATTTTATTGTTTAAATTACAAATAAATAAAAACAAAAAACAAAAAGTGATTAAATTGTTAGGTGCCACTCACTCAATCAAGAGAAGCCGAGTCTTTGTGTCTCAAATGGACTGT
This sequence comes from Gossypium turneri, assembly GCA_008044935.1. Lineage (NCBI taxonomy): Eukaryota > Viridiplantae > Streptophyta > Magnoliopsida > Malvales > Malvaceae > Gossypium > Gossypium turneri. The sequence continues at coordinate 19,545,684 of CP032583.1, forward strand.
GTCTCTCTGTGTTTTATATACATTCAACTTCAGATTCAAAACGGAACTTATCATTTGGATTGGCGGTGATAGGAGAAGGCGGTTTGGAGTTGGCGATTGGACCATCAAATATCATTTCTCAATCTGTCAGAATCTCATCAACACATAAATATAATTTTATATACAATAATATCTAGTTTTCTCATTTTTGCTATTTGAATTTGATTTTTTTTCTTAATCTCATGCTTAAAGCTTGTTTTTTTTTCCAATTCAACATTTTTCTTAATTTGATGTTGTGTAATTAAATTTGTCAATGTTATACAAAGTACCACAAAATATTAACGGTGTTAATTCTTTTATGATGGGACAAAAATAGCTAATACATAATCGATATGTAGCAAAAATTATTTTGACTAATAACAATAATTATTCAAAAAGGATTGCATCCTTAAACCAGGATACGATCTTCACAAGTTCATCAATTCCGCAAAAATATCATTAATATCAAAAAATATTCATGTTAAAAATTGTGTGTTTTAGCTATACTTAACAAATGAATAGTGAACTAGAAAAATAATTTTAAAAACCAAAATAAAAAAATCTATTTTATTAAATTTAAAAAATTCAAATAAATAAACAAACAAAAAAGTAATTAAACATTTAAAATAAAAAATTCATTTCATTTGTTACATGTCGATCATATATTGATTATTTTTGTTACCTCGTGAAAACAGCAATGTTAGTATATTGGAAAATTTTGTATAACGTTTGACAAGTTTAGGTATCAAGTTGGATAAAAATAAGCTTAAGTACTAAATTAGAAAAAAAAATATCAAGTACATGTATCAAATTTTTAAAAAAATTGTTAAGTTTAAGTGTTAATATTATATTAAACCAAAATAATAATAAATTAAGATTTTCTTTAAGAAAGAAAAAGGGACTTGTTGAACATTGCTTGTAAAATTAAAAGTTTTTACTGGTAGTTAATTAAATATTAGCTTATAATGTATTTCTAAAAGCTTTACCAAAGATGAAGAATTAATGGTATTTTGAACTCTCTGATCCATTGATTGAGTGTTGATTTCTTTTAGAAATAATTTCAATTTTTTTTTCTAAATTCACTTATATTTGTGAACTTAAATATTAACCTAAGTTTTTTTAAACCCACCGTATATATATTTTAAAATATATATTATTTTTATTTAATATGAACTAACTGTATGTGTGCATTTTTTTACTACCATTATATACATTAGATTATAGTACACTTATACTGTAAGTGAAAAAAAATACTATTAAATGTTTATACAAAAATCAATTAAAACTTTAGTTAAATTCATAAAGTTGAAGGATTAAAACCTATGGTAATTTAGGTGTAAATCTTACCATATGTTAGTTTTATTAATTTTATACTATATATAAAAAACAAACACACATTATAATAATATAACTTACTTTTAAAAAAAGCATTATTTTTTAATTATTTTCTAATAAAGTTGACGGCTAGTTGACTCAAGATACCAACTAAAGTTTAAGGGTGGGTTTAGATCGGCGATGAGATGCAGTATGGTGCATTTAGTTTACTTTTTATCTTACGCTACAGTATTTAGTCTCACTGTCATCACTGTTTTTACATTAACCGTAGCTAAACGCACCGCTCATTCAAACTCACCCTAAATAATCTATATATATATATATATATATATATATATATATATATATATATATTAAATTTCTAAATATAAATAACTTAACATATTTTCAATATGAAAAATTATTTTGTACATTGCACTGGAATTTAGAAACTCCTAATAGAATTGGTGGCTCTATTATTACTGAGATTTTCGAAGCTTCAAACTCGGAGCGAATTCTGTGCATCCTTTTATCTGATAGCTCTCAAGAGGATGATGTGGTATGGCAAGCGAAGTGTTCAGGGGAGTATACAGTGCGGAGTGGATATAGACTTCTAAATACGGACCCTATGATGACTATTCCTAATGCTGACGATAGAACAATTTACAAGAAACTATGGAACACTCCGGTCCCTTCTAAGATCAAAATCGTGACCTGGAAGATTATTACATAACTAGGTGCCTACTTATGTGAATCTATACAAGGCGTGTTGCAGCCACTCCTATTTGTCCAAGATGTCAAGCCGAACCTGAAACTGTTTCACATGTCTGGTCCTGCACAAGAGGTTTGGCAATCATTATCTTTAACTTGGCCAGCTAATTCACAGAATGAGCATTTTTGGGTATGGTTTGAATTTCTTGTTAGAAACAGTTCCATACCTGACTGTAGAATGATTATTGCGGCTATTTGGGCAATCTGGAATGCGCGAAACAAGAAGATTAGGAGAACAAGCTGCAGTCGGCACATGATATAGTGGGTAAAATTCAAGCATATCTCAAGGAGTTGGACAATTTGGAGCTGAAATTACCTGCGCAGATTAATCATTCAGTTGCCCAAGTGTACTCCCCCAAGGGATCCTTATGTCAAGATCAATTTTGATGCTGCATTCAAAGAGCAAGAGAGACAAACAAGATCAGATAGTGTAATAAGAGACTCATGGTGGACATGTGCTGTGTTTTGCTTATCAGAAACATACCTGATGCTTTCTCGGCAGAAGCATTAGCTTGTGTTCAGGCTCTAAAATTTGCGCGTGAGATGGGTTTCACCATGATTGAAGTTGAAGGGGATTCTCGCACAGTCATTTCAAATATTAATGGTGCAAAGGAAGATAAATCTCATAATAGTGCATATATATCAGATGCTAGAACACAAGTGAATCATTTCATGAAGGTTCTGTTTCTACATGCAAATAGAGATTGCAATAAGGTAGCCCATGCGATTGCAGAGGAGGGTTTCGCATTGCGCGAAGATACTTACTGGGTTGAGGAGGTTCCGACAGTAGCATTGACGGCAGTTGCGGCTGATCGACGATGGGTTGATCTTCCCTGGTTAACGTTTTGGCTGGAGATTGTGCTTTGATGGCCATCTTTGTCGTTTTGATTGCATGGCTCTTGTTGACACCATTTTTTGGATGAAAAACGGGGTCGACTTGGGTTTTGACGAAAACAAAAAAAGGGAGTCGCCACCAATCCTTTTTGAGGTGTGATCGGATCACCTTGAAAAGCGGTTTTTTTTTAATAAACGATTTGATTTTATTAAAACAACGATTTTAGTCCACGAAATTCAGAAAAACGGGTTCGGGAGTCGGTTACGTACGAGGAAGGGTTAGCACCCTCGTAACGCCCAAAAATTGGTACCTAGTTGATTAGTTAATGTTTTAAAGTCGAGAATTGAAAACTTTAAAGAATTTTTAAAAAATACGATCATAAAAACTTTTGAACAGTATGAGTTGGAATTTAATATTCTCTTATTCCGAAAGAATATCACATCCAGCACATTAGAATACGATACTTTAAACTCTCGAAACCAAGATCACCTTATGGTTTCCAAAACCCATACTTTGAAACTTTAAGAGGGTATTTGGCTATGTGACTAAACGAGAAATCGAAACCCAGCACATTAGGGCACGTTTTCTCGAATTTTCAAACGCAAAATATTTCCTTTATTATTTTGAAAAATTTTTAAAAATGATTTTTTAGCTATTTGGTTGAACGAGAAAAATCGAAACCCAGCACATTAGGGCACGTTTTCTCGAGTTTCCAAATGCTAAATATTGCCTCATTTAGAAAAATTTCTTTTTGAAGTATGGTGTTAATATGCATAATGGAATAACAAATATGATAATGTGCATAAAAATAATATGAGTAAAAAAAATGAATAATAATAAAAAAACAAATCAATCATGTATATACAATAACAAGTAAATAAAAAAATAAAATAAAATAAAATAAAACTAAGACATTTAAAAAATGAACATATAAATAAATAAATAAATGAACATTAAGTAAAACAAATAATAACAACAAAGAAAATAGATCAAAATTATAAAATATAAAAATATGTATATAACTATAAGGGGAATATATATGTGTGTATATACATAAATTATGAAAATATAAAAAAATATATACATATATTAAAATTATTAAATATAAAAGTTTATGTAAGTATGTATATACATGCATATGTATATAAAAGTTATAAAATATAAGTATATATGTATGTATTTTCGTGAGAAAAGAAAAAGAAAAATATGTATATAGGTATATAGAGATGTATAGATAAATTATAAAATATAAAATATAAGTATATATAAATACATATATATATATAGATAGGTTATAAAATGTGTGCACGTGTATGTATTTATGCATTTGTATTATAAAAAAGGTATGTATAACGTATATATAAATAAGTCAAAGATATGTATGTCTTTGTATATATGGTTAAATATAAAATGAAATGGTATAAATGAACAAATAATAATAATAATAAATTTAAACTTAGATAAAATCATAAATTAGAAATATAATAACAATAATAATACGAAAATATAACATAATGTAATAATATAATAGTGAGGAATAAATAAATATAAAACAAACTGAGTCAATTAATAAAGATAACAAAAAAGGGACTAATTTGGATGGAAAACAAAACTTTGACACAAATCCATAAATAAAAATGAAAGGGGTGGGTCTTTCTGAACGCGTGCACAACATGGGGGGCCAAAACGAGAATTTTCCTTTTTCCCTCAAAACGACGCCGTTCCAAAATGTACCTAATTGAAATCGCCGTAAAATAACGGGGTAAAATTAAAATTTTTAAAGATACCTAATTAAAAATGCATTAAAAACGAAAGGGCTAAAGGTGCAATTAGCCCTTTCAACGGAAAACGCGGATCCCCTGGCCGGGACGGGTCGCGCGCGGGTCATGGAGGTTAAACGGCGTTGTTTTAAATGTTATAAAACAAAAAAAAAACCTAAATTTTATTCAGCTGCAGAAATAAAAAAAATAATTCCCTCCCTGCTCCCTTAGCCGCTTCAGCCCCTTTCGAGCTCCGGCAGACTTCAACGGCGATTCGCCGTGGTCACTGCGACCAAAGGGAGACGCGGAGCGAAGGGTGCCTGGGTTTTAAAATAAACTCGAAGACTCGGTTTTTTTACCCCCAAAACCAAAAAGAAAAGCCCTTTATCCCCTTTTTTCGATTCAAATCCGGCAACGGCCAGGACGGTAAGACGACATGGTGATTCAGGTACCTCTTTCTTATCTTTTTTTGTTTCGTTTTTTGTTAAAAAGGTTAGTAAAGCATACAAAAATAAAATAAAATAAAAAAGGAAAAGAAAGAAGTAAAGAACACACAAGAACAGAAGAAGAAAATGTAATCAACCTTTTTCTTAATTTTTTTCTTTTCATTCACTGATTTCTTTTTTCTGTAAGTCCCCATACAAAAAGTAATGTTTGGCTTTTATAGCTTATCTATTTCTATATTTCTTTGCTGTCATTTTCGCTGCTATTTGCGTGTTTGTTCCCTTTTGCAGGGTGAAGGACGAGTTGGTGGCGGTGGGTGGTGGCAGCGGCGCACAGAGGGCAGGTAACCAGACTGACGGCAGAAGACCTAGGGCTAGGGTTTTTTTCTCTTCTTTTTTTTATTTGGTGTTGGGCTGTTTGGGTTTTCTGTTTGGGTTATTTTTTTGCTTTGCCTCTGCTTGTTGGGCTCGAGCATAAATTGGGCTGTACAGCTGCCCCTCTTTGCTCGTTGTCGTGTAACGAGAACAGAGCAAAGACTAAGAAAGACCAATTTTTGCCCGGTCTTGCTGATCATTGACTCGTTCTGATGCTTCTCTTTTCACATAGCTTCATTCCAGTCCGCTGCGTCTTGTTGCTTCGGTTCATTCCACTGCACTTCAGGGAAATCTGGCTTGTAGCTTCAATCTTCTTCGCAACAATTTCAGGGAGATAAGACTTGTATCTTCAACCTGCTCCACTGCAACTTCATGGAGATAAGGTTTGATATGATAAGATCTAACTTGACCTACTGTAACTTCAGAAAGATAAGACTTGCTTCTTCGGTCTGCTCCGCTGCAACCTCAGGGAGATAAGACCTGATATGATCTACTCTGCTGCAACTTCAGAGAGATAAGATCTATTATTTCAATCCGCTCCACTGCAACTTCAGGGAGATAGGATTAGTTTCTTCTGTCTGCTCCACTGCAACTTCAAGGAGATGATACTATCGGTTTCAATCTGCTCCCCTGCAAACTCAGGGAGATAAGATTCACCATCTTTAGTCTGCTCCACTGCAACTTCAGGAGGATAAGACTTGCTTCTTCGGTCTACTCCGCTGCAACCTCAGGGAGATAAGACCTGATAAGATCTACTCTGCTGCAACTTCAGAGAGATAAGATCTATTATTTAAATCCTCTCCACTGCAACTTCAAGGAGATAGGATTAGTTTCTTCTGTCTACTCCACTGCAACTTCAGGGAGATAAAATCTGAGATTCTTCGGTCTATTCCCTGAGGAACACGACCTATATAATGAACCTAATTATGCCTAATGATTAGGATGACATGATCAAAAATGAATCAAATGCCCCCTAACTGAACATGTGTGAATGGTGTTTGCATGAATGCAAGGTGCTTATTTTTTAGAATGATCCTTCTTTATCACTTAGGCCATCATTGCTCGAAGCTTATTGAGGCTTTATCACTTGAAGTACTTTTATACCTTCTTTCTTGGCTGGCGCATTCAATGAAATACTCAATTAAATTGCCCCCACTATGAACCTCCAAATTCAATCCACTGGGACGCAAGGAGTTGAATCTTCATTCTCGAGATGTAACTCACAAATGATGAGGTCTGTTTTTCAATCCTTTCTCATCACAATTGAAAGATACCAAACGTATAATTCTTTGGTTCCTATACCATTCTTAAAATGCCACATCACATATTTACGCGTAAAGAATTTCCTCCAAAGAGATTTCTTCTTACTAACTCATGATTATTGCTGACATTTTGTTCCATTAATGCCTCTGTCAGTAAAATTCAAAAAGGGGTGTTTAAATTTAGACTTTTTTCTTAGACTTCTGACCTTTAAACTTGGTTCATTCTAAACGATAGTTCTGTTTCAGGTTATTGTATTATTTAGAAACTTTTCAGAGTAATATTTAAAACTTCTTTCGTGAAAGTTTTATTAGTCCATTAATCATTATTCCAATGCAACACGTTTGAAAAAAAGATCATAACAATAGATAAGAATAAAGCTGGTTCTGATCATAACTCAAAAGAAATAAAACATCGAAGATAGCGAAAGAAGGATAACAAAAAAGTGGATTGAGAATGTGTATCTTAGCAAAAAGAAAAAATGTATTTTCAAGAATACAAATATAAATAGAATAAGAACCAGGTGCCTCAGTTATCGCAGCTTGAATTTCTCTGTACAAACTTTCTGAAGACCATTCTGAGTTTGACATGTGTTTAGGAGATCTGCAATACTCTGTCAATGCTCCAAGACATCGCATATCCTTTCTTGTTGGTTCAGGTAAAGCAAGATCATCATATGCCCTCGATCAAAATTTTATCAGCTCAAATCACCTTATGCCCCAATTGATCAATACTTGAGCCGCCTTTTCTGGGTTTTCAACTCAAGCCCCCTTTGGTCTCAAGGTGCCCTTTGCGAGTTTTCACCCTGGCCTCTCCAAAGGTTTTTTTTTTAGGAAGCAAAGTGCCCTTTGCGGGTTTTCACTTTGGTTCCCTTTTCTTTCAAGTGAAGTATTTCTTGACGGAGTCTGCGTTTACAGGATTTGGCAAATTTTTGCCATCCATCTCACATAGGATCAAAGCTCCACCGAAAAAGGCCTTCTTTACAACATAAGGACCTTCCCAATTTAGCATCCATTTTCCTCCAAATCTTTTTGCATGGGGAGAATCTTTTTTAGCACCAAGTTTCCTTCACGAAACTCTCTGGGGCAGACCTTTTTATTATAGGCTCACATCATCCATTTCTGGTACATTTGCCCATGGTTCAACTGATCGTACCAAGATTGGACCCATTCGGCTTCGTCTAACTGTAGTTCAGATAGCACCCGTAGAGAAGGAATCTCAACTTCAATGGGTAATACCGCCTCTATTCCATAAACCAGAGAAAAAGGTGTTGCCCCGATAGAAGTTCTAACAGATGTTTGATAGGCAAAGAGAGCAAATGATAACTTCTCATACCAATCCTTGTAAGTTTCAGTCATTTTCCCCACAATCCTTTTAATATTCTTATTGGCCGCCTCCAATGCACTATTTATTTTTGGACAGTACAGCGATGAGTTATGATGTTTGATTTTAAATTGGCTGCAAACCTCAGCTATTGTGCTATTATTCAAATTTAACGCGTTGTCGGATATGATTTTCTCAGGCATTCCATATCGACAAATAATCTCCTTTAAGAATTTGCTGACTGCTGATTTCGTGACATTTGCATATGAAGCAGCTTCCACCCATTTGGTAAAGTAATCAATGACCACGAAGATGAAGCGATGCCCATTAAAAGCCTTTGGTGATATTGGCCCAATAACATCCATACCCCATATGGAAAACGGCCAAGGAGAGGTCATGACGTGAAGAGGTGAAGGGGGCGCATGTATTTTGTCTCCGTAAATTTGGCATTTGTGGCACTTCTTGGCATAATCAATGCAATCTCCTTCCATGGTGGGCCAATAGTACCCAAATCTCATGATCTGTCTGGCCATCGTAAAACCATTGGCGTGCGTCCCACAAATACCCTCATGTACTTCCTCCAAAGTTTTCTTAGCTTCCACGGCATCCACACATCTTAACAGTACTTGATCCTTCCTTCTTTTGTATAACACTTCCCCATCTAAGACATATTTGATGGCTATTCTTCTCAGAGTTCTTTTGTCATTCTCTGTCGCTTGATTAGGGTACTCTCGATTCTTCACATGCTGTAGGATACTCTGATACCAAGGACAATCATCCTTTCCCTCCTCCTCAATATTGCAGCAATGAGCTGGGGTCTCATAGATACTCATTGAATAGGCCTAATTGCCTCAAGTCTATTCACCTGAATCATCGAAGCTAGAGTAGCTAATGCGTCAGCCATCTAGTTTTCCTCTCGTGGGAGATAACAGAAGGTGATATAGTCAAACTCATCAGCCAATTCGAGGACCAGTTTTCTATAATCGATTAACTTAGGGTCCCTAGTCTCCCATTCCCCTTTGAGTTGGTATATCACCAATGCAAAATCCCATATACTCTTAGTACTTTGATGTTTTGTTCAATGGCTGCACGAATGCCCATAATACATGTTTCATATTCTGCCATATTATTTGTGCAATCGAAGTCCAACTTGCTAGCAACAGGATAATGATCTCCATTTGGGGATACCAAGACTGCCCCAATTCCATTACCCATAGCATTTGAAGCTCCGTCGAAATTTAACCTCTATACGTTATCCATTTGAGGATTCTCTTTGGTGTTCACCACATACATCAGGTCCTCATTTGGAAAATCGAAGTCCAAAGACTCATAGTCTTCCAAAGCTCTACTAGCTAAGAAGTTAGCTATCGAACTTCCCTTTACGGCCTTCTGACTTACATAAACTATGTCAAACTCAGATAGCAGAATCTGCCATCTAGCCATTCTCCTATTTAAAGCAGTTGATTCCATCATATACTTCAAAGGATCCAACTTTGAAATCAGCCAAGTCGTATGATACAACATATACTGCCTTAGTCTTCGGCTTGCCCAGATTAATGCACAGCACAACTTCTCAATTGATGAGTATCTCATTTCGCAATCAGTAAATTTCTTGCTGAGATAGTATATTGCCCTTTCTTTCTTTCCTGTCTCATCATGTTGGCCCAACACGCATCCCATGGAATTCTCAAACACTGTTAGATACAATATCAATGGTATATCTGGACTTGGCGGCGATAATACTGGAGTATTAGCCAAGTATTGCTTTATCTTATCGAAATCCCTCTGACATTCCTCATCCCATTCACCCGGATTATGTTTCTTTAATATACGGAATACTGGATCACATTTCTCCGTCAATTGTGAGATGAATCAAGCAATGTAATTCAATCTCTCTAGGAAACCTCGAACTTCCTTCTGAGTGCACGGGGGAGGTAAATCTCGTATTGCCTTTACTTTGCCTGGGCCAACCTCAATCCCCTTTCTGCTAACTATAAAGCCTAATAACTTCCCTGATCTGGCTCCAAACGTGCATTTTGTCGGGTTAAGCTTGAGCTGAAATTTCCTCAATCTCAAAAATAACTTTTTCAAGACTTGAATATGCTCTTATTCAGTTCTAGACTTTACTATCATATCATCAACATAAACTTCGATCTCCTTATGCATCATGTCATGGAACAAAGTCATCATGGCCCTTTGATACGTTGCCCCTGTATTCTTCAATCCAAATGGCATTACTTTGTAACAAAATGTTCCCCATAGGGTAATGAATGTGGTTTTCCCCATATCTTCGGGATGCATCTTTATTTGATTGTATCCAGAAAAGCCATCCATGAAAGAAAATAACGAGTAGCTTGCCGTATTATCTACCAAAGTATCAATGTGAGGCAATGGAAAATTGTCCTTTAGACTAGCATTGTTCAAGTCTCTGTAATCCATGCACATTCGTACCTTTCCATCCTTCTTGGGAACAGGGACGATGTTTGCTACCCAATCTGAATATTTGATTTCTTGTAAGAATCCAGTGTCAAATTGCCTTTTGACTTCTTCCTTTATTTTCAACACAACATCAGGTCTCATCCTCCTGAGCTTCTGCTGAACTGGTTTACAATCTTCTTTTATGGGCAGATGATGTACCACAATGCTAGTACTTAGCCCGGGCATATCTTGGTATGACCACACGAAAACATCTTTGAACTCTCAGAGTAATTCAATGAGGTCTTGTTTTGTCTCCGTGGTGATTTTAGTTCCAATTTTCACATTTTTTCCATCTTCTAGGCTTACGATTTCTAATGATTCCCTATGAGGTAGGATCTGCTTATCCTCTTATTCCACCATTCTTAACAAGTCCAGAGATACACCATAATCTTCGTCATTTTCAAAGTCGTGAGATCCCTCCAAACATATTTCTTGCTCAAAAATAGGCTCCGTGTTTGAAGTAGCGTCACTCATGTCATTGATATCTGAGGACCTATGAGGGCATATCAAAGAATATACCAAGAATATATAAATTTATGAATAAATATTTGTGCAAAAGAGTTACAAATGAAAGAATTATTTGTAAGACAATCAATCAAATGGAAAATATTTATTTGCATAGAAAGAAATGAAGAGTGATTGATCGAGATGAATGTAGATATGTATTTCATTAAAATAATGATATTTAGGCTCAAGCCTATTTCACAAAAGATTTCATATCGTTTCTAGGCCAAAAACAACAGGAATGTTCTAAGCATTACTCTGAATAAGCCCTAAAGACTACAGGGATTTCTTCAGCAGTCCAATTGTTTAGCTCGCTCCCAAGCTCGTAAGGGCAGATCTCCAACAAGACCCTTTTTTTCGCTGTTTCTATAGCGTTGATATGAACATTTTCCAACATTCTTTCAATGCCTTTGCTACTGGACACTCCACACTCAGAATGAATAAATCCTCTCGACACAAAAGATGTAGATATGTGGAGAAAGGTTAAAGGCTCCCACTTAACTTCATATCCGTTCAAACGTGCCCTTCTTTTCTCTTGTCTCTTCTCTACTTCTTTCTTATTCTGCTTCATGTCTGGCTTGTATCCTAAGCCAAAACTATCAAACTTTTCCCTCAGCATCGGTACCTCCATTCTTCCCTGAAGATATTTTCCCAATCCTTTTCCTGGTGAGGCTCATCTTCCTATCATCAATCGCAACCCCATTTCTGTGGTCCTGGATATTTTCGGTAGTGGAATTCTGCTTCCTTCAGCAATAAACATCGCATTCACAAATTCTAATAACCGAAAAGAACATTCCAGTGCCTCATCGTTAATTTCCACATAAGGTGCATCACTAGTTACCATTGCGATAATGTCTTCCTCTGCATCTATTGTTACCAACCGACCCTCCGATACTAACTTCACTTTCTGATGTAGTGATGAAGGTACTGCCCCAACTGAGTGTATCCATGGTCTTCCCAATAAACAGTTATAGGAAGGCTTAATATCCGTTACTAAGAAGTCCACCTCATAAGTGATTGGGCCAATCCTTAACGGTACCTCAATTCTCCCCATAACCTTCTTTTTCGTTCCATCAAATGCCCTTACTATGCTCTGGCATGCTTTCATGTGCGAACTGTCCACCGGTAATCAACTAAAAGTGGATAAAGGTAACACATTCAGTGCAGATCCATTATCAACCAAGGCCCCCAGGAGTGTGTACCCTTTGCATCAGACAGTAACATGCAGGGCCTTAGTAGAACCCCTTCCTCCAGATGGTATTTCGTCATCATTGAAGAAGATAAAATTGTCAGCGCCTATATTGTTGACCAATCGATCCAGCTTGTTTACCGAAATATCGTCAGCCACATATGTTTCATTTAGTACTTTCAAAAGTGCATTCCTATGTACTTCTGAGCTTAGGAGTAAAGCTAATACAGAAATGTGGGCTGGCTGTTTGTGCAGTTACTCCACAACACTGTATTCACCATGTTTCAGAAACTTCAAAAACTCCTTCGTCTCCTCTTCTTTTATTGGTTCATTAACCAATGGGTCAACTTCTACTGCCTTTCCTTTCCTCTGTTCTTTCTTCCAATTCTCTTCCCTTGACGATTCTGCTTGAGTGTCATATCGTTTCCCATTGCGCGTGTAAGAACCTATTCCCTGATTTCTTTTCGCTTTTTTTCCCAAGATGGTCACATTGCACCTATAATTCTGCGGCACCATTTTGCTATCCTTATATAAGAAATTTGATGGTTTCTAGATTACAATTTTCGGTGTTACCTGAGCCCTGGCCTCATTACTCTTAGGGAGTGAGATAATGACCAAAGGATAATTCATTGCTGGAGTCTTCGTTGCCGATTCTGATGCGCATATATTTCTTTTAACCTCCGCCTCTTCATAAAACTTCATCTCCTTGTTATCCATCATGTTTTGGACCAGAGCCCTAAATCCTTCACATTCTTGAATCTCATGTCCTATTTCACGGTGGAATTCACAATAGTTCTTGGTTTCGTATCTTTCCTCAAAATCTGAAACAACTAACCCTCTCTTCACCATCTCTCTCCAAACACACTTCAACGGAGTTTTTACTTCAGTAATGTCATTCTTGACTTCTTCTCCCATACTTTCGCTCACCATATTCACCCCCTTATCAGCATGATTAGGTAAGGGATTTTCTGCGTTAGGTGAGTCGTCAAGTTTGACAACACCCATGCTGATAAGTCTTTCAACTACCTTCTTGAAAGCCGTGCAATTCTCTATTGAATGCCCGATAATTCCTACATGGTAGTCACACTGATCGTTTGCATCATACCATTTGGGATACGAGGGTTGTAGAGGGCTTAAGTGATAAAGAGAAACAACATGTGCATTGAATAAATTCTGATACAGCTCCTTGTATGACATTGGTATTGGCGTGAACTGGGGTTTTTCAGCCTTTTGCCTAGCTCCTGATTCCTATCTTGGTGATCCCTGTTGATTAGCAACCACTTTCCTTGGTTGATTCATAATAATTGACTTGTCGTAGGCAGTCACATTATTCAGTTCATTTTCTCTTTTCCTAGGGGCTGTCCTTCTATTATTCTCCCCTCCATCTATTCTTCCACTTTTAATAGCATGCTCAATCATTTCACCGTTCATGATTATATCCGAGAAATTCTTTGAAGCGCTTCCCAACATGTGAGTGATAAACAGGGCTTTCAATGTATTAATAAAAAGCGTTGTCATCTCTTTCTCCAAAAACAGTGGTTGCACCTGAACCGCCACCTCTCTTCACCTCTGCGTATACTGTCTGAAGCTTTCGTTCGATTTCTTCTCTAAATTCTGCAGAGTTATCCTGTCAAGCATCATTTCTGAGACATGATTGTATTGTCTCATGAAAGCCTGTGCTAAATCTCTCCAAGTAGCAATTTTGGTTCGGCTCAGCTGATTGTACCACTTTGACGCCGCTCCTGTAAGGTTTTCTTGAAAGCAATGTATTAATAATTGATCATTATTAATATAACACGTCATTCTTCTACAGAACATAGTAATATGGGCTTCTGGGCAACTGGTCCCGTTATATTTCTCGAATTTCGGCATTTTAAATTTGTAAGGGAGCACCAAGTCCGGAACCAAGCTCAGATATTTTGCATCTATTCCATGATAGCTTTCGATGCTTTCTATTGCCCTAAACTTCTCTTCTATCCATTTCCATTTCTCCTCAAATTGTTTTGGAAATTCCTCCTTCGCCTTATTCTTTTCAGCCATCTCATCAAGATCTAGGATAGTAATATTATTCGGGCTATCACTGGGATTAGAGCCCGCTCCAGGTTGAAAATTCATTGGTATTGAAGTATTGCCTTGGAACTGCTGAGGCCTAACCGACACAGAGGGTCTTCGCGGATGCAGCTCAGTCTGAACTTGCGCATGCGGAGGCGTGAAACCTGAAGGATAAAGTGGTTCACCATTGTTTTCTTCTTCATTAATAATCACAGGACCTTTCCCCTTATCTACTCCCTTAATAATTGCGTCATCTTAGTCATCAGATCATTTTGAGACTCCTGCATCTTTTGTACCATGTCATGCTGAATCTTTTCCATTTGTTCTTTCATTTGCGTCTGCAACTGGTCTTGCATTTCCTTTTGAAGTCGTTCTAGCTTTTCCAACCTTTGATCCATAATTTTTGACTTAGCACGGGTACCGTAACAATGTTCAGTTGGCAAGTTTTTGTTGGCTTCCAGGATAACTGTCATAATTTTAATTAATTAGGGGTCTTTTTTTGAAACTTCAATGTATATGATAAAATGTAATGAGGATGAATGGATGCAAAAGAGGTATTGATTCTAATTCAATTTCATTAGAAAACTCAACTAGAAAACAAATTTCCTTTACATAAAGTGGATTACATATACGGCTTTGCCTTTATGCTCAAAGCCTTAACTCTCCTAAGGAGCCAAGCTAACTCTCGACCCCGACTTGATTCCGATTCATATTTCAAACTTAATACATCGGCCTGAACTGCTAAATCTTGCAAATGATCAGCTACTTCCCGAATTTGAGTTATGGCTTCATCCATCATGTAATCCCTATCTCTAATCTGATTTTGAGAATGATGGAGCTGCTCTTGGCATTGTTCGTTACGCCTCTCAAGAAGTTCCACTCGCAGTTCAGAGTTTTGCAGTGCGTCTTCAAGCTCTCCTATCTTTTTCTTCAACTCTTCAATCTTACTCAAACTTGATTTTAGCTTGATCACAGAGTTGTGACTACGGCACAAGTGAAGCGACCTTTCAAACTCCTCTACCCGATCTTTCAATCTTGCTTCTTCATTTTGGCATTCTAATAAACTTTTCTCCAAGGCGCTCTCTCGAGCTCGGGCATCTTGAAATTTCTTTTCCCACTGATCAGCTTTAGTCTTTTCTTCCTTAATCTCCTGTCTCTATTGTTCCGACGTTTTCCCCAAACCTGTAGTTCGCATTGACAAACGCAGCTTCTTATAATCCATTTTTAAACAATCCAAATCCTCTTCAGCCTTATTCTTCCCTTTTCTTAACTTTTCAGCTTCCAACTTGTGGATATCAACATCTAGTCCCAAACGCATCTTTTCCTCTTCTAGCTGTTCTATCCTCTTTCCAAACTCTGAACTTCTTTTTCGAAGTCTTGTTTGATGATCTCTAATTCTGAAGGGACTACTCGTAAATGCTCTTCTATAGAACGACCATATTCTTCTCTTGGCTTTGGGATGTTATCATTGATCCTCTTACTCTGCCACCCGTGATATTCAGGAGTTGTCATTACTCCTACGGTAATTATTTTCATCCGGTGAATTTGTTTCCAAACGTTAGACATCTCTCGAATCTTTCCCCTGTAGTTATTACCTTTATAAGAAAACTCACACTCGGCTAGCCCTTGCGTTGCCGGTACGAACTGTCTTGACCTATATTGTCTTAACACGAGCAGAGGGGTATATCCGACAGCTCCCCAAATTCCAAGCAAAGGGACCTAGTCAAAGTCCCCACATTGGTACAAAATCTCATCGGGCACCATCCAAGAAGCTCTCCATTCAACATCTTCATCTTGTAGATTTTGAAGGATCGTCATCCACTTTTCCTCTGTGATGTCATCACGTCTTGGTGTCACTGCTAATTCCTTCAGAGGCGAATAATTTTCTGAGAAAACTTGATAAGAAATCTTATCCACCTTCCAGAAATGGCTATGAAACCAAACTAACAGGAGTTGTGCACAACCAACGAATCTTCCCTCCCCCGTTCTTCGACATGCACTCAAAGATCTGAACGTTTCGGCCAAAATTACTGGAATGGGTGTGACCCTCGTATCAAGTTAATCGAACAAATCTGTAACAGCTTCGTCTATATGCCCCAACGCTTTAGGAGAAATAACCAGCCCGTACATAATCAAAGCAAAAACATCGACCTTCTTCTTCGTATAAGGGTATGCCAAAATCTGATCTCGCAAACTTCTCCAAGGGATACATCTATTTTCTCCCTTTTGTTTGATTCGTCCTATGACCCATTGCTCA
Organism: Gossypium turneri; assembly: GCA_008044935.1. Classification (NCBI taxonomy): domain Eukaryota; kingdom Viridiplantae; phylum Streptophyta; class Magnoliopsida; order Malvales; family Malvaceae; genus Gossypium; species Gossypium turneri. The sequence goes on from CP032583.1 coordinate 19,562,263, forward strand.
CTCATTCCGGTAATTCTTGTTAGCTTCTTTGTAAAAGTTAAAATATTAGCAGCTCTAGAATAAACTTTATCCACTTGGATTCTTGGACAATGAAGTAAAGTTGTATACTCCTCCACAGTAGGCACTATGTCTACCTCCCCAAATGTGAAGCAGCTATAAGCGAAATTCCAAAATTGGGCCAGAGCTCGAAATAAATGTTCATCTACATTGATGTCAAGCAAGTAGGGTAAATCACCATAATTACAGTAAAACAATTTTTTGACTTCATCATCCCATTGAGCCCAAATCTCTTTCAACTCCTGAAGATTGTTCTGAGTCACATTGATGCTGGTGTAATCCCACAACTCTGATGCATACCCCATTGTCAGACTATCACCTTTCTCGAGTTGTGATTTTTCTGACCATATTCGGATAACCGCATTATCTTCCACCTTATTAAGAAATTCACTTTCCATGATTGGCTTTTCTATCTAGTAACCGAATGTGAATCAACGCCTTCTATAATGAAATGCCATGTAGACAAAATGCCATGCAATCAAAACAAAATAATAAGTTAGTATCAAAATTAAAATCTGATACAAGCAAGAAATAATAGAGCACCTATTTGGATATCTACCAGGGGTTTGAAGTAGTTCTATCTAGGGTGGGTTCCTAAGGTTCACTACATGTGGTTTGGTTCTAAAGTAAGGGTACCCGAACCAGCAGATTCCTCGATCTTCACCCATTATAGGCTTATATAGATCGAGTTCGATTCAGGGGAATACATTTCCCTATGACTGCACGGAGATGAAAATCTCACGAAGACATAGGTACAGATGTATCCCGAAAGTGATCCACTATCCTGCACGGAGGTGAAAACCTCACGAAGGAGTAGTTTCTCACTCTCACTTAAAAGGGTGTGACCAAAGGTCATGCAACAATGCAAAAGATACCAAAATTTAAACAAACAGAGCAATTATAAACCACAATATGACAATTATAATGAAGAATGAAATGCAATGAAAGGATCATAAATTTAAACCAAATTTTCAATTTTCGACAAAAAAGACAAAGAGTAATCAACTCGTGGCTCGACTCACTTATTTTGAAAAGGTCCCCAGTGGAGTCGCCAAGCTGTTGACACCAATTTTTGGATGAAAAACGGGGTCAACTTGGGTTTTGACGAGAACAAAAAAAGGGAGTCGCCACCAATCCTTTTTGAGGTGTGATCGGATCACCTTGAAAAGCGATTTTTTTAAATAAACGATTTGATTTTATTAAAACAACGATTTTGGTCCACGAAATTCAGAAAAACAGGTTCGGGAGTCGGTTACGTACGAGGAAGGGTTAGCACCCTCGTAACGCCCAAAAATTGGTACCTAGTTGATTAGTTAATGTCTTAAAGTCGAGAATTGAAAACTTTGAAGAATTTTTAAAAAATACGATCATAAAAACTTTTGAACAGTATGATTTGGAATTTAAGATTCTCTTATTCCGAAAGAATATCACATCCAGCACATTAGAATACGATATTTTAAACTCTCGAAACCAAGATCACCTTATGGTTTCCAAAACCCATACTTTGAAACTTTAAGAGGGTATTTGGCTATGTGACTAAACGAGAAATCGAAACCCAGCACATTAGGGCACGTTTTCTCGAATTTCCAAACGCAAAATATTGCCTTTATTATTTTGAAAAATTTTAAAAAATGATTTTTTAGCTATTTGGTTGAACGAGAAAAATCGAAACCCAGCACATTAGGGCACGTTTTCTCGAGTTTCCAAATGCTAAATATTGCCTCATTTAGAAAAATTTCTTTTTGAATTATGGTGTTAATATGCATAATGGAATAACAAATATGATAATGTGCATAAAAATAATATGAGTAAAAAAATGAATAATAATAAAAAAACAAATCAATCATGTATATACAATAACAAGTAAATAATAAAATAAAATAAAATAAAATAAAACTAAGACATTAAAAAAATGAACATATAAATAAATAAATAAATGAACATTAAGTAAAACAAATAATAACAACAAAGAAAATATATCAAAATTATAAAATATAAAAATATGTATATAACTATAAGGGAAATATATATGTGTGTATATACATAAAATTATGAAAATATAAAAAAATATATACATATATTAAAATTATTAAATATAAAAGTTTATGTAAGTATGTATATACATGCATATGTATATAAAAGTTATAAAATATAAGTATATATGTATGTATTTTCTTGAGAAAAAAAAAGAAAAATATGTAATAAAATATAAAATATAAGTATATATAAATACATATATATATATATATATATATATATATATATAGATAGGTTATAAAATGTGTGCACGTGTATGTATTTATGCATATGTATTATTATGTATAACGTATATATAAATAAGTCAAAGATATGTATGTCTTTGTATATATGGTTAAATATAAAATGAAATGGTATAAATGAACAAATAATAATAATAATAAATTTAAACTTAGATAAAATCATAAATTAGAAATATAATAACAATAATAATACGAAAATATAACATAATGTAATAATATAATAGTGAGGAATAAATAAATATAAAACAAACTGAGTCAATTAATAAAGATAACAAAAAGGGACTAATTTGGATGGAGAACAAAACTTTGACACAAATCCATAAATAAAAATGAAAGGGGTGGGTCTTTCTGAACGCGTGCACAACATGGGGGGCCAAAACGAGAATTTTCCTTTTTCCCTCAAAACGACGCCGTTCCAGAATGTACCTAATTGAAATCGCCGTAAAATAACGGGGTAAAATTAAAATTTTTAAAGATACCTAATTAAAAATGCATTAAAAACGGAAGGGCTAAAGGTGCAATTAGCCCTTTCAACGGAAAACGCAGATCCCCTGGCCGGGTCGGGTCGCGCGCGGGTCATGGAGGTTAAACGGTGCCGTTTTAAATGTTATAAAACCAAAAAAAAAAAACCTAAATTTTATTCAGCAGTAGAAATAAAAAAATAATTCCCTCCCTGCTCCCTTAGCCGCTTCAGCCCCTTTCGAGCTCCGGCAGACTTCAATGGCGATTCGCCGTGGTCACTGCGACCAAAGGGCGACGCGGAGCGAAGGGTGCCTGGGTTTTAAAATAAACCCGAAGACTCGGTTTTTTTTTTACCTCCAAAACCAAAAAGAAAGGCCCTTTATCCCCTTTTTCCGATTCAAATCCGGCGACGGCCAAGACGGTAAGACAACAGGGTGATTCAGGTACCTCTTTCTTATATTTTTTGTTTCGTTTTTTGTTAAAAAGGGTAGTAAAGCATACAAAAATAAAATAAAATAAAAAGGAAAAGAAAGAAGTAAAGAACACACAAGAACAGAAGAAGAAAATGTAATCAACCTTTTTCTTAATTTTTTTTCTTTTCATTCACTGATTTCTTTTTTCTGTAAGTCCCCATACAAAAAGTAATGTTTGGCTTTTATAGCCTATCTATTTCTATATTTCTTTGCTGTCATTTTCGCTGCTATTTGCGTGTTTGTTCCCTTTTGCAGGGTGATGGACGAGTTGGTGGCGGTGGGTGGTGGTAGCGGCGCACAGAGGGCAGGTAACCAAACTGACGGCAGAAGACCTAGGGCTAGGGTTTTTTTTCTCTTCTTTTTTTATTTGGTGTTGGGCTGTTTGGGTTTTCTGTTTGGGTTATTTTTTTGCTTTGCCTCTGCTTGTTGGGCCCGGGCATAAATTAGGCTGTACAGCTCTCTTAAGATTTGGGTGAGTGCTCGTATTTTCACAGTAATCTAGGATTTCTTGATGTTTTTCTTCCCAAATCAAAGGCTGATGATTGTTTTGGTTTCTCAAGCATGGTTAAATGGGTAAAACACGCTAAAATAATGAAAAATTAAGTTTTTAAAAAAAACATTCTTGTGAAGTTAATATTTTTACTATTAAATATTATTTTTTAATATTTACATTATAATATAATATGTTTAATTTTATATAATATAAATTACATAAAATATTAAAAAATCATATTATAAACTTGAAGATGAGTCAAACTTTAAATATTAAAACTTATTTAAATGAATTTATTTTTATTTAAACTCATTTTTTATTCTAATATTTTTGTTGAACCTTTCTTAAATATATGTAAGCATTTAGGTTGGTTGGATAAAAAAATATTTTTTATTAAAGATTTACAGATTTTTCTGATGGGATTCTAGACTTGCAAATTATTATTAATAACAAATAATTTTATTTAAAGCTAATCTTAAAAATTATAAATAAAAATAGTTAAAAAAGCATTAAATGAATAGTAAGTTCAAGTTGAGAGTAAAATAAAAAATTTGGACCGCAACCTAAGTTTAGAGTACAACTAAAGGGTTAATATTTACACCAAGATAGTACTATATTGGTGAATGCACCATTTTTTTAATAGAATTTGTATGTATTGGTATTGATTTATTTTGGTTTGTTTTGATATTTTTTTTAAAAATTGATATATGTATATAAAAATATTTATAAATATCAAATAAATAATACTAAATAAATTTAAAGTATAATATATTCATCAGTTTTATAAAATACTCATTAATCCACAAATAAAAATTCATCATTCAATAAATTCAAAATTAACAAGAAAATTAAGCTGAAGGATGAGATTTTTTCGATAAAAGAAGTTGAAAGACCAGTGAGGATTGTTTTTCTTTGATAATGGGGTGAGTGAGTTTTTTATTATATTTTAATTTTTTATATTTTAAATGTGAAAGTATGTCAAAAAATTTTAAAATGCTTTTTTTAAGAAAAAATTTAAAATTTTTAAAAAATTAAATTTACTTTCTAGTGTAATTTTTTTTATTGGTCAATACATTCCACTTAAACCTTTAGCATAATAGTAAGTAGATAAAAGTTTTATATTTTTTAATATTATTCATACACCGATCGGTGCACCATATTTCAGTCGGTGCAATCAGAATTGACTGGAACGAGCTAGTGCTACCGATATGGACCATAATTTTCACCTATGTGGAGAAGGGTGTTGCTTGTTATATTTTAGTACTAGAATGATTTGCACAACACATACACTACATCAAAAAACTACTCAAATAAAGACATGCTAGAGGTGTGCATGGGCCGGGCCGGGCCAGACTCAACTAAAAATTTAGGCCCATTTTTAAGCCCGGGCTCGGCCCAAAAAATGGGCCTAAATTTTTGCCCAAGACCGACCCGGATAAAAATGTTAAAACCTGGGCCCAATCCGACCCACCCATATTAATTTTTATATAATTTTAAATATATATAATACATCAAAAATACTAAAAACATCAAAATAAACATTTCCCAATAAATTGAAAATAAATTTTAAAAGAATATGTATACTTAAATAACACTAAGATAGATGCAACTTAACAAGCAAATGCCTCTAAAATAATAATAAAATTAACAAATACCTTAAAAAAATAACAAAATTAACAATAAAATAAGTTTTATACAATATCCAAACAATAAAAACAAAATAGTAGCAACATAATAGTAAAATGGCAGTAAAATAGGGAGAAAACAATAAGAAAATAATATTAAAAACAAAAAGAAAAACATATTTTTTTGTCCTTTAGTCGGACCGAGCCTGGGCCAAAAATGCCTTACCCGAGGCCCGACCCGTTTTTTAAATGGGCCTTATTTTTTTGTTCAATTCCATTTTTCGGGCCTATATTTTTGCCCAAACCTTCCCACATTTCAAGCGGGCCTTTAGGTCGGACCAAGTGGGCCAACCCATGAACAGATCTACTTATTACCTTAGAAGCTCAAACCTGAGTGAGTCTATGGGTACAAACCCTTGGTCCCTTGGTAAATCACATAAGTTCGTGAACAAATATAGTTAATAAAATAATATTGTCCATAATTTTTAATTGTAATTTTTGGACAAGTCAAAAAATTAAAATTTTACTATTTCATCTATAACCTATAATCTATTTATTATATAAAAGCGCAAATTTAGAAGAAAAAAAATTGAACTAACGAGAGTATCCTTTATTTTCTATTATATTACTTGTACAAGCCCAATTTATGCCTGGGCCCAATAAGCCCAATAACAAAACACCAACCCAAAAACAAAAACTAGCAAAAAAAATAAAAAAATAAAACCCTAGGCGCCGCACCTAGGTCCGTGCCACTTGCTCTGCCACCGCCGCACCTAACCCCTAACCACCTATCGCCGCGCCACCTACTCCATCAACGTCAATCACCTGCAAACAAGCAAGAAAAAGAGCAGCAACAACAGTAGAACAATAGCATAATCGGCTATAAAAGCCAAAACGAAATGTAATCTTTTTTTGGACAGACTCTAGGGAATCAAAAACAGACAAAGAAATTTTTTTGAAAGGTGTTAATTTAGTCCGTTTGTTACCTTTTCTTCATTCTATTTATTTACTTCTTTATATTTTACAAATATATTTTAACAAAAAAATATAAAAAAATACAAAGAGGGGTTAGGTTTTACCTATTTTTGGTGGCAGTGACAAGAGAGAACCGAAAGGTTTTTTTCACTTTCGGCCCAATTTGCTGAGATCTCGGCGCTTCTAGGCTCAAAACCGGACTCCTCGCGAAAAGGCGCTTAAAAGGACACTTTTTTTATTTTCGCCAACCGCCGTATATGGCGGCGCCGACCGCCGCCAGCTAGAGCCCTCACCGGACCCATGGCCGGATTTTTAGAGAGAGAGAGGAGAGGATTTTAGTTTTTTTTAAAGGAGCTGAAATGATTTTTTGGGAAAATTTTTTACTTATATAGGCAGCATAAAACGACGCCGTTTTGGTCGGCGTCCATAAGCCCCAAAACGACAGTCGTTTTGCCCAAGGAACCGCGCGTCGACCCGACCCGACCAGAGGATCCGTGTGTTTTTAAAAATGGGTTATTTGCGCGCACGGTCCTTCCGCTTTTGCGACGTGTTGCAATTTGGGAATTTCTCTTTCCTTTCTTTTATTTTAATTTTGCCGCATAATTTTAATTCTGTTTCATTTTAGTCCCGCACAAAGTGATGCGTTTTGGAGGGCGGGATATTTACTATTTCAGTCCCTCCGTTTCATTCGCGTAGTGAAATTCGGTCCTTTGCCTTATTTTATTTTCGATTTCTCCCCTGAGATTTTGTTTTATTTTCAATTTAGTCCTGTTGTTATTATTATTATTATTATTATTATTATTATTATTATTATTAGTTTTATTGCTATTTTATTACTATTAACATCATTATTAGACTTATTATTAATGTTATTACTATTTTTTTTTTATTTTTTCTTATTATTAATACTATTAATATTATTATTGCCATTATTATTATAATTATTATTATTATTTTCATTACCATTATTATATTTTTTATTTTTTTCTTATTTTTTTGTTTTTATTTTTTCATGTTTATTTACTTATGATTATTATTATATTAGTTATTTTTATTATTTTTGTATTTATTTGTTTATCTATCTAAATATATTTATTTTTTAGTATGTTATTTTACTTATTAAATATTCCTTCAGTCTTTAAATTTTATATTTTTTTAATTATTATTGTTGTTATCATTATCATTTTAAAAAAAATGATTCTTAGATTGTTTTATACCATATTAATTTAAATTTAGATCTTTAGTTTTAAATTGTTAATGTGTTATATTTATTATTTGTATTTTTAATTTCAACTTGTTTACTTTATTTCAGTTTTTGTTTCTTCATATCATTGTTTATAGTAATGCTTTAGTATTTATTCTGTTATGCATACTAGTAATGTAATTTATTTTCGTCTTTTACTTCCATCATGCTTTATTTGCTCAAAAAAATTATGTTTAATATGGTTTAAGTTTGGGAATCATTTTATTCAAAAGTTTTCAAGATAATGCAATACTCGGTATTTGGGATCTACGAGAGGATTGAGCCCTAACGTATTGGGTTCCAATTTTCTTTGTTGAATCTAAATAATCGAGAATATTCTTTAATCAAAACACATAAATAAAAAGCTCATTCTCGGGAATTCGATACGTTATGTCCTAACGCATTGGATATGACATGTTGTTCTCTCGAGATGAAGGTTTTTCTATAAAAAATTAATAAAGGCAATATTCAATGTTTGGAATTTTGAGAAATTGGGTCCTAACGTATTGGGCTTTGATTTCTTCATAAACAATTGAATATCCTTTTAAATTTCATTGCATGAGTTTTTTTAAAGGACAAGCTCATTTTTGAGGATGTGAAATATCATGCCCTAACCCGTTGGGTGTGACATTTTCTCTCTCCGAAATGCGAGGGTCTTAACATGTAATTTGATTTATACAAGTTTTTTAATACAAGGATCGTATTTTAAAATCTTTGCACATTTTTTATATTAAGACACTAATTAATCAACGAGGTACCAATTTTGGGCGTGTCAAGGGTGCTAACCCTTCCTCGTGTGTAACCAACTCCCGAACCCATTTTCTGGATTTTTAATACCAAAAAAATTATCGTTTTAGTAAATTTAAATTTTTATTAAAATGATTTAATTATGAGGTGATCCGATCACACCTAAATAAAAAAGGATTGGTGGCGACTCCCACATTCGTTTTTTCATTTTCAAAATCCAAGTCAACCCCGTTTACAAAAAAATGGTTTCGATAGCTTGGCGACTCCACTGAGGACAGGTTTTGAGAGTTAGGCCAAAAATTGATTAGTTTCTGTCTTTTTGTCGAAAATTATAAATTTGCTTTAAAATTACGATCCTTTTATCGCATTTTTATGGTCTGCATCATTTTGATATGTTTGCTTTATTGGTTGAAGTCTTTTAATTTCTGCATATTGCATTGCATACCTGCTCGATTATACCCTTTTATGTAAAAGTGAGAAACTAGTCCTTCGTGAGGTTTTCACCTCGGTGCAGGATAGTGGATCGCTTTCAGGATACATCTGTACCTATGTCTTTGTGAGATTTTCATCTCTGTGCAGCCATAGGGAAATTTATTCCCCTGAACTGAACTCGGTCCATTTTAGCCTATAATGGGTGAGGATCGAGGAATCTGCTGGTTCAGGTACCCTCTCTTTAGAACTGAATCGCATGTAGTGAGCCCTAAGAGCCTACCCTAGGTAGAACCACTCCAAACCCCTAGTGGTCATCCAAATAGGTGCTCTATGTATTTTTTTTCTTACTTGCTTTTGCCTTGTACTAACTTGTTTGGTTTTGGTTATGACTGCATTGCATTTTCATTATAAAAAAAAGAGGTGTTGATTCACGTTCAATTGCTAAATAAAGAGCTTGTCATGGAAAATAAATTTCTTGATAAAGTGGAAGACAATATGGTTATCTGAATATGGTCCAGGAAAACGTGACAAGAGAAGGATGATAGTCTAATGGAGAACTATATGCTTCGTTGCTCGAGGATTCAAGAGTCGTCAATGCCCCGACCTTTTTAAAGAAGCTAACGAGCGTCACGAGGATGAACAAATAATGAGTTGCGGCTCGGATCAAGCAAAAAGGAGCTAGTAGAGGCATCCATTGGAAAAGTTGTGAGATTTATCTTAACATCCGAATGAAGAAAAAGATTGATGTCTTTGCCTGGAGTATGAGGGCAAGGCCGTATATATATCCGCTTTATGTAAAGAGATTTGTTTTCTAATAAAGTTGTTCTAATAGAATTGAACCAAGAATCAACATCTCTTTTTGCATTCATTTCATGCATTTGCATTACATTACATCATATGCATTAAAGTTCACCAAAAAGGTCCTAATTGATTAAAATCATTTCAGTTAATCTGGAAACCAACAAAAATTTACCAACCAAACACTGTTTTGGTACTCGAGCAAAGTCAAGAAGCATGGACCAAATATTAGAAAAACTTGAACAATTTTAAAAGGAGATGCAAGATCAACTACAAAGGCAAATGTAAGAGCAGCTAACTAAAATTCAGTAAGATATGAAGGAAAAGATGTTGGAATCTCAAAGAAATATGATGGCTCAGTTGACCCAATTACTAACTGGAGGAGTAGATAAGGGAAATGGCCCTATGGCCAATCCTGGGGAAGATAGTGAGGAGCTGATGTATCCTCCGGGTTTTACTCCACCAAATGTACAGACCCAAGCTGAGATGCACCCGCGGAGACCATCTGTCACAATTGGGCCTTAACAATTTCAGGCCGGTGCTTCAATGCCAATGAACTTTCAAGCTGGATCAGGTTCAAACCCAAGAGATAACCCAACTAATCCTGTTATACCCGACTTTGATGAAGTGGCTGAGAAGGAAAAAGCGAAGGCGGAATTGCCAAAGCAGCTGGAGGACAGATGTAAATGGTTGGAGGAAAAATTCAAAGTAATGGAAAATGTTGCTTACCATTGCGGGGTTGACGCCAAGGATCTGAGTTTGGTTCCAGACCTAGTACTCCCGCCGAAATTCAACTCTAGAATTTGAAAAATATAATGGGACTAGTTGTCCTGAAGCTCACATCACGATATTCTGTCGAAGAATGATAGGATATGTTAATAACGACAATTATTAATTCATTGCTTCCAAGATAGTCTGATTGGGTCGGCTGCCAAATGGTACAACCAGCTGAGCCATGCCAATATCCACTCATAAAAGGACTTGGCACGGGCTTTTATGAAGCAATACAGTCATGTAACAGACATGATACCTGACAGAATTACATTGTAGAATATGGAAAAAAAGCAAAGTGAGAGCTTCAAGCAATATGCCCAAAGATGGGGGGAGGTAGCGACACAAGTCCAGCCATCTCTTTTGGAGAAAGAAACCACGATGCTTTTCATCAACACTCTGAAAGCCCCATTCATTAACCATATGTTGGGAAGCACTACCATGAGCTTCTCAGATATAGTAATGTCTGGCGAGATAATTGAAAACGTAATAAGAAGTGGAAAGATAGATGCGGGAGAAAGCGCCAAAAGATCAACCTCAAAGAACAAGGAAAATAAGGTGAATAACCTGAGTATGTATAATAAAGGGTATCCCAAATCGGTCACTGTCGGGCAGCCGAGGGCCGTAACCGTTGGCTATCAAAGCACTTCAAGGCAAGAATCTAACTCAAAGCCAAACACAGAAAGACTCCAGTTCACACCCATCTCGGTGACATATACGGAGCTGTATCAAAATTTGTTTGATACGCATGTGGTATCTCCGTTCTACTCAAAACCCATGCAACCTCCGTTCTCGAAATGGTATGATGCGAATGCCCAATCCAAATACCACGCGGGAATAACTGGGTACTCAATTAAAAACTACACTACATTTAAAAAGTTAGTTGAAAGGTTCATCAAGATGGGTATCGTGAAGTTTGATGATCCATTAGGACTTAATGTGGCAGGAAATCCATTACCCAGTCATCCAGACCCAAGGGTACACGCGATAATTGAGAATGGAGGAAATAGAACCAAAACTAATGTTGCAGAAGTAAAAACCCCACTGAAATGCGTTTTGAAACAAATGATAGACATGAGATTCATTGTTCAGAATTCGGAGAGACCAAAAGGGGTGATGAGCTACTGTCAGTTCCATGTTGAAGGAGACCATGAAATCTAGGAGTATGCTGAATTCAAAGTTTTGGTGCAGAGCCTAATGGATAATAAAGAGTTGGAATTCCTTAAAGAAGTCAAAGGCCCGAAAAGAATGTTGGGGAATTTGAACATTAACACAGTATCCAAAGAGAGAGCCGGGGAAGAGAATTTATGAGGCATTTGCCCTTACACATCTGGGAGTGTTTTAAATAATGAGACTGTGGAAGAGATCCCTGTATTTTCTAGAGCTGATCCAGAGTAATGTCCAAAACACACTTATTGCTCTAAGCCTAGGAGCAATAAAAATCCTTTTGTGAGATAGGCTTATATCTAATATCTTTATTTCAATAAAATGCATCTTTGTTTCTCACTTTGAGCAAATATTCTTTTATTGTTTCCATTTCATTCATAATCATACTATACAGATAAATATTTTTAGATTCTTTTATTTTTTGGATATTCCTTCGTCCCTATAACAGGTCTCCAGATATCAATGATATGAGCAACACTACTATTGACTCAGAACCTCCTTTTGAGCAAGATATGTGTCTAGAGGAACCTTAGGACTTTGAAGATGACCGAGACTGCAGCTTGTCTCCTGATTTGTTAAAGATGGTAGAACAAGATCCTACCTTACAAAGAATCAATAGAAGCCATGGCCTTTCTCTATGTGAGGCACAGATGTCATTGGGCTGATCTCGCTAAAATTTTCTAGCAGTCATCGATTCATCTTTGTGGTCGTCGATTACTTCACCAAGTGTGTAGAGGCTGTTTCATATGCCAATATCACAAAGTTAACGGTCAGTAAATTCTTTAAAAAAAGTCATATGTCGGTATGGAATGCCAGAAAGGGATCATATCTAACAATACACTGAATTTGAACAACAGCACGGTATCAGAAGTTTGCAGTTTGTTCAAGATTAAACGCCATATCGGCCCAAAGTGAACGATGCAGTGGAGGCAAAAAAAAAGGTAAAAAATAAACAAATGAAAAAAATAAAAAAACAAATAACAAAAAAAACTCTGCTGGGGAAACGCCTTTCTCGTTGGCTTATCATAGTTTCACTGATTGAGGTCGAGATTTCCTTCTCTCTGAGTTTTTTGGATCCAATCCCGATCGAAGAGAAAGTCTTAAATTATCTGTCATGGTCAAATGCATCAAAAATAAATGATGCGAGCTTACCAAAGAAGGTTCGCCCTAAAGAATTCCATGAGGGGGACCTGGTATCGAAGAAGATCCTCCCCATAAAAAAGGACTTCAGAAGAAATTGGATACCAAACTGGGAAGGACCTTATGTGGAAGGCCTTATCTGGAGAAACGTTGACTTTGAACGGGAGGGATAACAAGGATTTGCCTAATCCTATGAGTTTAAATACAATAAAAAAATGTTTCATAAAAAAAGAAAGGAAAAACAAAAAAGAAAAGAAAAAAGGAGAGGCCAAGGCGAAAACCCGCAAAGGGCGCCTTAAGACCAAAGGGGTTTTGAACTGAAAACCCAAGAATGGGCAATTCAAATTTTGGATCAGAGGTGGGGCATGTGGTAGTCTTGTCCTCTCTAAATTAACAAGAAGGAGGGATGCTACATCTTGGGGCATCAACAAAGTCTTCTAGGACTTCTAAACACGTATCAAGTTCAAAGGGTCCTCGAGAAGTTTTGTGCAGAGAAGCTCATGCTGTGATATCTGGGGCACCTGTTTTCATCTTATTTATGTCGTATCTTAGTAAAATTTGCTATCTTGATTAATTTATTCGTTTTGAGCTTTGCTCTCAATAAAATTCTATCTAGTCCATTGTGATAATCTTTTTCAAGCATATCTCATAACAATTAATGGACTGATAATATTCAAGCAAAAGGAGTTCTGCATATTACTCTGAAAGCTACTAAATAGTGCGAGGACCTAAAACATGACTATTATTTAGAGCTAACTAAACCTAAGGGTTAGAAACATTTGAGAAAGAATAGTCTGAATTATGGCTATTTCTTTGGGTTTTCTGTCAAAGATACTAGCTGAACAAGAAGGCATGGTAACACATCAATGATGGAACCTTGATGAACAACGAGCAATGACAACCTAAGCATTAAAAAGGGATCATTCTAAAAAAAATGACAATATTCATTCATGCAAATATCATTTATACACATCTAGTTAGGAGCATTTGATTCATTCTGATCACGACATCCTAATCACTAGGCATAAATAGGTCCATAAAATGGATTCTACAGGTCATGCTCCCTAGAGAACAGGTCAGTGAAACCACAAATCCTATACCCCTGAAGTTACAGTGGGATGGATTGAAGTTATCATAGTGAATCTTATCTCTCTGAAGTTGAAATGGAGCAGATTAAAGCCTCAAACCTTATCTCTCTGAAACTGCAGTAGAGTAGGTTGAAGTAACAAACCTTATCCCCCTAAAGTTGCAGTGGGGCAAGTTGAAGATACAAGTCTTATCTCCCTGAAGTTGTAGTGGAGCAGACTGAAGCTACTAATCCTATCTCCCTAAAGTTGCAGTGGAGCGAATTAAAACGATGGATCCTATACCTCTGAAGTTGCAGTAGGTCAGATTAAATCCACCATAACAAGCCTTATCTCCCTAAATTTTAGTGGAGCAGACTGTTGATAGTGGATCTTATTATATCAAACCTTATCTCCCTAAAGTCGCGATGGAGTAGGTTAAAAATAAATCAATCTTATCTCCTTGAAGTTGTAGTGGAGCAGATTGAAGACGGGTTACAAATCTTATCTCCCTGAAGTTGCAGTGGAGTAGATTAAAGCCACTAATCTTATCCCCCTGAAGTTGCAGTGGGGCAGATTGATCATACTAAGTCTTATTTCCCTGAAGTTGCAGTGGAGCAGACTGAAGATAGCGAATCTTATTTCCCTGAAGTTACAGTGGAACAGATTGAAGCTATAGATTACAGATCTTATCTCTCTGAAGTTACAGTAGAGTAGATCATATAAAATATTATCTCCTTAAAGTTACAGTGGAGCAGGTTAAAAATAAATCAACCTTATCTCCCTGAAGTTGCAGTAGAGCAGATTGAAGACGGGTTACAAATCTTATCTCCCTGAAGTACTAATCTTATCCCCCTGAAGTTGCAGTGGGGCAGATTGAATAAATCAAGTCTTATCTCTCTGAAGTTGTAATGGAGCAGACTGAAGATAGCGAATCTTATTTACCTGAAGTTGCAGTAGAACAGATTAAAACTATAAATTACAAATCATATCTCCCTGAAGTTACAGTGGAGCAAATTAAAGCCACTAATCTTATCCCCCTGAAGTTGCATGGGGCAGATTAAATAAATCAAGTCTTATCTCCTTATAGTTGCAGTGGAGTAGACTAAAGATAGCGAATCTTATATCCCTGAAGTTGCAGTGGAACAGATTGAAGCTATAAATTACAGATCTTATCCCCCTGAAGTTGCAATAGAGCAGATCATATCAAACCTTATCTCCCTGAAGTTGCAGTGGAGCAGGTTAAAAATAAATCAATCTTATCTCCCTGAACTTGCAGTAGAGCAGACTGAAGATAGCGAATCTTATTTCCTTGATGCTGCAGTGGAACAAATTGAAGCTATAAATTATGGATCTTATCTCTCTGAAGTTGGAGTAGAGCAGATCATATTAAACCTTATCTCTCTGAAGTTGCAGTGGAACAGGTTAAAAATAAATCAATTTTATCTCCCTGAAGTTGTAGTGGAGCAGATTGAGGACAGGCTACGAATCTTATCTCCCTAAAGTTGCAGTGGAGCAGATTAAAGCCACAAACCTTATCTCTCTAAAGTTGCAGTAGAGCAGGTTGAAATAACAATCTTATCTCCCTGAAGTTGCAGTGGAGTAGGTTAAAGATACCAATCTTATCTCCCTAAAGTTGCAGTGGAGCAGATTGAAGCTACTAATCTTATCTCCCTAAAGTTGTAGTGGAGCGAATTAAAACGATGAATCCTATACCTCTGAAGTTACAGTAGTTGCAGTGAGGCAGTTCGAAATCACGAGTCTTATCTCCCTGAAGTTGCAATGGAGTAGACTAAAACCATGAATTTCGTCCCCTTGAAGTTGCAGCAGAGTGGATTGAAGCTACAAGCCGTATCTCTCTCAAGTGCAGTGGAATGGTTTGAAGCAACAAGACACAGTGGACTGGAAAGAGGCTACTTGAAGAAGAAAGGCATCAGAACAAGTCAAGAATCGGTGAGACCGGGCAAAATTGGTCTTTTTTAGTTTTTGCTCTGTTCTCGTTACATGACAACGAGCAAAGAGAGGCAGCTGTTCAAGCCCAATTTATGCCCGGGCCCAATAAGCCCAATAACAAAACACCAACCCAAAACCAAAAACTAGCAAAAAAATAAAACCCTAGGAGTCGCACCTAGGTCCACGCCACTTGCTCTGCCACCGCCGCACCTAACCCCTGACCACCTGTCGCCGTGCCACCTACACCATCAACGTCAATCACCTGCAAACAAGCAAGAAAAAGAGCAGCAACAACAGTTAGAACAATAGCATAATCGGCTATAAAAGCCAAAACGAAATGTAATCTTTTTTTGGACAGACTCCAGGGAATCAAAAACAGAGAAAGAAATTTTTTTGAAAGGTGTTAATTTAGTCCTTTTGTTACCTTTTCTTCATTCTATTTATTTACTTCTTTATATTTTACAAATATATTTTAACAAAAAAATAAAAAAATACAAAGAGGGATTAGGTTTTACCTATTTTTGGTGGCGGTGAAAAGAGAGAACCGAAAGGTTTTTCTCACTTTCGGCCCGATTTGCTGAGATCTCGGCGCTTCTAGCCTCAAAATCTGACTCCTTGCGAAAAGGCGCTTAAAAGGACACTTTTTTTATTTTAGCCGACCGCTGTATACGGCGGCGCCGGCCACCGCCGGCTGGAGCCCTCGCCAGACCCATGGCTGAATTTTAGAGAGAGAGAGAGGAAAGGATTTTTGGTTTTTTTTTTTAAAAATGAGCTGAAATGATTTTTTAGGAAAATTTTTACTTACATAGGCAGCATAAAACGACGCCATTTTGGTCGGAGTCCATAAGCCCCAAAACGACGTCGTTTTGCCCCAGGATCCGCGCATCGACCCGACCCGACCAGAGGATCTGCATGTTTTTAAAAATGGGTTATTGGCGCGCGCGGTCCTTCCGCTTTTGTGACGTGTTGCAATTTGGTCCTTTCTCTTTATTTTATTTTATTTTAATTTTGCCGCATAATTTTAATTCTGTTTCATTTTAGTCCCGTGCAAAGTGATGCGTTTTGGAGGGCGGGATATTTACTATTTCAGTCCCTCCGTTTCATTCGCGTAGTGTAATTCGGTCCTCAACCTTATTTTATTTCCGATTTCTCCCCTTAGATTTTGTTTTATTTTCAATTTAGTCCTGTTATTGTTGTTGTTGTTGTTGTTGTTATTATTATTATTATTATTATTATTATTATTATCATTACTAGTATTATTATTAGTTTTATTGCTATTTTATTACTATTAACATCATTATTAGAATTATTATTAATGTTATTACTATTTTTATTTTATTTTTTCCTATTATTAATACTATTAATATTATTATTGCCATTATTATTATAATTATTATTATTTTCATTACCATTATATATATTTATTTATTTTTCTTATTTTTTTGTTTTCATTTTTTTCATGTTTATTTACTTATGATTATTATATTAGTTATTTTTGTATTATTTTTGTATTTATTTGTTTATCTATCTAAATATATTTATTTTTTTAGTATGTTATTTTACTTATTAAATATTCCTTCAATCTTTAAATTTTAGATTTTTTTAATTATTATTATTGTTATCATTATCATTTTTTAAAAAAATATGATTCTTAGATTGTTTTATACCATATTAATTTAAATTTAGATTTTTAGTTTTAAATTGTTAATGTGTTATATTTATTATTTGTATTTTTATTTTCAACGTGTTTATTTTATTTCATTTTTTTGTTTCTTCATATCATTGTTTATAGTAATGCTTTAGTATTTATTCTGTTATGCATACTAGTAACGTAATTTATTTTCGTCTTTTACTTCCATCATGCTTTATTTGCTCAAAAAAATTATGTTTAATATGGTTTAAGTTTTGGGAATCATTTTATTTAAAAGCTTTCAAGATAATGCAATACTCGGTATTTGAGATCTACGAGAGGATTGAGCCCTAACGTATTGGGTTCCAATTTTCTTCGTTGAATCTAAATAATCGAAAATATTCTTTAATCAAAACACATAAATAAAAAGCTCATTCTCGGGAATTCGATACGTTGTGTCCTAACGCATTGGATATGACATGTTGTTCTCTCGAGATGAAGGTTTTTCTATAAAAAATAATAAAGGCAATATTCAATGTTTGGAATTTTGAGAAATTGGGTCTTAACATATTGGGCTTCGATTTCTTCATAAACAATTGAATATCCTTTTAAATTTCATTGCATGAGTTTTTTAAAGGACAAGCTCATTTTTGAGGATGTGAAATATCATGCCCTAACCCGTTCGGTGTGACATTTTCTCTCTCCAAAATGCGAGGGTCTTTACATGTAATTTGATTTATACATGTTTTTTTAATACAAGGATCGTATTTTAAAATCTTTGCACATTTTTTATATTAAGACACTAATTAATCAACGAGGTACCAATTTTGGGCTTGTCGAGGGTGCTAACCCTTCCTCTTGTGTAACTGACTCTCGAACCCGTTTTTTGGATTTTTAAGACCAAAAAAATTATCGTTTTAGTAAATTTAAATTTTTATTAAAATGATTTAATTATGAGGTGATCCGATCACACCTTAATAAAAAAGGATTGGTGGCGACTCCCACATTTGTTTTTTCATTTGCAAAATCCAATTCGGCCCCGTTTACAAAAAAAAAATGGTTTCGACATTACTCAATTCACATTTTAAAATAATTGCAATATTTAACTTAGAATTATTAGTTAAAAAGTTGAAATAAAATAGAAGTGCTAATTATACATTTAAAAAGAATTCTAATTTAATAAAAGTTGTAATAATTTCACATTTAAAAATAATTAGAATTTAAATTACAATTATTAGTTAAAAAAGTTGTGTTCATTTTAAAATAGAGTTTTTACTTGAGCAGAACTCTAGGCATAAAAAATAGAAAAAAAAATTGTGATAGTAATAATTATAGGTTGCAATTATTACTTAAGAATTTTTGAGATAAATAAAAGTTCGTATTGATGTAAAATAGAGTTGTTACTTAAATAGAATTCTAAGCATATTAATTATCACTTAATTGATATTAAAATTAATTATGTTAATTAGTTATTATTTTTATTAATGTTACTTTTCATTAATTACATAAAGTAATACTATATTGTATGTTGAATATGTTAAAATTACTTTAATTATTATTGAAAATTTTCTATTATATTTTTTAATAGATAAGTTAATATATTTGAATTATTAGATTAAAATTATTATTTTCTATTATTATTTTATGCTTTCTAAAAAAAGAATTATTATTTTATTCTCATTACAATAATTAAAAATACAATATTTAAAAACCTAGTTAAATATTAAACATGTAAAATCACATGCAATGCATGTGACATTAGAAGCTAGTATATATAGAAGTACGAGTTTGGAAAATTTTTTGAATTGATGAGAATATCTTTATTTTCATCATATTACTAAAATCACTTTAAAAATAAAAAAGGTGAAATAAAATAGAAGTTGTGATAATTATGCATTTAAAACAAATTATAATTTAATAGAAGTTCTGATAATTACGTATTTAAGAATAATTATAATTTAATTTACATTATTAGTTAAAAAATTGTGCTAATTTTAAAATAGAATTATTACTTTAATCAAACTTTAAGCATAAAATATAATAAAAATGTAACGACCCAATTTCCAGTTATGTCAAAAAATGTGGTTTTGGAACCTCATTTTCATAAATTAGATCCATAAATATTAAATAGGGATATTTAAGGAGTTAATATATAGATATATTAAAATTTGGTTAAGTAATTTAGCAAAAAATGAGATTAATTAAGGCCTAGGGACTAAATTGTATTCTTTTGACTTGTCCAAAAAGCAAAATTAAAATTAGATAAAATAGTAAAAGGTTTGGGGACTTAAATAGAATTTTACTATTTACTTTTTGGACAAGTCATAAGAATAGAATTTTACTATTTAAGTCCTTTGGATAATCACTATAGAGTTTTAATTAGGAAAAGGTTTGAGGGCTTGAATAGTAATTATTCAAAGGACTAAAATGAATAATAAACCAATTTTAATTAGATGATAGTGGATTGTGATGGCGGCTGTCATTAGATTAAGTTAATCAAAGATTAATACTTAATTAATTAAGATTAAACTAATTAAACATGTTTAATTACAAATTAATCTAACTATATAAGTGAAAAGTTAGTGGAAAAAAGATAATAAACAGCACCATCATCATTTCTTCATTTCATGACCGTCTGCCATAGCCAAGAAAAAGAAGAAAGCTTTTAACCTATTTTCGTATTCGGCCATTAATTACAAGTAAGTCCCTAGCCATTTTCTTTTATTTTTTATGAAAATTGAATCATGAGAGCTTGATTTAGCTAGCCCATGTATCAATTTGTTCAATTAGTGAAATTTTGATAAGTTTTCATTGTTGAGAAATTGAAGATTTAGGTGTAAAATTGATAAAAATTAAGCTTAGATTATGAAAAGGACTAAATTGTAAAGCTTAACAAGCTTGATCGTTAACTTTGTTACCTTAAGGAGGGACCAAATTGAATAAGATGAAAACATGTTATGAAATTATGCTAGGGATAGAAAGTATAGGGTCCCTAATGAATAAAGGTGAAATCGAATTCTAATCCAAAGCTTTAGATCGAAAGTTATGATTGTCCTTGGTTTAGAGACTAAATTAAATAAATTGCAAAATATGCTTGATCTTGTATTTGATTGTGAATTGGATGGAAATTGATAGTGTTATATGCTTTATGACTGTACATAGCTAACATCAATGCAGAACCTTCGAGAGGGAAAGGAAAAACGAAAGTTTTCGACAAGTGACGTGAAATCTTGGTTTGTACTTTTATGAGGATTGTTTAATTTGCTTGCATATATATGTTAAATGAATGATTGAATATCAAGGTGAGTATATGGTGATAGTATGAATTGTTTTGGTTGAGTCTGATATGGAATATAAAGATAGATGACTAATATGAATGGAATAGAAAATGGTATGAATTGCTTGGAATATGATATGTGATATGGAAAATGGATGGAAATATGTTGTATGACATGAAATATATGTGTATTAATGATGAATTGCATCATGAATATGATCATAATCGAGAAAGTATATATGTTTTGAATTGCAAAATGTAATTGAGCATTGGTACCCTATTAACTAGTCGAGCTGAGTCGAATATAGTTGGCATACCATAAGATTGGATTGTGTACGAGATTATACACTTATGTGTTAGGATACACCTCATGTGCCAGGATACACTCTGTGTGCTAGAATGCACTTTGTACGCTAGGATACACTTCGTGTGTCAGGATGCGCTCCGTGCACCAATTTGCACTATACGTGCCAGTTTCCTTTACTCAAGTTTATCTGATGATGCACTTCGTGTTGGGAAATGTGCCCATATTGAAGTAAAGATGTAATCTTTTTCTATGTATTTGAACAATGAATAAATAAATAAAGTTAATTTCACATTTCACTATTATGTCTTTTGTGATTCTACCTTTCATGTTTTACATGCATAGCGAAATTGTGACAAACAAATATTAGCTCATTGATTGTCTAAGTTCAAATTGATGATAAATGGCACTGTAAGAATGTTTACATTGCGAGAAAGACAACTTATATCAATAGATTATCTAAGCGAGTCCGTAATCTCGTAAAAGAATCAAAGTAAGTGTTTGATTCAAATACTTAGAAGGATTCTTATTTCATCTACAATTCCAGTTAGGGATGTAATACCCAATTTTGCCCCGGGCCCAATTAATAAACTAAATGTCCAGTCCAGATTACAACCAAAATTTAAAAGCCAAAAATTCAGCCCCAGCCCAATAACCAAATTGCAAACCCATTTCTAGCCTAAAACAAAACAAAACAAAAAAATTTAAAACCCTAGCAGCAACAGCAGCCTTTTGCCTCTATACAGCCGAACCCAGGCCCCTACGCGTGTGCGTCTCCTCCGAGCTTGTACATGCACAACAAAAATGGCAACAAGCAAGAAAATCAGAAAATCAGAAATCAAAGGCAACAAGCAAATAATGCATTTAAAGTTAGATTTTTTTACATTTTTCTTTTTCCATTATCTGCTATAAAAAGCAGACTTGATTGTAAAAAGGAAAAAAATCGAAATTTGACTAAAGAAAATTAGAAAGCAGTAAAAATCACATTTGTTTTTTAAAGGTGATTTGATTTTTTTTTTTAATTTCTTTTTTTTTGTTTCTTCGATTATTTTGGTTGATGATTGTTTATTGTTTAAGAAAAGAAACACATAAAAAAGGGGCGAGGGTTTACCTTATATCGGCGCCGTCAAATGCTCGTCGCTTCATTGCAATCGAAGTTGGAATGGGGATTCGGGGCATAAGAACGGTGGCTGAGGCTAGGGTCGAAGCCCTAGCAGAGGAAAAAGAAGCAGCTATTCTTTTTAAAAAAAATGGGCTGCTAATGTTTTTTTTTAGGAAGTTTTTGTTTAAATAACATTACAATACAACGCCGTTTTGAGCTAGGGTTCCTAGTGTCAAAACGACGCCGTTTAGTGGCCATGACCCGCGCGGTGACCCGACCCGGGGAAGGATCTGCACGTTTCTGTCATTTGGGTTATTTGTGCATGCGACCCCTCCTCCTTTCAGACACATTTCGATCTGGTCTTTTTTGTTTTTTATTTCCTTTTAAATTTAATCGTGCATTTGATTTTTGATTCAATTTAGTCCATGCTAAAGTGCTGTGTTTTGAGGGGAGGGAATATTCCCTACTTGCCCCCTATGTAATCTGCATATTGCGTTTTGATCCTTCTTTTTGTTTTTAATTCCGTTTGTTTCCTATTAATTCGATTTTAATTTTGATTTAATTTTTTTGTTATTTTTTATTTATTAATTATTTTATTATTATTATCATAGTTTTTATTACTAATATATTTATTATTGATATGGTTATTATACTAGTTTATATATCTATCTACCTATTTTTTTTTATGTATATACAGTATTTTACTTTATTATGTAATATTATTTTAAGTTTTCCATATATTATTTAATTTCATAATGTATTACTTTACATATTTTTATGTTAATCTAGTATAATTTGTACACATTATTATGATTTTACTTTATAATATATTCTTAAAATCTATTTTTATATGTTTCTAACTTTAAAGATTTATACGATAATATTTTCATAATACCATTGCATATATGTATATACAATTTATATTGAATTCCTTTTATTATGCATATGTAGATACATAATATACTATTGATGTCGAATTATATATATATATATATATTTTTTACCTATTTTCTATATATATATATATATTATTTCTTTTAAATACTCTATTTTATTTTACTTGTTTCAACTATTACATATATGATTATATATATTAGTATTATTTATATTGAGTGTTTCATTTCATATGTATTATCTATTTAGATTAATATATGTATATTATTTTGGGTTTTATTTATTTTGATTTTCTTCTTATAATTCATACTTCAATATTCACTTAGATATTATTATTCATTTTTTAATTCTATTTCTAAACTATTTCAAGTCTTCATATTGATTATTTCTTTTTAATTTTTTATATACCTGGAATTTTGTGTACATACATTGGTAATTTCAAATTTCTTTTCTCTCATGTTTTTTAGCTATTTTAAATTTGTTACATTTATTTGTGATAGGCTTTTAGGTCGTTAACTTTCAAATATTGGTGTTAATATTTACATGTGATGTAAGTTTTTTATTATTATGTACATTGTATTGCTTGTTTCTATTGATTGATTATTTGTGTTCATTAATATGCATTTTGGCTTACGAATTATCCTTTTGCGTTATGTACTATCATTCATCGTATTTTTGTTTAAAAGATTACGCTTAGCTAAAGTGTTGAAATCGTTTTATTCAAGGGTTTTCAAAATAAGGCAATACTCAGTATCTAAGATTTTCGAGAAGATTGTGCCCTAACTTAATGGGCTTCAATTTTTCTCGTTGAATTTAAGTAACCGAGTATCTCTTTTTCAATGAAAAGATAGAAATTTCAAATCAAAGCTTAACTCAAGATTCAAAACGTGGTGTCATAACTCATTGGATATGACATTTTACTATCTCGAGACGAGGTTTTTTTTAATAAAGGCAAATTCATGCTGTCATC
Source organism: Gossypium turneri (assembly GCA_008044935.1). Classification (NCBI taxonomy): domain Eukaryota; kingdom Viridiplantae; phylum Streptophyta; class Magnoliopsida; order Malvales; family Malvaceae; genus Gossypium; species Gossypium turneri. The sequence goes on from CP032583.1 coordinate 19,586,119, forward strand.
GGAACTTCAAAGAATCGTACCCTAACTTACAGGGTTTCGATTTCCTCATTGAAGCAAGATGACCAAATTTTTAGTTTTCAAAATAATAAATTTCAATAAAGATTTTTAAAGGGGAATCGCTTTTAATTTTTTTTTTTGCGATATTTGACCTTAAGACATTAAATAATCAAATAGGTACCAATTTTGGGCGTTATGGGGGTGCTAATCCTTCCTCGTACGTAACTGACTCCTGAACCCATTTTTCTAAAACTCGTAGACCAAAATCATTTTTTAAGGTGATCCGATCACACCTCAATAAAATATCGGTGGCGACTCCAATTTACATTTTTTAGTCGACACTATTTTTTTTGTTTTCAAAAAGTGGTTTCGACAGCTTGGCGACTCCACTAAGGACTGATTTTAAGAAAGTCGAGCCACAAATTGATTAATTTTTGTCTTATGGTTAAAAAATCAAATTTGTTTTAAAATTCATAATATCCCCTTTGCATTCAACCTCATTTTCATTATAGTGTGCTTGCTTGGTTGTCTTAAGTCCGTTAGTGTATTTGCATTTCGCATTACATGAGTTGAATGATTTTACCCCTTTAAGTGGGAGTGAGAAACTATTCATTCGTGAGGTTTTCACCTCTGTATAGGATAGTGGATAGCTTTCGAGATACATCTGTACCTATGCCTTCGCGAGATTTTCATCTCCGTATAGTCATAGGGAAATGTATTCCCCTGAACCGAACTCGGTCTGCATGAGCATATACTGGTTCAAGTACCTTTGCCCTAGAAGCCAAACTTTATGTAGTGAGCCTTAGGAACTCACCCTAGGTAGAACCACACTAAACCCTAATAAATACTCGAATAAGTGTTTTCTTATTTCTTGATTGTATTGGATTCTATGTTTATACATGATACTGACTTTTTGTGTCTTACTTTGATTGCATGGCATTTCAACTACATGACATTTCATTATAAAAGATGTTGGTTTATATTCAATTGCTAGATAGAAAGCTTATCATGGAAAAAGGGTTTCTTGATAAGGTGGAGGATAATGCGGTTGTCCAAACTTGGTCTGAAACGACATAACGCGAGAAATATGATAGTCTGGCTGAGGGATATGTATCGGAACTATGGGACTTTACCCGTAGTAGCATAACTCAAAATAGTTTGCAATAGTTGAAGGAAATCTGGGATCAGTGGAACGATGAGGTTAGACAGCTATTCTACTCTAATTATGGCGATTTGCCTTATCTGCTTGATGTGAAGGTAGACAAACACCTGTTTCGGGCTCTCGCCCAGTTTTGGAATCCTGCTTACAGTTGCTTCACATTTGGGAAGGTCAATTTGGTGCCTACAATAGAAAAATACATGGCTTTACTTCAATGTTTGAAGATTCAAGTAGACAGAGCCTACTCAAGAGCTGTAAATGTACCGACCTTTTTGAAGAAGCTGATAAATATAACCAAGATGAGCGAGCAGTGGGTTGCAGCCCGGATCAAGCAGAAGGGGGATAGCAAGTGCATTCCCTAGAAGAGCTTGAAGGATCTAATTCTAGCACACCCAGATACGAAAAAGAGGGAGGATGTCTTTTCTTTGAGTATATACGGCTTAGTTGTCTTCCCCAAAGCTTTGGGGCACGTTGATGAAGCAGTTACTAATTTATTCGACTGGCGTAATAAGAGGGTTACACCAGTCCCAACGATTTTGGCAGAAACCTTCAGGTCACTGAATGCATACCGGAAAGTGGGGTGAGGGTAGATTCATCAGATTTGCGCAACTCCTACTCGCATGGTTCCACACTCACTTCTGAAAGATTGATAGGGTTTTGTATCGGGCCTTCTCTGAAAACTATTTGCTACTGAAAGAGATAGTAGCTACACCGAGGAGGGATGACATCTTGGAAGAGAAATGGATGGCAATTCTTTAGAATCTTCAAGAAGAGGACATCGAGTGGAGAGCTCCTTGGTTGCTTCCGGATGAGATCCTGTATCGATACGGTGACTTTGATTGGGTTCCTCTGCTTGAGATTTGGGGTGTTTTTGGTTATGCCCCGTTGCTAGTACTCAAGCAGTATAGGTCAAGACAATTTATACCCGCAACCCAGGGAATAGCTGAGTGTGAAATCTTATACAAGGGCGATGGTTACAAAAGAAGATTCGAGAGATGTCCAATGTATGGAACCAGATTCACCGGATAAAAAGATTAGCTGTGGATCCAATGACAACTTCTGAGTATAATGAATGGTGGGTTAGGAGGATCAATGATAATATCTCTAAGCAAATTCAGGGAAACAATCAGTCAATAGAGGAAAATTTGTGGGTTGTCTCTTCTGAGCTAGAAATCATAAGACAAGATTTTGAAAGAAGAAATGCAGAATTAGAAAAGAAGATAGAACAAATGGAAGAAGACAAGATAAACTTGAGATTAGACATAGATGTTCAAAAACTCGAGGTCGAGAAATTAAGAAATGGGAAAAATAAAGCCAAAGAGGATTTAGATAGCTTGAAGATAAATTATAAGAAGCTGCGTCTGTTAATGAGAATTGTCGGGTTGGGAAAAACTTCAGAGCATGGCGTGAAGAGATTCGAGAAGAAAAGAATAAGGCTGATAGATGGGAAAGGAAATATCAAGAGGTTCAAACACGAAATAAGGCTTTAGAGAAGAGTTTGTTAGAGAACCAAAGGAAAAAGGAGAACTAAAGGATAGAGTGGCTGAGTTAGAAAGATCTCTTCGTCAGTATCGAAGTCAAAATTCTGCGATAGAGTTAAGAGCGAGCTTGAGTAGGATTGAAGAAATGAAAAAAAATAGAAGAGTTAGAAATGACATTGCAAAATTATGAGATCCGAATCAAGTACCTGGAAGCAAATGAAGATCGTCATAATGAGCAGCTTCAATACTTTCAGAATCAAGTTAGAAACAGGGATCACATTATGGGAGAAGCCATGGTTCAGATTCGAGAGGTAGCTAATCACCTACAGACTTTGGTAGTGCAGGTCAATATGCTAAGTGTGAAGTATGAATTAGAATCAGATCGGGGGCAAGAGTTAGCCTCGTTACTTAGGAATATTAGAGTTCTGAGTATTAGGACAAAGCTTTATTTGTAGCCCATTTTAGGTAAAGAAATTTATTTTCTAGTGAAGTTTTCTAAATGGAATTGAATCAGAATTGATGCCTTTTTTTGCATTCATTTCGTTGCATTGCATCATACGTATTAAAGACTATTAAAAGATTCTAATTTATTAAAATCATTCCTCAGTTAATCTGGAAACCAACCAACCAACCAAATACCATTACGATACTCGAGCAAAAACCAAAGACATGGATCAAAGATTGAAAAGACTTGAACAGTTCCAAAAGGAGATACAAGACCAACTTCAATTGCAAATGCAAGAGCAGCTAGCTAAGATTCGTAAAATATGATGGACAAAATGCTGGAATCTCAAAGAAACATGATGACTCAGTTGACTCAACTGTTGGCTGGGGGAAATGGTAAAGGAAAGGGCCCTATGGCTAATATTGAAGAAGGAGACAATGAAGGACCTGTCTATCCCTCAGGCTTTACTCCTCCACATGTGCAGACCCAAGCTGAGGTGTACCCACGCAAATCTTCTGTCACAATCAAGCCTCAACAGTTTCAGGCTGGTGCCTCAACACCAATGAACTTCTAAGCTGGATTAGGCTCTAACCCCGGAGATAGCCATATTAATCCTGCTATCCTTGATTTCGATGAAATGGCTGAAAAAGAAAAAAACAAAGGAGGAATTTCCAAAACAGCTAGAGGAAATGTGTAAATGGCTCGAAGAAAAATTCAAGGCAATGGAAAGCGCTGAGAACTACTATGGGATTGATGCTAAAGATTTGAGCTTGGTCCTAGATTTGGTACTCCCTTACAAGTTCAAAATGCTAGAATTTGAGAAGTACAATGGGACTAGTTGCCTTGAAGCTCATATCACCATGTTTTGTAGGCGGATGACTGGATATGTTAACAACAACCAGTTGCTAATACATTGCTTCCAAGATAGCCTCAGAGGGGCAGCATCCGTTACCTAATCATACTAATAATGGGGTAAACATGATGAGTGGAAACACGGGGAGAAGAATTAAGGCAGACATTGCAGAAATAAGAACTCCTTTGAGATGGGTCTAAAAGAAGATGGTAGAAAGGGGGTTAATCATTTCGAATTTAAAAGGAAGCTACAAAAAGACGAGAAATTATTGTGAGTTCTATCACGAAGAAGGGTACGAGATCTTAGAGTACATAGAATTCAGAGCCTTGGTTCAAGGCATGATGGATGATAAGGAAGTGGATTTCTACGAAGAAGTCAAGGAAGAAGGAAGCATATGCGCGTCGGAATCAATGACAAAGGTGTCAAAAGTAAATCATCCTGTGGTTATCATCTCGCGACCAAAGAATAATGAAGCGGGAGTATCGGTAATGCCAAATATCATAATTCAGAAACCTGCAACCTTCTCTTACAAGGATAGTAAAAATGTCTCGTGGAACTATGAGTGCAACGCAACCATCCAGGGAAGTGAGACTTCAGCCAGTACTGCAAAAGAGGATCAGGGTATAGGTTCTCATACGCGTAGTGAGAGACGCTACGATTTGATAAGTCCTCAAACAAAACCTGTAAAAGGAAAGGCCATAGTGACGGAACAAAAAAGGGGAAAGCAATCGAGCCTGTGTTACCTATCAACGAGCCAATAAAAGAGGAAGAAGTCAATGAGTTCCTCAAATTCTTGAAGCACAGTGAGTACAGTGTTGTGGAACAGCTATATAAACAACCAGCTCACATATCTATGCTAGCCTTGCTCTTGAGTTCAGAGGTGCATCGAAATGCGTTTATGAAAGTGCTGAACGAAACCTATGTGACCAATGATATCTCTGTCAATAAATTAGATAATATAAGTGCCGATAACTTTATCTTCTTCAACGATGATGAAATACCACCTGGGAGTATGTGGTCTACTAAAGCTTTGCACATTACTACCTGATGCAAAGGGTATACCTTGCCAGGAGTTTTGATCGACAACGGATCAGCATTGAATGTACTACCCTTATCTACACTTAACAGGTTGCCCGTGGATAGCTCGCACATGAAGACATGCCAGAATATAGTGAGGGCATTTGATGGCACAGAAAGGAAGGTCATGGGAAGAATCGAAATACCCTTATTTATTGGTCTGACTATCTACGAGGTGGATTTTCTTGTAATGGATATCAAGCCTTCCTGTAATTGCTTATTAGGGAGACCATGGATACATTCAGCGAGGGCTGTACCGTCATCATTACATCAAAAGTTGAAGCTAGTGTCAGAAGGTCGGCTGGTGACAATAAATGTCGAAGAGGATATCATAGCGACTGTAGCTAATGATGCGCCGTACGTGAAAACTAATGATGAGGTAGTTGAATGCTCCTTACGATCTTTGGAGTTTGTAAATGCAACATTTATTTCTTAGGGGAACAAAATTCCAGTGCCTAAAATATCCAAAACCACGAAGATGGGGATACAGTTGTTGGTAGGGAAAGGAGCTTTACCCAGAAGAGAATTAGAGAGACATCTTTAAGGAAGAATTGAGGCTCCGGTGCTAAAAGAAAAACAAGATCGCTTTGGCTTAGGGTATAGGCCAGATATAAGACAGAGAAAGAAGGAGTTAGAAAAAAGGCAAGAAAGAAGAAGGGCACGCCTAAGTGGGGAGGAAATTAAATGGGAACCAATGATAATTCCTCGCATATCCAAAACTTTTGTATCAGAAGGGATCATTCATCCTGAGAGAAGGATACCGATGGAAGAAAGCATCGAAGAGATGTTGGAAAATGTTCACATCAATGCCATACATGAAAACACAAATGAATAGGGGACCTTGTTAAATATCCGTCCTTATGAACCTGAGAGTGTTCTAAATAATTGGACTACAGAAGAAATACCTAAAGTTTTTAGAGCTTTCTCAGAGTAATATTCCGAACACACTTGTTGTTTTAGCCTAGAGACAATAAGAACTCCTTTGTGAATTAGGCTCATATTCGTACATCATTATTTTAATGAAATATATCTTTGCAATTATTTTGAGCAGATATTCCTTTAAGATTCTTTCATTCTTTTGTATGAGTAATTATTTTGGATTCTTTCATTCTTTTGAATTCTTAGCCGAATCATTCTTTCATTAATTCATAATCATACCATACAAATAAGTATCCTTAAATTCATACAATTCTTTGTATATTCCTTGGTACCTATAACAGGTCCCCAGATATCAATGACATGAGTGACTCTGCTATGGACTTAGAAAATCCTTTTGAACAAGACATGTGTCTAGAGGGATCTCATGACTTTAAAGATAACATAGATTATAACTTATCTCCGAACTTGTTAAGGATGGTAGAGAAAGAAGAGAAACAAATCCTACCTCATAAGGAAATGGTGGAAATTGTGACCTTGAAAGAGGGAAAGGTCGTGAAAATTGGGACATGCATAACCGAAGAAATGAAGCGAGACTTCATCGAGTTTTTTCAGGAGTTAAAAAAATTTTTCGCATGGTCATACCAGGATATGCCCGGGTTAGGCATTGATATTGTAGTGCATCGCCTTCCTATAAGAGAGGATTGCAAGCCAGTTCAGCAGAAACTCAGAAGGATGAGGCCTAATATTGTGCTTAAAATAAATGAGGAAGTCAAAAAATAGTTTGATGCTAGGTTTTTACAAGAGGTCAAATATTCTGAATGGGTAGCCAACATCGTCCTAGTCCCTAAAAAAGATGGGAAAGTACGAATGTGTGTGGCTTAAAGAGACTTGAACAAGGCCAACCCAAAGGACAACTTCCCATTGCCTTATATTGACACTTTGGTGGATAATACAGCGGGCCATTCACTATTTTCCTTTATGGATGGTTTCTCTGGATATAACCAGATAAAGATGCATCTTGAAGATATAGGAAATACCACATTCATTACCTTGTGGGGAACATTTTACTATAAGGTGATGCCATTCGGATTAAAGAATGCGGGAGCAACATATCAAAGAGTCGTGGTAGCCTTGTTCCATGACATGATGCACAAGGAAATTGAGGTTCACGTTGGTGATATGATTGCAAAATCCAGAACAGAAGAGGAACATGTACAGGTCTTGAGAAAATTGTTTTTAAGACTGAGAAAGTTCCAGCTCAAGCTTAATCCAACGAAATCCTCTTTCGGAGCCAGGTCAGGAAAGCTGTTGGGCTTCATAGTTAGTAAAAAAAGGAATCGAGATCGACCCAGACAAAGTCAAGGCGATACGAGATTTGTCTCCACCACGTACTCAGAAAGAAGTTTGAGGTTTCTTAGGAAGACTAAATTACATTGCTCGGTTCATTTCACAACTGACCGAGAAATGTGATCCCATATTTCGTCTTCTGAAGAAATATATTCCAGATGTGTGGGATGAAGAATGCCAGGAAGCTTTTGACAAGATAAAACAATACTTGTCTAATACTCTAGTGCTGTCACCGCCTAACCCGGATAGGCCGCTGATTTTGTATTTAAAGGTGTTTGATAATTCTATAGGATGTGTGCTGGGCCAGCATGATGAGACAGGAAGGAAAGAAAAGGCGATACACTATCTCAGTAAGAAATTCACTGATTACGAAATGAGATATTCGCCTATTGAAAAATTATATTGTGCCCTAATCTAGACGACACGGAGATTGAGGCAATACATGCTCTACCATACGACTTGGCTAATTTCAAAGTTAGATCCTTTAAAGTATATGATGGAGTCAACGGTGTTGAATGGAAGGATGGCTTGATGGCAGATTTTGCTCTCTGAGTTTGATATAGTATATGTAAATTAGAAGGCTGTCAAAGGGAGTGCGATAGCAGACTTTTTGGCCAGCAGAATTTTAGAAGACTATGAACCTCTAGATTTTGATTTCCCGAATGAAGACTTAATGTGTGTGGCAACTACTGAAGAGGATTCTCAAGAAAATCATCCTTGGAGGTTAAATTTTGACAGAGCTTTGAATGTCGTAGGTAATGGGATTGGGGCAGTCCTTGTGTCCTGAAATGGAGATCATTATCCTTTTACTAGTAAATTGGATTTTGATTGCACCAATAACATGGCTGAATATGAAGAGCAAAAAAACCAGCTCAAAGGGGAATGGGAAATGAAAGACCCAAAGTTAATCCGTTATCGAAAATTGGTTTTAGAGTTGATCGAAGAGTTTGACAGTATCACTTTTTGTTATCTCCCACGAGAAGAAAATCAAATGGCTGATGCTTTGGCTACCCTAGCCTCCATGATCAAAGTGAATAAACTAGAAGACATGAAGCCTATTCAAATCAGTATTTATGAGACCCTAGCCCATTGCTACAGTATTGAGGGAGAGGAAAATGATAACCATCATTGGTACCAAGATATATTGTAATATGTGAAGAATCGCGAGTACCCTGATCAGGCAACGGAGAATGATAAGAGGACATTGAGGAGACTAGCCATTGACTATGTCTTAGATGGAGAGATTTTATACAAAAAGGGAAAGGATCAAGTACTATTGAGATGCGTGGACGCTGTGGAGGCCAAGGAAATCTTGGAGGAAGTCCATGAAGGTATTTGTAGAACGCATGCCAACGAATTCACCACGGCTAGACAGATTATGAGATTCGGGTACTACTAGTCCACAATGGAAATCAATTATGCCAAGAAGTGCCATAAATGCCAAATTTATTGGGACAAAATGCACGCACCTCCTTCACCTCTTCACATTATGACTTCTCTATGGCCTTTCTCCATGTGGGGTATGGATGTCATCAGGCCAATATCGCTAAAGGCTTCTAATGGGCATCATTTCATCTTTGTGGTTATTGACTATTTCACAAATGGGTGGAAGCAGCCTCATATGCTAATGTCATGAAGTCAACAGTCAGTAAATTCTTGAAAAAAAGAGATCGTATGTCGATATGGAATGCCTGAAAGAATCATATCTGATAATGTGCTGAATTTGAATAACAGTACAATAGCGAAAGTCTGCAGTCAATTCAAGATCAGACACCATAATTCGTCACTGTATCGCCGAAAAATGAATGGTGTAGTGGAGGCGACCAACAAAAATATCAAGAAAATTGCGGGAAAAATCCCTAAAACTTTCAAGGACTGGCATGAGAAATTACCATTTGCTCTCCTTGCCTATCGAACATCTATCAGGACTTCTACCGGGGCAACGCCTTTTTCTCTGGTTTATGGGATGGGGCAGTTTTACCCATTGAAGTTGAAATCCCTTCTCTCTGGGTGTTAGCTGAACTAAAGTTGGATGAGGCCGAATGGATCCAATCTCGATATGATCAATTGAACCTGATAGAAGGAAAAAGGCTAAAAGCTATTCATCACGGTCAGATATACTAGAAACAAATGATGCGAGCCTATAACAAAAAGATTCATCCTAGAGAATTCCACAAGGGGGACCTGGTGTTGAGAAAGATCCTTCCTTTACAAAAGGATTTTAGAGGGAAGTGGATGCCAAATTGGGAAGGACCTTATGTTGTAAAAAAGGCCTTTTTGGGAGGAGCTTTGATTTTGAGCGAGATGGATGGTACAAACTTACAAAATCCTGTAAACTCAGACTCAGTCAAAAAATACTTCACTTGAAGAAAGAAAATAGATTAAAGTGAAAACCCGCAAAGGGCGCCTTGAGTTTTTTTTTAAAAAAGGAGAGGCCAAGGTGAAAACCCGCAAAGGGCACTTTGAGACCAAAAGGGATTTGAGTTGAAAACCCAAAAAGGGCGACTCAAATTTTGATCAGAATGGGACATGAGATGATCAGATTAGCTTAAATTTTGATCAGATTGGCGCATGTGGTGATCTTGCTATACTTGAATCAACAGGAAAGAGTAGGCGATATCATGGAGCATCGACAAAGTACTTAGATCTCCTAAACACATGTCAAACTCAAAATGGTCTTCGGGAAGTTTGTATAGAGAAATTCAAGCTGCTATATCTGGGGCTCCTATTCTTCATACTATTTACATTGAATTTGCTATTCTTGGAATACTTCATTATTTTCAAGATACGTGTCCCCAATCAATTCCTCTTTTATTCTTACTATCCTTGATAATTTATTCATTTCGAGCCATGCTCCTAAATCAATTCTATTTTATCCATTGTTATGACATTTTTCCAAGCATGTTGCATTGGAATAATGGTTAATGGACTAATAATACTTTCACAAAGGAAGTTTTGTATATTAATCTAGAAGCTTCTAAATAATACAGGAACCTGAAACATGACTATTGTTTAGAATTCACCAAGTTTAAAGGTTGAAATAATTAAGAAGGAAAAGTCTAAATTAAGACTATCCCTTCAGATTTATTGTCAAAATATTGATTGAACAAAACAACAAGATGATGTGTTGGTGACAAAGCTTCAATGAACAAACAAGCAATGATCACCGAATGATAAAAAAAGGTTTTCTTGGAAAAGAAAGTTCTACAATTGTGCATAAACATTTGGTATGACACCCTAGGAATGGTGTAGGAGACCAAAGAGATTCAGATCCTGTATCCTTGAATTGAAATGGGAGAGGATTGAGAAAGAGCCAGATCTTATACTCAGTGGGAGGAAGATGGTTCAAATTTTATGTCACAAAAGCACAGTGGATTGAACTTTGAGATTACAGTAGGGGCAATCTAATTAAGTAAGATATGAGTGTTACCAGCCGAATAAGATGACGTTCTGATGTGTTGGTTATAAAGCCTTAATGAACAACAGGCAATAATAACTCAAACATTAAAGGATCATTTTCATGACATTTTGCATTCATGTATACACATCCAGTTAATAGATTTTGATTCATTTCGATCATAACATCCTGATCACTAAGCATAAATAGACCCATGAAATGAATTATACAGGTCATGTTCCCTAGAGAACAGATCGATGAAACTACAAATCCTATACCGCTGAAGTTGCAGTGGGATGGATTGAAGAAGATGGCAAATCTTATCTCCCTAAAGTTACAATAAAGCAGATTAAAGCCAATAATCCTATCTCCCTGAAGTTGCAATGGAGCAGATTAAAGTTACAAGTCTTATCTCCCTGAAGTTACAGTGGAGCAGACTGAAGAAAGTAAGTTTTATCCCCTGAAGTTGCAGTGGGGCAGACTAAAGATGGTAAATCTTATCTCCCTGAAGTTGTAGTGGAGCAGATTAAAGCTAATAATCCTATCTCCCTGAAGTTGCAGTGGAGCGGATTAAAGTTACAAGTCTTATCTCCCTGAAGTTGCAGTGGAGCAGACTGAAGAAAGCAAGTCTTATCCCTTGAAGTTGTAGTGGGGCAGACTGAAAATGGAGAATCTTGTCTCCCTAAAGTTGCAGTGGAGCAGATTAAAGCCAATAAACCTATCTCCCTGAAGTTGCAGTGGAGAAAGTGACAAATCTTATCTCCCTAAAGTTGCAGTGGAGCGGATTAAAATGATGGATCTTATCTCTCTGAAGTTGCAGTAGAGGAAATCGCATCAGACTTTATTTCCTCGAAATTATAGTGAAACAAGTGGAAGCTACAAGTCTTATCTCCCTAAAGTTGCAGTGGAGCAGACTGAAGATAGCAAATGTTCCCTTGAAGAGCTACAAATCCTATTTCCCTGACGTTACAATGGAGTCAATCGAAGCACCAATACCTCTGAAGATGCAGTAGGGTGGACTGAGGCTACTTGAAGAAGAGCAACACCAAGATCTAGCATGACTAGGCAAAATTGGCTATTTTTAAAGTCTTTGCTCCATTCCCGTTAAATGATAATGAGCAAAGAGGGGCAGCTGTAATACCCAATTTTACCCCGAGCCCAATTAATAAACTAAATTTCCAGTCTAGATTACAGCCAAAATTTAAAAGCCAAAAATTCAGCCCCAGCCCAATAACCAAATTACAAACCCATTTCTAGCCCAAAACAAAACAAAAAAAATTAAAACTCTAGTAGCAACAGCAGCCTTCTACCTCTGTACAGTCGAACCCAGGCCCCTGCGCGTGCTACGCCTCCGCGCGCGTGCGTCCCCTCCGAACTTGTACCTACACAACAAAAATGGCAACAAGCAAGAAAATCAGAAAAATTGCAAATCAAAGGCAACAAGCATATAATGCATTTAAAGTTAGATTTTTTTTACATTTTTCTTTTTCCATTATCTGCTATAAAAAGCAGACTCGATTGTAAAAAGGAAAAAAATCGAAAGTTGACTAAAGAAAATTAGAAAGCAATAAAAATCAAAGTTCTTTTTTAAGGTGATTTGATTTTTTACAATTTCTTTTCTGTTTCTTCGATTATTTTGGTTGATGCTTGTTTATTGTTTAAGAAAAGAAACACACAAAAAAAGGGGGCGATGGTTTACCTTATATCGGCGCCGTCAAATCCTCGTCGCTTCATCATAATCGAAGTTTGAATGGGGATTGGGGGCATGAGAACGGCGGCTAAGGCTAGGGTCGAAGCCCTAGCAGAGGAAAAAGAAGCAGCCATTCTTTTTTTTTTAAACATGGGCTGCTAATTTTTTTTTTTAGGAAATTTTTGTTTAAATAACATTACAATACGACGCCGTTTTGAGCTAGGGTTCCTAGTGTCAAAACGAAGCCGTTTAGTGGCCATGACCCAAGCGGTGACCTGACCCGGGGAAGGATCTGCACGTTTTTGTCATTTGGGTTATTTGCGCATGCGACCCCTCCTCCTTTCAGACACATTTCGATCTGGTCTTTTTTGTTTTTTTATTTCCTTTTAAATTTAATCGTGCATTTGATTTTTGATTCAATTTAGTCCATGCTAAAGTGCTGTATGTCGAAACCATTTTTTTGAAAACAAAAATTTAGTTGTCGACCTTTAAAAAAAATTTTGGGAGTCGCCACCAATCTTTTATTATGGTGTGATTGGATCACCTAAATACGACTTTGGTCTACGAGTTTTAGAAAAACGGGTTCGGGAGTCAGTTACGCACAAGGAAGGATTAGCACCCTCGTAACACCCAAAATTTGGTACCAAGCTGATTAACTAGTGTCTTAATGTCAAGAGTTAATAAATACGATCTTTATTTAAATTAAATTATTTATTAAGACTTTCTCATTTTGGAAAAGGAAAATATCACACCCAATGCGTTAGGGCACAATATTTTATTCTCTTCCTGATGAGTTAGTCAAAAACTCGTGTAATAAAATTTAAGAAAACATCTAATTGTTTAAAATTTATGAAAAAATCGCAGCCCAATACGTTAGGGCACAATTTCTTAAAATCCCAAACATTCAATATTCCCTTTATTTTTTTAAAAAAATTCTTTATCTCGAGAAATCAACGTGTCACATCCAATACGTTAGGACACAACATATGGAATTCCCGATGACAAGTTTATTTTGTTTGATTAAAGAGCAATCCTCGATTGTTAGATTTTACAAAAAAAATCGGAACCCAATACGTTAGGGCTCAATTTTCTTGAAAATCCTAAATACGAGTATTATCCCTATTTTAAAACGTTCTATTTTTAAAATCGAGTAAAAAGATGGGGTAATGTTATGTTATATGTTCAAATGCCATAACAATAAATACAACAATAATAAATACATCAATGGCATAAAAATAATGTAAACAAATAAATAAACGAAATGAAAAGACAATAATCCATGACATGTAAAATATTAAATGTAAACACAATTAAATAACGAATGAAGAAAGCAAACAAAATAAATGAAGAAAAGAAGATATATAATATGCACATAGAAATTATGAAGATTAAAATATACATATAATTTACAAATAAATTTTTGGGTTATGGAACTTATATATATATGCAATATATAATATACTTATGAAGATAGAGAAAAATAGATAAACATATATAGATTATAAAATAGGTGTTTGAAAATATAAATATATATTTGAGCATTTTTTAAAAGAATAAATATCCATGTAGATATAAATAAAACATTTGTTAAAAATATATACACATGTATATAAAAAATAAATTAAATAATATTTACATTATAAAAATATACATATATATATAGGAAAATAAATGGATACATAAAAGTATATATATAGAAAAAATATTAAATAATAATTACAATATTAAAAATAAATATACATATATATATAAAGATATTTGTTTTAAAAATATAAATAAATAATTATGTACATAAAAACAACAAATATACATATATAAATAAAAAAATAATTACAAATAAAAGAAATAATTACATTATGGAAGTTAATTAATTTAAAAAAATTTAAAAAAAACTAAATTGAACTGAATATGAAAAATTTGGGGGCAAATCTGCAAATAAATAAAACCCAAAGGATTAAATTGAACACGCGAATTATATAGAGGGGCTGGAAGGGAAATTTTCCCTTCTCCTTTAAAACGGCGTAGTTCAGGTAGGGTTAAATTGAAATTGAAAATAAATAAAAGGGAGAATTTAAAAATATAAAAACTTAATTGTAAAATATTAAAAAGGATGAGGGGCTAAAAGCGTAATTTTCCCCTCTGCTCAAAAACGCGCGGATCCTAGGCCGGGTCGAGTCGGAGTCAGGTCGGCCTCCCAAAACGACGCCGTTTTGGCATCTGGGGAGGCTTGGTGAAACGGCGTCGTTTCACTAGGCTATTGAAGCCAAAAATCAATTCAAAAATCACATTTTTTCATTCTTTTAAAAAAAACTTCAAAAAAACTTAAAAAAAACTCTCCCCTTTCCCAGTCCTCCGGGCAGGGCCTGGTCATCGGCCACCACGTCGGCCGTCGATTTCCGGTGCCGGCACCACCGTATGCGGTGGCCGAAAAAGGGAGAATCTCAAATCCAGTCCCTCCGAAGCCCCTAAACGCAAATCCGGGCTCAAAACCCTCAAAAGATTCGTAGAAACACCTCAAAAGCCCAAGAAACCTTTCAATTTTCGACCGTCTTTCCTCGGAGACGGTTCCTCGGCCGTTCACGGCGATCAGGGCTTAAAACCCATGTTATTTCTTTCCTTTTTGTATTTATATTATTTATATGTATATAAATGATAAAAATAAATACATATAACAGAAAAATAAAATAGAACTACAAGTATCAACCTTTAATTGATTATGCTCTCTGTATTGCGAAAATAAAAGCCTCTGTTTTTATTTGATTTTTGAATTTCGGTCCCTATTACAGTGTATTCGATGGCCTTTTATAACCATGATAATAATAAAAAAAGAAAGAAAGAAATCTGTTGATATCTTTGATTCGCAAATCCTTGATTTTTCTTTCCATATGTTGTTTGTTTCTTTCTTGATGCGCAGGTATGAAGATTGGGGATGATTCGGAGGGCATGGTTGCGGCGCTGCTAATCCTTAGAAACCCTAGGGTTCCGCAACTAATTCGGGCCACGAAACTTTGGGCTTCTGCTCTTGTATTTTGGGCCTTACATTCTGGGCCGACTCATTTTATTTTGGACTTTGTAAAATACGGGACTTTTATTATTATTTATTTATTAAGGGCCGGGCAAAATTTAGGCATTACACTGTATTTTGAGGGGAGGGAATATTCCCTACTTGGCCCCCATGTAATTCGCATATTGCGTTTTAATCCTTCTTTTTGTTTTTAATTCAGTTTGTTTCCTGTTAATTCGATTTTTATTGCGATTTAATTTTTTTGTTATTTATTAATTAGTTTTATTAATTATTATAATTATTATTATTATTATTATTATTGATATGGTTATTATACTAGTTTATATATCTATCTACTTTTTTTTTTTATGTATATACATTATTTTACTTTATTATGTAATATTATTTTAATTTTTCCATATATTATTTAATTTCATAATGTATTACTTTACATATTTTTATGTTAATCTCGTATAATTTGTACACATTTTTATGATTTTCCTTTATAATATATTCTTAAAATCCATTTTTATATGTTTCTAACTTTAAAGATTTATACGATAATATTTTCATAATACCATTGCATATATGTATATACAATTTATATTGAATTCTTTTTATTATGCATATGTAGATACGTAATATACTATTGATGTCAAATTATATATATATTTTACCTATTTTCTATATATATATATATACTTTATTTCTTTTAAATACTCTATTTTATTTTACTTGTTTCAACTTTTACATATATGATTATATATATTATTATTTATATTGAGTGTTTCATTTCATATGTATTATCTATTTAGATTAATATATGTATATTATTTTGGGTTTTATTTATTTTGATTTTCTTCTTATAATTCATACTTCAATATTCACTTAGATATTATTATTCATTTTTTAATTCTATTTCTAAACTATTTCAAGTCTTCATATTGATTATTTCTTTTTAATTTTTTATATACGTGAAATTTTGTGTATATACATTGGTAATTTCAAATTTCTTTTCTCTCATGTTTTTTAGCTATTTTAAATTTGTTACATTTATTTGTGATAGACTTTTAGGTCATTAACTTTCAAATATTGGTGTTAACATTTACATGTGATGTAAGTTTTTATTATTATTATGTACATTGTATTGCTTGTTTGTATTGATTGATTATTTGTGTTCATTAGTATGCATTTTGGCTTACGAATTATCCTTTTGCGTTATGTACTATCATTCATCGTATTTTTGTTTAAAAGATTACGCTTAGCTAAGGTGTTGAAACCATTTTATTCAAGGGTTTTCAAAATAAGGCAATACTCGGTGTCCAAGATTTTCGAGAAGATTGTGCCCTAACTTAATGGGCTTCAATTTTCCTCGTTGAATTTAAGTAACCGGGTATCCCTTTTTCAAGGAAAACATAAAAATATCAAATCAAAGCTTATCTTAGGATTCAAAACGTGGTGTCCTAACTCATTGGATATAACATTTTACTATCTCGAGACGAGGTTTTTTTAATAAAGGCAAATTCATGTTGTCATAGAAACTTCAAAGAATTGTACCCTAACTTACGAGGTTTCGATTTCCTCATTGAAGCAAGATGACCAAATTTTTAGTTTTCAAAATAATAAATTTCAATAAAGATTTTTAAAAGGGGAATCGCTTTTTTTTTTGCAATATTTGACCTTAAGACATTAAATAATCAATTCGGTACCAATTTTGGGTGTTACGGGGGTGCTAATACTTTCTCGTTCGTAACTGACTCCCAAACCCGTTTTTCTAAAACTCGTAGACCCAAATCATTTTTTTAAGGTGATCCGATCACACCTCAATAAAAGACCGGTAGCGACTCCAATTTACATTTTTTAGTCGAAACTATTTTTTTTGTTTTCAAAAAGTGGTTTCGACAAGGGAGATGGCTAATCTTGACTATCAGAGCAGTTAACTCCACAGGTTGAGACATAGATGTACTCATTGGAAGAATGATACATTGGACTAGACCTAAGATGAATTAATTTTGAATCCGTTCGTGAATTATTTCACTTGTGACGTTCATGGTGTGATTTACCTAAATCTTGAGTTAGTCACTGACCATGTGTATGTAACTCATATGCTTTGATATAAGTGGAGGCTTATTCTCTAAAGATGATTAAGCCCATAGTCGGTATGTTGGGTACATGACTTGTGTATGGCATGGCTTTACTAGCTACAATGAAATTCATAGCTCAACTAAAGAGTTAACGATATCCACTCATTGGCATTTTGTGGATTGATAAATATGGAACGTGACCATGAGTTACTTGTTCTCGAACGAGCAATTTATCACAGTCATTTGTTGACAATGATCATATTAATCATTAAGAAGACACAATGGTGACAATGAGATAAAATATGATTGTATTGAGTTAATGGATTTAACTCAAAGGAATCAAAGATATCATATGAGGGTAACACACACATGACAAGGTCATTGGACAAAGCAGTTAGATGAATTGCTTTCGTAAAGAGTGTTTTCAATCATGGTACTTCTTGTGGACCGACTCCATGATTAAGTAAATTGCGAATTATCAGACCGATGCTTCTGGGCATAATTGCAATTACTCGAGCCTAATTGTATATGTCTAATTGGTTCCTCTGCTAGCTCAATAAAAGCTCAATCGGACTGCATTTGAATCAAAAGAAAATTCTACGACTTTGGAAATAATTTAATTGAGTTAATTTATTCGATGTGGAATTAAATTAGGCGGTTGTGAGAATTGTTTAACTAGATAAATTGATTAAAGAATTTTCTTGAAAAATTAATTTTGTAAAATCTCAATGATTTTTGGGAAAATTAATTTTAATCAACTAAAATTACATTAATCAAATTAATTAAAATTAATATGGTATTTTTTGAAATTAATTTTTCAAGTCAGTAAATTGGCCCAATGGGTAATTGAACTTAAAAATTGGACCTGAAATCGAAAATTGGGCCTGAGAACTCAAAACTAGTTGAACTGGGCCTGGTATGTGAAACTGGGCTGACGATCCAACTGTTGGTTGGACAGAACCGACCAGGTCGTCACTGGTCCTGGCCGAACCGACAATAGTCGAATCAGCTCGAGGTGCCATGAAGGTGTCACACCTGCGATGGCACCATCAGACACAACAGTGTCAGCAACAGTGATGGCGGCATTCCTGTGGCCAGTGGGTGGTCCTTCAACGGTTGAGCAGTGGAAGAATCACACTCCTACTGAGACTCTACTAGATAATTTGATTTTAGATTAACTATTCCAAAATAATATTAATTTAATAGTTTTAATATTAAATTTAATTTAATACTTATCTTAATAGTATTTTATTAATTTAATATTAAAATGATTATCTTAATATTAAATTAAATTAAATTAAATATAATATTTATCTTGATAAGTATTATATTAATTTAATATTAAAGTAATTAAGTTTAATCATAGTTGAACTCTCTAAACTCTCTATATAAAGAGAGCCATGGGTTATTATTCTGCACACACTTGAATTCAAGAGAAAATTATAGAGAAAAAATTTTCTAAAGAAATTATTCCAAAAAATTTCTAGAGATATTTTTCTTATTTACAACTTGTCTCAGAAGTTTAAAAAATTTGCGAAATTACCCCATTAGTATTTTTGTGGAAAATTTTCTGATTCGAAGCGAGTCCACACTCGATAGACGTAAGCTTGAGAATAGTAGAGAAGACTAGTCGATTGAAGCGTTTATCCTAGACAAATAAATAAGGTACAATTTTGATTAAGTGTTTATTACTTTAGATATCACAACCAAGTTCTAGTTTTAGAAAAAATTAAAACTCTGTTGTTTCCTTAAACTTATTTTCCGTTGAATTTTTCAAACTTGATTTTCCAACACTTTGATTCCAGTTGATGTGTTGGTTTGACGATCCGTGTATCTGTCTGAGATTGAGTCATGTTAATAGGGGTTAAAAATGGTAAACTTAATAAATGGTATTGAAATGAAATGGTATGATGATATATAATCACTTGTGTACATATGTGAATCAAAATAAAGGAAGTATGAAAAAAGGCTATATGTAGTAGTTGAAATGAGCCCTGAGAGCCGAAATGAACGTTAGTAAGTCTAAACTCTAGAAAACGAGTTTAAATAGTAAGTAAAAAGATAAATGAATTGGATTACCATAATATGTGAATGTCAATGACAAGAAATATATGTTGATCTATGTTTGATATTGAATGTTAATGGTTTAAGAATAGGTAGTTGGTAAGCAAATTGAATTGCTTATATGTGTTATAATGATTAATGGATTGGTTTGACATTGCTATAGGGATGCTTATATGTGTAAAAGATTATGAGTTTGATTGGCATTATAGAACATCAATTGGTTGAGTATATATATGTATGTATATGTAATGAGATATGTTGTTAATGTTTTTGCTATATCATCTTGAATCACAAAAGTACTAGTGAGCTTTATCACTCAGTGTACTCTTTGTTTATTCTGTGCATAGGTAGATGTGATCCTCAAAACCCCGGGAAGTGAGTCAGCATCCAGAATACAACTTTCGACTCAACTAAGTTTGTATAGCTCTTTTCATTTTGGTCAAAGGGCATGTACTTAGGGTTATCTTATTTCATGTTAAAAATGGTCAATTTTGAGTAGATGTATTACATGAATGAAATGGTTAATGGTTATGCATGAAAATGATGTTTAAGTTTTGGAAATTGTATACTAAATTGGTTGTATATATGTTGAAGGAGCAATTGAGGCCTTTAAGGCCAAGCATAGTTACCATATGCTAGTTGGAAAATGTATGAAATTGAGAACCTAGTGGATTGCCAAGGAAGTCACGACTTTATCCCTCGAATGTCGTGACATCAACCCTTTTTGTTGTGTCATCCCCTGTTTGAGGTTGCGACGTCGACTTTATTTTATTTTGAAAACTTTACAATTCGATTCTCAGGTTGGGAATACTGTCTTTAAGGTTACAACACCAAATCTTGGAAGTCGCGATACCATCTTAGAAAGTTTTGAAAACGTTGCAACTTAGGTGTTGGTTGACTCCAGAATAGTATTAAGCTTTTGTAAGCTCGTATATGACCCGAAAATGAGTATATGTCATGTTTTATGCATTTAATGCTTGTAATTAAATGTTTAATGATTGAATTTGAATATAGTTTATCATAGTTGCTCCGACAATGAATGTGACATCATGTAGCTTAGACCTTATGATTGGGTTGAGTATGAGGTGTTAAAAAAAACTACTATAATTATAATTATAATTATAATTTATTATTAGTTAAAAATTGGTGTAGAAAATAGGTGATAATTTTATTTTTTTAAATTGTGCTAATTTTATTAATGTAAAATAGAGTTATTACTTAAATAGAATTTTAAACATCTTAATTATCACTTAATTAATATTAGAGTTAATTATGTTAATTAGTTATTTTTTTGAATAATGTTACTTTGCATTAATTACATAAAGCACAATTATATTGTAGGTTGAATATGTTAAAAATGCTTTAAATATGATTTGAAATTTTTTTATTATAATATTTTAATTGATAAGTTAATATATTTTAATTATATTTACTAATTTAAATAATAAATATTATTTTATATTAATTAATACAATTAAAAATATAATATTTAAATAATTAATTAAATATTAAATACGTAAAATCAATTTATGTTGGTTTATTATTATTGTAGATTTCTTCATCATCTTCATACTTCTCAATTCAAAATCAAAATCATAAATGTAATACACGTTTTTTTTTTTTTTTTTTGTTTTTCTTGTCAGGATGTAATTCACACTTTTATTAAAAAAAATTCAAAATTCAACCCTAATACGAGATATTATATTTATGTACTTTTATAGGTTATCAATTTGAGATAAATCTTAAAATTATATATAATTTTAGTTTAGTATGTAAATTTATACATGAATTTTGATTTGTGTAATTATATATATAATTTTGATTTGATTCAATTCTCACAAATTATTAACACAATTATTAATATAACATTATTTTATATTTATATATTCTATACACTAATGATTATATTTTTTATATAATTGTACTACACAAATAATTATATTTATTCAGTATAAAAGCAAATTGATATGCATATAACTAAATTAAAATCAAAGTTTTATAAATACATTTGAATCACACTCAAAGTTTCATGTGTATAATTGTACCAAATTAAAGTTTATATATTAAATTATATATTGTATCAAAATTCATATATAATTTTAAGATTTATCCCTATTAATTATTATACAAAATTTAAAACATTTTGATATAATATTTTGGTTATGCTGTTAATGTATCATATTTTTCTGAAAGTCGTATTTAATTATTTTATTGTGTCTTAATTAACATTGATAAATCTAAAAATGTGGGTGGACTTTGCATGTTAAGCTTTACAGACAAGAACATGGAACATTATTTGATGCTGTGTGTGTTTTCTCATGTTTTGTTTGAGATCAGATGTGCCATTTTTCAATTTAATAATAGGCAAGGTTTCGAAGTTGCAAGGAAGGAAGCCATTCCTTGTCCATCACCTCGTCTTACGGAATATTTAATATCTTATACATTATTACTACAAATTTTATTTTAACAAATAAGTGTTACATGTTTCATTTTTTAATTTTTTATTATTTTACAATACTTAAAGAAAAAATATGGGTCACTCATTTAACTTTGCTTATGAAAATTTTAAATTCTGTTAATAGCGTATGAAATAAATTTTTATATACATCGGCAAAAAAAAAATAGAAGAATAAATTAATTATTTGACTGGGTTTTTTAGTCACAAGTTACAACTATATATCAACTATCTCAATTAAATAAGGTTTTACAATTAATTCTGTAATAGCCCGAATTTGAGGCTAGTCGGAATAGTGGTTTCGGGACCACAAATTCGACGAAAAAAATTTATTTTCATTATATTTTTATGGTCTATGATTTGACAAAATGATTTTGTGAAAATTTCGTTCGAAAATTTGACGTTTTGGCACTCAATTTAGTCAAAAGGACTAAATTGTAAAAGTGCAAAAGTTGAGTTCTATATGTTAGAGGTGCCCAATTGTTATGAAATTTTAAATTGGAGGTCTTTATATGGTAATTAGACCATTGGTTAAGTTGGTGGGCAAAAATGGGTATGGTTAGGCATGTTTCCAAAGTTTTTCATTAAGGGCATTTTGGTCATTTAGTTATTAAAATGAATTAAAAACAAAATTAAAAGCCAATTTTTGTCCATCTTCAACCCCTAGGCCGAAAATTGCATGGAGAAACCATGGCTAGGGTTTTTCAAGCTCCCAAGCTCGATTGGTTTGTGTTTAAAAATTACCCATGAATGATATGCAAGTATTTTGATGTTTTATGGAAGAATATGAATGTTTGGAGTGTGATAAACGATTTGTACTAGGTAATTTTCGATGAAAATGCCTAAAAGGATTAATTTGTAAAAGTTATAAAATATGTCACAAGTGTGTGAATAAGTGAGTATTGTGGACTGCTATAGTTGTGAAAATGCTTCAGCTAGGCCTAAAATGCAAGGAAATTGAATAAAAATTATTTTACGAGCCTAGGGGTAAAATCGTAATTTTGTAAAACTTTAGGGGAAAAAATATATTTTGCCAAAGTATGATTTTTGGACCGGAATGAATAGTGTGAATGTTATATAAGTTAAATGTATTGTTATAAATCAAGAAAGACGAGAAATTGAAATTGATCGATAAAAAGAAAAGTGAGAAAAAGTGAAAAAATTCCCGAATAAACCTTTGGGATAAAAAGGGATACGAATGAAATGACAGAAATGATCACATGTGTGGCACGGATTGTGTGTAGGCCACTCTCTAAAAGTGAAAGTGATGGTCATGTGTGTAGTACTATGTGCAGGCTACTATGCGTACCGAATAGTTTCGATCACGTGTGTAGTATTATGTGCAGGCTACTACATGTATCGGATGGTAATGGTCACATGTGTAGTACTATATGCAAGCTACTATGTGAACCGAACATCATTGACTAGTAAGGTGGTTGCTATGTGCTGATTCCACTGGACATCATTGATTAATAAGGTGGTTGCTATGTGCTGAATCCACTGAGTATCTGTTATTATTCCGAAGTGTTCATCAGGAAATTGACTAAGTATAATTGAATAATGAATATAGGTGTGGAATTAAATTGAATATCGACTTAGAAATGGAAAAGTGAATTTTGAATTGAATTGTGATTGAAAGTGAAAAAGTGAAATTATGAAAGAGTATATTTAGCAATAAAACAGTTTAGACAGCAATAGTTGTGTGACTTTAAAAAATCACCAAAAATGGTGGAGATTGAATTAGAGGTTGAATAATATATGAAATTGAATCTAAATGAGTCTATTTTCACATAAAAGAAACAGAGCAAGCAAAAGAGTTATATATTTTGAGATATTTGAAGTTAAGTTAGACAGAGTCAGAATGAGTTCGGAATCCCCTGTTCTAATTTTGGAAAATGGTAAAAATTTGTAGAAAAATAATTATGGAATAAATTTTATATATTTAGAATCCTAAGTGAATCTATTTTTAAGAAAAACAAACGAAAACAATATCAGAATTCTGTACAATGAGATAATTAATTTTTAGTGAAGAGAGGTCAGAACTGTCAAGCAGTGAAACAGGGGAAATTTTAAAGAATAAACTGTACTATTTGGATAAATCAAAATTCTGAAATTTTTATGGTAGGAAGATATGTTAACCTAGTTTTAGGGAAAATTTACAGATCTTAATTTGGAGTTCTGTAGCTCCAGGTAAAAATAATTTAGTGACTCTGACTCGAATAGATAGCTTTGAATATACATGTGAGTGAATAGTGAAATTGTAGTTAATGTTGTTTAAGTGTGTTATACACATTAAGGATGTGGAATGGAGAGGAGGAGGAGGAAAATTGGGAGAACATATGAATGATTTGTGTATAATTGGCCATATGCTCGATTATAATCGATAAACGATTGAAAAGAAATGATGTTTATAATTGTGCATTATTAGTTATAGTTAAAGTTCATGTGAGAAAATAAAGTTTCATAGTATGTGTATGTGGTATACTTGGTATATGATTTAGTATGTAGCAATGTCAGAAATGGTTTATGAATTAACTCGTGTTGATAAGTTTGATACATAAATAAATGTGGTGCTTATCCATGCTTATAATGCTTATACCATATGTTTATTTGGCTAGCATGTTTGGTGTGTATGCTTAGGCTTTGGCCAAGTTGTGGCTGGATTACGCCACATTAAATTTATAAAATTATGCATTGAGATGGTAAATGTCTAGATGGAAATATGCTTGTGATCATAAAAGGGTGGTAAGGTTTAAAGTTTGTAATATTTATTAAAATGGTTTATCATGTGGTTAGTCTTCAAAAAGACTAGCTTTCGACTATGGTTGAGTGTAATGTTTATATCTTGTGTGATATGCATAGGAAACGGGAGTGGAAAGGAAATGAAATATTAGGTTCATGCTTGAAGTGTAAAATGATGCAAAAAGGGGACGTTAAGTTAAACGATAAATATGTATTAGTATTGAACTTAATGAAATTGAATTGTACGTGAATTAAATGGAAATTGCAAATGATATTATTTGAATTAAATGAATTATTGTGGTATTGAAATGTATATTGGATTGAGAAATTGAATTGAATTGTGAACATGAGAATCGTGAATTAAATGAAATGGAAATGAAGTATTGAATTGCATGAGTATGTAGTGGGTCTCAGAAGCCCTATTTGTTACAAATATAGTATTTTGAAGTTATAACGTGAAGATTTATAAAAGCATGTTAAAAATTTGAAGAGTTTAAATTTGAATGAAATATTTTAACTCGGTTTAACATGTTTATAAGTGTATGTGTTCTGGTAATACCTCGTACCCTATTCTGGCGTCGAATACAGGTAAGGGGTGTTACAATGTGACATCGCCAGATTCGGTCATAACGTTTAGACCGAATTTGGGGTGTTACAAATTCAACTCAAATTAAGGTGTTTAATTTTCTTTTTTTATGAGTATACAAAACAATTTTATGACATAAATTTATTACTTTTTCTAACACCTAATTTTTTTATTTTTCAAATAACACCAAATTAACTATATATGTCATTTGTTGATTGGTAATTTGAAATGTCCATCATATAATGTATATAACTACTGACTTAGTGACAAACTTGTATTGGTTTCAAATTGGTTGGTATTAGATTCAAGGTTCGATCTTTGTGTTTGTATCCCATTGTAATATAATTGCTTTCTTATATAAAAAATGTTTTGATTTAATAGTAAGATTAAGTTTTAAGAACTTTGAGAATCCGAGTTCAAGTTCTACGATATGTAAACCTTGTTATCTCCTATTTTTATAATTACAATTGTGATTGTAATTATATTTATAACTTAAATAAATTAAAATAAAATTGTAACATTTGTAACTCTTATTAGTTACCGGTAATAACCATTAAATTCAATTCGATTTGAAAATTATGTATAATTAATATTCAATATTTTATTTTACTTGAAATCAAACATGTATGTCCAACCAGATTTAATAAAAATAAAAATAAACATCACAATTCAAATTATTTTTAATTAAAAGTTATTTTTAAAGCTTGATGAATGATAAAGATGTAATGGAGATAAATTTGGTTTTGACCAGAAAAACCTTCTTTTATGTTGTTTAAGCGAGTGGCATGTTAACGTTACCAATAGACAAATATATTTGTTAATGTCCATATTCAATGTAGAACATTCCACATTCAAACTATTGCCATGAATTGTCTATTCCTGGTATGTTTTCAGTGTGTGACTATATTAAACAAATACATTAGTTTTGGTTTTGCTTTTCCTTTCTGCTGTGTGGACCAAGAATTCCAAAACCAAATTGAAAGATTTATATATATATATAATATAATAGAATTCGCCTATGTTATATCTTTTTTATTATTTGTATAAATATAAATATAAATATTAAAATATATAGTTTTTAATAATTTCATGATAGATTCTGGTTATATCTGTTCTTTTTCATACAATATTTAGAATTATCTATCAACCCATAAATAAAAAGATAATGCAGTATAACGCACTTGAACCTACGTCTTTTTACATTAGTAATAATGCCCGTACCAATCGAATTAAAACTCAATCAATATATTAAAACAAATTATTAATTATGTTAAAAATATTAAATTATAATATAATATATATAAATCGTGTTGCCATGTTTTTATATTATATTTAATACTAAAAAATTGAGAGTGAAGGACCGAAGATGGCATCAAATAAAAGCTTTAACTACTATTGTAAATAAATCTCTACAAAATTATCAAAGTTAGAAAGAAATAAAACTAGTTTAGGTAAAAATGAAAAAAGATTGAAAGATAGAAAATAAAACATACAAGTCGTTGCTGGTTATCTGTCTTTTTAGACCTTTTGATATTTTATAATTATATTAGGAAATTTAAAACTCTCTTTCTTTTATTAGACTAAAATTGAAATTTTAAAGAATAGCTCAGTCCATTAAAGAACCGTTTTCAAAATCCTCTCATTTAGCACTTATCAATTATATTCAACAGATTTTGTTGAAAATGGTTCTATGGGAATTTGTTCATATTCCTAAATAAAAAATATAGAAATTAATCGCATTGTAAAGTAAACTTTTGATAAGAACCATGGATTGCATCTATTTGTAAAAAATTCGTTCAATATTAATAATTTAATGTAATTATTTTATTGGGTTATCTTTTACGTAAAAAAATTAAAATTTTATTTAAAAGGTATTCAACAATTTAATTTTCAATTCAATGGATATAAGTATTATTAGCTATTTATTATTACTTTGATTTAGTTTTACCAAGGGAATTAGTGTTTGAAGTGTTGGTTATAATTTTGACATTAATTTTTTCAGTGATGAATATAAATTTGGTTATCATCCCTTCTCTTCAAATATGGTAGTTTAACTTCTGATTTGGGTTAAAAATATCCATATTATTCTCAGACATGTTGCGCGACGATGTCAATTCAAAAATTGTGAATTGACTCATAAAAAATAAAAGAAGAACAATATCTGACAAATGGCTTCGTCTGTGGGGGTCCATAATCTTGGAGCTGTTGGGTTCCTTAAGTTCCACTATCTTTGTACCATAAATATTGGGCCCATGGCATTCGCATATCAATTACCAGCTAAAGGTTTGAACATCTTTTCCGACTATAATTATGTAATATTTTGATTTAATGTAATTTTATATATAAAAATTTGAATTAATTTAATTCTCACAAATTATTAATATAATTATTGATATAGTATCATTTATGTTTATATATTATAGACACAAATAATTATATTTATTCAATATAAAAATAAAATGATTTATTTTTTATTTATTTAAATGTGTATGATTGAATCAAAGTTAAAATTTCATATATACATTTAAACCATAATAAAAAATTATGTTATAATTATACTAAATCAAAGTTCAAAAATTATATATAGCTTTAAGATTTATCACATCTTTTCTGCCTTAAAAGTTGAAATCTTACAATTTGATTTCATTTCAAAATGATCTTTCACATGAATGAATATTTACTTTTTATATTTTACTAAGATTTTTTAAACAATTCTGCTAAGATTGAAATTACCACATTTGTTAAGATTAATTAAGTTATTATTTACAATAATGTTTTTATATATGTACTTGAAATTACAATTAGACAACTTGATGAAGTCTTGGCTTAATGGTAAGAAGAAAATTTGAAAATTTTGAAGTTTTAGGTTCAAGCCTCGTAATGTGTAGACTTCCTTCAAATTTAATTAGGTGGAGTTGTCCATATATATATATATATATAAATATATATATATATATAAATATTTGTTTTTCACATATGATAAATTTAAACCTTAAAAATCTCAAAGTCTCATTCTTACTATTAAACTAAGGGATTCTTAACTTTATATTAAATTAGTAAATATAATTAAGTCCATGATTTTGAACGTATTGAATTGTATATTCATTTTTCACATATGATGGAACTTAAAACTTGTGTTACATGTGTGTATCTCTTAACATCGCTCCTAGGTTCCTCTTCTTACCTATCATTACTCTGCCTTACATTAGTACCTCCATTGGATCATTAACCTTGCTAACTTATAGTGTGCTCAACATGCAGAGCTTCACCCTTTGAATTCGCTAAGGTAGGTGTTGAGCCTCCTTTCTACATGTATAATATGTGAAACTCCACCAAATCTAATCATCGCTTGGTCACCAAACCAATTAGTTTAATTGCCACCTAACTAGAAGACTATGTTGTTCCCTGGTTAACATACCTAGGGAGAACTTTAGTGGACATGTGATTAAGGTGATAAATTTACTTGGTTTAGAAGAGATAAATATTAGAGGACCTTATCCTAGATAATATTGCAACACAAATCATGATTTTTATCCACACAAAGCTGATTGGAGAAGTTGCCATTTTGTGCATATAAACAACAACACATATGCTTGGATCGACACACCTTTAGGAGAGTGCTTGTGCTACAATTCTTTGAGTATTTTTTTTTTTTTTTTGCACTCAGTTTATAAGCACTATTGGAAAGTTTATATTGGTTGTAAGTGAGGTTATTTGGGTGAGTGATTGTAGCGAATCGATGTTACCTATTGGGGATACAAGTACTTTTAGTGTAAGGGTAAATTAGCCATTAGCCAATAGGTTATTGAATCAGTTGTTGAATAAATCGTTCATTAAGTAAGGCTTTGAGAGTAGGCTTATTTTTTGAATTGTGTTAACAAAGTTTGCGTGCCTACTTCTCTTATTCTTTTCTTTGCTTATTGCTTTTGATAACTTGTCATGTTCAAAGGATTGTTCAAACATCTGTTGGGATAGTGTGTTTAGAAAAAAAAAGAAAATAGGTGACTTTTTTAATTTGTATCAAAGCATGATTCAAATTTAGTTGAAGACGATTCTTTACATTTTTTTTTTATCATGGAGGCCATGAAAAAAAGTTTCATCTCTTGAGCTCCACTACTTGTTGGATCCTCAACTATGCTTACTAGAAATCTCAAATAAGGGCTTTCATAATGTCCATTGATGAAGCTACATGGGAAGTTATTGAGGAAGGGTGGATAAAACCTTAGGTCTTTGAGGTTGATGGGATACAAAAGGTTAAGGAGAAGAATCAATACACTATCGAAGAGAGAGGGGCTAATCAAGCAAACTCCAAAGTTGTGTATGTTATATTCAATGGAATGGACATGGAGTACTTTAAAATGATCACCACGGTGAATCATCAAAGGCAGTTTGAATCATCTTGCGAAACCAACATGAAGGGAATGTAATTGTTAGAATGTCCAATTTGTAAATCTTGACTACTGGGCTTGAAAATATGAAAATTAGTGAAAATTAAACCATTTTAGATTTCTATGTAAAATTATATGATATATGTAACAACCTGTTTTCAATGGTGCCGAAAATAGTGGTTTTAGGACCATAAATCCGACAATGAGTTTTTAATTATTATTTAATTCATACGAGTCAAATATAGTTTATATTGAATTTTGATTTGATAATTTTTTTATAATTGAGAATAGTTAAGTTCAAGTGGGTTGTTCTTAAAGTCAAGTGGTTGTGGAAAATAAGGTATCGGGACCTCGCTTCTATAAATTGAGCTCATAAATATTTTTACTATATAGGTATATTGAGGTTCAGCCCGGGAATTTTAATGTTTGGCTCATTAATTAAAGAAAAAGAACTAAATCATAAAAGGCATAAAACTTAATCGCTATTGAGTTTTATTGATTAAATGGCTTAATTAACATAAGTGGAAGGACTTATAAGTCAATAATACCATTATTATTATAATGGATGGTTAGTGATGTATTTTAGTTAGTTTTATATGTTAAAATTTAAGTTAATTAATAATAAGTAAAAAAAAATTAGAAAAACACATTATCATGTTTCTTCTTCAACCTTAGAAAATCAAAAACAACATGGTTGAACACCAAAGAGCTTCGGTCATTTTCTCCACTCTTGCATGGTATGAAATTTTAATCCATTTTTATTAATTTTTATGTTCTTGAGAACGTTGTAGCTTAATCTAGCTAACTCGGGGACTAATTCATAAATTGTTAAATGTTTAAAATTATGTCATGGATGAATATGTGATGCCTTTGAAGTTTGATGATAGATTATTAAGCTTGATAGCTAAATAGAACTATTTTGTAAAGTGATTTTGATTAGTTTTTAGTTAAAGGAATGAATTGATAAAAATATTAAATTTGACATGAAATTCTTGTGAAATTTGAATAATTATGGGCTGTAATAGTATAAGAGAAAATTTGGCTAGCATGAAGTTGGTAAAATTGTGATAAATTTGAGAGTTTCAGGTTTAAGGACTAAATTGTATAAAATGTAAAAGTTTAAGGTAAAGTGTAAAATGTTGTTAAAGGGTCAAAAATGTAAATTTAAATTTTTTATGATATTGAATTGGTTAATTGAATAAAATTATTATATTTAGATCAAGAAACAGATCAGTCAATTGATAAACGCGGGAAATGAAAAGTCGTCAAATAAATATATTTTTGTGCTTATTACTTGCTGTAAAATCTTGAAATTATGATATTATAAATGTTATGCATTTAAATTAATTTGTTATAAACAAAAGTTAAGGTGAGTACAGACTAAGTCGTGAACTGTTGAATATTGAAAAATATGAATGGTATGATTTCTAAATGAACATAAATTATTACAATATATGGAATTGATTATGTGGAAGTGCCTCTGATTTGTTAATGTGATGAATTCATTTAAAATGTTGTTTGAACGTAGTAAACGATTAGGGTAGAATTGGCATACTAATAGGGTTAGAACGCGCGCTTGTATGGGACTTGCAGTTCGGTGCCTTTGTATACACTTCGATGTCTCTGATTGCACAATGGTGCCTCTGTATAGCATTTGATGTTTTTTAGTGTGATGGTGTTACCATTGTATCTGAGTATGTTACTCTAGTTCATTGGGCTAATAAAACTTGAGAATGATCTTTATATAAGTTGCTAAGTTATGTGATTGATATCAATAGAAATATGTTATTAAATGTAAATGCAAGAATGTTTGATAATGTATGCAACGGTATGACTGTCACATCCCATGTTTTATTAATTTTTTTGTTAAGTTGAGAATAAGTAATTAAATGGCTTAGTGGTTGGGAGCTTAAATGATTTCCTAAGGGTCCTAGGTTCAAATCTCCACACTCTCCACATTTTTATTTAAAATTTTGCCAACTTTAGCATGGTCAACACCTCCTTGCCATCCAACTAGTTGCCACGCATACGGAAAGATTATTTCATTTCTTGTCAAGTCAACATACCTTATTCTTCAACCATGATCCCATTTTTTCTCCTTTGTCCCCTTAACATACCTTTTTTCTTCATCCTTACCTTGTGTGTTGATTCATTGAACCTAGACAAGGTGAATTACACACCTTTTTTTTTTTCATTTTTTTCTTTCCTCTCCATATTGCTGCCCCCTCCTTTGCTCCTCCCTTTTTCTCTCCATTTTCCTTTTGCTTGAGCCATCTACCACCACTTTTGCCCTATTTTCCTCTTCTCCTCCACCACTCCTTTGCCACTCGAACCACTATCATCACACCACTGGACCTCCTCCTTGCCGCTGCTCCTCCCATTGTTTTGTTCCAACATGTAACATCCCAAAAATCGGGGGTTAGTAGAATCAGGTTTGTGAATTGAGAGAGAGTGTGTGGTCATGCCCTAAATTTTTAGATTATCTATGTGTTTTTAGGAAATAAATGAAGCATTGGTTTGTTGGTTAAGTGTTAGTGAAATGTACCTTGAAACCTAAGTTCAAATCCCTTCTACCGCACTTTTTTTATTATTTTACAAATTTTGCCTCAAACCCTAATATGTGACACGCCTTGTTTTTAAAATAAATATTGCAAAATTATTTCAAAATAAGGAAATAGACTAGTGGTTAATTGATAAATGGAAAACATGAAAATTAAATTGAGGCCCCAAGTTCGAATATTTTCCCATGCAAAATAATTAATTTTGACAAAATCCTTTGTTTTTAATGTGTCTGTCGTCCATACCCTTGTAACCTTAGGTATAAATGTTAAGTTTTATACAAAATAATCAGCCTTTATTCTATTTTTACTCATCCTAACTATTCCTCCCCTCTCCTCTCCTTTTTTTTCAGTTCAACTTTTTTTTTCCTTTCTCTATTGTTGTCGTCACCCATAATACCTAGATTTATAATCTTTTTCTTTCTTTTTCCATAAGATTTTGCATAATATCCTCCATCATATTACTTTCATTTTCTCTAATTATATCAACCCAAAATTTGAAATCTTGAGTCTTCAAGATTGATGCCTATCGTTGCCAAGAAGTGACATTGCCACCCCTTTCACCTAGCTTGTTTAAGATCTCTTTTTCCTTCAATTTCTTGATTGATCTTGTCAATTAAAAACCTAAATTTTTGGATCTGGAATTTGGGAGAATTTTAAAGATTTTAAAGGTATTTTTCTAGATTTTAAAAGGGTCTCAAAATCGTTCTTGAATTATCCTCAAATTTGGCCACCATGGGTGGTGGTATGTGGGCTTAGGTGCAAGAAAGGGGTTGTTTTGATCCTAATTTCTTTCCCATATATTTCTAGAATCAATTTGAGTTATTGAACACTCCTAATCAGCCTCTAATCAAATATCAATTAGGGAAAAATGTTCTTGATCAATTGACCATTCGAATCTCACAAAATAGGAAGCGTAAGTGCGATTAAATACAAATTAATTTGTTGTTTCGACGTAGTTATTGGGTAAAGGTTATAGATTGATTAAATGAAGGATTTTAATCAATATTGGATACTGATTTTACAGTATGTAAATGTGTTAGGTGCTGACCGAAACGCCCCAAATCAACCGTAAAGTCGAAAGACATATACGCGTACGATTTGCATCACAACAGTGTAATAAACCTAACTAGTTTGGATTTATAAATTAGTTGTAATGATATGATAGGTTTGAACCCATAAGTGGGTGGTTAGGGGGCTGTTTAAGAGGTAAATTAATTGAATTTATACTGATTTTTAATTTAGGTTCATTTTAAGGTTTATTAAAGAAATCAGAAGATTCGCTAGTGTGCTACGAAAAAGCGTAAAATAAGGTGTGTGTCCTAAAATCATAAACTTGTTTGATAATGATAATTATCATGTTATATTTGATGATTTAGCTTGCTGATCGGATTGTCTTAATATCCAAACAATTAATTTTGTAAGTTGCCGAACCAGGTACATTTCGAGCCCTAAAAGATTGACGTGTTAGCAAAGTTGCTAGTTTGACAGTGTGACTATGTGATTGATATTATGATGCATGATTATGTTATTTGGTATGAGATTTGTTGTATATATAACATGATTTACTAAGATATGAGTTTATGCATGATATAATTGCATGGAAATTTTATTATGTTATATTGAAAAGGTTGCTATACATGTACATTAGAAAATCATAAAAGTATGTGAAATTGTGTAATGTTGAATGGTACCATCTTAATGGTAATTTAAAAGTTGGGATGTAACAGCCCGATTTTTGACCCTAATCGAAATAGTAGTTTCGGGACCACAAATTCGAGTCTGAAAAATATTTTAACATTATTTTTTTGTATTTATTATGTGTGAATTTACATATGTGAAAGTTTCGTGAATTAATTTTATTGTTTGTGTGCTTAATTTAATAAAAGGACTTAATCGCGTTAAATGAAAAAGTGACTAATTAATGTGTAAGTGCTAATTTGCTAATGTCTTTATAATGTGAAGTCCTTAATTGGTAATTAGCCCACTATTAAAATGAGTGGACAGCAATGGTCAAGAATGACCTTAAATTATATGTTTTATATATTTAGTAATAAAGGTTAAATTAGTAAATGAATAAATAATATTTGTCATAATAAAACAAAACATTAAAAGCCACCATTTTATATTCATCTTTCTTCACCGGATTTAGAAAAGAAAAACAAGGTTTGAAAGCTTGAAACATACGGCCATTTTGAAGCTTAATTCAAGGTTAGTTTTTGTCCGGTTTTTGATAATTTTTACGTTTTTGAGATCGTTGCTTCAAGTACTACAAGACCCATGCTTGAATTTTTGAAATTGATGATGATTTTGTGTTTTGCCATTGATGATAGCTTGTGATTTTTGTTGTTTGATGATGAAATATCAAAGATATGTGAAAGATTAACATGTTTTGTCTTTGGATTTTTGATGAATTTGAGCAATTAGAGCTAAATTGTGAAAATAATATTTTGAGGGACTAAAATGTGAAAAAATGAAATATATGGACTTGTATGGAGCTTATGAATATTCGGCCCTAGCATGGTATATGAAAATTTTGTCTATTTTGTGTTTTATGCAATAGGGACTAAATTGCAAAAAGTGTAAAATGTCAGGAGAATAGTAATTTGTCCATTTATGTGTTTTTGGATTTAATTGAATTAATGTGTGGTTAAATTAGTTAAATTTGAATTTATTTAGATCGAGAACAAAGAAAAACGAAATTAGATCGGGGGAAATCGAAAGTAGTCAAATAGTCGATTTCGTCCGTCGATACCCAAGGTAAGTCTATAAGCATTTAAATGTTGTTAATTCGAGAATATATAAATGCTATGTGATAAATTGAATTGTTTGAATAAATATAAGCCTTGGCCGATTGTGATCTTGAGATAGAGACTATGTTTTGAGTTTGATTCGATCGAGATTCAATGTCCGAAAGCCCCTTACAAACCCTAGGAATAGTTAGGATACATATGTCATGACATAGGATTTTCGATATGTGTTTTCGTGTAAGACCACGTCTGGGACGTTGGCATCGATTTGTGTTTACGTGTAAGACCATGTCTGGGACATTGGTATCATATTTAATTCGTGTAAGACCCTGTCTGGGATAGTCGCATCGATATATGATTACATGTAAGAACACGTCTGGGACATTGGCATTGTATGAGCCTTCCGACTATCAGCATATCCTTTTTAATTCCGAATGGTTCAATGGGCAATATGAAGTAAAGACAAAATGTGAAATCGAATTACAGGTTCAGGTATGTGTTAGTTATTTGTTTAAATGAAAACAAGGTAAGTTGATTATTTGAAATGATATAAAGTTTTGTGAATATGAATTATGGGTTAGCATATTTGATCATATAAGTGATTTGGCCTATTGATGTATTTGTGATAATAAAAGTGAATATATATATGTGTAAATGATTGATTATATTCGGCCATATGGTATATGTATGTGTGATTAAAGTGTGACCTTTGTAGTAAATGATATACTTGTATTGGAAAAATATGTGTAATCGGTCTTATTAACCTAATGTTAATATGCAAATGTATGTATAAATGTTTTTGCTTATAACTTACTAAGCATAAATAGCTTACTCTGTGTGTGTTCTTTTTTACCTCTGTTTTATAGATTTTGGAGTCAAGTTACGAGCTCGGGAATCATCAGCAAAGTCTATTACACTATCGACTATTTTCGGTATTTTATAAGCTGAATTTATTTGAAACTATGGCATGTATAGCCTAGTTTAGGAGTTAGTTTAATTCGAAAGTCAATGTATAAAAGCCAAGCAAAAAAGGCTTAATTTTCTTGCTTGTGTTCGGTTTTGATTTAATTATGACTTAAGTTTATTTTGGTCATGGTTTAATCTTATATGGTTAGTAATCGCATGGTAAGGTATATATATGTGATATGTGTGGTGTGTTTGGTTTTGGTATTAAGTGAGGTTGGTTATGGCTTATAAAATGTAATTTGTTTATGAAGGCTGGAAGCTATTTATAATTCGGCTTATTAAAGTAGTAAAAGAATGATCATATGTTTGAATGTGTATTGGTTATCGTGATATGGTTAGTGAAGACAAAAAAAAAAAGAGTATGTTATATGACTATTTTGGTTGATTGCTTCTACATGATTGTTTTGGTTGATATGCTTGCTTGAAGATCGGTAATTAAAGATAAAAATGTTAGGTTTAATATTTGAGTTGAAAATATGCCACATTTATGATATTGGGCATATGTGTACTAAGCTAGGTGATGATAATTGGATTAATATTTGTGGTTTTATTATTGAGTTGAAATGGCATGTTTTAAATGAACAATTTGGTTTAGAACTGAAAAATTAAGTGTAAAGGTATACTAAGCTAAGGAGATGTGCTAAGATGATAAGCATGATATTCGGTTTATAGCATTATATAAATATACTATGGATTGGATGATTTATATACAATGATTGAATATGTAATGATTAGCTTTGTAGTGATAATGAAACATGGATATTCGAAAATGACTCAATTGTGTACACATATGCGCAAGTTGGTAAATGGAAAATATGCATGTTTTTGGTTCTTTGAAATGTTCAATATTTGTTTATGTTACTTTTGATCTTGGTCATTAAGCTTTATGTTATGATTTGTTTAATCTACTAAGAGTAAGTATACTATTAAGTAAAAAGGTATTTAGTATATTATTATTATTCGAATATTATTGTAATGGTAATTACATAATATGTACTGTGTATGTGCATATAGAATGCTAATAGATTATACATATCATTAATCTATTCTTTGTGGTTAAATATGGTGGTTGAATAAAAAAATGTGAATAATGGTTTAGATAAATAATGTTTTGAATATTTAATAATGAATAATAAAAAAACATGACTTGTGCTTAAAGTTGACTGGTGGTTGATCATGAGTTTTATTTTGAACATGATAAATTAGATATATGAAATGGTGCACTATTCAGTGCATTATTCGGCCCTTGTAATATTATTAGGGTTTCATATGTTATGTTAAAATTTGAAATATGCGTATGTGCATAAGTTTTTAAATGGTATGTATGACATTCTTTTAATGATATAGAAATAGTAAATGTCTATCCTGATCTGTGCTATGTACGGTAATGCCTTGTAACCCTAATCCGACGATGGATACGGGTTAAAGGTGTTACATAGGACACTGATTCCATTCACTGAAAGTATTCGATTATTGAGGGCATGTTGAACATGTCAATTAAATGTGAAATGTATTAAATTATGGTTATGTATGAGATTGTATGACATATTGCTTGTGCATTGGGATGAGATATTTTGTGGTTGATGGAAAAGTTCCGTAGAGTACCGACGACATATTAAGTTCGCATTTATTCCTAGTCAATGCACTGCATTCGGGGTACCGAGGGGATTGGCGATTATATTGCATTATTTTTTATTCGGTAGTTTTATTGCATTGTTGTTATTCGGTGGTTTTACTACATTGAGCTATGCTCGCTTTCGTTAGAGTTTGGTAGACAGGTTTTGGGGAACTCGTGGTGTGTAGCTGATGGTTTGGGTAAGAACCTTTTTGCATTGCATCATGCTCATGACATACTCGAATGTTATTAATTTATGCTTCGTATTGTATTGTGTTGTATTGAATGGTATTAAAATTAATGATTATTACTCGAATAAATGATGGACCATGCTCGTACATTATTTGACACCAATTTTGATAATGTTTATGTAATGATATGAAATTTCTATGATGGTTCTGTATTCTTCTATTAATGGTAATATGTTTCATTGTTTTTGATATTTATGTCCGTTTAAATAAATGTTCGACTCACACTGAGCTTTCATAAGCTCACCCCCATAGTGTTTAACTTTTCAGGAAAACCTTCGAACCTAGGACCAGACCCGTCATACGAAGAATCACCTTGGACCTCGGACCATTTTTAATAAGTATTAATTAGTCTTTATTGGTTTTGGTTTGTAATTTTTAAGTATTTCTAGTTTGTGACTTGGTAACTTTTCATTTGGGAATTTTTACATGCATGGATTACTTAAGCATAATAGCCGAAAAATGTATGATATCTGATTTAAGTAAAATTTGACATTGTTCCCTAATTTCCACTGCATTGCAAAGAAATCGTTTTTGAAAAACAAATCGATAAGGAAACTAGATTTCCAAAATGACATGAATAATGGTTTTTTTTTTCGCTACATTGGTTAACATCAAGTTTTTACAGAGTAAAGTAATGAAAAAACGATTTTTCTAAAACAAAACTGTCAATAATAAATCGAATCTTAAGTACAATTGACCTAATAAGTGAATGTTTTAAGCTAACACAAAAGTACAACTACGATTTTCTCGAAAATGAATTTATTTAAAGTCTTCAAAAGTAACGTAAGTTAGCTTAGCTATTTTGGTGGCTAATGTAGCCTTCTCAATCTAGCCCTAACGTCTAGGTCTGATTTGGGAGGTTACACAACACCTCCCCTTACACCACTATTCACCACTGTGGACACCACCTTGCACCACGGTAGATAAAACCTTCTTTTTCTCTCCACTTTTCTATTTTCCTTTTGATTTTCTCCTTCTCCTCTCTAGTGTTGCAACACCTTCTTTCCCTCCTCCTCCATCGGTTTCTCGCCAGATTGCCACCATCGTCGTGCCTCCATCAGCTTTGGTGATTCTTCCTCTTTTCTTTACCATTTTTTGATCCATGTCATTTCTTATAATAATCAAAAAATCATATATCCCTATTTCAATTAGTTTTAATTTATTTTTTTAAATAGTTTACTTAATGACTCATTTTTTCAAGTGATCCTTTTCTCTAGTTTTTCTTCCCTTTCTGATTCAAGATCACAATGATCCTTCGACCCTCTCATTTCAATCAAGTTAGAGTAAGTGGCCGATTGATACCATCCCGGAAAGCTCCTAACTTTGGAAATGAAATCATCGTTACGAACAATTATTTACAAGAGTAAGTTTGAAATGGATGATTTAGTTTAAGTAAGTAGTATCATAAAATGTTTAAAAAGATGACTTTTAATGTAAGGTCACTTTGATAACAGGTTAGTTTTCCATTGGTTAAGATCCGAGTGTGAACGTTCTTAGAGTGGTGTTTCGCATCGAATCTACTATCAAGTGTGGGTCTAATCCAAATAAAATTTATATACATTAATTTCAATGTTTAAATAAATATTATTATTGGATTGTGCATTATTCAAATACTTAAAGTATGCCAAAAGGGGAGATTAAACCTATCGATATGTATCATACCAAGTAAGTGACTCCAAACCAACTAGCTTTTGAAATGTATGTTGTATGGTTATGTTTATTGCTGATTTGAAAAGTATGTTGTTATCATTCTCATGTTATGTAATATTATGGCATAATTGATTTTACGCGACTGTTAAAAATGTGATGTTTTGATACATCGAGATAATACATGAATTGCATGTCAAAATATGCCTATGTGATATTATATATTAAATGATTTGATGAGCATGATTCACATGCCTAAAGTGATATTTTGTAACAAAGTGAAAATGTGTTCATTGTGGTCATATCACATGCATGGCGTTGGGACATGTGTAAGGAGGAAGTACTGGCAGTTTATCTACATTACTGGTGGTTTGTCCACATTGGCAGTTTATCTGTAATACTGGTAGCTTGTCTGCGTTACTGGTAGTTTATCTGCATTATTGATGGCTTGTCCATATTACTGGCAGCTTGTCTACAATTTTGGTGGTTTCGTCCACATATATTGGAGTGTTTGGATAGACGAGTTATGGGGAACTTCTTTTGGAGTGTAGCGATGATGGGTAGGATGTTTTAAAAAGAATTGCATAATTTTTTTACAAAAACAACAATGCCATAATCATGTTCATAAATATTGGTTATTTTGACTGATAAGTATGTGCTTATTGTTATTTGAATTGTTATAAGACTCACACTGAGCTTAAAAGCTCACCCCTTTAGTTTCATAATCTTTTTAGGTGATTCATAGACATAGGACTTGGATTCAACTTACGAAGGAGTCTCTTGGATGAAATTTAATAAATGGTTTATGAACCATTCGGTTGTTATTTTGGACTTTGGACATTGGACTTTATTGGGTTATTTCTTTACTTTTTAAATTTTAAACTGTCATGCATGCATGTTTGATGAACTTACAAATATTTTGAATTATTGTTATTTAAGTTATTTATGATTTAATTTTAAATAAACTTATAAATTTATGATTTTTTAAGTATTTTCAAAATTCTGCTGTGAAAGATTTTTACCAAAATCATTTTTAAGAAATAATTAATAATATTGCAAATTCTTTGTTTGAATGACTAAAGATGACATTTCGATAAATAATGAATTTTTTAATATTCGTGTTTTAATAAGTGTTTTTTAAAAACAAAATCACTCAGTATTAAATTTTAGAGTTTTCGTAAAAAACAATTGAACTTAGTTGTTTTTAGCAAGTAAATGTTTAGTTGTTTTTAGCAAGTAAATGTTTTCAATGGTATTAATGTGGCTTCCGAAATTTAGCCGAAATGTCTAGGCCGGGTTTGAGGGGTTATAATGACTATGCAAATGATTTTGTTTAATCTATTGAAGGAAAATGTGATAATTGATGATTTGATTTTGGGTAAAGCTCAATTGTTTTTGTAAATTGTTTGTCAGGTTATTATAATCTAAACTGTTTTAATTTCAACTGATTAATTTAGGTAAGTTGGTTTAGATTTAGCTATGGACTTACTAAGCTATATAAGCTTACTTTGTTTATTCTTCGTTTTCTGTAGTTAACATTTTGTGGAACTTGATGGATGGATCAACTTCAAGGCTCACACTATCAAGCTTTTGTCTCGATAGATTTTGATTTATTATTTCAGTTTTTTGGCATGTATATAGGGTTTTGAAGTTGATGAATTTAAAGTTTTAGTTGAATTTGTACTTTGGTTAAAGTTGGTTTATAAGGTTAAATTTCATGTTTCATGATAAACTTGTGTTGAATGTGGTAAATTTGGCTTGGAACATCATTTTGATTCTATTTTGGAAGATAATGATTTGTGTCATTTGATTTCTAAACATAATTTGGTATTTGGTATCATGGAAATGATACCTTGTCATTTGATGTTTTATTTGGTGAATTTTGTTGAAATGGTCTTTTTGGTTAGTAATATATGAATTTAGAATGAAATATGTTTGAAATTGATGGTTTGGCATGAATGGATGGTTTTTGGTTTATGGTATACAGAATTTGGTTGATGATTGAATGAGTTTAATTAGTTGATAATGTTTTAGTTTGAATGATTGCTGTTTATGCTTGAATTGTGGTGACAATGAGGGCATATTGGTTAGGCACTTAGGTTGATTATAAATTGGTACATCCTGGCATGTTTTTGGCACATTTTGAATAAGTTTGGATGTTGGTTAATGAATGTCTTGGAACCTAAGAAAGGGTGTGTGAAATGGCTTGTGTTTGAACGTGTTTTTGGGTACACACAGCTTGTGAGACGGTTTGCCACATGACTGTGTACCCCACACAATTGTATGACACGACTGTGTGGTTTCTTTGAATTCTGGTGCAGGTTGGCCCACATAGACACAAGTTATTACATGGTTTGGCCACACAACCATGTCTCTAATCCACGTAGGCTAAGCCCCGTTACACGGCCGTGTGATTCATGTTTTCAACCTTTATCCTATTTTCATATTTTGATTCAATTTAATCATTGGTTGTTTCTCAATCACTTTTAATTCTTTGTAGGCTAGATTTAAGTCTCATTTTAGTTTGAATGACATGTTTATTAAATGAAATTATTGATGAATGATTTTAAAGTAAAATTTTGAATTGAAATAATCTATGTTTGTTCTGTTAATTGTTGAAACTTCCCGTAACCCTAATCCGGTGACAGAGACTGATGAGGGGTGTTACAACATATGTAACACCCCTATACCCAACCCGACTATCGAGTCAAATATAAGAATATCACATTTGGTGCCTGAGTGTTCCTAGCTAGATTCATTTGTTGGAATCCTTTTTCCAATCATACTTTAAACTTATTAATATGCCATTTTCATATTAATAATGTATTAGAATAAACCAGGTAAAATTTTTTCATAAAAATTCATTCTAAAAATCACATTTTGCACAAATTAGGCCCGAGTATCGATACTAACACTAAATTATCAATGCTATTGCTTAGGTATCAATACACTATGTTGTATCGATATCATTTTGAGCTTCGAAGTTGAAAAATTCAATAAAAATACTCATAGTATTGATATTTTGGTCTGAGTATAAATAATTCCAAGCATACCTTTACCTTCAAATTCTTGTCGATTTGATGAGATGTATATGTAACAATCAATTTTTAGTGGTATTGGAAAAGACAGTTTTGGAACCCCATATTCTGATGACTGAGTCAGTATATTTTAAATATTAATATTTACGAGTTTATTATAGAGTTATATTAAGTCTTGGTCCAATAATTTTAGCAACTGAATAGTTAATAAGGTACAAGGATTAATTCATAAAAACTGTAAAATTTGATCTATATCGATTTTTGAGAACTAAAATGTTTAATTAATAATTAGTTAAGGTCTAATGTAGTAGTTTAACATCTTTTAAATTTTTTGTATGGTTAATGCTAATTTTCCTTAATTATTTTATGTTAAATATGTTATGATAATATTAAGGGTTAAATATAAAATTGGTACCTGAACTTGTCAATTTCTCCCAGATTAGTGTTTATGGTTTTTTTGTCCCAGATTGATACCCAAACTTTTTTTTCATCCACTATATTGGTACCTGAGGCTAAAAATGTTAAATTTTTGCTGACGTGGTAATGCTGGCCACTTGTGCACTGCCACGTGTCACTCTCTTTGGCCTAAAAAGTTGTTCCCCTTTAATTAGTTCCCATTTCATTTTATATATTTAAAAACCCTGTCATTAATTTTTTTTTCATTTATTTTTTCCTTTGAAATTTTCTTTCCCCATGATCTTTTCTACCTCTTTACCTCTACAACTTTACAACTTTTTTTCCTTTCTTTTTTTTTTTCGTTTTTTCCTTTCTCCATCTCTACTTGACCTCTTAGTCTTCCACCTCTCTTCTATTTGTTTCCTTTTTCTTTCTTTTTTCCCTTCAAAACCCCCCAAAATTTTCCCTCACTTTCTCACCATCCGATCACCACAAAAATCCCCCTTTTTTGCTATCTACGTAATCCATGGAAGCCTACTTCTTCGATACTCACAAGGACCAACCTTTTCGAGTTATTATCCTTTTCACTTTGGGTTCTTTTTTGCCCTTGAAGTTTTCATTTTCTTTTCTGAAATGGGTTTGGACCAATTTTCTTAAACCTCGTAAGAATCTAAAAAAATATGGCTCATGGGTGTTTTTTTAGTTTTCAATGTTAAAATCGTAAATAATATCTAATATAAAATTAGAACTGTAAACCAGGATCTATCATGTCAAATCATCAAGAATAAATCAAGAATAAAACTAGATGTGGAAGTGTACCTGAATCCATGAATTCCTCAAAGTTTTTCCAAATCCTGGGATTTGATCTTCCAAATTAGCACACAAGAAATTCAGAGAATATTTGCTCTCTCTTTCCTAATGATGGGATATTAGAAAAGATATCTTGTGTGTAATTTGGGGACCATAACCCTAATACATATAACTTTGGCATATTAGCCCTAATTCCTAATTAGCCCATCATTAATTAGAAATTGATTAGAACTTAATTATTAGAGTATCTACACATATTTGACTCACACTTTATTTAATAATTAAAGCCCAATAAAAATTTAACCAAATTAGATCACTTTTAGTTTAGGCTAACCTATCATGATAGTAAATAATAACATGTAATTACCCTTATTATATATGTGATGTCCATATTTTCCAACAATCTCCCACTTAGACCACATATATATATACTAATTATTCTATAATTACATGTCATTATATAACCTTATGAGCTCAAAAATTTTACTATCATATCCAAAAGGTATTCCGAACAATTTCGTCCATTAATTAGGTTAACATAGAACCAAGACGACTTTCGTTACATATATCGTAACTAAATCCATCCCTGATCTCGTATATTAACACAACCAAATGACATAGATCAAGTATGGATGTGTAGCATAGAAATTACATGCAATATGATCTAG
The DNA here is from genome assembly GCA_008044935.1 of Gossypium turneri. Lineage (NCBI taxonomy): Eukaryota > Viridiplantae > Streptophyta > Magnoliopsida > Malvales > Malvaceae > Gossypium > Gossypium turneri. Next base: position 19,630,466 of record CP032583.1, read on the forward strand.
ACATGTCTATTTCCAACTGGTCCTCCTTAGTGAGATCAAACCTTACCAAAATCAGAGTGTGAATAAACCAAATAAATTTTATTTCTGTAGAAAATAAACTTAATATCTGTAAACTGAAATAACTAAAAAAATTTCTATAACATAAAAGCATTTAAAAGTACAAACTCCCACTAAAACCAAATATCCTTAAATGACATTATACCAATATGAGCAGTGTGCTTTGATAAAACCTTAGGTGTAGTCCATTAGTAAACGGATCTGCAATCATGGAGTTTGTCCTAATATGCTTTATAGGCACCTAACCACTTTGAACTTTTATTTTTAACAACTAGGAACTTAAAGTCTATGTGTTTTGACTTTGATGTACTCCTGTTGCTATCGGAATAAAAGACTGCAATTTGTTTTCACAATTTGCACCTTAGTGACAAAATATTGTATCCATATTCCATCAAAATCGGAGTTTTGTATACCTGATGATCTCTAGCTGACTAGACCTTTGATATGTGAGCATGTAATCTTTTGTTCTCTGAAAATACATTATAACCCTTTTGGATGCTATCCAATGGTCCCAACCAGGGTTGCTTAAAATATCTGCCTAACATCCCAATAGTGTACACAATATTCCAATGTATACAAACCTGAAGATGCATTAGACTTTCCATTGCTAAAATGTAAAAAATCTTATGCATTTTTATAATCTCAATATCATTCTTAGGGCATTGATTCAGGCTATACTTATTATTGAAAAGTGGTATGTCATAAATATATAAAACCAAATATAAAACCTTACTCCCACTAAACTTATGGTATATACGATTATCAACAAAATTCATCTCTAAACCAAATGAGATAATCATTTGGTAAAATTTGAAATATTATTGACGAGAACTTACTTAAGCCCATAGATGAAGTTCTTTAATTTGTAAATTATTACCTTTGCATCATCAGACACAAAGTTTTCTAATTGCACCATATAAATGTATGATCAATGTTACCATTGAGAAACCATTAACTTAATATTCATTTGATGTAGCTTAAGGTCAAAATATTCCACTAAAGCCATTATAACCCTTTCTCTAGTAGACCTTTTTAATGACATTCATTCTTGAGGTTGTTGAGTTTGTTCTTCTGGAACAATTACCTCATCTTGAATAAGGAGTTGTTCAACATTGTCTTATTGAGGTTCTAGATTCACTTCTTAATCAATGATAGGTATAAGAACCTAAACATCATCAAAAGTGATAGTAGAAACTGAGTTAGAATTCAATTCTTCCTTAAAAGCAATGTCTCTAACCTTATTTCTCCCTCCAAACTCAACATCCTAAAAGAATGTTGCAATTCTTATCTCAAAAACATTCCTAATTGTGGGATCATAAAACTCATAGCCCCTAGATTACTCATAATTTCCTTGACCCTTATACTTTATAGACATCAAAGAAGTCAGAAGTGATATCATCTCAACCTTATCGTTTTTAGCAAAACATTTCTTAATTTCATCGAGGAAACCTTGGCCTGAGTAATCTCTTTAGACCCTGTGCTTTTAAAGGCTTTTGGAATGATGTGCTTCATTATAATTAGACTCATGCGATTTAAATGATCCCACCTCTCAAATCCCCTTTAACATAAGGGGTTCTTTCCGCAGTGAAAGGTGTGGGTTGTTCTTCCTTTTGTGCAAGGTCTATTTCCATACAACCAAGCATTATAAATGTCTTTTCCTTTGCTTAAAATTAGTCTCACTAAACATGGGTGTAGAATTAGCAGATATTGTGCCAGCAAAAGATAAACTAGTTGAATCCAGAACAAAATAGATAAAACAAGCTCATATCAATATTCATAAGTAAACAATAAATTCAAAATAATGGCTAATCCCATCTCAAGATACCAAATACAAGATTAATATCAAGTCTTTGGACAGTAATATTAACAGTAAGCGATACTCTTGTTGTAGTAATCAAACATTGAAAACAAATTATGTCAAACAATTAATTAATCTTTGGACTAACTTATTGCTCACATAAAATACCTTATAATTGTCACACATTTATCACCACAGATGTCGTTGAAATTTTTCCAAATATTAACCTACCTTTGGGTCAATTAATAAACGCATGAATCACAAAAACATATAATTATCTTGATATTTCAAATAAACTAATCTACACAAAAGAGGTCACTTTGGCGGCATTTTGTTTCAACTAATCTATTTAAAATATTAGACATCCTTAATTAAAATCTAAAGCCAAGATTTGAATTTATTTGTTTCAAAATATTTCTCTTAATTTTATCTTTCAATCAAATTAAAAGATAATAGTATATATATATATATGTATATATTTATCCCAAACAACATACAATGATGTTGGCAAATATAATAATAGTTGAAAAAATCATAAACCATAAACAATTTCACATAAGACTTCAATTTTAAACCAAAATAATTTGAATAAAAGTAAACCTCATTTCAAGATATCGGACACTCCATTAATATTTCATCTTTGGACAAAATATTAACTTGTAAGTGATTTATTAGTGTAATAACCAAACACTGACAATAAGAACATGTCGAACCATAAATCTTCCTTTGGGCCAATTTATTGCCCACATGTAAAACTGAATAATTGTCACATGTTTATTACCATAGTTGCACATGTAATATTATTAACTTTCATTTAGGCCAATCAATATTAACATAACTTAAGTTACATGCACACAACCTTTTATATTTTAAAACAAATAATTTATACAAAAAAATCACTTTGATGACTTATTACTTCAATTAAGTTATTTTAATAAATATATAAACATATCAATATTCAAATTTAAAATTTTCATAACGGTTAAAAGGTCAAAACTAAATATTTTTTATTTCTATATAGTTTCCTAAATAATACAAAATAAGGTTGTCTAAATAGCGCAATAAAAAACCCAAAAACCTTAATCTTTAACTGATATATATATATATATATATATATATATATATATATCAATATCGAATAGAAATAATGTAGTGATTCAAGGCCAAATAACTAACAACCACATGTATTCATAATTTTGGCATAGACAAAATACCAAAGCAATTCACGTATATACGTATATTTAAAATCAAATAGAAAAACTTACCCATATATATCATGTAAATCCAAACTTATATTTATGATTAAACAGAGATTCAAATAAATACTTGAAATAAAAATTCCAAGTCAATATATCTCAGAAATAAAATCATAATAGTTGACATACCCCATAATTCATACCGTAGACTATATCAATATAATTTAACTGAATATTAGAAATAATAATATGTCAAACCCAAATATTATTTGACCAAGCTTAAAACTAAAATATATATATGTTTATATCTTGGCAGATAATGAAATTCATCGACTAATATTAATATCTTTAAAATAAGCAATTATGCACCAAGAAAATGAATCAAAATAGGCGGCACAATTGGTAAGATTCAACAGCAACTATGATGCAAAACATTAAACATGAAAGATTAATTCATCTTGCACCAAAGCACCCATAAAATTGAATATATAACCATAACAAAAAAAAGAAGAAGAAGAAGGAAATTAACAACTTCAATGATATCCATCAAAACTTAATTTCACCAATTAAACTATAAAAGATATCTTATTGAATAATGGTTATAAACACCTATTCACGCCAACTATAATCATGCATTAATTCTCAAAATCATTGATATGCATATAATATATATATACAATATATACATACAATTATATTAATAGAAAATTAATATTGGTTTGTCTTACATATTTCATGTAAACTCAAATTTATATTCATAACTAAAGACATTATCATAAAACATCTTTATACGCACAAATGCTTAAAAAAAATCCATAACCATCAAATATAAAAAGAATCCCAATTGTATAAAAGCCCTCATATGCGTAACCACTTATGAAATTCATAGCCACCATATTAAAAAAATCTCAAATATTTTAATTTTATTTAGGTTCCATAAGGACTAAAACTTATATAAAATAATTATAGCAGAAACCAAAATTAATCATTCGTATATATTAATTGAATTCAATGGTGAATATAATTCATCATGAATAAAGACAAAAGCTGATAATTCCATATACATTCACAAACAGAAAATTTAAAACAAATAGTGCGAAAAAAAATCTTAACAGCATTCATTTATTCGATTATCAAGTGAATTAACTTTCAAAACCAATTATACAACTCAACTGGAATTCTTCAATTGTAAAAAGTTGTAAGTCTGTAACTTTAATTTAATAATAAATTTAACCAAAATTTATAAAAATAATTGTGTGAAAAGAAGAGAAAGAAATCTCACAAATCATTTTTTATCAATTGATTATAAATAAATAAATAAACTTTCATCTTTTGAATTGCATATGCAAATATTAAACTAGATTATATTTATAAAACCCTAAAACTTTATTTAAAGAATCAAAACCCAAAAATTTATCAAGAACCTCAAAGTTTCAACATAATATATAATTAAAATATCAAATCCATAAAATTAAAAAAGAAAAACGAATCAATCCAAAACTAATAAAGAATCAATTCATTCTCAATGATTCAACATGACAAAGCTTGGATGCCACTTGTTAGAACTGTAAATAATATCTAATATAAAATTAGAACTATAAACTAAGACCTATCATGTCAAATCATCAAGAATAAATTGAGAATAAAACTAGATGCGGAAGCATACCTGAATCCATGAATTCCTCAAAGTTTTTCCAAATCTTGGGATTTGATCTTCTAAATTAGCACACAAGAAATTCAGAGAATATTTGCTCTCTCTTTCCTAAGGATGGGATATTGGAAAAGATATCTTGTGTGTAATTTGGGGTTCAATTATGTGGCATGTATATAGGTTATTTTGAAATTATGTCTTGAGCCTAAAGGTTGATGTTGTAAAGTGTTCTTATTGTCTGACATGTAAGGTTAAGTTCTAAGATTTCTATGGAATGTTTATATGGTAAATGATTAATATATATGTAGTAAAGATATGCTTGATCTTGAATCATGAAATGTATGAAAATGGTAATGCTTGGATGGAATGTGTAGCATATGTGCTAAATGATAGTTGTAAAGTTTGAATTCATTAGACTAAGTTGGTTTTATAATTTAGTAAGTTTTGGCATATTTGAATAGAGTTATATGTTTAAGACCTAAATTGTAAAGTTTGGTTTTTGACTTGATAAACTAAGGTAAAATAGAATTTTTTTTGGTATGTAAGTGATATCTTAAGTATCATGCTTGTGACATGGCGAATGGTTGATAATATATTATCTTGGTTGTGACGGTGCCAAAATGGAATATTGGTTAGGCATTAATAGGTTGTTTGTTATTATGTTTTGGTTTGGCTTTTGAAGTGTTATTAGGCAATGTTTAAGGTATCAAAATGTGTTTTTAGAAGTACCTAATTGTTGACTTGATGTAAGCATAAAAATGATAGGTTTTAAGGTCACACGGTTTAACACACGAACGTGTGCCACTAGATGATAGGTTGAAATTAGGTTAGATGGTCATAGTCAATTACATGGCCCAGTCACACTGCCGTGTGACTTTTGTTGGATGCATTTTGACCCACACAGCCTAGACACACGACCGTGTATCTCAATGTTATATGGTCTCTGTTGGAAAAAATCTAGTTTAAAAACGGTTTTCTTGTATAGTGAAAAATTAAAATTTTGAAAACTGACTTGGTTTGTGATATTTATAGAAATAAAGCTTAACCAAATCTGTACTTGTGTTCTTGGCTTATCAAACGTTCATTATTCTCGGCTTCGCGAATGTTCGTTATTATCAGCTTTCAACCAAACGATCTTCTCCACTATTCTCGTACCACGAACTGCTTCGAGTGTGGTTCAATCCAATTCAATCGAAATAGAGAACTAGAAAATGTTTTATCCCCTTTTGAGGTGAAAACAAAAATTCTCTCTTCTTAATAGAAATCGGTAAAATTGTTATTCTGGAAAAATATATGTAATAGTTAAGAATAAATTCTCTCTATTTTTCAACAGAATAACAATCTCTCAGTGTTGTGTAAATAACTCCATCGGTGCCACCTATTTATAGGAGGAGAAAGTAGAACCATTGTTGAGTTGAATGGTTTACTTCAAATAGAAAAACAATTTTCAACTTAGAGTAGTAGAGGGGTGGACGACACACCCTAGTATTCCTACTAGGGTTGCCGCCCCCTTCATGTTACATGAGGGGTTTTGGGCCTCTTTCACATCGGGTCCAATTACTAAGGTTGTCGCCCCCTTCCTAGGCCTTTTTGACCCAGTACTTTATAATGTGATTGATCGGCTGCGCACGTGCATGTTAAAATAATGAATTTATACAACAATTTTTAAAGCCCAGTTTTACTGCAAACGTACAATGACAGTTGTAATATTTATAGTTCTGATGGAAAATAAAGTTTTCCAAGGGGTCAAACCCAAAGGAAGAGACAATTGACCAATAACTAACATACATGACAGAGTTTAAGCGACTACTAACACGATTTTATATTACAACAATTCATAATAAGAAAAATTTGCAAGAAAATTAAAGATGCAACTTTAAGGACTAAATTTCAAAGAATGTAAAACTAAGGAACTATTTAGTAAATAACTAATGGGAGTTGGTTGACGTCAATATGGTTCACCAAATCTCGGATAAGGGACATAAATTGTCTAAATTACCAAGTGACTCCATTTTATCTTCCAATCTCAACATCACCAACTTAGATGAATTAGGTTTGATTTATCTTCCGATCTTACTAGTTAATCCGAGACTAATGAACGGGTGCGCAACAAGATTACCTTTTAGTCTCACTTTATCTTGATATTCCCTTAGGGGCATTACTACCTAAGTTCTTAATTCTATTTGATTTAGTTCAATTTGTTACCATTTAGCCCTTTGTCCAAGAGTTTTAGTTTACCCACATCTCCATCAACCAACCTCCTTTGAGGTTTAGCTACTCATGCTCAAAGTAAAAGAAATAAACATAAAAATGTGAAACAAGGCAACCATGAAAGTAAAACTTAAGAAAAGTATAAAAGTTGAGATTTTTATGCAAGAAAACTTAAAGAGCAAAAACTAAAAGCATTTAACAAGAAAATCTAAAGCATGAAATATAAAAGGAACAAGCTTTAAAACATTTTAAGTAGAATAAATTGAAATATATTAAAATAAAGCTTAAAATGTCTTGAAAGCAGGGTACAAGGACTGGAAATGCAAATAAATCTTAGCTACAGTAATAACTAACTTAACTAACACTAAGAATAACAAGAACAAGAAGTAAATGCAAAAAAAATAAATTCTAATCAAAGGTAGAAGAAAAGAAAAATAAAAACCCTAGAAAAGTGCAGAGAAAAACTAAAGAAAGCCTAGAGAAAATTAAACCTAAAATTAAACTAATGTGTGTCTCTCTCTTGAGCAAATTTTGGTTGTTTTGAAGTGTATTTTGGTGACTTTTTGTTGCCAAAAATGCCTCTACAAGGGCCTTGTGTGATTGGTGGATCAGGTAGACAAAGGCTGCCCTTTTTGTCCAAGTTTGTGTCCCTCACGATGGTGATATCGCAATACCTCGAGCAATGTTGAACCTTGGGGTCTTCATTGGGAGGTAGATCTCTAGATACCACTGAAGGGAATCTTCACTCTTCTATATTGTCGGAAGTATCGCGGTTCCAAGGGTTGGATATCAAGATAACCTTGCCCTTGGTGCCGTTCTCGCTCATTTTCGAACTCCAAGACGTCCCTACAACACTCAAACACACATTACGCCTCCCAATGGCATTATCGGTAAAATTAGGTAACAAAATAGATAAAAATGAGACATTTTCACTTACTAATTGAAAATATGAAAATAACAGAAAACTACACTAAATACGCTATTTTGCTCGAGAAAAAAACTCCTTAAGTGCATCGGAAAAGCCTAATTTGCCACATCAATTTTTGGCAAATCAATGATCCAACCCAATTCAATTTTTTATTTCCCAAAATAAAATTTAATATTTATATAAAATAATTTTCTCATCCCTATTTTACACCTAGCAAACTTTTGATGATTTTGCCCTTGTTAAAATTTCGAGAAAATATTTTCAATAATTCACAACTCAACATGTTCACTATGACCAAATGATTTATTTTCATTTTCGGGCTTCAAAATAGTCCAAAAATATAAACTCATTCTTCTGATCATTTTTTAAGTAATCCATATAGGATTACAAATTTCCATTTCCATTTCAATTTCCATTTTTAGAAACCAACATTCATTTCCAAATGATTCCATTTCTCCATTTCAGAGAAATCCATAATCATTGAATTTTTCTCATTTCTCTTTTTTTATTCATTATGTTCATTTCTATTCAAATGCGCAATATATTTCTGGTTTCAACGAGCTAGCGAAGGGACTAATTGGACATATGTAGTTGAGGCTCAAATGATTTATAATTAAGTTTTGGATTTTCTCCTATTATTTATAAACTAATTTAGTCACAAAGTTATTTCACTATAGTATCGTGACTGAGCTCTCCCCAGCGACATACCATTACGAAAGCAACTACCCAATGCTCGTCCAATAACCTTGTTATTAATGTGTTCTCTCATAGGATATCCTTGATCTCTTTGGGATAATATTCATTCTCCCAATATGATTCTATTTTATCTTATGGTAATCATTACATCTTTCTTCATGAAAATTCAAACGCTATCAAATAGTGATCAAGTCATCCATCACAAAGACGGACGACCCGTGGCCACGTTTACTTTTCATCAACCATGTAATGCCCATGAGTGGATATCATTTACCCATGTTTTAAGGTATGAATTCCACTATTGTAAATGACGCTACATACTACAGAAGTTGTACACCCAACGCTCCAACTTTCGGTTCCTTATCTATTTGAACTTAGGATTTTACTTACATCAAAGTGTATGAGTCACGCATACATAGTCTACCATCTATTTAGGATTTAGGTATGTCACACTATAAATGTAAAAAGTGAATAAATCCATAAATGGATTCAAAATCTATTCTGCGTTGGTCTAATCCGATATACTATCAGTCCAGTCAGTTGGATTGGATGACATAGACAATACCCTAGACAAGGCATCTCCCCAGTTGGACTTGATAGATGACATAGTAGTCTTTCAAATGGTTTGCTCATTTTCAATTAGACTAAGGACATGTTTACATTCGTCTACTAATATAATTTTTCTTTTCGTACTACGATCCAATCATGTAATACCGCTTAGTATTAGTTAAACATTTAGACAACCAATGAGCAAAATTTGCTTCTATTTTGCTTTGCGTGCAAAAACTATGTGAGAACAATTATACAAAGTATATTAATGTAATCATTGAATTTGTTTTATTAACCAATATGTTTGAAAAAAATACAAGTGTATATTAACGAAAATACTATACTTAGGGCACTAGATCCAATAGTCTCCCACTTGCCCTAGTAAAGTGGATGAGTCATGTTTCGCATTCTTTTGGCCCTCCATATTTTTCCCAAAGATATCTCTATCTATAAGAGTCTTGGCTAAACAAATCCTCGGGGTTTGTCCTTATTTGCAATCTTTGACTATGTTCACCATTTTGTCAAACACTACTATCTCATTTATGTCTTTTATCCTTATATGGTTAATTCGAGTTTAGCTATATCCACACTATTATAGTAGCATAGTTTTTTCCATACCTTGTATTCGACCCTCCATAGTTAAGTTAGCATTACAAGTTTGCTTTACACTTCTCCACATGTTTGGAAGTCAAAATTAGTATATTCGATGGGAGTAAGGTCTCCTCCGCAATACACAAGTAAATATTTGTACTCAGTGCATTGGCCCAAGATTCATCTGATATTGACTTACCAATCGCACTGCAAAACTAATATCTAGGCATGTGGATAGCATAACATACATGAGACTTCCTACTACGGAAGCATAAGGAACCTTTCTCATATTCTCTCTTTCTTCTGCTATCTTAGGACAGTCCTCTAAAGAGAGATGAAATCTCGATACGGAGGGTTGATTTCCCTTATTTGAATCGATCATTGCATAACGCTCCAATATTTTGTCTATGTATAAAGCCTGAGACAATGTTATCACTTTGTTCTTTCGATCCCTTAAGACTTGCATACCTAGAACAAAATTAGCTTCTCCCAAGTCCTTCATGCTAAATTGTTTGGTTAACCATAGTTTAACCGATGGTAATGTCCCTACATCATTTCCAATGAGTAGAATGTCATCGACATATAGAACGAGAAAGATCACCTTTCCATCCCCTAAATGTTTGTAAACACAAGGTTCATCTACATCTTGCTCAAATCCAAAAGTCTTGATCGCTTGATCAAATCTTTGATTCCATGAACATGATGCTTGTTTAAATCCATATATGGATCTAAGCAGTTTGCAAACTTTATGCTCGTTTCCTTTAGCTATATATCTGATGGGTTGCATCATGTAGATGCTCTCTTTAAGATAGTCATTCAAAAATGTTGTCTTGACATCCATTTGCCAAATCTCGTAATTGAGATTCACCGTAATGGATAGTAATATGCGGATTGACTTGAGCATGGAAACCGGAGAGAAGGTTTCTTCATAATCGATGCCTTCTTTTTAAGTATAACGTTTTACTATAAGTTTGGCCTTATAAGTTTCCACTTTCTCATACGCATTTCTTTTCCTTTTGTAAATCCACTTACACCCTATGTGTTTTATCCTTTCTAGTAAGTCTACAAGTTCCCACACTGAGTTGGAATAGATGGAGTTTACCTCAACTTTTATAACTATTTCCCAGAGCTTGGAATTAGCATTCTACATCGTTTCTTCATATCTAAGTGGGTTATCATCTTCCTGTTCAACAAACTCAGTGTTAAAAACACTTCCGCTAGGTTGGAAAAACTTAGGCCTACAAGAGACCCTCCCACTACGGTGAGGCTCCTTATGCTGCTGATCATTTGTATATCTACTATTAGGAGTTGGTTCTAGAACATTTTCGTAGGGTATTGTATATTTCCCAAAAGCTCCTCGAGCACTTCTTTACTCCGAGGTTTGAAGTCATTCATGTAACTTTCTTCAAGGAAAGTAGCATGAGCTAACATCATAACAGTTTGCTCTTTCAGCTTATAAAACAAACCACCATTTGTTCCTTTTGGATATCTTACAAACATGCACAACTCTGTCTGTGAGTCCAACTTTCTCGCATATTTATCCAATACGTGGGTTGAGCATCCCCAAATATTTAAATGTTTTAGACTTAACTTCCTATCATGACACAATTCATATGGAGTTTTTTATGCCACCTTAGTTGGCACATCATTCAGAATATAACAAGTCATTTGTACTGCATATCCCTAGAAAGAGATTGGCAGCTTCGAATAACTTAACTTTGAACGTATCATGTCTAACAACTTTCGATTCCTTCTCTTTGCCACGTCATTCTATTATGGAGTGCCCGATGGGGTTAATTGGGATAGAATCCCATTCTCTGTGAGGCACCCTAAGAACTCATCAGATAAATATTCCTCACCTCGATTAGATTGAAATGTCTTTATGGGTAAACCTAGTTGTTGTTGGAAAAAACTCAGTTTAAAAATGGTTTTCATGCATAGCAAAAATTTAAAATTTTGAAATCCAACTCAGTTTCTGATATTTATAGCAATAAACATTAACCGAATTTGTACCTGTTGTTTTGGAGAAGTGGATCCTTGATGTTTTATGACTTTTAACCAAATGATCTTCTTCACTATTCTTGTACCATGAACTGCTTCGAGTTTGGGCTCGAACCAATAAAATTATTATTCTAAAAAATATTTTTATAAGTTTTCTTTTTGGGGTTAAAATAGAAAGTCTCTCTTCTATAATAGAAATCAATAAATTTATTATTTTGAAAAATATTTTATAAGTTTAGAATAAATTCTCTGTATTTTTTGGTAGAATAATAATCTCTTAAATTCGTGTAGATAGCTCTACCAGTTCCATCTATTTATAAGAAAAGAAGGTAGAATCCTTGTAGAGTTTTAGAGGTTCATTTTAAATAGAAAAACAACATCCTACTTAGAGTAAGAGAGGGGTGAACAACTCACCCTAGTTTTTTTTTTTTACTAGGATTGTCGCCCTATTGATGTTAAATAAGGGGTTTTAGGCCTCTCTCACATTGGGTCCAAACACGAGTACTTCCTAAGCCTTTTTGACCTAGTACTATGTAATGTGATCCAACCCAATTCAGTTTTTCTATTTCGCAAAATAAACTTTAATATTTACATATTAAATAATTTTTTCATCCAAATTTTACTCACAGTAAAATTTTAACGATTTTACCTCTAGTAAATTTTTGAGAAAATTTGTTCAATATATCAAACACAACATGCTCATTATGACCTAATGACTTATTTTCATTTTCGGGATTCAAAATAGACCAAAAACAAAAATTTATTCTTCCATCATTTTTTAAGTAATCCTATATAGGATTGCAAGTTTCCATTTTTATTTCCATTTTGGAAACCTACATTCATTTCCAATGATTCCATTTCTCCATTCCAAATAAAACCATATTCATTCTTAAATGTTTCTCATTTCTCTTTTTCTATTCATTGCGTTCATTTCTATTTAAACATGCAATTCATTTATAGTTTCAACGAGCAAGCGGAGGGACCGATTGGACATATATAGTTGAGGCTCAAATGATTTATAATTAATTTTTTTACTTTTCACCTATTAATTATAAGCTTTTTTAGTCACGAAGTCATTCCACTATAGTATCGTGACTAAGCTCTCCCTAACGACATACCATTACGAAAGCAACTATTCACTACTTGTCCAATGACTTTGTCATAAGTGTGTTACCCTTATAGATATCTTTGATCACTTTGGGATAATATCCATTCTCGCAGTATTATGTTATTTTATCTCATGGTAACCATTACATCTTCATTCATGAAAAGTTAATCACTATCAAATAGTGATGAAGTTATTCTATAATAGCTCGTTTTCAGCGATATCGAAACAGTGGTTTTGGGACCACAATTCTAACAAATAAATTATTATTTTATCATTATTTTAATGCCTATGAGAATATATTAAGGTCGTGTTAAAATTTCATTAAGAAATTTTGATGTTTACATGGTTAATTATGCTGAAAGGACTAAATTGTAAAAAGAGCACAAGTGGAATTCTATTAGTTAAAAGGGTTAAATGACTATAGAAATGAAAGTAAATGGACTTAAATGGTAATTATATCATTCATAAGGTTAGTGGAAAATTATGGACATAATTTAAGTGATTTTTAAGGTTAATAAGTAAGGTTTAAAAGGTAATTTAATAAATTAAGTTAAACTAAAATAAGGTAAAATTAGTATCATCTTCTTAGTGTTGTTTATCCACCGAAATTAGGGATAGAAAATTCCACTTTTGAACTTTGAAGGTTCGGCTAGTTCAATGTTTGCATGGTATGTGATTTCAACCCCGTTTTTAATGATTTCTATGTTTTTGAGATCATTCTAGCTTAATTTAGCTAGCCCGGGGTCAATTTGTAAAACTGTTAAAGGTTGAGGGTTATGTCAAGAATGTTCTTGAATGGTTTTTTATGTTAAATGATAGATTATGAATCTTGGTTGAAAAATGAACAAAGTTTTGTAAAGTAATTTTTGATGAGTTTTGGAATTAGGGACTAATTTGTTAAAAGTATAAATTTTAGGGTTTTTTTGAAATGATGGTAAATATGAGTTGTTCCAAGGTCCCTTTGCATGTTTTATTAACATGGATTTTGATTAAAATGATTAGATTTCAATTTAGGAGCTTAAGGACTAAATTGTGAAAAGTTAAAATTTTAGGGGAAAAATAGTAATTTTACATAAATATGAAATGTGGATTAAAATGAATAATATAAGTATTAAATTGATTGAAATTGTTTATTTAGATCAAGATAAACCACGTACGGACATAGATCGAGGTAAAGAAAAAGTTTCGGATTAGCTCGATTTAACTTCTGCATCCCTAGTTATCGAGGTAAGTTAGTATAAATGGTTATCGTATTAATGCTATTTAAATCATATGTTATTATGTTGTTTATAATGTGAATTGATCGATGTATAAACAAATTAATGCTATGACGATTAATGAGTCTCGATTGAACCTTAGGAATTCGTAGGATACAAATGACATGTCATTAGGGGTTTCATATTTCGAGTGCTGGTCTTGAATGTACTACCGATGGCTTAGGTCTTGCATTTGTTGTAAATACTCCACAGCTCGTGTGAGCAATGATGTAAAGGAGAGGTTACATTTATATGTAAAGGCATACTTTGTGTGAGCTTTCCCAAGGATCTAATGAAATTCTAAATGGTTCAACGGACAAGAAAAGGGATTGAAAAGGTAAGTATTGAAATGGAATCAAGTATGATCTTATGGAAAGAATGCATGAACTAATTGATGTATTTCATATGGAAAATGACTAATATTATGGATGGCTCATTAGATTTGTGTGCAAGTGTTCTAACTTGTGTATTGATGGTGATGTATAGGCTTATGCCAAGCTTATGGTTTGGATTATATTATGCTTATGCTTTATATTATTCAAATGAAATGGTAAGTTATATTTTATTTTCTACGAGCTTACTAAGCATAAATTGCTTACGTAGTTTCTTTCTTATGTTTTATAGATTATCGGAAGCTCGATCAGTTTAGAAGCTCGTCGAAGATCTATCACACTATCCAGCATAAATATCGATAGTTTTTGAATGTTTTGGCCAATGTTATAATGGCATGTATAGGTTGAATTGTAATGGCATTTTGTTGGATGTTTAGTTGGTGTTTGGCTTGTATAAATTATGGAAGTTAACTTGGTTGGTACCATTTGATGCCATGCTAGATTGTGTCATTTTGGTTATGTTATGATGCATGTTTGAATGACTCCTATGGTGTATTTGGAATGGTATGATAATAGTCAAGTTTTTGGCATGATTTGGTAAGTTTTGAACTAGAATTTGATGATTGATATGTGGTAAATTTGACATGTTAAGTAAGTGTTGTTGAATGCATTTGAGGTGCCTTTGAATGGCATATTGTTTAGTTGAATTAGGATTTCTTGAAATGGAAAATATATGTATGTTTAGATAAGGTTTTTGGTGCTTTGAAAGTGTGCATATTTGGTCTAAAGGTACATGCATGGAATGGATTTGGAATGGCTTGATTTTTGGTAAATTTGGGTCCACATGGCCATGTGTCATCTAGTGAATTCCTTAGGTTGCAAACCAGTGAGTTACACGGCCTAACACACGGCCTGGCACATAGGTGTGTGGGGCAACACAGAAAGTTACACGACCTAGCACACGAGTGTGTGACCATACTCAGAGAGTTACACGGGTGAGGACATGGGCTAGGACACGGCCGTGTGTCCCTAGTTCGAAGGTTACACGGCCTGAGACACGGGCATGTGTCTCAGCTGTGTGAGCCACACGGCCATGTGACCCCTGTTTCCAAATTTTTGTGACTTTTTCCTAGACTTTCCAAATGATTTCAAATTGGTCCCGAATCGTTTTTAAGGTATTTTTTTAGGGCCTCAAGGACTCGATTTAGGGACGGTATGTATGTTTATGATTAGTTTAGGAATGGGTTATGATGGGTTTATATTATTGAATAATGTTAAGTTTAAACAATTCTGATTGTTCGGTAATGCTCCGTACCTTAATCCGGTAACAGATACGGGTTAGGAGTGTTACACATTCATCACAAACCATTTACTTTTCATCAACCATGTAATGCCAATGAGAGAATATCATTTACCCATGTTTTAGGGTATGAATTTCACTGTTGTGAATGACGCTATGTGCTACAGAAGTCGTACACCCAATGCACCAGCTTTTGGTTCCTTATCGATTTGAACTCAAGCTTTTACTTACATCAAAGTGTGCAAATCATCAATCAAATTATGAACTCTTTCAGAGAAGTAGATCTAAGGGTATGGACCATCTAGAGATGTTTTAACATCACCCTCAAGGAATGTAATCTCCTCTTCATCATCCAAGGGGAGATGTACATTCTCTTCTTTTCCTTCAATCCCACTACCCATTAATCTCTTTAGAGGAAACCTTACGTGTTTCGGGTTCCTTCATCACCTGATCATCATCCTCCACCATATTAGAGTCTTTGTTTTTGACTTTCTTAGTCACCCGCAGCAACTCCGTCGATAGCGGGGAGCCTGAGCGTTTATTGCTAGGGAGAGCGTCCGAAGAGAGATCCATTTTGAATGATTATTCCCTCCTGAGATAATTTGGTATGTAACGTTAAAACTAATTAAATGATAATTAATATTAAAATAATCATATATTTAAAATAATTTCTAATATTCAATAATTTGCTAGGGTGCCCCTACAATGCTGCATATCTCTCCAAACTGCTCTTACACCCCATTCATATGCATTGTGAAACGAACCCCCCTACAATCCGCCTGAAGCACCGATGACCATGGCTTAATGTCAGAAAATCCATCGTTGCAGCCAACGCCAGTCGTTATCCTCCTTCCATTTTCTTAAGTTTATATAACCCTTCTTATTCGAGCTTTCTCCTACTGAAACTGATTCTAGTGGCCTCCTCTTTCAGTAGGACTAATCTCATAGCTGTTTGCCTTCTCCCCCTACAACTCACGCCTGCTACCATACTAAAGTAATAAAATAATCACACACACACACACACACACACACACACACATATATTGAAAACAATTTTCTCGTTGAACTTATCAATCAAGCCTTCATAATCCACTGCAGAGAATCAAACTCGGGACTTGGTATTATTAAAATAATGAGTTTTAGGCCAAAAGCCTAATCCGAAAAATCTCCATTTACTAAACAACTGCTCACAATGGTGACTTGGATCTTACAATGAAGTGATGAGATTCAATTAGACAAAAGAAAAAATAAGAAGGCTCGTTGGTTTATGGGCTACAAAAACTGAATCTGAAAGCAAACTCTCAACTTGGCTGCAGAGTTTTCTTGGAGTCGATGAATACAATTCCATGGTAACATGTAATTTTACAGCAAATAGCTGGTGAGCCAGCACACATTTTTGTGAACTGGAAGGTACCAAACCCAGAAATCAAAATCAACAATTAACCTTCTCTTTTCAGTGGGAACTCCCTGAAATGCTTCAGTAATGCATCACAAAAAGGATATAAAAGCCCTTCATCTGATAGAGATAAGTATTCCATTCAGCTTAAAAGAATATCAATGGCTAAAAAACCCCCATCTGTTATCCACCTGCAGAAGCACATGAACAAGAGACTGTTGCATCAGTTTGAGTGGAAATAGACATCATCAGTTTACAGAGAAAAAAGACAGTGAAACCAAAACTTTTCTCAAAAGGAATGTTTCATCTTTCACCACATACTTTTTTGAAACGATGGCTTTCTATTATGTATTTTAAAGGAACAAAGTCTAGAGATCTATGATTCATTTTAGTAAATCAAATGGGTGAGTTATATATGTGTGTGTGTGTGTAACCATTAGGAGGCTTTCTTTTTGGATAGTCAGGTTGCCACAAATAGAATCCTGGTCACTAGAACTAAGAGCTCAGAACTCTGTCAATATATCACATGACTAATGACAATTATACGAGGATTTGACATGAAGGATTACCCCTTCACGTGTCCCCTTAATACAGTATTTCTTCTTTCCAGATCAATCCTCATGTTCATCTTCAGAATCTGCATAAGATAATAAAATGTCAAAATGGAAATTAAAGATAAAAACAGACAAGTTGAAAGAAGCCAGTTAAAAGCACATTCCGTGAAATGACAATAAGCATGCACAAAGGCGTGAAACTCATTTTTACAGCATTCCAAGAAGCCAGTTAAAAGCACATTCTGTAAAATGACAATAAGCATGCACAAAGGCGTGAAACTCATTTTTACAGCATTCCTTCGTTTATAAAGTCATTCATATGAGCAAATAATTCTGCAGTATCTTAGACTAAAGTGAGTTCCAAGGGATTCCGTCCAACCAGTTATTAAATTTCTGATAAGAGGTTATTCCTCGCACCACCTGTTATATTTGTCAATGGGACGTAAGCCAGTCGTATATATATTGAATGCATGTCACAAATTCTTAGTCTGATTGATCAATCACTTTATAGGGTTTATCTGTGGCCTAACAAGTAGTCATTTCCACACGACAAAAAAATAAAAATAAAATTGCTGTCCTTACCAGATCTAACATCTTCACTAAGTTTGCCTCTTGCTTGGATTTGTTTGACAAGCATTCGATACATAAGTACCCACCAATAAATATGAAGAACTAACAGGCAAAATAGAAGTGTGTTGAACAGATAATAGCAAATTGGCCCATCCACAGGATGCTTTTCCTTGTCCAATGTCAGAAGGACTTCATAACTGCATTAGAAGAGAGATATGAGATAAATAAAAAGAACAAAATGAGAATCACAATCTAAGTGAAATTTTTATCGTCTGGATTGTATTGAAACCAGGAGGCAAACTTAGCATTTACTTTCTCTTCAAGAGAGAAGCAGTTCCCTACATATTGTAGAAAGAAAATGTCCAAAAAACCCCAGAACTAACCACTCCCAAAATGACTATAATAAACCAGAGTAATAAATCTTTTACGTATACAGAAGCTAGCAGACAACAAAAGGGATCCATTACTAACCGGATGTCAGGGGGAAGAGGGTTAAACTTTCCATGTGAGAAATGTGGATCTAAATCTCATGATAGGTCTTCTTTCAACAAGATTCAGAGTATTAACTAAGTTCCTATGTTCAGATTAAAATCTAGAGAACTCAAATAAAAATCTTATCTGACGTGTAGGCCTTACAATGGGGATCAAAGCATAACTTTTTCTATAGTTGCTTTCTTCCTCCCTTGATTTCAGTGTTATGCAAACAGGTTCGCGTGAGTTTCTCAAGTTCTTAAGAAGAAACCTAATAAAAGTTGGGTGTATGGCATGAACTTATACAAACCTTGTACTCCAAAGTACCCAGAAAGGGTAGTAAATGAGGCGCAGTAAGATCCAAGATAGAACAAAGATTACAAATGCGAAGCTAGCAAGTGTTTCAGCACCACTATATTTGCTCATCTTCCCTATCTCCAAAAATACATCGCTAGCATCATGAATTGCCAAAACAACAGAGCCAACACGGGCAAATCTGCAAGAAATTGAGTGTAAAAAAAGAAACTACTATCAATAAAACTTAAAAAAAAAAAAAAAAAAAAAAAAAAACCTACAAGCCTTAATATCTCATATTCCAGTAAGAACCTGTCACAGCCTACCTAAATATGTAAGATAGCACAATGAGGATGACAGTTGCAACATGATGACCCATTGAAACTCCAAAGTCAGAACGCCTTGTTTCCCAGAAAACCAAAGCAAATATAGAGTATGCATAAAATCCAGCAACATACATATAAAGCCCCCTTAATTTCAATCTGGAAAAAAAAAAAACATAATAATTAGTCTATCGAGTTGATGAAGTTGTAGCCTACATATCTCTAATGTAGGCGTGATGAATGTGCAAGGATATGTTCCAAGCCAATGCCAATCAAAGCAAAATGAAAAGTTATATTATCTATTGTCAATGAAGCTTACTTAATTTTTTGATCAGGCCAGACCTGGTCTCCAGGCCCTACCCAAAAGTTTCTTGTATTTCTAAACCAGGGCTCATCGTAAGTCACAGAGAGAGCAAGAATTTCTGCTGAAAGATAATAAACGCATTTCCAAGCTGACTCCTTAAATTTTCTGATCTTCTTCCTTCTCTCATCCGTATCACTTTCCATCATTTGGTGTCCCTTTCCGAAAATCAACCGCCTTCCAACTTTCTGAAACCATGTAAGACATTTTCAAAATGGTGACACAAAAAAGGAGGGAGAGAGGAGTGGCCACACTTAGCTAAAACCAGATAGCAACTATATTACATGAAAACAACATGCCAAACATAGACTTGTTTTCCCCCATGATTCAAGACTTCAACTATGCTTATTCTTATCAACTAAGATATTTTATCTGCACATAAAGACCGCCTTACTTTAATTAATTTCAAGTCATTTAGCAAGTAAATTGTAACAAACCATCTCCCTATAAAGGTGAAGGTTTCAAAACTTAGCAAAAATACTGTATATCAACACCGATAAACTTTCATGCATAGAAAATAATCTTAAAGCAAATTCACTGCACAAGCCAACATGATGAAGTTGCCTATTAATTTTAAACATGTGTTCATAAGTAAAGAAATTAAGTTTTTCTTTTAGTAGAGGAGTTAACAAAATCCACAGTTGTTTGTAACCAATTCATAACTACTCAGCTGAAAATGGTAAAAAAATCCTCAGCTGAAGCTTCACCAATAAGAAGTGGTATGTCTAAACAATTGCATGACATTTATTACTTTAAGCCCTCCAGAAAGCCAGTCACAAGAAAACAAAGAAAGAACTAAATTTTAGTCAACATAGGGAATGGCAGTCAAACAGTTTCATCTCCAAGTGTCAAGAGCCTTATGACAAAAAATTCTCATTTCCACTTATTTATAGTTCTTCTGTCTTCTGGAATTAATAAACCCATCACACATCTTAGTAAACTAAGCAGAGCAAGAATCAAGCTAAGATATAGCTGATAAAGAAGCAAAACCATCTAGTTAGCCAAACTCATTTCTATTTTAGTCAAGCTACACCAGAAAGACTAAATCCATTAGACTAACATGACCAGCAGTGTTATGTAGAAATAAAGGCCAGAAGTAGCTCCTATTGACAAGCCACCAAATAAGAATTCTCTAGTTGTAGCCCAGCTAAACATGTAGAAAAAGAAAGAAAACTTTGTGCCTTAGAAGATTCGAATCGTTAACAGAAAGAAAGTCTTAGGGAGTAAAAACTACAATTTTGACAACAATAAAAAAGAACAGCATAACTACATTACAACCATCACTTAGTAAGTCCAAACCTCTATATCTCAAGCTAATGTCAGTGAAATAAATAAGTAGTTGTCAAGAACATAATTTTAGCTTGTAAGACAACGCAATGGTACTACTAATTAAGACCAACAGGTTCGACACAGGGCAAGAATCTGAAAGTCATGGATCCGAACACAAATGGGATCTGTCGTAGTCTTCAGTGGAGTTTTGGGAAAAGAGGAAAGCTATCCCCCATTGTGTAGCCCAAAGAGAAACTTAAATAAAGACAGCATACAGCCATCCAATACCAATGTATTTAGTATTTACCTAGGCAATAACCCTCAAATTCCTTTTTTTAGTACATTTCTACTCTGTACTTTATTCATTTTAAATACCAATAACCAAAAATAGATAAAGACGGTTAAACTAGGATCTAATTCCAAAAGTCAAAACTGAATTATTTACACCAAGACTCTATCAATCTTCTTGTACAGCATAAAAGTACATGTTAATACCATTCACATGCTGCAAACAAAAAAAAAAAAAGCATCAACAAGTGGCATGAATCTTATAGTGGTCATCCTAGAACAACAAAAGCAACCCATCAAAACAATTCAGCAAATATAGAAGAAAAAACATCAAACACACCAAAAAGAAACAAAATTTAAGAAACTTTTATCTTCTTTTTTTAAAGTAATACAAAAAATCCAATCAAAACATCATAAAGATGGATAAAAGAGATGAAAACCAAGTACCTCAAAGACGAATCTATCGAGAAAAGAAACGAACAGAAGGGAAAAACAGAGCAAAGATAGGAAGTACGACGAAATCTTCATAAGCAGGGTAAGCTTCTTGTTCCCAATCGATTGATTTGATGAACTGAATCAAACCCATTTTCCTTCGCGATCTTTGTTCCTAAATTTTCTCAGGAAACAATCAGAAAAAAGAACAAGACAAAGGGTTGTGAACTGTGAATCACATGCACACAGAGTCACAATGTACTCGGCTTCTCTGTTTCTATCTTTTTAATTTGCTTTTATTTGGTCAAATATAATATCAGTCCCTATAAGTTAGTAAAATTATATTTAAAAAGTTAAAAATTATACGTCATATTTTTTAATTTAAAAATAAATTAACTAATAGTATTTTTTATCAAAATGTTTAATTTAACATTTTTTTTTTTTTTGTCTACCGCATAACACACCGTATGACAAAAGGTAACCTAATAAACATCTCATGTGCACAAATTTTGACTTATGATTTTAATGGTTGTGCTAAGACTTTTTAAAATTAATTTTTTAATATAAAGATAAATTTAAAATATTATCAAATTACAGGGACTGGAAGAATATTTTAACCGTTATTATTATTTTTTTAATGAAACTAAAGAAAAGTATGCTTTCGTAAAAGACAAAAGCTGAGGGGGGAAATTAATGAACCGAAAAGAATAAATTTATTACTTTACATATAAATGGCCCCTGCGTTTGTTAGATTCTCTAAATTGCCACTCATATTTTGGTTCACCATATTGCCCTTACGTTGAAATTGCCGACAAGCCTAGTAAACCCCGCTTTTTGGTTCCCTTGTTTTGCACTCAATCGTGATTTAAGTTCAATTAATGGGTAATTATGGAAATCAATTAACAACATTAGGTGTTATACATATTTGTGTTTTGACCGGATTTTAAACTATGTTACTCTATTCCCACTTTTTTATTAAAAATTAGGAGAAGGGAATGAAATTACATAAAATCAAATTCAAATTTTTATACCTGCAATATAATATTGTAACACCCATAACCCGTATCCGTCGTCGAAATAGGATTGCGAAGCATTACCGTAAAATCGTAACTTAAAAGCATACATTTAGTACCTCAACATAAGCATGGCATAATTCATTCAGCTACATGCATATTGTCCTTTAATCGAGCCTTCGAGGCCCTAAAAACACTTTAGAAATAATTCGGGACTAAATTGAAATCAATAGGAAAGTTCATGAAAAAGTTAGAAAACTTGAACTGCAAGGGTCACGCGGCCGTGTGACTCATACTACTGAGACACACGCCCGTGTCTCAGGCCGTGTAACAATCAAAATAGGGACACACGGTTGTGTCCCAACCCGTGTAACTTTCAAAGATAGGTCACATAGTCAAGCCACACGCCAGTGTGCCAGGCCGTGTTCTAGGCCGTGTAATTGCCTGACTTGTATGCCTTAAAACCTATAGGAGACACACGGCCATGTCGCATGATCATGAGTCACACATAGTTGAGTCACACGTCCGTGTCTTAGGCCGTGTGGACATGAAATTGGCCAAAATCAAGTCATTTCCATCACCAACCCAAACATGTACCTAAAGACATTTTGTGCATAACCTCAAAACCTTACCAAAACATGTATAAAATAACCAATTCAATAGACCATAAATTCATCCAACCAATATGCCAACAAGGCACCTCAAATGCATTTAAACAAACCTTACCTAAACATGGAAACATTACCCCATTTCATACATACACATCAAGTCCAATACCATTTCAAAACTTACCCTATCTTGACTATATTAAAACTATTCCATTACATACCATATTGGCCATTGAAACATGCATTAAAACTTAGTCATATAAACACATACCATCAAGGCATCACAAGCACCAAAAGCACCAAAAGTACATCAACCAAAATGACATATATATGCCAAACTATCAACTAACATTCAACTAACATCAAGCATAAATCCACCTATACATGCCATTATAAACTTGGTCAAAACATCAAAAACTACCAATATAATCATTGGATAGTGTGATTGATCTCTGACGAGCTTCCAAACCGATTGAGCTTTCGATTATCTATAAAACATAGGAAAGAAAACTACGTAAGTATATAATGCTTAGTAAGTTTGTAAAACATGAACATAACTTACCATTTCAATGCATAACCTTAAAATTAAACATGATACAGTTCAACCATAAGCTTGGCACAAGCCTAAGCATCATCAACAACACATATTAATGCATCAACTCATAATTTACTTGATAAGGTAAGTCATTATACATGAACGACATCATTTGAAATTATCAATTTCATGAACATAGTTATACTTTCATTGAACATTTCCTTTTCAATCCTTTTCATAGATTCATGATATAAGTCATTTGAACACTTACCGTTCCTTTTCTTTTCATGCTCGTTGAACCATTTAGAATAACATCGGATACGCGGGAAGCTCACACAAAGTGTGCTAAACATATAACCTTTCCTTTACATCGTTGCTCACACGAGCTATGAAATGGGTCTGCTCACACAAGCTGTAGGTTGGAATGTAAGCTACACGATACAGGACCTCAGCCATTGGTAGGACATTCAAGACCAACACCCAAAACATGGTAACCCTGACATGTCATTTGTATCCTACGTATTCCTAAGGTTCAAACGGGGCTCGATAATCGTCGTAACATCGTTGGATTTCCATCATTTAATTACATGATAAATAACACATGAATATATAGATCAATATAACATTAAAACTTCATTTAATCATACAAACTTACCTCGATGATAAAGACATAGAAACAAGATCAACTAATCCAAGGCTTTACCTTTTCCTCGATCTAGATCCATACAAGGTTTATCTTGATCTAAATAAACAAGTTCAGTCCATTTAATACTTATACTATTTAATTCAGTCCAAAATTCATACTTTTGTAAAATTACACTTTTGCCCCTAATATTTTAACTTCTTTACAATTTAATCCTTAAACTCGTAAATTAAAATTTAAGCAATCTCACCCACATTTCATGCTAGCCGAATGCATTAAGGACCTATATCAACCCATACAAATTAGCATTTTAAAATTTTATCATGAAATTTTACTACTTTTATAAATAAGTCCCTAAATGACAATTTCATGAAAAATCCCTTTACAAACTTGTTTATTTAACAATAAGGACCCATAATTCTTTCATTAAACTTCAAGAATCATAAACATGTTCATGGAAAAGCCCTAAATATTTAATATCTTTGCAAATTAGTCCCTGAGCTAGCTAGATTAAGCTACAACGACCCCGAAAACATAAAAATCATTAAAAACGGAACAAAATAACACTTACATGCAATGAGGGAGCTAGCTGAATGTTCAAGGTGCAACAATGGAGGTTTTTCTCTCTAAATTTGGTGGAAGCATTCAACTAAGAAGATGATATTTTCATTTAGGTAGGTTATTTTACTATACTTATTTATTAAATTACTTAATTAACCTTTAATTTAAACTAATTAAAACATCAATTTAATGCCCATATTTGCATATTAATAATAATGGTCTAATTACCATATAAATCTCCTTACTTTAAAATTTCATAGCTAATTGATACCTTTAACTTATAGAACTCAACTTTTGCACCTTTTTCGATTTAGTCCTTTTCACTTAATTAAGCATGCAAACATCAAAATTTCTTAACAAAATTTCTATACGACCTTTCTAATATTCCACAGATATTAAAATAATAATAAAATAAATATTTGCTCGTCTTTGTAGTCTCGAAACCATTATTTCGATTTCATTGAAAACGGGTTGTTACAAATACAATTACTGTCGTGTTAAAAGCTGAGTCTAAGAGATTAAAAAAAGTTTTTATAAAATTACTACAATCATACAAGACTCGTTTGGAGAAAGTATTCTAGTTTGAATATTAAAATTATGATTTATGGTGTACAGGTAACTTATATCTAATTTGTAGCGATTTTTTTCTGAGATTTAATTGGTACTTAAACTTGAAAATGATTATGAGTTTTTTTAGGTAGCTGATTTATGTGATTAAATTTTGTACTGACATCCAATAAAGAATATAAAATAGTAACTTGTTCCTTCAAAAGAAATTTAAAAATATTTTTAAGGTAAATTACACCAACAATCACTCAACTTTGATGCAATTAACAAAACAGTCACTCTGGTTTCAATTCAGTCACTTAACTTTCAAAAAATGAAAAATCGGTCACTAATGTTATCGAAAAGTGACAAATCAGTCACCCACTAACATTTTCTATTACAAACCTAACGAGACAGGTGACGTGGCCAGTTAACTAGCCACATTGGATATGTCCACGGTGGAAACCCATCCAATTTAAGAAGAAATTGAAAAAAAAAAACCTAATAACAGAAGAAGAAGAAGAAGAAGAAGAAGAAGAAAAAGAAGAGAAGAGACTGCAAAATCCACAAACAAACCAGCAGCATTGATGGCAAGTGCTCCAGCCGCCACCACTAGCACTGTCATTAAATTGGGTTAGGGTTTTTTTTCCCATATTCTTCTTCTTTTTCCCTTAGTTGCTGCTGTTGTGGATAAATTTCAACCTCACTCAATATTTCATCCCCTCGACACACAACCAATTTGTACATACTCATTCCCAAATTCAAATCCTCTAAAAATTTCTTTGTCAAATTTATCAACAACAAAAAGTTTTTACAAAATTATTTTTCAATCTATTTGATTCTCTGTAAATTTGATCACAATTTTTTGTCGATTAAAAGTTCAATTGAAGGACCGAAGGAGAAATTTAAGGTTTCTCCTTATTTTTTTGGACTGGATTTGTTCACATAGATCCGTGCTTTTTTTGGGGAGTATTTGATCTCAAAATTTTTTTTGAAAAAACCTTTAATAACATATTTCTTTCTTCCTCGTTTGATTGCTTTGTTAATTTTTTTATTTGGTATTTCAAAATTTCCCCAAAAAAATTACAAAAAATTGGCTTTCTTATAGGTTGCTTTTTTCGGTAATCTAGAAACACGAAATGATTAGCAAAGAGAAAGGGATGGTAGGGAAGAGGGAGAGGGTCGGATTCTGTTTTGGCAAAGCAAACACACGGCTTGCATTTTTTTCTTTATTTTTCTTTACTCTTCTTCTTCTTCTTCTACTACAAATTAATGGAGGATGGTGTAAATGTCGTCGTTTCCATGTGGGATGCCAACATGGCAAGTTAACGGTCCACCTCAGATTTTTGTTACGTCTGTAACGGTAGTGATTGATTTGTCATTTTTTGAAAGTTGAGCGACTAAATTGAAATTAGAGTGACTATTTTGTCAGCTTCATTAAAGTTGAGTGACTGTTGGTATAATTTACCCTTATTTAAATAATAATATTAAAAAAAACTAATATTTTTAGCAAACTTTTTAAATATTTTTAGAATTCCATGCTTTAACCTTCAAGAATGTAAAAATTTGCTAATAGATAATAGATAAACATATGACATCAACTATATTGTCCATGACAAAATTCCACCTTAACGTCTTAAATGAAATCAAAAATGTCTAAAATAAAATCAATGGTGAGTGATGAGAGATAATGCAACATTGTCAACTCCTCTCTTTTAGAATTTTAATGATTTTTAAAGAGAAAAGTGTATAATTTTAATTCCAAAATTGTTTTTTTATAATTTTAGAAAATAAATTATGAATTTTAAGATTTTTTTCTTATAATTATGATATTTTATAATTTTTTGAATTTTTTAGAATTATTATTAAGATATTTTTAAAAATATTAAAATGATATTTTAATTATGGTTTAAAAGTCAAATTAGACCATTTTACTAATAAAAGCCCATTTTCTACTTTATTTACGGAAATGAGCCAGTTTTTCATTATTTACTGGAATGGGCCGAAAATACTAAAACAAGTCCACGTAAGAGTGTTTTAAGGGGAAATTCCAGCAAAACGCGTCCCTGAGGGAGCGATTTTGCCATATTAGCAAAAAACACGCTGACGTGGACGTGCTTTAGCCCGTGTTTTTCTAGAGTTAGGGTTATTTGCATGTGTAGTGCCTAGGGTTTATGGGTTTAGAATTTTAGGGTTAGTATTTTGTTAAAATATTTTAAGGTTTATGGATTTTAAAAAATAAATCAGGGTTTAATTTTTTTTAAAATTAATTGAATTAGGTTTTAGGAGTTTTAAGTAAAATTAATTAAATTAGGGTCTAGGATTTTAAAAAAATTAATTAAATTAAGGTTTAGGTTTTTTTTAATAATTTTGTGTTTAGCTTTTAAGGTTTTTGTAAAAGGGTTTAGGGTTGAGTCTTGAAAAAATTATATTGACAAGAAGAATTTTTTTTTTCTATAGTAGTTCCTGAAAATTTAATTTTGAGAAGACGGTTCTGAAAAGATAATGTCAAAAACGCTTTAAGCAGGATGCACTGTCAGCAAAAGTACTGAAAAAAGCTCCCACGTGGACGCTATTTTCTACAATAGTTCCTGAAAAAATTTTTTTTGAGAAGACGGTTCTGAAAAAATAGTGTCAAAAACTCTTCAAGCAGGATGCACTGTCAGCAAAATTACTGAAAAAAGCTCTCACGTGGACGCTCTTTTTCTATAGTAGTTCTTGAGAAAATAAATTTGAGAAGACGGTTACGTAAAAATAGTGTCAATAACGCTTCAAGTAGGATATATTGTCAGCAAAATTATTGAAAAAAGCTCCCACGTGGACACTTTTTTTCTACAATAGTTCCTGAAGAAATAATTTTGAGAAGACGATTATGAAAAAATAGTGTAAAAAACACTTCAAGCAGGATGTACTGTCAGCAAAATAACTGAAAAAAACTCCCACGTGGATGCTCTTTTTCTACAGTAGTTCCTAAAAAATAATTTTGAGAAGACGGTTATGTAAAAATAGTGTCAAAAATGCTTCAAGCAAGATGCATTTTCAGTAAAATTACTAAAAAAAGCTCCCACGTGGACACTCTTTTTCTATAGTAGTCCATGCTTGGCCTTAGGCTGTAAATGAGCCAAATTTCATTCTCATTTTGCATAAGTTACAACAAGAAAAATTAGAGAGGCTAAGCAGAATAGAAATTGAAGATGAGTGAATGTATTAGTGCTATTATTTACTATGATGGTGAGGTCCGTGACACCGAGAACGGTGTGTTATTTTTTATCGGAGAACACAACGCGACTGGTTTTTAACCAGAGCATAGATTTGACAGAATTTTGTAAAAGAATTAGGTGCAAAATCTTCAGAACAACTCCAATGAGAGTTTTTTCTATTAAGGATCAATTTTGTGCTTCGGTTGATCCCGTGACATATGACTCATTTGATATCAAAGGCGGTCATAGCTTGAAGGCGATGGTGCAGACTCATCTCGCTAGTGGATCATTCTATCTTGAGTTATATATACAATTTTCGTCGCCAAATGAATCATTTGCGACTTTAACATCTACTGTTGTTTGAGAGGAATACATGCCCCCTACCCGACACTTCGTTAGTGGGAGGCAGAACACAGAAGCACCTATTTTTTGTGGCAGTATAGAATACACAACTTTTGGACGACACTCAGTTAGTGGATGGGACATGCACCTCGGTGGGTCGATGTTCGATGCTGGAAATACGTACTAGGGAATAACGTCAACTTTAGTGGTTGGCAATCCACATCTGATTGGGGACGTTACGAAATATCTATAAGAATAGATGATGTACTCCATACGACGTCCATTGACAAGGAGACCTCATACATTACAAATGTTGGTGGGTTGGATGATGAGTCCGATGTGGATCCACCTCGAGAGCTTAGCTCGGATGGTGTAGAAGTTGTATTATTTTTTAAACCGGAGCCTATTCCAACCGAACCTGAAGATGATGAAGGGGGTTCAGATGAAGAAGAAGATCCGCGATTCACGGCATACTTGCCTCCAGTCTACATGTATAATGTCGATCTATCAATAGATGATGCGTTGGAGTTTCCATATCTGCCACACAGAAGGCATGACTGTAAAAGTTCATCGTTGGATTTGGGTGAATTGAAAGTTGGTAAGGAGTTTTCTAGTAAGGATAATTTTCTTGGTGTATTGAAATAATATAGCATCATGAACGGGGTTAACTACCACGTGGTTAAATCCAAATTCGAGAAATTCGAGGCCAAGTGTGCAGTGCAAGACGATACATGTTCATGGAAAATCATGGCTTCGATTAGGAAAAAAGACAAGCTTATGGAAGATAAAGAAGTACAAAGGTCTACATACCTGTGTTTTTGATATAATACCACTGGGTGTTTAGGGTTTTTGAATAATACTGTTATTACTTAATGTTGCATTATTTAACATACTTCGTTGACAGGTGTTTCATAAGATCATCCCAAGATGGATTCAGATATGATAGCTAGCTTAATACTACTACGAGCTATCAGTCTACTACTGAACAACAACAAGTGACCAACATGGGTATTTAATCTCTACTGATATAACTTCGTTTGTAATGTTCAATTTATTCTAAATGGAAGAGTGGTATGTAATTTTCACTATCAACTTATATTGACAGGGTACGAGATCAATAAGAATCGTTTTCACGAGATGTTGGCGATTTTGCAGTCAGTTAATGATCAAGGCACAGACTACCTCTGTAACATACCTTTCGATTAGTAGACACAAGCATACGACGGCGGCCTACGATATGGTCATATGACCTCAAACTTGGCTGAATGCATAAACTCTGTTCTAAAAAGAACGCGTCATTTACCGATAACCTCGGTTGTGCGGGAGACATATTTTTGTTTAGCGGCATTATTTCCAAAGCGAGCAACGAGTTATAAAGGCCAAATACAGAGAGGCCATGTACGATGTTGGAAGGTCTTGCAAGAAATTAACAAGGCGAAGACGCGGGCCAACACCATGCACACAGTGTGTCAGAATTGTGACAACCTATAGTTTCGTGTGATAGAGTTCGACAGACCGAACCAAGGTATTACCGACAGGCAATATCATGTACACTTAAGAAATAGGACTTGCGACTGTGGGACATTTGACGCGCTTCGTTATCCATGCATTCATGAAATTGTAGCTTGTCAGAATCTCTGTTTGGACCCCATGAGCTATGTCGACGAAGTGTACAAAATAAAATACATGTACAACGTGTGGGGACACGTATTCCCATTAGTCCTAGATGAACGTAAGTGGTCATTTGTATCGCTTGCTCTGTTTAAGTTGTTACCGGATAGAGAATTACGCCGTAAACCAAAAGGTCGACCTTACTCGAGTAGAATATGCGATAATATGGATATCTGGGAAAGAAAAAACCAACAGAAGTTGTGCGGATGGTGTAG
Organism: Gossypium turneri; assembly: GCA_008044935.1. Lineage (NCBI taxonomy): Eukaryota > Viridiplantae > Streptophyta > Magnoliopsida > Malvales > Malvaceae > Gossypium > Gossypium turneri. The sequence goes on from CP032583.1 coordinate 19,661,432, forward strand.
GAACCTAGGTCATACAATTTGAACATGTCCAAATCGAAATAGTTGATAATTGCTTAAATGAAACTATGTTGCATTATTTCTTTTGCTTTATTCTAAAGAACTTTTTTTTAAATAAGACAAATATAAAAATATTTTACTATTAAAACATTCAAAATAACTTTTATTTTATTAAATGAAACAATATAAAAATAGTTTACACAAATATATTAAAAAAATCAATGCATGTGCTGGTTGGAATCAGTGCCATATAGAAGCGGTCGATGATTACACGCTGGATTCCTTATTGGTTCAACTTCCAGCGAGGGTTGTGGTTTGTTCTGGTTGTGGGTGTTGGGAGGATGACCCACCTTGATAGAATAAAGAATGCGGAGGTGTTTGCATCACCCATGGCGGAGGTGTTTGAATCCCATAAGGTGATGGGGACTGAATATGAGATGAGCTCCTCGACGGTGCCTCGTGCAACCCTTCTGTGACGATGGCTTATATATCATCAGTTGAGTTAGAGTCATCGAGAAAGGAGATGCACCGGACCATGCATTCTAACCTGGCATATAAATGGAAAAGGAAACAAATAAAGATTAGGATACATATAAGGGCTAGAATACGCACCTGGTAGAATCTGAAGGGGTTGTGGTGTGGGCATCATCGCTTGAGGAGTTGGGCTCAGTGATTGTGTGGGCACTATTGATGGGCCCGTCCCGTCACCCCTTCTTTTTAGATTTAAAGGGCCCCGTCATTCCCTTTCGACACGGATTTACCGATGCCTCGGCTCTTCTGAGAGCAAATATGGCTTACCATGGATCCTAAACCATGGTATGTAATCCAGCGCGCACGCTAACTCTGGAACGATGATCGGTTCACAAGTAGGTGTATGATCATATCGATTTTCCCAAATTTTGATATATTCTGAGAAGAATACCAGCCAATGCGTATTTGATTATCGTAAGTCAATTTTGTGCTCATCATCGAGCACCTTAGGTGTCACGGGAATTGGTTGTCGAAATCTGAATTGCCACAACACTCTAGCCGTTTGGTGCATCTTAACAGTAGCATAGTTGACCAATAGGACCTTAACCTGCCAAATGTTTGAATTTTGAAAGAATTCATCCGGAATTACTGCCCGAATTGTCAGATCCTTGTATGGTGTCCATTGAAACGATATGAACGTGATAAAAATATTAGTTATATACATAATACTAAATACTAAATATGAAACAACTATGTTATGTATATATATTTCATTTAATACTTACATGCGCTTCCGACCGTTGGTCTAATAGAAGCCGTATATCTTCAAGAGCAGTAGGTATTCCAACATAACTCGTCGAATAGTTCTACCTAATTAAATAAATTTTAGTATAAAATTATATTTTAAATCTATGTAATAATTGTAAAATCTAATATAAAATTTACTTTGTTATGAGTAGGAATGTATACGGGTGGTTCACTCGAGGACAAAAAAGTAGAAAGCGAAACCGAATCCATGATTGTAGTAGTGATAGGCAATCTTCGATTTTGGCTTTATTTGGTTTTGTCGCCCTGCACATCTCCCGGTACAATGTTTCCAACACGATAGACCCCCAACTAAGTTCACCATCACTAGTAATTGCCGGTCAACCATACGGCGGTGAATTCGTTCCTGGCCCTTGTACACACCGCTCGTCACACTATGCGAGTTGGCCATGCCCGAAGTCTTTACCTTAACCGCAAGGAGGGGGATGCCGAAGGCAGGGCTAGTGACTGGAGTGAAGTCGTAACAAGGTAGTCGTACTGGAAGCTGCGGCTGGATCACCTCCTTTTTAGGGAGAGCTAATGCTTGTTGGGTATTTTGGTTTGACACTACTTCACACCCAAAACGAAGCGAGCTACGTCTGAATTAAACTTGGAGATGGAAGCCTTCTTTTGTTTCTCGACGGTGAAGTAAGACGCTACTCTAAAATCAACGAGTTTCAACAGCCACCTTAGATGTACGAGGTTTCATGATAAGTCCAGCATTAGATAACCTCCAATGATCTCAAGGATGTATGCCCGAACATATCGTATTCTTTTTACTTCAGTCGAATCATTCCTCAGCTTCGGGAATGTGTCTCATAACCAGCCCATCTCGATCTGACCTCCGTAAATATTATCCAGAATCGCACCCAAAAGATCATAGCATATGGCTCCCCAATTAGCAGATTGAGCGGACCCGGTGAGTACGGACCTATCAATCGATAATCCTAATTGTAACTGCACGTCTTCCAAAGTGATGGTAAACTCTCTGCATGGAAGATGAAATGTGAGCGTCTCGAGTCTCCACCTCTCTATGAACGCACTGATGAGTTTCGGGTCAAACTTGTACCCCCAGCCTATATTGGTCGCGTGCTAAAAACCCGCTTCCCTCAAGTAATTTTCTATCAACAGTGATGGAGGACTAGACATATTACGAATATAACATTGTAACGCCCGATCTACATACTATTATAAAAAAATTATAAAATAAAAATTAATTAAAATTACATAAATGAAAAAAATATTAAATAATATTCAAAAATTGAAATTAACCATTACCATTTTCATTTGTTCGACGGAGATATGTTTACGATCGAGACGAATTAATTCCCCGGCCATTTCTAACACGATCAAATATCTTTGAAATTATAAAAAAAATACTAATTAAAAAATTAAAGGAAATAATTAATTAAAGAGAGCTTTGAAAAATTTAGTGAGAAATTTGAGAGTTTTTTGGGAATTTTGGAAGAAATGTTTGTGTGGAAAAAATAGGAGGGGGTTTATAGTTTTTTTTCTTTTTTATCGTTGACCCCCCAATAGTCAAAAATTTAAATGACCGTGGGGGTAAAAAACACGGGCTAAAACGTGTCCTTGAGGGAGTATTTTGCCATGTCAGCAAAGCGCATCTGCGTCAGCGCGTTTTTTGCTGACATGGCAAAATCGCTCCCTCAGGGACTCGTTTTGCTGGAATTTCTCCTCGAAATGCTCCTACGTGGACGTGTTTTAGTGTTTTTGGCCCATTCCGGTAAATAATAAAAAAATTGGCCCATTTCCGTAAATAAAGTAGGAAATGGGTTTTTATTGGTAAAATGATCGTCAAATTAGTTATTAATCATTTGAGTTAATGTGTCATATCATCATTTTGTTAAAGTTATTAGACGAGTGACCAAAATGTAACAATCTAATAACAATAATAATTATTATATAACTTTTAAAAGTTGAATCACTCAAATAAAATTTTAGTAAAAAATTAATTTCTTTTCAGAATTTAATAAAAAGATAACTTAAATGTTACGAATAAAATAAATCTTTGGGATAAAGTAAAGGATTAAATGCAAGATTCTTCACCCACATTAATGGGCAGAATTTGCACCAAGTAAGAAGAATTTAATAAGAATGTAAGTTTTTTCAACAGTCAAAATTACAGCTATTGATTCGCATGCATTGAATTCAATAACATTCAACTCAAATATAAAAAAAGAAAACTTTTTATCCATTTATTACTACAAGTTAGCATTATATTTTCATCATTTACCCATATTTTAAAAAAAGAAAATTGTAGTCAAAACTGACCAATTGCTGTTGCAGCAGTAAGTACTAAAACATGGGCAGAGCAGAGCAATGTAGAGGTCACCCACCCCTTGGCCATTGCCCCTTGCCCCTATGAAAGGCTTTAATTATCCCAAGTCTCAGATTTTGTAGCTTCTTGTAAAAGCAATATATAGACACAACGAGTTCGCTTGATGTGCTACTGAAACAGTTTAAAGTAAATGCACCTTTTTAAACAATTTTATTTTTATACTCGATAATTGGTCTTAATCTGGAGTCGAATCGGGTAACACGTTTCACATTATTCGAGCTCAAAAGTTTACTTAAGAAACTTAGATTCTTTTACTATTCGATTCAATTAATGTTAAGGTTTAATGCATACTTTAATTTTGGAGTAAACTATTTTTTTTACTTTGATTCTAATGTTTTTTTCCCCTAATGTTATCAAATGTTGTTGGATAACATTAAAATTAATGATTGAAATATCTAATTAATTATATGTTGCCGCATGTCATATGATGACATTATAGTGGCATTAACATCCGGAAAAATCTTTAAAATTATAAAAAATTACGAAAAGTTATAAAATAGTGCAAATATTATTAGAAATATTAAAAAATATAGGAAAGTATAAACTTACAAAAATAATATAAAAATACAATAAATTTACTAAAATTAAATATTTTAATATTTTTAAAATTTTATAAATAACATTTACTAGAGCTTGAACGTGGGTCGAAGCCGACGATGAATGAAAAAAGCTTATTCCAAACATTAAATAGGGAGTCGAGTCAAATAAACATGTTGTAAGTAACCATAACAAAGTACTTAAAATTGATGTAGTTTAAAATTTTGTTCAACTTTGTTCAATTATTTTTAAAATATAATTTTTATATAAATTGATTATATTACTATATACAATTTGATATCAAATTTTTAATATTTTAAATGTGATTAGAAAATTTATCATTTATTCTAAGATATAACAATTTTTACTATTTTTAAATTTTTTAAATAATTTTTTACAATCTTTACAATTTCTAATAATTTTTACAATATTTTCAATTTCTAATATATTTTTAAATTTGTAAACAATTATATATATTATTTATTATATATTATTTATTTTTAAAATTCGTTATATTTATAAAAAGATTTTTTAGATTTTTCGGATGATGATGTCACCATGGCATCATCGTATACCACATGGTAATGATTGGTTGGTTTTTTTTTTAATATACAAAGAACTAAATCGAAAATATTTGTTAACATTAAGGACTGAGTTGGCCAAAAAACTTCAAAGACAAAATTGGAAAAAGTGATATACTTCAGGGGCTAAAATGTGGATTAAGCCTAAAATAAATAGTGACTTTTTGGTTAGGTTAAAAAAGCCCCACAAATAGGCAGGGAACTGCCCACCCTCCCCTTATAGCCGGTAGTGGCAGCCCTCAAAGGGCACGTGGGCTTTTACTCTTTTGAGTAATGTGGAAATGAGAGTATAGAAAAATAAAATGATATTATTGGAGATTCTGATTTTATCTGCATCACTTTCATGCCTTGATTTTTTTTTTCTAAATTATATGAGCCCAAAGATTGGTTTTCATTGAAAATTACATGGGTAATGTTGAGTTTCTGAACCTATCACTTTCGGATTATTTCGTGTCGATTTTGAAATCAACCAAATATAGATATTTACACTTTTTTTTATCCATTTACTGTATATTTATGCCTTCTTAAGGCTTAATTCCCCCCAAACTTCTAAAGCTTTCTCTATATTTGCAGCCTTATAGAGGATTCAGCCAAAATATTGGAACACGACTGCATGAGCCATTTTGGTCAAAGCTTGTGGCTTTCTAGACTATGATACAATCCCGTTGGGTTGAGATCTGTCATTATATTTGCCACATAATCAACCTCAAGGTCCGAATTTGAGAAGATAAACTTCGGGTCTTCTATTCCTAAAGCTCATTTCCATGAAATACAGGAAATTGGTCTGGAAGGTTAAACTGGTTCGATTGGAATTACGCGTGCATACTACGGTTAAAAAATCGAATTGATTGATTATTAATCAATCACCCATCAAAATTAATTTGATTTAAGTCGATTAAATTTTTTATGAAAGTTTAGTTATTGATTAATTTAATTAAAAACAGGTAATTAACCGAATAAGCTAATTCAATTCGGGTAATAAAATTAAAATTAAAACAATTAACAAAAGCACTAAAGTCTAAAAAAAAGAAAATTGCAATTGTTATTTGTTGTTTTTGTCTTCTTTTAAACTAAAAAAAAGGAAAAAAGCACGTTCCGATTGCAGTTTTTTTTATCATGTTTCAAACTTCTTTGAACCAAAGGGAAAAAATGTAGAAATTTTGGTTAATTTAATTAACCGACCGGATTAACTAAAATTAAATTGGTTGGATTAATGACTTTCAAAAAGATTTTGATTTGGTTAATTATTAAAATGTTAGATTAAAATCCTCAATTATGAACACATATATATAATGTATAATGCTATTATAAATTGTGATACAAAATTAAGTGACCAACTATGTTACAAGTATCATAGGTATTAAAGTGTTATGAAAATAATGTGTAGATACCATAAGTTGTATTTATAATTTAATGAGGGGCCAATTATAAATACTAAAAATTGATTTAATAATCAGCTATTTAAAGAGGTAATGGTCCCCAAGAAATACGATAATCTCATATATCTTTTCCATCCCCATCAAAAAGTTATACTAAGATAAAAACTATTTTCTTGGAAGTTGTATGCTTTCGCATATAATCTTGTTATTGATTTGTTCTTAATGATCTGACATGACATATCCTAGTTTTATTAAGTTTTGTAACAATATCTTGTTTTATGGTTCTAACAAGTGGCATCCGAGCTGTAATAGGGCCCAATCGGCCTGGGTCCAAACTAAACAAAAAACATGCCAGACCCAACAAATAAGTGGCCCAATCGGCCCAAAACAGACCTCAGCCCAAAACAAAAAAAACAAAAAAAGAAAAACCCTAAGCAAGTAGCGCCGCAAGCCCTGCCTCCAGCAAGAGTCCGTCGCCACACGTCTCGGGGCCGTTGCTTCTCCACGCTCGCCAAACTCCCCACAACACCTGCAAAAAAGGGACTCAAAGAGTCCAAAGGAGAAAAAACAGCAAAAAAGTCAACAACAGATACTGATTTTGTTGTTTTTTCTTTTTCTTTTCGGGCTATAAAAAGCCATTTAAAAACTGTAAAAGGGGACGGATCTTTTGAGAGAGAGAAATAGACGAAAGAAATTGAAAAAGGCAGAGAATACAAAGTTTTTTTTTCCCTTAAGGTGAATCGGTTTTTTGTTTCATTTTCTATTTTATTTTTTTCCTCTTTGCGTTTTATGGTGTTTTTAAAAGAAATAACAAAGAAAAGAGAGAGAGAGCTTACCTCATTCACCGAGGACGCCGGACCGGCGGCCGCCTCCGTCGTGATCGGAGTGCCGGCGTGGGCCGAGGGATGGCGCGAGGACGCTAGGGGTGAAACCCTAGTAGAGAGCCTTTGTTTTTTTTTATTATTCTTTTTTTTTTATTTTTCTTTATTCTGTTTCAAACGATTTTAAAAGGGAAAAAATCTGTTTTAAACAATATTCAAAACGGCGCCGTTTTCCCAGGCCTGACCCGCGCGGTGACCCGACCCGTAGGGAAGGATCCGCGCACTCTGACGTCAGGTGGTACATTTGTGCGTTTGGTCCCCCAGTTTTTAAAAGTTGTTTAAATCGATTTCTTTGTTTCTTTTAAATTCGACCACGCACTTTATCTCCGTTTCATTTCGATCCCCATTGAAACGCGACATTTTTGGGAAAAGGGTTAATATCCCATTTGATCCCCCTCTGTTATGTGCGTGTTCAGTTGGGTACCTATATTTACGTTTTTTCCAAATTTGCGCTTAAATTTTGCTTGAGTTTCAAATTAGTCATTCTGCTATTTTGTATTATTATTATTATTATATTATTATTATTATTATTATTATTATTATTATTATTATTATTATTAGTATTACTACTATACATATACACGCATGTTTTAAATAATATACATACATTTAAAAAAAAAAAAAGCTTTTAATACATTCATGCATTTTTATATATATAAACATTTTTTGTAAATATGAATATACGTATTTTTTATTTTCCTTCATAGATTTTTTTTTTTTTTTTTTTTTTTTTACAATTGTGTGTATATATGCATACCTACATACTTTAACACATATTTTATACATTCATTCTCTATAGTATAAATATATATATATATATATATATATATATTATGTTTCTTAAATTGTTATAAACATTTTTATTTTTTTTATATGCTCCATTATTTTATATACATATTGTACATATTTTTTTATATTTCTACTTTATTTACGCAATTCCCATATACGTATATACATGTATTTTTAGAAATTATTATAAGTTTGTATGTACTTCATTCCCTTTTTATATGTATACTTATATATGTGTTTTATATATGCACTAACATTTTATCATACTTTTAAAGAAAAATATTTTGGTTTTGTCAAAACATTTAAAATCATCATGTCTTATAAATTTTCAAAGTATCTGGCGTTCATGATTCTTGAGAATGATTGTATCCTAACTTACTGGTTGTGCTTATTTTTCGATGAATTTAGAAAGCCAAGTATTTGTTTTGCAATAAATTTGCGAATTTTAAATAAAAGCTTATTCTCGGGAATTCAAAATGTTGGGTCCTAACTTACTGGTCATGACATTTTCTTCTCGAAATAAGAATTTTCAAAAACAAAAGGCAATATTCGGGTATTTTGAAGATTTAAAAACATTGTGCCCTAACTCACTGGGTGTGGTGTTTTATTTCTTTGAAATAAGAATGTCTTATTAGTTTTAATCCATTCATGAAATAAAAAGTTTCCTTTTAAAATCTTTCCAAATTTTCGACACCAAGGCATTAAAAAATCAATTTGGTACCAATTTTGGGCGTTACGAGGGTGCTAATCCTTCCTTGTGCGTAACTGACTCCCGAACCTGTTTTCTCAAATCTCGCAGACCAAAATTATTTTTAAGGTGGGCCGGTCACACCTTAATAAAAGATCGGTGGCGACTCCAATTTTGTTTTTTAAAAAGTCGACAACTAAAATTTTCGTTTTCACAAATCGGTTTCGACAGCTTGGCGACTCCACTAGGGACATTAGAGAGTCGAGCCATTAATTGATTATGTTTGTCTTTGTGTCGAAAATTAAAAGTTATTTTTTAAAAAAATTTTCCCTTCATTGATTTTTCATCATGGTGTTTGACAACTCTGCATTTGCATTTTGCATTTCACCCTTAAGTGGGAGTGAGAAACTAGTCCTTCGTGAGGTTTTCACCTCCGTTCAGGGTAGTGGATCGCTTCCGGGATACATCCGTACCTATGTCTTCGTGAGATTTTCATCTCCGTGCAGCCATAGGGAAATGTGTCCCCCTGAACTGAACTCGATCCATATGAGCTTATAATGGGTGAGGATCGAGGAATCTACTGGTTCGGGTACCCTTACTCTAGAAACTAAGCCTCATATAGTGAGCCTTAGGAACTTGCCTTAGGTAGAACTATCCCAAAACCCTAGTGGATTCCTCAATAAGTGTTCTTGTTATGTTATATTGTTATTATATCTTTATATGTGATACTGACTTGGGTTTATTTTGTTTTGATTGCATAATTGCATGACATTTCATTATAAAGGCGTTGGTTCATATTTGGTTGCCAAATAGAAAGCTTATCATGGGAAATGGGTTTCTTGATAGAGTGGAAGACAATGCGACTGTCCGGACTTGGTCTAAGAAGATACAGCGTGAAAAAGGTGATAGTTTGGCCGTGGGGTACGTATCAGAGTTATGGGACTCCACTCGTGTTAGCGTAGCTCAGAACAACTTGCAGGAGTTGAAGGAGATTTGGGATCAATGGGATAATGAGGTTAGGCAGTTATTCTATTTGAATTATGGGGATTTGCCTTATTTACTTGACATGAAGGTAGACAAGCGTCTGTTTCGAGCTCTTGCCCAGTTTTGGAATCCGGCCTACAGTTGCTTCACATTCAGAAAAGTTGATCTGGCGCCTACAATAGAGGAGTACACGGCTTTGCTTCGGTGTTCGAAGGTTCAGGTGGATAGAATTTATTCAAAAGCGGTAAATGTACCAACCTTCTTGAGGAAGTTGATGAGTATAACAGGGATGAGTGAGCAGTGGGTTACAGCTCGGATTAAGCAAAAAGCGGATAGTAGGTGTATTCCTTGGAAAAGTTTGAAGGACCTTATTTTAGCACACCCAGATGCGAGGAAGAAAGTAGACATCTTTGCTCTAAGTATATATGGTCTAATTTTGTTTCCTAAGATTTTGGGACATGTTGACGAGGCGGTCACTGATTTATTCGATCGGCTTGATAAGGGAGTTACACCAGTCCCGGTAATTTTGGCAGAAACTTTTCGATCATTGAATGCATGTCGAAGAACGGGAGAGGGTAGATTTCTTGGATGTGCACAGCTACTACTTGCGTGGTTCCACAGCCACTTTTGGAAGGTTGATAGGGTTTCGTATCAGGTCTTCTCTGAGAGTTATTCACCGCTGAAAGAGATAGTGGCCACATCAAGGAGAGATGACATCTCGGAGGAGAAATGGATGGCAATCTTTCAGAACCTGCAAGAAGAAGATATCGAGTGGAGAGCTCCGTGGTTGCTTCCAGATGAGATCCTATATAGGTGTGGGGACTTCGACTGGGTTCCATTGCTCGGGATTTGGGGAGCTGTTGGTTATGCCCCATTGCTAGTGCTAAGACAATACAGGTCAAGACAGTTTGTGCCTGCAACTCAGGGATTAGCCGAGTGTAAATTCTCATATAAGGATGATGGTTATAAAAGGAAGGCTCGCGAGATGGCCAATGCATGGAATCAGACTCGCCGAATGAAGAAATTAGCCATGGGTCCAATGACAACTTCTGAGTACAACGAGTGGTATGTTAGGAGGATTAATGACAACATTCCTGGGCCAAGTTCAGAAAATAGTCAGTCGATAGAGGAGCATTTGCGCGTCGTCCCTTCTGAGCTAGAAATTATAAAGCAGGACCTCGAAAGAAGGAATGCAGAATTAGAGAAGAAAATAGAACAAATGGAGGAAGAAAAGGTAAATTTAAAGTTGGATGTCGATGTTCAGAAGCTGGAAGCCGAAGGCTTGAGAAAAGGGAAGCGCAAAGTCGAGGAAGATCTAAACAACTTGAAGACGGATTATAAGAGACTACGTCTGTCAGCAAGAACTGCTGGGTTGGGAAAGACCTCAGAGCAGTGGCGTCAAGAGGTTCAAGAAGAAAAAGTAAAGGCCGATAAGTGGGAAGGAAGATTCCAGGAAGCCCAGATGCAAAACAGATCGCTTGAGAAGAGTTTGTTAGAAAATCAAGATGAAAGAAATAAATTAAAGGCTAGAGTAGCCGAACTTGAGAAGATTGTTCATCAATACCGAAATCATAATTCAGTGGCGGAACTGCAAGCAAGTTTAAGCAGGATTGAGCAAATAAAGAAAACCATAGAAGAATTAGAGATAGCATTGCAGAATAGTGAAGCCAGGATTGAGTATTTGGAGGCAAGCAAAGATCATCAAAACGAACAGCTTTATTATTTCCAGAATCAGATCAGAAGTAGGGACCATGTTATGGGGGAAGCATTGGTTCAGGTTCGAGAAGTAGCAGATCACCTACAAACTTTGGCAGTACAAGCTGACACGTTAAGTGTAAAGTTTGAATTGGAGTCAGACCGGGGACAGGAGTTAGCCTCGTTGCTCAAAAAAATCAAGGTCTTAAGTATTAGGGTGAAGTCGTATTTGTAGCCTATTCTATGTAAAAAAATTTGTTTTTTAATAAGTTTTCCAAATGCAATTGAATCATAATCAACGCCTTTTTGCATTCATCTCATGCATCACATCATATGCATTAGCATCGCATTATATGCATTAAAGATTTTTATTTTATCCTAATAAGTCAAAATCACTGCTCAGTTAACCTGGAAACCAATCAACCAACCCAACACCGATACGGCACTCGGGCAAAGACGAAAGATATGGATCAGAGACTAAAAAAACTCGAGCAGTATCAAAAGGAGATGCAAGACCGACTTCAGCTACAGGTGCAGGAGCGGTTAGATAAGATGAAGCAAGAAATGTCTGAAAAGATACGGGAATCTCAAGAGGATATAGTGGCCAAATTAACCCGGCTGATAACCAAGGGAAGTGACAAGGGAAAGGGCCCCATGGCAGATGTCGATGAGGGAAATGATGATGAACCTTTCTATCCTCCAGGTTTCACCCCTCCACATGAACGAACTCAAGCTGAATACCCGCGCAAATCAACTGTCACCATCATGCCCCAGTAATTTCGAGCTGGTGTTTCGAGCTTCCAAGCTGGACAGGGATCTAATCCCGAAAATAATCCTATAAACTCTGCCATTCCTGACTTCGATGAAGTGGTTGAGAAGGAAAAAATGAAGGAAGAGCTACCGAAACGATTAGAAGAAAGATGCAAGTGGCTCGAAGAGAAGTTCAAGGCAATGGAGGTCACTGAGAATTATCGAGGCATTGACGCGAAAGAGCTGAGTTTAGTGCCAGATTTAGTACTCCCTCATAAATTTAAGATGCCTGAATTTGAAAAGTACAATGGGACAAGCTGCCCGGCAGCTCACATCACCATGTTCTGCAGGCGAATGACGGGTTATGTTAGCAACGACCAACTCTTGATACACTGTTTCCAAGACAGCCTTACTGGGGCAGCATCCAAGTGGTACAATCAGTTGAGTCGTGCCACGATTGGTTCATAGAGGGACTTGGCACAATCGTTCATGAAACAATATAGTCATGTGACTGACATGGCTCCTGACAGAATCACCCTTCAAAACATGGAGAAAAAGCTGAGTGAAAGCTTCAGGCAGTACGCACAGAGATGGAGGGAGGTCGTAGTCCAAGTTCAGCCACCGCTCCTGGAAAAGGAAATGTCCATGTTGTTCATTAACACCCTGAAGGCACCTTTCATTACACATATGCTAGGAAGTGCCACAAAAAGCTTTCCTGACATAGTCATGAATGGCAAGATGATTGAGAACGCCATTAGGAGTGGGAAAATCGATGCAGGAGAGAGTAACAGAAGATCGGCCTCAAAGAGGAAGGAGAGCGAGGTGAACAACACGAGTATGTTCAATAAGGGTTACTCGAAGTCAGTAACAGTGAGTCAGCCAGGAAAGGTGGCTGCCAGTCAGCAAAGCTTATCGAGATAGGAGGTCGGTACAAGGCGAAATACTGAGAGGCCCCAATTCACGCTAATTCCCATGTCATACAGGGAACTATACCAAAAATTATTCGATGCGCATGTAGTTTCCCCTTTCTATCTGAAGCCCTTGCAACCCCATATCCCAAATGGTATGATGCGAATGCACAGTGCGACTATCATGCGGGAATAACAGGGCATTCCATAGAAAGCTGTACGGCTTTTAAGAAGTTGGTTGAAAGGCTCATTGGCATGGGTGTCGTTAAGCTTGACGACTCGACCAAGGCAGAAAACCCGTTACCAAACCACACTGATGGTGAGGTAAATATGGTGAGCGACGACGGAGAATCAAGACAGACATTACGGATGTGAGAACTCCTTTGAGATGAGTCTGGAAGGAGATGGTGAAAATGGGACTGATTGTTTCAGAAGGGAGCTGTGAAACGAGGGGGAACTACTATGAGTTCCACCATGAAGAGGGGCATGAAATCCAAGAGTGTACGGAGTTCAGAGCCCTGGTACAGGGTATGATGGATAATAGGGAGATGGAATTCTGCGAAGGATTTCAAGAGGAGAGTCATGTATGCGCGTCGGAGTCGGTATTGGGAGTCCCAAAGGCTAATCGTCCTGTGGTCATTATCTCGCGACCTCAGAACAGTGAGGTTGGGGCACGAATAACACCAAAAGTAATCATTCAAAAACCATCTATGTTTTCATATAAGGATAGCAGGAAGGTTCCTTGGAATTACGATTGTAATGTGACAATTTCGGGGAAGGAGGATATAATCAGTAAAGAGGATCAGGATGAAGGAGGGCACTACGAATAGATGAAAGCACGAGTAGAGCCTTCACTTGAAAGGAAGAAGAACGCGGTCGAACCCGAATTATTGGTCAATGAACCAATCAAAAAGGAGGAAGCTAGAGAGTTCTTGAAGTTCATAAAACACAGCGAGTACAGCGTTGTGGAGCAGCTGCACAAACAACCAGCTCGCATATCTATGCTAGCTTTACTCCTGAACTCGGAGGGACACCGAAATGCACTACTGAAGGTGCTAAATGAAACTTATGTGGCCGATGATATCTCTGTCAACAAGTTGGATCGACTGGTCGGCAATATAAGCGCTGATAACTTCATCTCCTTTAGTGATGATGAAATACCACCTGGGGGTATGGGATCTACTAGAGCTTTACACATCACTGCAAGGTGTAAAGGAAGCATATTACCAGGAGTTCTGGTGGACAACGGGTCGGCACTGAATGTATTGCCTCTATCCACGCTCAACAGGCTACCTATAGATAGTTCATATATGAAGTCGTGCCAGAATGTGGTGAGAGCATTTGATGGCACTGAGAGGAAAGTCATGGGAAGAATTGACATACCCTTGTTAATTGGCCAAACTATCTATGAGGTAGACTATCTGGTTATGGACATCAAGTACAGTTGCCTATTAGGAAGGCCATGGATTCATTCAGCAGGTGCGGTACCGTCATCGTTACATAAAAAACTGAAGCTGGTGTCAGAAGGCCGGGTAGTGACGATAAATGCTGAGGAGGATATCATTGCATCTGTGACCAACGATGCGCCTTATTTGGAGACAAGTGGTGATGCAGTCGAGTGCTCTTTTCGTTCCTTGGAGTTCGTAAATGCAACATTCATCCTAGAGGGAAACAAGATCCCGATGCCGAGAATATCAAAGACTACAAAGATGGGTCTGCAATTGACAGTTGGAAAGGGAGCTTTGCCGAGAAAAGGATTGGGGAAATATCTTCAGGGCCGAATTGAAGCTCCAGTGTTGAAGGACAAGCAGGACCATTTTGGCTTAGGATACAAGCCAGATGCTGGGCAGAGGAGGATGGAGCAAAAAAAGAAGCGAGAGAGAAGAAGGGCTCGTTTGACAGGTGATGAAGTCAAATGGGAACCCATGACCTTTCCTCACCTATCCAAGACTTTTATATTGGGAGGGTTCATCTATCACGGAATGTTAGGGGTCAGAAGTATTAACACGGAGTTAGAGTGTATTCATGCCGTATATGAAGAAACGACGGGAGGAAGAACTTTGCTGGATATTCGTCCTTACGAGTCGGGAAGGGCGCTAAACAACTGGACTGCCGAAAAATACCTGTAGTTTTTAGGGTTTCCTCAGAGTAATGTCCAAAACACCCTTATTGCTTTTAGCCTAGAGGCAATAAGGATTTCTTTTGTGAAATAGGCTCATGTCCTAACATCGTTGTTTTTAATAAAATGCATAGCTTTCGTGCAAAGTTTCTTTCTATATGAACAGTGGTTTTGAATTTTCTTCTTATTCTTGCATATCACTCATGACCATATTACACAAGTGAACAATTCCTGAATCCATATTATTTTTTTCATACCCATAACAGGTCCCTCGATATCAATGATACGAATGTCACTCTTACAAATTCAGAATCCCTTTTGAACGAAACATGTGTTTAAAGGGGTCGCACGATTTCGAAGATGTCGAAGACTGTGGTTTATCTCCGGACCTATTGAAAATGGTAGAACGGGCCGAAAAACAAATCCTACCTTACAAAGAGTCGACAGAAATTGTGAGCTTAGAAGAAGGGAAAGAGGTGAAGATCGGATCTGATATTTCTGCAAAGACAAGACAGGACCTCATCAGACTACTCCAGGAATTCAAGGATGTATTTGCATGGTCATACCAAGATATGCCCGGGCTAAATACTGATATTGTAGTCTATCGCCTTCCCATAAGAGAAGACTGCAGGCCAGTGCAGCAAAAGCTCAGAAGGATGAGGCCTGATATCGTGTTGAAGATAAAAGAGGAGGTCCAGAACCAGTTTGATGCCGGTTTTCTGCAAGAGGTCAAGTATTCTGAGTGGGTGGCCAACATCGTACCAGTTCCAAAGAAAGATGGGAAAGTACGAGTGTGCGTGGATTACCGAGATTTGAATAAGGCCAGCCCAAAGGACAACTTCCCATTGCCCCACATCGACACTTTGGTAGACAATACTGCGGGCTTTTCATTATTTTCCTTCATAGACGGCTTTTCGGGGTACAATCAGATAAAGATGCATCCTGATGACATGAGAAAGACTACGTTCATTATGTTATGGGGGACGTTTTGTTATAAAGTGATGCCGTTTGGATTAAAGAATGCGGGAGCGACATACCAAAGAGCCATGGTAGCCTTGTTCCATGATATGATGCACAGGGAGATCGAGGCTTATGTGGACGATATGATCGCGAAATCCAGAACGGAGGAGGAACATGTGCAGGTCTTGAGAAAATTATTCTTAAGGTTGAGAAAGTTCCAGCTCAAGCTTAATCCAGCGAAGTGCACTTTTGGGGCCAGGTCAGGAAAATTGCTAGGCTTTGTGGTCAGTGAAAAGGGAATCAAGATTGATCCAGACAAAGTGAAGGCAATACGAGATTTACCTCCACCTCGCACTCAGAAAGAAGTTCGAGGATTCCTCGGAAGACTGAATTACATTGCTAGGTTCATTTCACAACTAACCGAGAAATGTGACCCTATATTTCATCTTCTGAAGAAACATAATCCTGGTACTTGGGATGAAGAATGCGAAGAAGCTTTTAACAAGGTAAAGCAGTATTTGTCTAATACTCCAGTGCTGTCACCGCCTAGCCCGGATAGGCCCCTAATATTGTATCTGACTGTATTTGATAATTCCATGGGGTGTGTGCTAGGCCAACATGATGAAACAGGGAGAAAAGAAAGGGCGATATATTATCTCAGCAAGAAATTCACTGACTGTGAAATGAGATATTCGCCTATTGAGAAGTTATGTTGTGCCTTGATTTGGACAACCCGAAGACTAAGGCAATACATGTTATACCATACGACTTGGCTAATCTCAAAGCTAGACCCGTTAAAGTATATGATGGAGTCAACTGCTCTGAATAAGAGGATGGCCCGATGGCAGATCTTACTGTCTAAATTTGATATTGTCTATGTGAGCCAAAAGGCTGTAAAAGGAAGCGCAATAGCTGACTTTCTGGCTAGTAGGGCTTTGGAAGATTACAAACCGTTAAGTTTTGATTTTCCAAATGAAGACTTGTTTTATGTAGCCGCTACTGAAGAAAATCCCCAAGAAGGTCACAGTTGGAAGCTAAACTTTGATAGAGCCTCGAACGCTGTGGGCAACGGAATTGGGGCAGTCCTGGTTTCCCCGAATAGCGATCATTATCCTTTTACTTGCAAATTGGATTTTGATTGTACAAACAACATGGCCGAATACGAAGCATGCATCATGGGTCTTCGCGCAGCTATAGAGTGGAGAATCAGAGTGTTAGAGGTCTATGGTGATTCGGCATTGGTGATATATCAGCTTAAAGGTGAATGGGAAACGAGGGATCCCAAATTAGTCAGTTATCGGAAGTTGGTCCTTGAATTGATTAAAGAGTTTGAGGACATTACTTTTCGCTATCTCCCGCGGGATGAAAACCAGATGGCCGACGCACTAGCTACTTTAGCCTCCATGATCAAGGTGAACAGACGTGAGGATATGAAGCCTATCCAAATGAGTATCCATGAAGACCCAGCTCATTGTTACAATGTTGAAGAAGGGGAAATCGATGATAGTCATTGGTATCAAGATATACTACAATATGTAAAAAATCGTGAGTATCCTGGCCAGGCAACGAAGAATGAAAAGAGAACTCTGAGAAGGCTAGCCATTGATTACGTCTTAGATGGGGAGATCTTATACAAGAGGGGAAAAGATCAGGTACTGTTAAGATGTGTGGATGCCGTGGAAGCAAAGAAAATCCTGGAGGAAGTCCATGAGGGCATCTGTGGAACGCATGCCAGTGGGTTCACAATGGCTAGACAGATTATGAGGCTCGGGTATTACTGGTCCACCATGGAAGGGGATTGCATCAATTATTCCAAAAAGTGCCATAAATGTCAAATCTATGGTGATAAAATGCATGCACCTCCTTCGCCTCTTCATGTCATGACTTCTCCATGGCCTTTCTCCATGAGGGGTATGGATGTTATCGGGCCAATATCGCCGAAAGCTTCAAATGGGCATCGTTTCATATTCGTGGTTATTGACTACTTCACCAAGTGGGTAGAAGCTGCCTCGTATGCTAACGTTACAAAGTCATCAGTCAGCAAGTTCTTAAAGAAGGAGATCATATGTCGGTATGGAATGCCTGAAAGAATCATATCCGATAATGCGTTGAACTTGAATAACAGCTCAATAGCAGAAGTCTACAGTCAATTCAAGATCAGACATCACAATTCGTTGCCGTATCGCCCAAAAATGAATGGTGCAGTGGAAGCGACCAATAAAAATATAAAGAAGATTGTGGGGAAGATGACTGAGACTTACAGGGACTGGCACGAGAAATTACCGTTTGCCTTTCTTGCCTATCGAACGTCAATCAGGACCTTCACCGGGGCAACACCTTTCTCCTTAGTTTATGGCATGGAGGCAGTCTTGCCCATCGAAGTTGAAATCCCTTCTCTCCGGGTTTTGACTGAGCTACAATTGGATGAAGTAGAATGGGTTCAATCTCGATACGATCAGTTGAACTTGATAGAGGGAAAAAGGCTAAAGGCTATTCAGCATGGTCAGATGTACCAGAAAAGAATGATGCGAGCCTACAACAAGAAGGTCCAACCCAGAGAATTTCACGAGGGGGACCTGGTGTTGAGAAAAATTCTTCCTCTACAGAAAGATTTTAGGGGGAAATGGATGCCGAATTGGGAAGGTCCTTATGTTGTAAAAAAGGCCTTTTCTAGAGGAGCCCTGATCCTGGCTGAAATGGATGGAAAAAACTTGCCTAATCCAGTAAATTCAGATTCGGTCAAGAGATACTTTACTTGAAGAGGGGAAGGAACCAAGGTTAAAACCCGCAAAGGGCGCTTTGATTCAAAAAAAAAACAGAGAGGCTAAGGTGAAAACCCGTAAAGGGCACCTTAAGACCAAAGGGGATTTGAGTTGAAAACCTGAAAAAGGCGGCTCAAATTTTGATTGTCACGTGGTTGTCTTGTTCGGCAGAAAGGAATAGACGACATCTTGGGGCATCAGCAAATTACTGTGAATCTCCTAAACACATGTTGAACTCAGAGGGGTCTTCGAAAAGTTGTATAGAGAAATTCAAAGCAGAGATATCTGGGGCACTTGATCATAGTATTTGTATTGAATTCGTTGTTTTAGAATATTTTCATTCTTCTTCAATATAAATGTCCCCAGACAATTCCTCTATCATTGACAATCCATTGCGAGCTATGCTCCCAAATTTGTTTTGTTCATCGTTATGATCTTTTCGCAAGCATGTTGCATTAGAGTGACGATTAATGGACTAGTAAAACTTTCACAAAGGAAGTTTTTCATATTACTGCAGAAATCTTTAAATAGCTCAGGAACCTGAAACAGGACTGTTGTTTAGACCTTCACCGGGTTAAAAGGTCGGAGATATCTAGGAGTCAAGAGTCGAGATTAAAATTTTCAAGTTTCGACGAAGTGTTGTTGTCACAAAGGAAGCCTTAATGAGCAATAATGACTTTAAACATTCAATATTCATTTTTCATGACATAACATCCAAATGTCATTCATACACGCCTAGTTAGGAGCATTTGATTCATTCTGATCATAACATCCTAATCATTAAGCATAATTAGGCTCATAAAGTGAATCATACAGGTCATGTCTCACAGAGAGCAGATTGGTGAAATCATAAAGCCCTGTCTCCCTGAGCAATAGTGGAGCAGGTTGAAAGATAACAGATCTTGTCTTCATGTTCTGGCGTGAAGTAGATCAGAGATACCAGATCTTGCCTTCCCATACTGGTGGTGAAGCAGATCAAAGAAAGCAGATCTTATCTTCATGTACTGGCGTGAAGTAGATCAAAGATAGTAGGTCCTGTCTTCCAATATTGGTAGCGAAGTGGATCGAATATACCAGATCTTGCCTTCCCATACTGGTGGTGAAGCAGATCAAAGAAAGCAGATCTTATCTTCATGTACTGGCGTGAAGTAGATCAAAGATAGTAGGTCCTGTCTTCCTATATCGGTAGCAAAGTGGATCGAATATACAGATCTTGTCTTCCCATACTGGTGGCAAAGTAGATCGAAAATACAAGTCTTATCTCCCTGAAATTGCAGTGGAGCAGACAAGAGTAACCAATTCTATCTCCTTGAAGTTGCAATGGAGTGGATTAAAACCGCAGATCTCATCTCTCTGAAGTTGCAGAAGAGCAGATCGCATCAAGATTTATCTTTAAATTGTAGCAGAACAAGTTGAAGTTCCAAGACTTATCTCCCTGAGGTTGTAGAGGAGTAGATCAAAGATGGCAAATTTTGTTCTTTTGAGAAGCTACAAAATGCAGCAGGAAGGAACGTGGCTACCTAAAGGAGAGAAGCATTGAAGAAGTTGAGGCTCTGCAGGACCAGGCACGGTTTGGCCTTGTAGTCTTTGCTCTATTCCCGTTACACGACAATGAGCAAAGAGGGGCAGCTGTAATAGGGCCCAATCGGCCTGGGTCCAAACTAAACGAAAAACATGCCAAACCCAACAAATAAGTGGCCCAATCGGCCCAAAACAGACCTCAGCCCAAAACCAAAAAAACAAAAAAAGAAAAACCCTAAGCAAGTAACGCCGCAAGCCCTGCCTCCAGCAAGAGTCCGTCGCCACATGTCTTGGGGCCGTTGCTTCTCCACGCTCGCCAAACTCCCCACAACACCTGCAAAAAAGGGACTCAAAGAGTCCAAAGGAGAAAAAACAGCAAAAAATGTCAACAACAGATACTGATTTTGTTGTTTTTTCTTTTTCTTTTCGGGCTATAAAAAGCCATTTAAAAACTGTAAAAGGGGACGGATCTTTTGAGAGAGAGAAATAGACGAAAGAAATTGAAAAAGGCAGAGAATACAAAGTTTTTTTTCCCTTAAGGTGAATCGGTTTTTTGTTTCATTTTCTATTTTATTTTTTTTCCTCTTTGCGTTTTATGGTGTTTTTTAAAAGAAATAACAAAGAAAAGAGAGAGAGAGCTTACCTCATTCACCGAGGACGCCGGACCGGCGGCCGCCTCCGTCGTGATCAGAGCGCCGGCGTGGGCCGAGGAATGGCGCGAGGACGCTAGGGGTGAAACCCTAGTAGAGAGCCTTTGTTTTTTTTATTATTCTTTATTTTTTTTATTTTTTCTTTATTCTGTTTCAAACGATTTTAAAAGGGAAAAAATCTGTTTTAAACAATATTCAAAACGGCGCCGTTTTTCCAGGCCTGACCTGCGCGGTGACCCGACCCGTAGGGAAGGATCCGCGCGCTCTGACGTCAGGTGGTACATTTGCGCGTTTGGTCCCCCAGTTTTTAAAAGTTGTTTAAATCAATTTCTTTGTTTCTTTTAAATTCGGCCACGCACTTTATCTCCGTTTCATTTCGATCCCCATTGAAACGTGACATTTTTGGGAAAAGGGTTAATATCCCATTTGATCCCCCTCTGTTATGTGCGTGTTCAGTTGGGTACCTATATTTACGTTTTTTCCAAATTTGCGCTTAAATTTTGCTTGAGTTTCAAATTAGTCATTCTGCTATTTTGTATTATTATTATTATTATTATTATTATTATTATTATTATTATTACTATACATATACACGCATGTTTTAAATAATATACATACATTTAAAAAAAAAAAAAGCTTTTAATACATTCATGCATTTTTATATATAAAAACATTTTTTTGTAAATATGAATATACGTATTTTTTATTTTCCTTCATAGATTTTTTTTTTTTTACAATTGTGTGTATATATGCATACCTACATACTTTAACACATATTTTTATACATTCATTCTCTATAGTATAAATATATATATATATTATGTTTCTTAAATTGTTATAAACATTTTTATTTTTTTATATGCTCCATTATTTTATATACATATTGTACATATTTTTTTATATTTCTACTTTATTTACGCAATTCCCATATACGTATATACATGTATTTTTAGAAATTATTATAAGTTTGTATGTACTTCATTCCCTTTTTATATGTATACTTATATATGTGTTTTATATATGCACTAACATTTTATCATACTTTTAAAGAAAATATATTTTGGTTTTGTCAAAACATTTAAAATCATCATGTCTTATAAATTTTCAAAGTATCTGGCGTTCATGATTCTTGAGAATGATTGCATCCTAACTTACTGGTTGTGATTATTTTTCGATGAATTTAGAAAGCCAAGTATTTGTTTTGCAATAAATTTGCGAATTTTAAATAAAAGCTTATTCTCGGGAATTCAAAATGTTGGGTCCTAACTTACTGGTCATGACATTTTCTTCTCGAAATAAGAATTTTCAAAAACAAAAAGCAATATTCGGGTATTTTGAAGATTTAAAAACATTGTGCCCTAACTCACTGGGTGTGGTGTTTTATTTCTTTGAAATAAGAATGTCTTATTAGTTTTAATCCATTCATGAAATAAAAAGTTTCCTTTTAAAATCTTTCCAAATTTTCGACACCAAGGCATTAAAAAATCAATTTGGTACCAATTTTGGGCGTTACGAGGGTGCTAATCCTTCCTTGTGCGTAACTGACTCCCGAACCTGTTTTCTCAAATCTCGCAGACCAAAATTATTTTTAAGGTGGGCCGGTCACACCTTAATAAAAGATCGGTGGCGACTCCAAATTTGTTTTTTAAAAAGTCGACAACTAAAATTTTTGTTTTCACAAATCGGTTTCGACACGAGTCTTGTCATGTTAAATCATTGAGAATGAATATTTTTGATTAATCCATTCTTGAGAATTTATAGATTTGGTGTTTCGATTTTTTAGATTTATATTAAAAGTTTTAGGGTTTGAAATATTGATTAAATATACATTGAATCTTTGATCTGGATTAATTTTTAAGTTTTTTTATGAAATTGGTTTTAAGGAAATTGATGTGTGAATCTTACGAATAAATTTTTTTTAATATATATATCCTGTGAGATTGGGTACAATGTATATTTTCATTGATGGTTTGACTATTGATGGTTTGTTGTCTTGCATGTATTCCATTAGAACTAGGGATTGCCTTCATTAATGTGTATATTTCCATTATTCTTGGTTGGGTTCAATGTATATCTCGAGGTTCAATTTTGTTTAGTCTGACAAATCCTGCGTTTCAATTTTTTTGTTGTTGCAAATCTTGTGTATTTGCAAATCGTGTAATTCAATTTCTTTTTAAAATCCTATACGACATTTAGTTTAATAAAAAAAAAAAAGATTGATAGTATAGAAATTGATTGATATATATATTCACATGTTTTGATTGATTCATATATATATTTCGTATATACGCATGTCTTAATTCATATATATATTTATTATTATATATACATCTATAATATATCAATGTTTTGATTGGTTCAATGTATGAATTGTGTTTCTATATTAAACTCTATTGATTGAGTGTATGGTTTGTGAATTTCAATAGTTCAGTGCATGTTGTTTTGAAAATTAAATATATATATATATATATATATATATATATATATATATATATATATATGATTAATTTTTAATTTGGTTGAAAGATGAGATTGAGAGAAATATTTGAAAAAAATAAATTTAAATTTTTGCTTTGGGTTTTAATTAAGAATTTCTAATATTTTAAATAGACAAGTTGAAAAAAATGCCACTAAAGTGACCTCTTTTACGTAGATTAGTTTATTTAAAATATCAAGATGATTATATGTTTTTGTGATTCATGCGTTTATTAATTGACTCAAAGGTAAGTTAATATTTGCCAGAATTTCAATGACATTTGTAATACCCAATTTTGCCCCGAACCCAATCTAAAACCCAAAATAAATAAACCATCTACATTAACCAGAAACCCACTAATTTAACCCAATTACAATAAAACCCAAATAGCCTAATTACAGAGACCCAAACCCATATTCAAAAAAAAAAAAAAAAACCTAGCCTAGGTAGCAACAAGCTTCAGCCGCACGCTCAATAGCAGCCTCTCATTCGCGCCACAACAGGAAACTAGGCTTCCACACGCACGCTTTCACTCCGTGGTCTCCGTACCTGCGAAAAAAACGGATCCAACAACAACAGAAACAATCACGCAACGAAAATATAGGAAAAATAATAGGAAAATACGGGGAAATAACAGAAAAATAGAGATTTGATTGTTTTTCTCTTTTATTTTCGGCTATATAAGGCCGATTTAAATTTGTAAAAGGGGGCGGGATCAAAAAGAAAAGATTTTTTTGTAACTACTATTGAAAAAATACGAAAAACAGTGATTGAAAGTAAGGACCGATTTTCTTTTCATTTTTTTCTTTTCTTTTGCTTTAGTTTTTTTTTTTAAAAAAAGCATAAAAAATAGAAAGAAAAGGGAAAAGGTTACCTTTGCCTTCGGTTTCGTACGGAGGAGGCTAAATCTTCGATGGGGTGCGTCTCCGACTGCCATTCGTGGTTGTTCCGCAGCGAAGGCAATTAGGTGGTGGCGGTTTTAACGGGGTTCAAGAACCCTAGCAGAGCAATTATTATTATTTTTTTTAAATGTTTGCTGTGGCTGTTGTTTTGAAGGAAAACTAAAGGCTTTCTAATTAGGGTTTTGGGTTGGCTTTTATAGAGGGAAAAGTGACACCGTTTAATGGCCCAGTGATCCTTGCATTTTGTCTTAATAGCCTAATTGCGCATCGGGTCCTTCATTCTTTTATTGCTTTAAAAGCAAGTTTTTTTTTGTTTTTAAATTTCCCCTATGATTTATTTCGTTTTCAATCGGGTCTAAAAGTGAATGGCGTCGTTTTTGAGGGCAGGGATTAATTTCCCTTTTGATCCCTCCTTATTATTCGCATGTTCGATGTGGTTTTCTCTCTGTTTATTTATTCCAGATTCATCCCAAAATTTAGTTTTAGTTTTAATTTTGTCCTGTTTGCCTTTTTTTTTTACTACTAATTACTTTATTATCATTATTATTATTTATGTTTTTTTCCTCTTATATATTGTTATTTGCATAAATTCTTGCCTATATTAAAATTATTTTCTTTACCTATTGCCATATACAATTATATAAGATTTTTTCAATCCATATGTGTTGCTTGTTTAAATCAATGTGTGAATATTTTTATATTTTAATTTTCTCCTTTTACAGTATTTATTTTAAAACTTATTTGAATACTAATATTTATTTCTTAATACCATTTTTGATTAATTTTAAACTATCATATATGTATTTTAGAATCATTTTAACGTGTAACTTGTTTGTTTATAGTCCTCCGTCTTGCATGTTATTTGTTTTTTAGTGAGCTTATTTTATTTCATAATTGTTAATTTGTTCGTTTTAAATTAATTTGCTAATATAGATGTTAACATGTGCATAATGTAGATTTTTGTTCTCATGAATATCACATGGTTCGTTTGTATCTTTTATTTCTTTGTTATTCATTAAGTGTGTATTCTGGTTTATGAACGATTATTTCGTGTTGTATATTATTGTCTCATTGCAGCTATTTGTCGAAAGGATTGCATTTTAGTTAAGCATTTAAAAATCGATTCATTCAAAGGTTTTCAAAATAGCGCAATACTCGGTATTTGGGATCTTCGAGAGGATTGAGCCTTAACGTATTGGGTTCTAATTTTCCTCGTTGAACTTAAATAATCGAGAATATTCTTTATTTAAAACACATAAATAAAAAATCATTTTCGGGAATTGAACATGTTGTGTCCTAACGCATTGGGTATGACATATTTTTTTCTCGAGATGAAGATTTTCCTAAATATAATGGCAATATTTTGTATTTGGGAATTTTGAGAAATTGAACCCTAACTTACTGGGTTTTGATTTTTTTTATTCGACCCAAATAACCAAATATCCTTTTCAAATTTAAATGTATGAGTTTTTAAAATCAAAAGACAAACTTAATTTTGAAGATTAAAAATGTTGCGCCCTAACTCACTGGGTGTAACGTTTTATTTCTTTGAAATAAGAATGTTCTATAATTTTAATTCATTCAAGTTAAAAAGTTTTCTTTTAAAATCTTTTCAAATTTTCGACACCAAGACATTAAACAATCAATTCGGTACCGATTTTGGGCGTTACAAGGGTGCTAACCCTTCCTCGTGCATAACCGACTCCCGAACCTATTTTCTCAAAATTCGTAGACCTAAAATTGTTTTCAAGGTGAACCGATCACACCTCAATAAAAGATTGACGGCGACTCCAATTTTCGTTTTTAAGTCGACAACTAAAATTTTTGTTTTCAAAAAAATGGTTTCGACAGCTTCGCGACTTCACTGGGGACATCTTAGAGAGTCAAGCCATGAATTGATTATTTTTGTCTTTTTTGTCGAAAATCAAAAGTTTGTTTAAAATCACGATTTCCTCTTTTGCATTCATTGGTTTTCCTCATGATATGCTTGCTTAATTGGTCTAAATCTGTTAGTTTATTTGCTTTTTGCATTTCTTGGTCAATTTTACCTCTCTAAGTGGGAGCGAGAAGCTAGTCCTTCGTGAGGTTTTCACCTCCGTGTAGGGTAGTGGACCGCTTTCGTGATACATCCGTACCTATGTCTTCGTGAGATTTCATCTCAGTGCAGCCATAGGGAAATGTATTCCCCTGAACTGAACTTGGTCTATATGAGCCTATAATGGGTGAAGATCGGGGAATCTGTTGGTTCAGGTACCTTTGCTTTAGAAGCCAAACCTCATATAGTGAACCTTAGGAACTCACACTAGGTAGAATTACTCTGAACCTTAGAGACACCTAATTAGGAGTTTTTACTATTTCTTGGTTGTATTGTATTTAATTAATACTGACTTTTTGTGTTTTACTCTGATTGCATGGCATTACAATTACATGGCATTTCATTATAAAAGGCGTTGGTTCGTATTCGGTTGCTAGATAGAAAGTTTATCATGGGAAATGAGTTTCTTGATAAAGTGGAAGATAATACGGCTGCCTGAATATATTTCGAGAAATGCAAGAAGGGTGATGGAGGAATACATGACTTTATTTCGTGCCTCAAGGTCAAGCTGATTATTCAAGAGTTTCTGACATTCCAACTTCTCTAAAGAAGCTGAGGAGCATTACAGGTGTATAAGCCCAAATGTGCCCGGCCAGTTAAAGGAAAAAAACAAAAAAAAAAAACAAATGTTTCAGCCCAATTTTGCTAAGCCCAAAAGCCCATCGACCCAAACTACCAAAGAAACCCTAGGGTCAGCTTCTCTGCCTCAGCGCCGTAGCAAGCTGGCGCCACAACCGCTCCCTCAAGTCGCGCATGTCGCTTCCGCACATCGCGCCTGCTGCTCCCTGTGCGTCGCGTGCCTTCCCCGCACGTTGAACCTACAACAACAAACATAAACAGAATAGCAAAGATCTTGCTAACAAAAAAAACAGAGAGGATTTCTTTTTCGGGTTTTTTCTTTTCTCGGCTATTTAAAGGCCAATTTTAATCCGTGTAAAAGGGGGATTTCAGTGTAGAAATACAGAAATATAAAGAAAATACAGAGAATACAAAGGATTTTCTTTTTTTTTAAGGTGATTCGGGTTTCTTTTATATAAAGGATTTTCTTTTTTTTTAAGGTGATTCGGGTTTCTTTTATATATATATATTTTCTATTTATTTTATTTGATAAACAAATATCAAAAAAAGGGAGAGGAGTAATACCTTCGAAGACTCCCCATCGAAACCACGGTCGCCTCGCTCAAGTCGGAGCTTGGCTGAATGCCGGGGATCGGTCGCCTGAGAGCGGCGGCAGTGGGGGCTGGGGTTTGAAAACCCTTGCAGAGGGTATCTATTTTTTTTTCCTTTTCTTTCTACTGCCAACATGTTGTTTTTTTAAACAAAAAATTTGTTTTAAGTAACAAAAGTGAAACGGCGCCGTTTTGCAAGGGGCCAGATCCGCGCGTCGACCCGACCCACAAGCAGGGTCCGCGCGTTCTGGCCCAAAATGGTTAATTTGCGCATTTAGTCCCTTGAGTTTTATGAGCATGTTTAAATCAACTTTTTATTTATTTTAATTTTGATCTCATGTTTTATTTTTGCTTCGAATTAGTCCCCATTGCTGCGCAACGTTTTGAGAGAATGGATTAATTTCTATTTGGATCCTTCATTTGTTACGCGCGCTTTGATTAAGTCCATCCGCGTGTTTTCTAATTCTAAATTCGGCCCTTAAAATTCTTTTATTCTTAATTTAGTCCTTCATTAGTCATTTTTTTTTAGTTTTTCTATTATTCTTATACATTTACACACATATTTAATATAATATATATATAAATATATTGGTTTTTATGCATGCGCATTCTATATATATATATAATTTTCTATTTTTTTTTCTCTTTCATATTTTTTACAAAACATATATATTTTGTGAATTTCATTTTCAAAAAATGTTTTTTTCGTAAAATACATACACATACGCATTTTTTTTATATAATATATAAGTGCATATATTTATACATACGTTTTTCCCTATATCCTTATTTTATTTTCTTATTTTTATATACTTTATAATATATATATACTTATACATTTTATTTTGTAAATATATACACATATACATTTTTTATTCTTTTTATTTTCACGATTTTCAAATACATACATACATTTTTATTATTTTCTGATCGATATATATGTTCCATCCCATCTTTCTGAATTCTTGTATAGGTGTGTCAAATGTATGCGTGCATATATTTGCAAATTTACTTGTATATTGTACTTGTACATATTGTAAATATTTATTCATATATGTTTTAAATTAAAGTTTTTGTTTCATATTATACATTAACTTTTTAGCATACCTTTTGAGAAATATATTTTGATTTTGTCAAAACATTAAAATCATCATGTTTTATAAATTTTCAAAGTATTTGGCGTTCATGATTCTCAAGAATGACCGTGTCCTAACTTACTGGATTGCGATTATTCCTAGATGAATTTAGAGCGCTAAGTATTTGTTTTGCAATAAATTTGTAAATTTTAAATAAAAGCTTATTTTCGGGAATTCAAAATGTTGGGTCCTAACTTACTGGTCATGACATTTTCTTCTCGAAATAAGAATTTTCAAAAGCAAAAGGCAATATTCAAGTATTTTGAAGATTTAAAAACATTATGCCCTAACTCACTGGGTGTGGTGTTTTATTTCTTTGAAATAAGAATGTCTTATTATTTTGATTCATTCATGAAATAAAAAGTTTCCTTTTAAAATCTTTTCAAATTTTCAACACCAAGACATTTAAAAAAATTAATTTGGTACCAATTTTGGGCGTTACGAGGGTGCTAATCCTTCCTCGTGTGTAACAGACTCCCGAACCTATTTTCTCAAATTTCGCAGACCAAAATTATTTTTAAGGTGGGCCGATCACACCTTAATAAAGGATCGGTGGCGATTCCAGTTTTGTTTTTAAAGTCGACAACTAAATTTTATTTTCAAAAAAAGCGGTTTCGACAGCTTGGCGACTCCGCTGGGGACCTTAGAGAGTTGAGCCATAAACCGATTATATTTGTCCTTGTGTCGAAAATCAAAAGTTTTTAAAAATTCATGAGTTCCCTTCGCACTCATTGATGTTTTATTATGGTATTTTTGGCAACTTTGCATTTGCATTTTGCATTTCACCCTTTAAGTGGGAGCGAGAAACTAGTCCTTCGTGAGGTTTTCACCTCCGTGCAGGGTAGTGGACCGCTTCTGGGATACATCCGTACCTATGTCTTCGTGAGATTTTCATCTCCGTGCAGCCATAGGGAAATGTATCCCCCTGAGCTGAACTCGATCCACATGAGCCTATAATGGGTGAGGATTGAGGAATCTGATGGTTCGGGTACCCTTACTCTAGAAACTAAACCTCATATAGTGAGCTTTAGGAACTTACCCTAGGTAGAAACACTCTAAACCTTGGTAGATACCTGACTAGGAGTTTCTATTATTTCTTGATTGTATTGGATTTAATGTTTATACCTGATACTGACTTGGGTTTATTTTATTTTGATTGCATGACATCATGATTACATTGCATTTGCATCATAAAAAGAGGTGTTGATTTACGTTCGGTTGTTAAATAGAGAGCTTGTCATAAGGAAATGGGTTTCTTGATAAAGTGGATAATAATATGGTTGTCCGAATATGGTCTAAGAAAACGTGATAAGAGAAGGATGATAGTTTAAGGGAGGACTACACAACTATTGCTCCGTTGCCCGAAGACTCAAGCTGACGAAGATTATTCGAGAGCCGCTGAACCCTTTTTTAAAGGGAAGCCAACGAGCATCACGACGATGAAGGAGCAACGAGTCATGGCCCGGATCAAGTAAAAGGAGATAGAAGAGACATCCCTTTTGAAGAGTTCGTGAGATTTATCTTAATGCTTGAATGAAGAAGAGGATCGAATGACTCCGCCTATAAGGGCAAAATCGTATATATATCCGCTTTATGTAAAGAGATTTGTTTTCTAGTAAAGTTGTTCTAATAGAATTGAACCAAGAATCAACTTCTCTTTTTGCATTCATTTCATGCATTTGCATTACACAACATCACGTGCATTAAAGACCATTAAAAGACCCTAATTGAGTAAAGTTATTTCAGTTAAAAAACCAGCATTCCTGTGGTACCCGAACAGAAACTAAATGGACCAAAGGATGGAGAGATTAGAGCTGATGCAAATACAGATGCTAGAGCAATTAGCCAAATTTCAACAAGATATGAAGGATCAGATGCTAGAAATCCAAAGAAATTTGATGAGCCAGTTAACCCAGTTATTGGATATGAGGTTAGAAAAAGGGAAAAATCCAGCGGTTCACTTTGGGGATAATAATGAAGACCCTGCCTATCCCCCAAAATTTACCCCAAAAAGTGTTCAGATCCAGCCAGATGCACATCCACGAGGGGCACTCTTTACTATCAGGCCTCAGCAATATCAGACTGGTACATCGACACTGATGAATCACTCGACAGGCCCAGGTTCTAATCTAAGAGGCAATCTAACCAGTCCTATTGCCCTTAATGACCCAGTAGAAACAAAACAGGCAAGAGTAGAGCACCCAGATACTATAAAAGCCCTAAGGAATAAGGGGAATAATGTGGATAATGCAAGTAGGTACAATAGGGGCTACTCAAAACCAACCACTGTGGGGCAGCCAAAGAGGAAGACCACCAGCCATCAGGCCCCTTTAAAGCAAGAACCTTGCATGAGGACAAATACAGGAAGGCTTCATTTCACACCCATACCGATGTTGTATAGAGAGTTATATGAAGGCTTATTTGATGAACAAGTTGTTTCCCCTTTTCATGTGAAGCCCCTACAACCTCCGTATCGCGAATGGTATGATGCGAACGCACAATGTGACTACCATGCGGGAATTACAGGACATTCAATAGAGAATTGCACTGCCTTCAAGAAGCTAGTTGAGAGACTCATCAACATGGGTGTTGTCAAGTTTGGTGACTCATCGAGTGCAGAAAATTCACTGCCCAATCACATTGATAATGGGATGAATACGACATATGAAGAAGAGTTGGAAAACGTTCATATTAATGCCGTATATGAAGACACACTTGAAAAGGGACCTTGTTAGATATCCACCCTTATAAACTTGGGAGCGTCTAAATAATCGGATTGTAAAAGAAATCTCTGTAGCATCTAAGGCTTACTTAGAGTAATGTTCAGAACACACTTGTTGTTTTTTAGCCTAGAAGCAATAAGAATTCCTTTATGAAATAGGCTCATGTCTTAACATTATTATTTTAATGAAATACATTATTGCAATCATCTTTGAGCAAATGTTCATTCATTCTTTACGATTTTTTTCTTTCATTTTTTTGGATTTTTTTGCCAAACCATTCATTCATTCATTCATATTATTCATATATTCTTTTGTATATTCTTTGGTACCCACTATGGGTCCCCAAATATCAATGACATGAGTGACGCTGCTACAGACTCAGAATTTCCTTTTGAGTGAGACATGTGTTTAGAAGGATTTCACAACTTTGAAGATGACATGGATTGTAGCTTATCTCCAGACTTATTGAGGATGGTAGAATAAGAGGATAGACAGATCCTACCTCACAAAGGATCATTAAAAGTTGTGAGCTTGGCGAAGATTGGAATTTATATGACTTCAAAGACTAAGCAAGATATTGTTGAGTTACTTCAACAATTCAAAGATGTCTACGCATGGTCATACCAGGATATGCCCAGGTTAAGCACTGTCATTACAATCTGAACAACAGCACGATATTAGAAATTTATAGTATGTTCAAGATTAATATCATGAATGATGCAGTAAAAACTCTACTGGAGCAGTGCTTCTCTCTTTAGTTCATCACGATTTTTTCTATTGAAGTTGAAATTCTTTCTTTCTGGGTATTGGCTAGCAAGTTGGATGAAGCAGAACAAATCCAATCACAATGTGATCAATTGAACTTGATAAAAGGAAGAAGACTAAAAGCTATTCATCGCAGTTAGATGTACCGAAAATGATGCGAGCCTATAACAAAAGGTTCATCCTAGAGAATTCCACGAGGGTGACCGATGTTGAAAATCCTCCCTCTACGGAAAATATTTTGGAGGGAAATGGATGCCAAATTGGGAGGAACCTTATGATTATAGAGAAGGTTTTTTTTTTCCCAAAGGAGCTTTTAATTTTAAGCGAGAGGGATGATAAACCTACAAAGTCCTGTAAGCTCAGATTCAGTTAGGAAATACTCCGCTTAAAGAATGAGAGGACCAAGGTAAAAACCCGCAAAGGGCAGTTTGAGTCCGAAAAGAAAAAAAAAAAAAGAAAAAGAAGTGATTTGAAAAATGAAAAGATAAAAATGAAAAATGAAAATAAAATGGAGAGGCTAAGGTGAAAATCCGCAAAGGGCGCCTTAGACCAAAGGGGATTTGAGTTGAAAACCCGAAAAGGGCGGCTCAAATATTAATCAGAATGAGGCATGAGATTATCAGAGCAGCTCAAATACTGATCAGAACGGGGCATACAGTGGTCGTTGCTATACCTGAATCAATAGGAAAGGGTAGGCGACATCTTGGGGCATCGACAAAGTGCTCCTAAACACATGTTAAACTCATAATGGTTTTCAGAAAGTCTGTATAGTAAAGTTCAAGCTGTGATATCTGGGGCACCTAATCCTTATACTATTTTTGTTATTCTTGAAATACTTTATTCATTTCCAAGATACGCATTCCTAAATTAATGTCTTTGTTATCCATCTTTATTATCTCTGATAATTTATTCATTTCGAGTTATGCTCAGAACCAATTCAATTTTATCCATCATTTTGTTCTCTTTGCAAGTGTGTTGCATTAGAGTAATGATTAATAGACTAATAAAACTTTCAGAAGGGAAGTTTTGCATATTACTCTAGAAGTTTCTAAGTAATATAGGAACCTTAAACAGGACTATTGTTTAGAACGCACCAAGTTCAAAGGTTGGAAATCTAATAAGGAAGAGTCTAAATTAAGACTATCTCTCTGAATTTTGTTGTCTAAAACATTGATTGAACAAAATGGCAATATGTCGTGTTGGTGACAAAGCTTAGATGAATAAGCAAGCAATGATCACCGAATAATAAGAAGAAGTTGTTCTTGGAGAAGAAAATTCTTCATTTGTGCATGAGCATTTGGTAGGACACCCTGGGAATGGTGTAAGAGACCAAAGAATTTCACATCCTGTATCCTTGAATTGTGATAACAGAGGATTGAGAAAAGGCCAAATCTTTTTACTCTTGGGTTACAACGGGAGAAAGATGGTACAAATTTTGCGCTCCAATAGATCAAACTTGGAGGTTTACAGTGGGGGGCAATCTGGTCAAGTGTTTCTTTAGAGACGCCAGTCGAGCAAGAAGACGCTATTGGCGATGAAACTTTAACTTTGAGTAATGATAACCCAAGTGATAAAGAAGGATCATTCTCAAAACATAACATTCTGCATTCATTCAAATGTCATTCATACACGTCTAGTTAGGAGCATTTGATTCATTCTGATAATGTCATCCTAATCACTAGGCATAATTAGGTTCATAAATTGAATTATACAGGTCATGTTCTCCAGAGAATAAACCAGTGAAGCCATAGCAGTGCAGTGGAACAGATTAAAGCTACGACGGTGGATCTGGTTTCCCTGATATTGCAATTAAAAAGATTGAAGCCACAACAGCGGATCTTACTTCCTTAGCAGTGCAGTGGAACAGATTGAAGCTACGACGGTGGATCTAATTTCCCTGATATTGTAATTAAAAAGATTGAAGCCACAACGGCGGATCTTACTTCCTTAGCAGTGCAGTGGAACAGATTGAAGCTACGACGGCGGATCTGGTTTCCCTGATATTACAATTAAAAAGATTGAAGCCACAACGGCAGATCTTACTTCCTTAGCAGTGCAGTGGAACAGATTGAAGCTACGACGGCGGATCTGGTTTCCCTGATATTGCAATTAAAAAGATTGAAGCCACAACGGCGGATCTTACTTCCTTAGCAGTGCAGTGGAACAGATTGAAGCTACGACGGCGGATCTGGTTTCCCTGATATTACAATTAAAAAGATTGAAGCCACAACGGCGGATCTTACTTCCTTAGCAGTGCAGTGGAACAGATTGAAGCTACGACAGCGGATCTGGTTTCCCTGATATTGCAATTAAAAATATTGAAGCCACAACGGCAGATCTTACTTCCTTAGCAGTGCAGTGGAACAGATTGAAGCTACGACGGCGGATCTAGTTTCCCTGATATTACAATTAAAAAGATTAAAGCCACAATGGCGGATCTTACTTCCTTAGCAGTGCAGTGGAACAGATTGAAGCTACGACGGCAGATCTGGTTTCCCCGACATTGCAGTTGAACAAATTGAAAATTTTGGATCTTGCCTCCCTAAGCAGTAGTGGAGCAGATCAAAGATGGCAGATTTTACCTCCCTGTGGTTACAGTGGAGTACATTGATGCCAGTAATTCTACTTCCCTGGGCAGCAGTGGAATAGATCAAAGATAGCAGATCTTGCCTTCCTGCATAGACAGCGAAGCAGATCAAAGATTGCGGATTTTACCTCCTCGTGGTTACAGTGGAGTACATTGAAGCCGATAATTCTATCTCCCTGGGCAACAGTGGAATAGATTGAAGATTACAGATCTTATCTCCCTAAGCAGTAGTGGAGCAGATCGAAGATGATGGATTTTACCTCCCTGTGGTTACAGTGGAGTACATTGAAGCCAGTATTCCTATCTCCCTAAAGTGCAGTGGAGCAGACAGAAGAAACCAATCCTATCTCCTTGAAGTTACAATGGAGTAGATTAAAACCACATATTTCATCTCTCTGAAGTTGTAACAGAGCAGATCGCATCAGATTTATTTTTAAGTTGTAGCAGAACAAGTTGAAGCTATGAGTCTTATCTCCCTAAGGTTGCAGTGGAGCAGATTGAAGATAGCAAATTTTGAAGCTACAGCATACGAATCCTATCTCCCTGACATTCCAGTGGAGTGGATTGAAACGCTAATTCCTGTACCTATGAATATGCAGTAGGAAGGAACGAGGCTCAGTAAGATCGGGCACAATTGGGCTTTTAGTCTTTGCTCTGTTCTCGTTACACGACAACAAGCAAAGAGGGGTAGCTGTATAAGCCCAAATGTGCCCGGCCCGTTAAAGGAAAAAAACAAACAAAAAAAAACAAATGTTTCAGCCCAATTTTGCTAAGCCCAAAAGCCCATCGACCCAAACTACCAAAGAAACCCTAGGGTCAGCTTCTCTGCCCGAGCGCCGTAGCAAGCTGGCGCCACAATCGCTCCCGCAAGTCGCGCATGTCGCCTCCGCACATCGCGCCTGCTGCTCCGTATGCGTCGCGTGCCTTCCCCGCACGTTGAACCTACAACAACAAACATAAACAGAATAACAAAGATCTTGCTAACAAAAAAAAACAGAGAGGATTTCTTTTTCGGGTTTTTTCTTTTCTCGGCTATTTAAAGGCCGATTTTAATCCGTGTAAAAGGGGGATTTCAGTGTAGAAATACAGAAATATAAAGAAAATACAGAGAATACAAAGGATTTTCTTTTTTTAAGGTGATTCGGGTTTCTTTTATATATATATATTTTCTATTTATTTTATTTGATAAACAAATATCAAAAAAAGGGAGAGGAGTAATACCTTCGAAGACTCCCCATCGAAACCACGGTCGCCTCGCTCAAGTCGGAGCTTGGCTGAACGCCGGGGATCAGTCGCCTGAGAGCGGCGGTAATGGGGGCTGGGGTTTGAAAACCCTTGCAGAGGGTATCTGTTTTTTTTCCTTTTCTTTCTTTTCTACTGCCAACATGTTGTTTTTTTAAACAAAAAATTTGTTTTAAGTAACAAAAGTGAAACGGCGCCATTTTGCAAGGGGCCAGATCCGCGCGTCGACCCGACCCGCAAGCAGGGTCCGTGCGTTCTGGCCCAAAATGGTTAATTTGCGCATTTAGTCCCTTGAGTTTTATGAGCATGTTTAAATCAACTTTTTATTTATTTTAATTTTGATATCATGTTTTATTTTTGCTTCGAATTAGTCCCCATTGCTGCGCAACGTTTTGAGAGAATGGATTAATTTCTATTTGGATCCTTCATTTGTTACGCGCGCTTTGATTAAGTCCATCCGCGTGTTTTCTAATTCTAAATTCGGCCCTTAAAATTCTTTTATTCTTAATTTAGTCCTTCATTAGTCATTTTTTTTTAGTTTTTCTATTATTCTTATACATTTACACACATATTTAATATAATATATATATATAAATATATTGGTTTTTATGCATGCGCATTCTATATATATATATAATTTTCTATTTTTTTTCTCTTTCATATTTTTTACAAAACATATATATTTTGTGAATTTCATTTTCAAAAAACGTTTTTTCGTAAAATACATACACATACGCATTTTTTATATATATATAAGTGCATATATTTATACATACGTTTTTCCCTATATCCTTATTTTATTTTCTTATTTTTATATACTTTATAATATATATATACTTATACATTTTATTTTGTAAATATATACACATATACATTTTTTATTCTTTTTATTTTCACGATTTTCAAATACATACATACATTTTTATTATTTTCTGATCGATATATATGTTCCATCCCATCTTTCTGAATTCTTGTATAGGTGTGTCAAATGTATGCGTGCATATATTTGCAAATTTACTTGTATATTGTACTTGTACATATTGTAAATATTTATTCATATATGTTTTAAATTAAAGTTTTTGTTTCATATTATACATTAACTTTTTAGCATACCTTTTGAGAAATATATTTTGATTTTGTCAAAACATTAAAATCATCATGTTTTATAAATTTTCAAAGTATTTGGCGTTCATGATTCTCAAGAATGACCGTGTCCTAACTTACTGGATTGCGATTATTCCTAGATGAATTTAGAGCGCTAAGTATTTGTTTTGCAATAAATTTGTAAATTTTAAATAAAAGCTTATTTTCGGGAATTCAAAATGTTGGGTCCTAACTTACTGGTCATGACATTTTCTTCTCGAAATAAGAATTTTCAAAAGCAAAAGGCAATATTTGAGTATTTTGAAGATTTAAAAACATTATGCCCTAACTCACTGGGTGTGGTGTTTTATTTCTTTGAAATAAGAATGTCTTATTATTTTGATTCATTCATGAAATAAAAAGTTTCCTTTTAAAATCTTTTCAAATTTTCAACACCAAGACATTTAAAAAAAATCAATTTAGTACCAATTTTGGGCGTTACGAGGGTGCTAATCCTTCCTCGTGCGTAACAGACTCCCGAACCTGTTTTCTTAAATTTCGCAGACCAAAATTATTTTTAAGGTGGGCCGATCACACCTTAATAAAGGATCGGTGGCGATTCCAGTTTTGTTTTTAAAGTCGACAACTATATTTTTATTTTCAAAAAAAGCGGTTTCGACAACAGGGATGGGCAGACGATGGATCATAACCATGATAAAGCAAAAAGATGGTAGAGGAGGCACCCCTTTTGAAGAATTCGCAAGATTTATCTTAGCATCCGGATAGAGAAAGAGAAATGTCTTTGCCTGGAGTATGAGGGCAAAGCCGTATATATATATCCGCTTTATGTAAAGAAATTTGTCTTCTAGTAAAGTTTTCTAAACGGGATTGAATAAGGATCAACATCTCTTTTTGCATTCATCTCTTACATTTGCATTACATTGCATCATATGCACTAAAGTCCACCAAAATAGCCTAATCGATTAAAATCATTCTTCAGTTAACTTGGAAACCAACCAGTCAACCCAACACAGTTATGTTACAAGAGAGAAATCAAAGAATATGGATCAAAGGTTGGAAAAGCTCGAGCAGTTCCGAAAAGAAATTCAGGATCAACTTCAGTAGCAAATGCAAGAGTAGTTTGAGAAGATCTAGCAGAAAATGATGGACAAAATGGTAGAATCTCAAGGGAGTATGATGTCACAGTTAACGCGACTATTAACTGAAGGAAAGGATAAAGGAAAGAGCCCTATGGCTAATGTCGAAGAGGAAGGTGATGGCAGACCCCTGTATCCTCCAAGCTTTACTTTCCCACATGTGCAGCCCCAAGCTGAAGTATACCAATACAAATCTTCTGTCACCATTAGGCCTCAGCAGTTTCAGGCTGATGCTTCAAGGTCAATGAATTTCCAAGCTGGATCAAGCTCTAGCCCTGAGAATAATCCTGTCAATCCTATTATCCCTAACTTCAATGAGGCAGTCGAAAAAGAAAAAACAATAGAGGAATTACCAAAACAACTAGAGGAAAGGTGGAAATGGATTGAAGAGAAATTCAGGGTGATGGAAAGCACTAAGAGATATGGTGGGATCGATGCTAAGGATTTGAGTTTGGTTCCAGACTTGGTGCTCCCTTACAAGTTCAAGATGCCAGAGTTCGAGAAGTTTAACGGGACCAGTTGCCCTGAAGCCCACATCACCATGTTTTATAGGCGAATGACTGGGTATGTCAATAACGATCAACTATTAATACATTACTTCCAGGATAGCCTCACAGGAGCAACGTCTAAATGGTACAATCAATTGAGCCGTACCAGGATTAGTTCCTGGAAAGATTTGGCACAGGCTTTTATGAAGCAATACAGTCATGTAGCAGAAATGGTTCCTGATAGAATTACCTTGCAAAGCATGGAGAAGAAGTCGAATGAGGGTTTTAGGCAGTACGCACAGAGGTGAAGAGAGATCACCGTCCAAGTTCAGCCACCACTCTGGGAAAGAGAAAGGACAATGCTCTTTATAAATACATTGAAAGCCTCGTTCATCACACATATGTTAGGAAGTGCCACAAAAAGCTTTTCTGATATAGTCATGAATGGTGAAATGATTGAAAGCGCTATAAGGAGCGAAAAGATTGATGCTGGAGGAAATAACATAAGGCAATCCTCAAAAGAAAAAAAATGAGGTGAACAGCATGAATTCGTACAACAAATCGATTACGGTGAATCAACCAAGAAAGGTGGTTGCTAATCAGCAGGGTTCATCAAGACAAGACTCAGGTGTGAAACAAGGTACTGAGAAGCTCCAATTCACACCCATCATAATGACATATGGGGAGTTGTATCAGAAGCTGTTTAATGCACATGTGGTATCTCCATTCTACTCAGAACCTGTGCAACCTCTATATCCCAAATGGTATGATGCGAATGCACAATGCGACTACCATGCGGGAATTACGGGGCACTCAATAGAGAATTGCACTACCTTTAAAAAGCTAGTTGAAGGACTCATCAACATGGGTGTTGTTAAGTTTGATGATTCATCCAGTATAAAAAATTCCACTACCCAATCATGTTGATAATGGGGTGAATGTGATCTATGAGGAAGTTAGAAAATGTTTATATCAATGCCATAGACACAATTGAAGGAGGGACCTTGTTAGAGATCTGGCCTTATGAACCTGGGAGCGAGCAAAATAATTAAGCTGTGGAAGAGATCTCTGTAGTATCTAGACCTTACTTAGAGTAATGTTCAAAACGTACTTGTTGCTTTTAGCCTAGAGGCAATAAGAATTCCTTTGCGATATAGGCTCATGTCTGAATGTCGTTATTTTAATGAAATGCATCCTTGCGATCATTTTTGAACCAATATTCTTTCAGACTTTTTGAATAATTATTCTTTCATTCTTTTGGATTTTCTTCCTTATCATTCTTTCATTCATTCATAATCATATTGTACAAATAAGTATGAATTAATTCATACTTTCTTTGTATATTCTTTGGTACCCATTATAGGTCCCCAAATATCAATGACATGAGTAATGCTGCTACATATTCAGAATTTCCTTTTGAGCGAGGCATGCGTTTAGAGGGATTTCATGGCTTTGAAAATGACATAGATTGAAGCTTATCGCCTGACCTATTGAGGATGGTAGAGCAGGAGGAGAAATAACTTTTACCTCAGGAATAGACAATGGAGATTGTAACCTTTGAGAAGGGAAAAGTAGTAAAGATGCATAACTAAAGAAACGAAGCAAGACCTTGTTAAGTTACTTCAAGAGTTCAAAGATGTCTTCACATGGTCATGCCCGGGTTAAGCACTGACATTGTAATTTGAACGACAGCACAACGTCAAAATTTATAGTATGTTCAAGATTAACATCATGAACAACGCATTTAGAATTCTTTGCCGGGGCAATGCCTTCTTCTTTGGCTCATCATAGTTTTGCCCGTTGAAGTCAAGTTTCCATTTCTCCGTTGTTGGATTTCATCCTAATTGAAGAGGAAGATCCAAAGTTTTTTTTTGTCATAGTTAAATTTCGCCCCAAAAGGCTTTATGAAAGAAATTTGATCACAAAGAAGATCTTACGCATACAAGATGAAGGTGGAAGATCTTATGTAGAGGACTTTACCTAGAAAAGCATTGATTCTGATCAAAAGAGAGAACAAAGACTTGCCTAATCTTATGAGTTCAGATTCAAAAAATAAATGAAAAAATAATGATGGAAAAAGAAAAAGAAAAGAAAAAAAAAGAAAAGAATAAAGAAAAGGAAAAGGAGAGACCAAGGCTAAAACCTGCAAAGGGCACCTTGAGACCAAAGGGGATTTGAGTTGAAAACCCGAAAAGAGCGACTCAAATTTTGGATCAAAATGGGGCATGAGATGATCAGAGTTACTTAAAAGTTGATCAAAATGGGGCATGCGGTGATCTTGCTATGTCTAAGACGGCAAGAAAGGGTACGCGACATCTTGGGGCATCGACAGAGTAATGTAGATCTCCTAAGCACATGTCAAACTCAGAATGGTCTTCAGGAATTTTGTACAGAGAAGTTCAAGCTGCGATATCTGGGGCACCTAGTTTTTATACTATTTATATTTGCTTATTCTTGGAATACTTCATTCTTTTCAAGATACAAGTCAATTCCTCTTTTATTCTCAATATTCTTGATAATTTATTCATTGCAAGCTATGCTTTCAAATCAATTCTATTTTATCCATCGCTTTGTTCTTTTTGCAAGCATATTGCATTAGAATAACAATTAATGGACTAATAAAACTTTCACAAGGGAAGTTTTGCATATTACTCTAGAAGTTTCTAAATAATACGGGAACCTGAAATAGGACTATTGTTTAGA
Source organism: Gossypium turneri (assembly GCA_008044935.1). Taxonomy (NCBI): domain Eukaryota; kingdom Viridiplantae; phylum Streptophyta; class Magnoliopsida; order Malvales; family Malvaceae; genus Gossypium; species Gossypium turneri. The sequence continues at coordinate 19,702,793 of CP032583.1, forward strand.
GCGCACCAAGTTTAAAAGATGGAAATCTGAGAATGAAGAGTCTAAATTAAGACTTTCTCTTTGGATTTTGTTGTTAAAAACATTGGTTGAACAAAATGACAAGATGGGGTGTTGGAGACAAAGCCTCATTGAGCAAATAAGCAGTGATCACCTTGTGATAGGAAGAGGTTTCCGTGGAGAAAGAAATCCTTCATTTGTGCATAGGCATTTGGTGTGCCACCTTGAGAATGGTATAAAGAACCAAAGTGCTTCATATTGCGATAAGAGAAGATTGAGAAAAGTCATGTTTTTCACTATTGGGTTATAGTGAAAGGATGATACAAATTTTGTATCCCAGTAGATTGAATTTTGAAGTTCACAGTGGGGGACAATTTGATTAAGTGTTTTTTAGAGATGCCAGCTGAGCAAGAAGGCGTTTTAGCACGTCACTGATAAAGTCTTAATAAATTTTGAGTAATGACAACCTAGATGGGATCATTCTCGAAAAAATAATATTACACATTCATTCAAATGTCATTCATAAATGTCTAGTTTGGAGCATTTGATTCATTCTGATAATGACATCCTAATCACTAGGCATAATTAGGTTCATAAATTGAATTATACAGGTCATGTTCCCTAGAAAACAAACCGGTGAAACTTTAGCCATATCTCCTTGAGCAGCAGTGGAGTAGGTTGAAAATAGTAGATCTTGTATTCCTGTATTGGCAGCGAAGTAGATCGAAGATACCAGCCTTGTCTCCCTGGGCAGTAGTGGAGTAGGTTGAAAATGGCAGATCTTGCTTTCCTGTATTGGCAGTGAAGTAGATCGAAGATACCAACCTTGTCTCCCTGGGCACTAGTGGAGTAGGTTGAAAATGACAAATCTTGCCTTCCTGTACCGGCAGCGAAGCAGATCGAACACACCAGTCTTATCGCCTTGACGTTGAATGGAAAAGATTGAAGCCACGACGGCGAATCTTATCTCCCTGGCGTTAAGACTTGGATTAGCTGAAGTGGAGCGGATTAAAGCTGTGGGCAGCAAATCCTATCTCTTTGGCATTACAGTGGAACAGATTGAAGCCATGACGACGGATCTGGTTTCCCTAACATTGCAATCAAAAAGATTGAAGTCACAATGGTGAATCTTGTTTCCCTGGCGATGTAGTGGAACAGATTAAAGCTACGACGGCGGATCTGGTTTCCCTAACATTGCAATTAAAAAAATTGAAGCAACAACAGCGAATCTTACTTACCTAGCGGTGCAGTGGAATAGATTGAAGCTACGACGGCGGATCTGGTTTCCCTGACATTGCAATTAAAAAGATTGAAGTCACAACGGCGGATCTTACTTCCCTGGCGGTGTAGTGGAACAGATTGAAGCTACAACGGTGAATCTTGTCTCCCCGACATTACAGTTAAGTAGACTGAAGATGGCAAATCTTATCTCCCTGAAGTTGCAGTGGAGCAGATTACAGCCAATAATCCTATCTCCCTGAAGTTGCAGTGGAGCGGATTAAAACCACAGGTCTTATCTCTCAGAAGTTGCAGTAGAGCAGATCACATTTAGTGGAGTAGACAGAAGAAATCAATCCTATCTCCCTGAAGTTGCAGTGGAGTGGATCAAAATGATAGATCTCATCTCTCTGAGGCTGCAGTAGAGCAGATCGTATCAGACTTATCTTTAAAGTCGCAGTAGAATAAGTTGAAGCTACAAGCCTTATCTCCCTGAAGTTGTAGTGGAGCAGACCAAAGATAGCAAATTTTGTTCTTTTGAGAAGCTACAAGGTGCAAATCCTATCTCCCTGAAGTTGCAGTGGAGTGATCGAAGCATCAATTCTTATGCCTGTGAAGATGCAGTAGGTTGGAATGTGGCTACTTGAAGAAAAAGCGCACCAAGGTCTAGCACGACCGGGCAAAATTGGTCATTTTAAAGGTCTTTACTTTATTCCCGTTACACGATAATGAGCAAAGAGGGGCAACTGTAATACCCAATTTTGCCCCGGACCTAATCTAAAACCCAAAATAAATAAACCATCTACATTAACCCGAAACCCATTAATTTAACCCAATTACAATAAAACCCAAATAGCCTAATTACAAAGACACAAACCCATATTCAAAAAATAAAACCTAGCCTAGGTAGCAACAAGCTTCAGCAGCACGCTCAACAGCAGCCTCTCATTCGCGACACAATAGGAAACCAGGCTTCCACATGCACGCTTTCACTTCGTGGTCTCCGTACCTGCGAAAAAAACGGATCCAACAACAACAGAAACAATCACGCAACGAAAATACAGGAAAAATAATAGGAAAATATGGGGAAATAACAGAAAAATAAAGATTTGATTGTTTTTCTCTTTTATTTTCGGCTATAGAAGGCCGATTTAAATTTGTAAAAGGGGGCGGGGTCAAAAAGAAAAGATTTTTTTGTAAATACCATTGAAAAAATACGAAACACAGTGATTGAAAGTAAGGACCGATTTTCTTTTCATTTTTTTCTTTTCTTTTGCTTTAGTTTTTTTTTAAAAAAAAGCATAAAAAATAGAAAGAAAAGGGAAAAGGTTACCTTTGCCTTCGGTTTCGTACGGAGGAGGCTAAATCTTCGATGGGGTGCGTCTCCGACTGCCATTCGTGGTTGTTCCGCAGTGGAGGCGTTGAGGTGGTGGCGGTTTTAACGGGGTTCAAGAACCCTAGCAGAGCAATTATTCTTTTTTTTTAAAAAAAATGTTTGCTGTGGCCGTTGTTTTGAAGGAAAACTAAAGGCTTTCTAATTAGGGTTTTGGGTTGGCTTTTATAGAGGGAAAAGTGACACCGTTTAATGGCCCAGTGATCCTTGCATTTTGTCTTAATGGCCTAATTGCGCATCGGGTCCTTCATTCTTTTATTGCTTTAAAATCAAGTTTTTTTTGTTTTTAAATTTCCCCTAGGATTTATTTCGTTTTCAATCGGGTCTATAATTGAACGGTGTCGTTTTGGAGGGCAGGGATTAATTTCCCTTTTGATCCCTCCTTATTATTCGCATGTTCGATGTGGTTTTCTCTCTGTTTATTTATTCCAGATTCATCCCAAAATTTAGTTTTAGTTTTAATTTTGTCTTGTTTGCCATTTTTTTTACTACTAATTACTTTATTATCATTATTATTATTTATGTTTTTTTTCTTATATATTGTTATTTGCATGAATTCTTGCCTATATTAAAATTATTTTCTTTACCTATTACCATATACAATTATATAAGATTTTTCAATCCATATGTGTTGCTTGTTTAAATCAATATGTGAATATTTTTATATATTTTGATTTTCTCCTTTTACAGTATTTATTTTAAAACTTATTTGAATACTAATATTTATTTCTTAATACCATTTTTGATTAATTTTGAACTATCATATATGTATTTTAGAATCATTTTAACGTGTAACTTGTTTGTTTATAGTCCTCCGTCTTGCATGTTATTTGTTTTTTGGTGAGCTTATTTTATTTCATAATTGTTAATTTGTTCGTTTTAAATTAATTTGCTAATATAGATGTTAACATGTGCATAATGTAGATTTTTGTTCTCATGAATATCACATGGTTCGTTTGTATCTTTTATTTCTTTGTTATTCATTAAGTGTGTATTCTGGTTTATGAACGATTATTTCGTGTTGTATATTAGTGTTTCATTACAGCTATTTGTCGAAAGGATTGCATTTTAGTTAAGCATTTAAAAATCGATTCATTCAAAGGTTTTCAAAATAACGCAATACTCGGTATTTGGGATCTTCGAGAGGATTGAGCCTTAACTATTGGGTTCTAATTTTCCTCGTTGAACTTAAATAATCGAGAATATTCTTTATTTAAAACACATAAATAAAAAAATCATTTTCGGGAATTGAACATGTTGTGTCCTAACGCATTAGGTATGACATTTTTTTTCTCGAGATGAAGATTTTCTTAAAAATAAAGGCAATATTTTGTATTTGGGAATTTTGGGAAATTGAACCCTAACTTACTGGATTTTGATTTTTTTATTCGACCCAAATAACTGAATATCCTTTTCAAATTTAAATGTATGATTTTTTAAAATCAAAAGACAAACTTAATTTTGAAGATTAAAAATGTTGCGCCCTAACTCACTGGGTGTGACGTTTTATTTCTTTGAAATAAGAATGTTCTATAATTTTAATTCACTCAAGTTAAAAAAGTTTTCTTTTAAAATCTTTTCAAATTTTCGACACCAAGACATTAAACAATCAATTCGGTACCGATTTTGGGCGTTACGAGGGTGCTAACCCTTCCTCGTGTGTAACCGACTCCCGAACCTATTTTCTCAAAATTCGTAGACCTAAAATTGTTTTCAAGGTGAACCGAACACACCTCAATAAAAGATTAGTGGTGACTCCAATTTTCGTTTTTAAGTCGACAACTAAAATTTTGTTTTAAAAAAAATGGTTTCGACAACATCTATGGTGATAAATATGTGTTAATTATAGGGTATTTTATGTGAGTAATAAGTTAGTCCAAAGATTGATTAATTGTTTGACATGATTTATTGTCAATGTTTGATTGCTACAACAAGAGTACTGCTTACTGTTAATATTACTGTCCAAATGCTTGATATTAATGTTGTGTTTGGTATCTTGAGATGGGATTAGCCATTATCTTGAATATATTATTTACTTATGAATATTAATGTGAGCTTATTTTTATTTGTTTTGTTCTATATTCAGCTAGTTCATCTCCTACTACCACAATATCTACTAATATAAATTCTATACTCATGCTTAATGGGAGTAATTTTAAGGAATGGAAAAGGCACTTACTTATAGTGCTTGATTGTATGGACATAGACCTTATACTAAGGGAAGAACAACCTGCACCTCTCACTGCGGTAAACACCCTTGATGTTAAGAGGGATTTTGAGAGGTGGGATCGTTCAAATCGCATGAGTCTAATGATCATGAAACACAACATTCCAGAAGCCTTTAGGGGCATTGAATATGAAGAGATTACTTAGGCCAAGGGTTTCCTTGACAAAATTGAGAAATGTTTTGCTAAAATCAATAAGGTTGAGATGACATCACTTCTAACTTCTTTAATGTCTATGAAGTATAAAGGTCAAGGAAACATGAGGGAGTACATTATGGAGATGTTCCATGTTGCTTCAAGACTTAAGACACTTAAGATCGAGCTTTCTGAGGAATTGCTTGTTCTTATGGTTTTGGTATCACTTTCTACATATTTCAATTAATTTAAAATTAGTTATAACTGTCAAAAAGAGAAATGGACTCCAAATGAGCTCATTTATCATTATGTGTAAGAGGAAGAAAGGTTGAAGCGTGATAAGTCTAAAAGTGCTAATTTGTCCAATGCCTCTAAAGACAAGGGCAAGAAAAGAAAATATCATAATGAAGCTGCTAAAGGTCTAGCTCAAAAGAAACAACAGCAAGCTACATAAAGTTGTTTCTTTTGTAAAAAGTTTGGACACGTGAAGAAAGAATGTGCTAAATATCATGCCTGGTGTGTAAAGAAAGGTATAATTCTTAATTTGGTCTGTTCTGAGGTTAATTTAGCTTCAGTACCTAGAAACACTTGGTGGATGGATTCTGGTGCTACTACTCACATAAGTGTTTCTATGCAAGATTGTCTGAGTTAACGAAAGCCAAGTGGTGGTGAAAGACACATCTTCGTGGGCAATGGAAAATCGGTAGAAGTGGAAGCAATGGGACATTTTAGGTTGTTATTAGGAATTGGTTTTTATTTCGATTTAAAAGACACTTTTATTGTATCGTCGCTTAGACGGAATTTAGTTTTTGTTTCTTCGTTTGACAAATTTGGATATTATTGTTCATTCGAAAACAATCAATTTAGTTTGTCTTTAAATTCAAATATTGTTGGAACTATTTATTTAAATACTTATGATAACCTTTATTTGCTAAAAATAGTTGCATCTTATAATGAAACCTTGTATGTGGAATCATGTGGCATTAAACGCAAATTAAATAAGGAAAATGCAGTATCATTATGGCATAAGCACTGAGGTCACATCTTAAAAGGTAGAGTTGAACGCCTTGTGTCTGACGGTATTTTAGAGTCCTTTGACTTCACAGACTTTGATGTCTGTGTCGATTGCATTAAGGGAAAATAGACTAAAAACAAGAGATTGAGTGCCAACAAATCTTCAGGCATTTTATAATTAATTCATACTGATATTTGTGGGTTATTCCCTCTGACATCCTAAAATGTTCAACAATATTTCATAACATTCATAGACGATTGCTCACGTTATGGGTACCTATATCTCATTCATGAGAAATCTCAGTCTCTGGACGTGCCCAAAGCTTATAAAGTTGAAGTTGAGAATCAACTCAACAAAAGGATTAAGAATATTAGATTTGATTGTGGTGGTGAATACTGTGGTAGATATGATGGCTCAGGTGAACAATGTCTAGGACCATTTACGAAATTCCTAGAGGAATGTGATATTGTCCCACAATACATAATGTCAGGATCACCCAATATAAATGGTGTAGCTGAAAGACGAAATAGGATTCTTAAGGATATGGTAAGGAGCATGATTGCTCATTCTACCTTACCTAGGTCTCATTGGGGAGAAACATTAAAGACAACAACTACATTCTGAATAGAGTACCCACTAAAGTAGTTGCAAAAATACCTTATGAACTTTGGACAGGTCAAAAGCCTAGTCTAAAGCACTTTCACATTTGGGGACGTCCAGCTAAAGTAAGACCTTATAGGCCATATGAAAAGAAATTGGACTCTAAAACAATGAGCAACTATTTTATTGGTTATTCTGAGCGATCTAGGGGCTATAAGTGTTATGATCCCATAATTAGGAATATTTTTGAGATGGAATTGCAACATTTTTTAAGGATGTTAAGTTTGGAGAGAGAAATAAGGTCAATGACATTGCTTTTGGAAGGAATTAAATTCTAACTCAATTCTTACTATCACTTTTGATGATGTTCAAGTTCTCATTACTATCAGTGATCAAGAAGTGAAACTAGGACCTCAACAAGACAATGTTAAACAACTCCCTATTCAAGATGATGTAATTATTCCAGAAGAATAAACTTAACAACCTCAAGAACGAGTGCCATTAAGGAGTTCCACAAGAGAAAGGAGAAATGTTATTCTAGAAGATTATGTTGTATTTCTCCAAAAACATAAGGATGATAATGGAATGATGGAAGATGATCCAATCAACTTTCGTCAGGCCATAAAAAGTTCTAATTCTCAAAAGTGGATTGATTTCATGAAAGATGAGTATAAGCCTATACAAGATAATGGATATTTAAAACAAGAGGGATACAAATGGTAATGTGGAGAGGTATAAGACGCATCTTGTAGCTAAAGGATATACTCAGAAAGAAGACATTGATTTTACAGAGACTTTCTCTTCAGTTTAATCGAAAGACTCTTTTAGGATAATCATGGCACTTGTTACTCATTTTGATCTTAAGTTATATCAGATGGATATTAAGATTGCGTTTCTCAATGGTGACATTGAAGAAACAATTTATATGGTGCAACTAGAAAACTTTGAGTCGGAAGACCCAAAGAATATGGTTTGCAAATTGACAAAATTCATCTATGAACTCAAACAAGCTTCTCGTCAATGATACCACAAGTTTCATCAAGTAATTGTTTCATTCAGTTTTGAGATGAATATTGTTGATGATTGTGTGTATTACAAATTTAGTAGGAGTAAGTACATATTTCTAGTTCTATATGTCGATGACATTTTGCTTGTCGCTAATGATATAGGCTTATTGCATGAAACCAAGAGGTTTTTATCTAAGCATTTTTAGATGAAAGATCATGGGGACGCCTCTTTTAGGAATTTAGATACATCGAGACTGATCTTGGGGTATTCTTGGATTGTTACAAAGGAGCTATATTAATAAAGTACTCAAAAGGTTTAACATGCAAAGTTGTAGACCAGGTGACACCCTGTCATTAAAGGAGACAAATTTAGTCTTACTCAATTACCTAAAAGTAACCTTGAAAATTCAGGAAATGCAAAAGATTCCCTATGCATCAGTTATTAGGAGTCTAATGTATGCTCAAGTATGTATGCGTTCGGATATTGTGTACATTGTTAGGATGTTAGGCAGATATTTAAGCAACCCTGGTATGGACCATTAGATATTTAAGAACCCTGGTTTGGAGAATGTAGAAAGATCACTCAAATTATTTTGTGACAATAAGTCAACAGTGTTATATTCCAGTAACAGCAGGAGTTCATCTAAGTTAAAGCATATTGACATAAAGTTCCTAGTTGTGAAAGAAAGAGTGCAAAATAGACAAATATCGATAGAGCACATTGGGACAAACTCCATGATAACGGATCTACTCACAAAAGGTTTACCACCCAAGGTCTTTCATGAGCACACTGCTCATATGGGTGTTACATTATTTGAGGATATCATGATCTAGTGGGAGTTTATATTTTATTTGCTTTATGTTTGTTTTCAGACATTTATGTATTTGGTTATTTTCTGATTAGAAATGAAGTATTTAGTTTATTCACTCTGTTTTGTTATTTTGATATTGACCTTACTTAAGTTTAAAGATGACCAGTTGGAAATAGGCATGTTTTGGTTCACATTGCATGTAATTTCCATGCTATGCATCCATAATTGATCTATGTCATTTAACTATATTTGTATATGTTGTAACAACCCATTTTCAGTGAAATCAGAACAGTGGTTTCGGGACCATAAAATTGAGTCCTGAAGAAAAATTATTTTAATATTATTTTATAGTCTATGGTATGATAGAAATATCATATGAAAATTTCGTTAAGAAATTTTACCTATTACATGTGTAATTTGATAAAAAGGATTAAATTGAAAAAGGTGCAAAACTTACTAATTATGGTAGTTAAGTGACTAAATAGTTTAACTAATATATAGGGAAGGACTTAGGGCATGAATATGCCTAAAGTGAAAGGATGAGGCGGCATAACATAGGAAAATAATAAAATAAAGCCAAATTAATGGCAAAATTGTAAATACATTGAAATTAAAATGAAACAAATTGGAAATTAAGAGTTTCTAGACATTTTCACCATGAATTTCGGTTCTAAAATAGACATTGAAGAGAGCTTAAGTTGGTTTTTCAATTTTTGCTTCATGTGAGTCAAATCCTTACTCGTTTCTTGAAATTTTTATTTTTTTGAGATTGTTACAATCAGGTCCAATTAACCTTTACCTTAGTTTTTGATTTTATTGAAAATTTTGGAAGTTACCATTTATAAGTTCATATGATTTTAGTTATTAGATGATGAATTTGAGATGTTGATGGGTATTTAAAAGTATTTTGTTAAAGAATTTTGATGAAATCATGATTTAGGGATTAAATTGAAAAGATGTTGAATTCATGGAAAATTCTGAATTTTATAGAATTCATGGGCTGCTATTGATATATATATAAATTTTCTAGCCTTGGAATAAGGATTAAATTGCATGAATTTCATTTTCCGAGTCTATGGACGAAATCATAATTAATTAAAAGTATAGTGGCAAAATGGTAATTTTTCCAAAGATGTGTATTGGATTGAATTGAGTATGAATTGTATTAAATTGATGTTGAATTCATTCATATAAATCTGAATAGATCAAATACGGAGTCAGATCGTGGAAAAGAAAAAGTGTCGAATTAATAGATTTTGCGTACACAAACATTTGTCGAGGTAAGTTCATGTAACTAAATTGTATATTTATATGTTTGAATTGAATGTTGTGTATGTGAATTGTGTAATTGCTATGCATATGAAATTGATCACATATCTGACAATAATTGACAAGTATTAGGTCCCATTTGGATAAATGAAATTCGATGGATACAGAGTTCCTAGATTGGTTGTGTTCCTGCATGTGTTGCGGACATACCACAACTCTTATGAACGTCCCGATATTAGCTCTCATGAGCATTCCGTTATATGGTTCTTACGAGCTTCCCGTTAATAGCTCTTCGGAGCATCCCGATTGGTTGTGATCCTATATGTGTTGTAAACACACCGCAACTCTTATGAGCGTCCCGATATATGGCTCTTCAGAACTTCCTAATTAAAGGCTCTTTCATGAGCTTCTTGATTAATTTTCTCTCTTGAGCTTCCCGTTACATAGCTTCCTGTTTATATGCACACATGAGCATTTCTGAATATAAATTGATGAATTACAGTTTTGTACACTTAGCGTGTACTCCCGTGTATCCATCGATATTTTCAATGATTCAACGGGCAAAATCCTGACATGAGAAAATATGAGTTCGAAATGAATCATTACCGGTCTATACATGAAATACATGGAGTTGATATATGAACACTATAAGTGGAAAGTTATGAACATGAAAATTTGATATGTGTTGAGCTCATACATGTTCTTTGACAATTATATGAAATATATATCTAACATGATTGGTGAGGATATATGCTAGGGCTTTTGGCCAACTAGCTTGAGTATGCCTTGTATGCTTACCTTAAATGTAAATGAATGGTAAGTTAATTTCCCGTTATACGAACTTACTAAGCATTAAATGCTTACTCTATTTTATTTTCTCTGTTTTATAGTAATTCAGAAGCTCGTCGGGTTGGAAACTTGGTGAAGATATCTCACACTATCCATCGGCCCATTTCGGTACATATAGAAAACTAATTTTGGTTATAATGGCATGTATAGGGTAAATTGGTCAATGTTGGCTTACTATTATTTTGTTGTAAATAGCCATTGGAATGGCTTGAGTTGGACATATTTTGATATGTATATATGTGTGCTTCTATCATGTTGTTGTGTTTGATATGGTTGAGTGGTGAATAATTTATGGATATATTGATGAATGGTTTGATATAATATGGTTAGTAATATATACATATATGTTTATGAGGTCAATTAGGTAAGATTGAATAATTGGATATATGGGGTGTTATGACATGTATTAAACTTGAATTTGGCTTGAATTGAAGGTCTTATTGTGACTTGTGATTATGCAAAATTGTTATGTTTTGGTTGATACCAAAATTGGGTGAGAAATAAGGCTTGAAGATGGCCTATTTCGTCTACACGGACAGAGACACGAACGTGTGTCTTAGTCGTATGTGACACACGGCCTAGCACATGGGCGTTTGGTTTGGCCGTGTGTCCCCTACATCTTTAAAATTTCAAAACAAAATGCTCAAAATTGTTTATATGGCCTAGCACACGAGCGTGCGGCTTAGCTGTGTGACCCCTGCACCTATTTATTGCAAGTCAGTATGTTCACGACCTAGCACATGGGCGTATGGCTTGGTCGTGTGACCCAAGTCAGAGAGCACCATGTGAGATACACGACCTGGCCACACAGGCGTGTGTCCCCTGTACTTCGAAAAATTTTGATATTTTGCGAAAAATTCTCTGAGTTTTCGGTTTAGTCCCGACTAGTTTCTAATTCATAATTTGGGCCTCAATGGTTCATATAAGAGACAATATAATTGTATATGATTTATTTTTTATGTGAATAATAAATTATATGAAATGTCTATATTTGATCTGCAAATCCCGGTAATGCTCCATAACCCTGTTCCGGCGATGGATATATGTTAGGGGTGTTACATATGTGACCATTGATGAGTTTAGTCATGATTGAAATGACAGAGATTGCTTTGATCCTATACAAATATAGTTGATGGATGAGATTGTTATAGAATACTTGTTATATGATAGTAAATTTTGAGCTCATAAAGTTGTACATTTATTAGGAAACATATGTTGCCCAAGTGGGAGATTGTTAAATTAAAATCCTCAATTATGGGTACATATGTATAATGTATAATGTATAATGCTATTGTAATATGTGATACAAAATTAAGTGACCAACTATGTTACAAGTACCATAGGTATTAAAGTGTTATGGAAATTATGTGTAGACACCATAAGTTGTATTTATAATTTGAAGAGAGGCCAAATTATATATACCCAAAATTGATTTAATAAACTATTTAAAGAGGTAATGGTCCCTAAGAAATAGGGTAATCTCATATGTCTTTTCCATCCCCATCAGAAATTTATACTAAGAGAAAAACTATCTTCTTGGAAGATCAAAACCTTCTGGGCAATCTCCGATAATAGATTCAAGTACGCTTCTGCATATAGTCATGTTCTTGATGATCTGACATGACAGATCTTGGTTTTATTAAGTTTTGTATCAAGATCTTATTTTACGGTTCTAACATAAGAGTTTTGAAATTTTAGTTAATTCATTTAATACTAGTTCGATTTGATTAATAGTTGAATTGAATGTTTGAACAATCCTATTAAGGGTCAGAGAAGTCTCTAAACTTAAAATAACACAATAAAGCTTTTTTTTTTTTGGTGAAAAACACATCAAATTAAGCCCTCTGACTAATGATTTTTGTTGTTAATCGTTACTGTGCTAATGTGACTATTAATAATTGCTGAGTCAGTTGTCATGATGCTAAATGGCAATCCATGTCAGCAATGATGTTAACATGGAACAAAATAATTTTTTAAAAAAATTAAAAATTTATGTCTAGAATAATTTGGACAAATGAACATCCGAATTCATTTGAATTTGAACATAAGTCTAGATTCATTATGGACATAATTTTTAAAAATTTTAAAAAATTTATTATTAAAAATTGTAAAAGAAAAATAAAAAATGGTGGTTCTTGCTTTCTTACTATCTCACAATAGATAAATCCCAATTTTTTTTTATAAGTTTTAGAATTTGTTTCTATTGATTTTTATTATTATCTAATTTGTTAATTGTGGAATTGGTGTTTAATATACTTTCAAGATCATATTTCTATCAACAATTAATTTCAATGCAGGATGTAAAATTATAATTTTGAAAAAAGCATTTATTGTTATTGCCAAACATGTGTATAAAATAAAATAAAAAAGAAATGAAAAATATAATAATAATTTTTTAGCATATAAAATAAAATATAATATTTTTTTATCATATGATGATGGGTTTGATTTTATTAGCTTTTGTGAGACCATTTCAGTTTGCTATCCTACAATTTGTTTCTTATTTTTGGGTTATAACTTATACGAAAATGAACCATTGAGAGATAAAAAGAACAACTACTTCTCATTTTTTAAATAACTTTTATAATATTTTTTAAAATTTTTAATTTTTCTATAATATAAAAAATTGTATTTTAAAAAGAATTCAGCCAAATGGTGTTTAAATTCAACCAACTTAGACAATAATTTATTTAGGTTAATTCTAGCCTTAAATTTTTTATTAGTTTTTTTTTTTTTTTGGTTTATGTGGATGGCCACATTAGCATCACAATGGTCACCTCAACGGCCATTAATGGTCACAATAGCAAAATAATGGTTAACAACGAAAATTATTAATCAAATAGCTTAATTAATGTGTTTTTTTTTAATGTTTGAGGGATTAATATGGTGTGTTTTTCACATAAGAACTTAAATGATTATGATAGAGCTGCACTTTACTTGATAATGTTGTTGTACGTGGGTTATCATCAAGTGTAGTGTGACTCTGCTATAGTACGAGGTTGTTACGTTTAGTGATCCCTTGATGGTCTCCTCTTGGAGGTGGGTGCATTCCCACTAAAAGCGGGTGGCCTAGAGGATGAGGGCGGTTCAAGCTGTTTGGAAAAGGAACATTCAACTTTTAGGAAGAAGGCATTCACCTCCAAGAGGAGACCACCAAGGGACCACTAGGCGTAACAACCTCGTATTATGTCAGAGCCGCACCACATTCGACGATAACTCATGTAAAACGACACCACCACCTGACTGACTGTATAATCACTATGTCTTAGATTTGTCGGTGACGTGGCATCATTGGGTACAAGACCTCCCTTTCTATAAATACCCTCCAAGACGATGAGAAAAGGATCTTTTTGGCTTTTCAGCAACCCTAAGGCTTCATAGCACTCAATCTCCTTTGCTACCTTATCTTCCTCCTTTCTCCGGCTCTTCATTTATTTAGGTGAACCAACCTTCCTTGCACCACCGCCTTCTCCTCCCTTGTTGACACTTGTATCAATCAGGTCTTATTCTATCTTTGAGAGAACTTAAACTTTGTAAACACCCACCTTAGAAAGGTTTTTATCTAAGTCTTGAAAGATAAGAAGTTGTAAATGTTACACTTTCTCCTTAAAGAATAACAATTCAAATTAGTGAATTGGAAAGAATCCTTATCGGGTAAGACTAAAGTAAAAGATGCAATCAATTGAGGCTAGACCTCTGGAAATCAGTGTGTATATTCTATCCTTTTAACCTTAGCAAAAGCATGTTTTAAGTACCAATTTATTCCCTCTTAATAAAATTTGATCCACCGAAACTTTTTAATATTGTAAGACTTTTATATATTATTAGTAATTTAAATGTTATATAAGACTTAAATATAATGCTTTCTTAATAGAATCGTCCACAAAATGAACTAGGAACATTTAGATTAGCCCAACCTATCTCATTTAATACCTATAGATATTTTTGAATTAAAAATAATTTAATAAATATTTTCATATTTTATCTAAATTTAAAAAATATTTACATTTTTCCTTTAAATTAGATAAATAAGATAACAACTTTCTTTCTAAATGTTTATACATATATGTATTAATAATTTATATACATATTTCGATCTAACAATAGGATTAATTTCACTCTTCTTACAAAATTTGTGTTCTTAAATCACTTTTAAAAAATAATAATAAATAAAGGACATAGCTTTTAATTCTAATATATTTACAAATTCTAAATTATTAAGATCATAGTATTTTCAAATTAAGGCTACCCATTTTTTTCCTAACAATTAATACAATAATAAAAACCAATTTGTTTTCACCAATAGCTAGTAAAATCACCGTACCCTTGGCAGATAAGAGACAAGAAATCGGAGTGATGACATTATTTGGATGCCCATCTGCAAAATCAAGTAGGTTAAATCACAAGCTTCAAGGCAAAAGCTGAAGCAAAATAACCATAGCAGTTAGCCCTCATCTCCCAAAGATGTTAATAATGACAATTTGCAATTGTGGGAGAACTGACAGAGGCCCCATTCCTCTAAAATGGGAAAATGACAAAATTCAGATACCTTTTCAGATTCTCAATCACACCCTCTTTCTTGCATGCTCATGCAGCCGTCCCCCTTCCCCAACCTAGTCACTTCCCCTTGTAATCCCTAGTTAAAATTGAAAGATGCCATTTTATCCGATAATTGAGTTTCGACACTCGAGTTTAATAGGATTTCAATAGCGGGAAAGTTCTTTTAATGTTTAGTTTTTTTCATTCATAATATTTAAATTTAAAATTTTATTTAAAAATATTAAATTTTTTATTACTCGACTCAACAAGTATTGATTATTGTCAATGAATGTTTCAATGACTAATCAAATTTGTCAAATTTGTCAATGACCTCCTAAGTGAAATTGAAGTGGCCTTACTTTCTACTTGAGTGTCTTCATTTTCATACATCTAACAAATATAATAATATATCATATGATTTATATAATTTAAGATAGCCTAATTTAAGCTCATAGTTAGACTAATTACAAAAACTTGAAACTGGAAAAATAATTGGCCTTGATCTCAGTTACCAGGCTTACATCCCTGGACTCATTGAAGGTCTCTTTCAACAGTCAGCACTGGAAATCCAAATATGTTTACATGGTCAACATGTAAATTGCTTCTTCTTTTGTTCAAAACATGTAAATTGCTTTAAATGCATATATATATATATATATATATATATATGTATATGTATATTCAGATAAACGGTTGAGATGCAATTAATAGAAAGGAAATGCTTAAAACTATAGGGATGGCCACCTAATGATGAGCAATGCATGCTCATTAAGTAGGATGATTTGGTGAGTTATGGACAAATTACTTGATAAAAGTCAAGATTTAGTACAACTACTTGCATCTCCAAAGCCTTGTATTGATGTGATAAATGTGATCAATTAGCAGCCCTTAGGGAAAATGAAAAAGTTATTCCCAAAATCTTCCCCAGTAACAGGAAGACTATTGCTTTTTGTGAAACATTGACACAGATAACAAAAATACAAGGCAAGAATCTAAAACAATCTTTCCCCAACATCATAAGCTCCCCATGCATTAAAACAAAGTGACAAAATCCCCTTGTTGATGAGTGCATAAAATTATATACATTAAAACTTAGGCGTAATAAAAGAAAAGCTGATTGTGATTAATGAGATTCACAGGAGAAGTAAAGGCTCTGGGTATTTTCAGGTAAAAAAAGGATAGTATAACAAAGTGAATTACCTTTTTTTTTCCTTTCCTTCGTCCACGTGTAAGAACGTTGATATTTCCATCCCATTTATGAGATACAGTAACATATCTATCACCAAAAGTTTGTCATCTAGTGGTTAAATTCAGAGAAGTGATGGTGCTAGGATCCATTCATTGCAATAGCTTTATGAGCAGTGTTTTTTTTTCCGCTTGATTTTATAGTTTATATTTGGAGATTGAGAGTGGGTTTGAATGAACGATTGGGTATGGTGTAGTACGTTTAGCTTGTTTTTTGTCTCAAGCTACAGTATCGTTACAGTATCTAATCTCACCGCCACTGCTGTTTTTACACTAACCGCAGGTAAACACATCGCCCATCTAAACTCACCCTGAGTCTATCTCTTTTAGCAATATTATTTTTAAAATTTAAATTCTATTTTTTTTATTGTTTCTAAAATTTGAATTCGATTTTCCTTTTAGAAATATAATAATGTATATTTTATGATGATTTATGAGCGGTGTTAAAACTTAGCTTCTTTCCACCAATGTATGTAAAGCTACGATCCCCTTTCTCTTTTTAAGTATTTATATCGGATATTTAAGTTCAACATACACATGTCGGACACGTAAAGGTGCACTTGTTTGATGAAGGGCAAGACTCCCAAGACTTTCCCCCTATTTTAGTTTTGCTTTTCCACCTTGTCTGCTACCTCTAGACTCTACCTACCATGGAGGCTTCTCATATCCTCACAAGCTTTGAAACTGAAGAACAAAGCAGCAGCGAGTCTGGTTGGACCATTTATATTGGCTCCTCCATCCATGAAAATGAATATAATACTTACGAGCAGGAAAGCCATCACAAGAACCACCAGTGTCCCAATGGCTACAATGAAGATGAGAGCGATGATTCAATGGCTTCTGACGCCTCTTCTGGGCCAAGCCACCACAAGTTTCCACCGAGCGGTGAGCAGAATTCGGGGATGAACCATTTCACGCATGGAAGTATTGTTAAGTCCATCTCAACGGAGAAACTTCAGAAACAGGTGATTAAAAGGGACCAAAGAAGAAACAGACATGGGAAGGGAAAGTTAAAGCTTAAGACAATTAGTGCTCCTAGTCGTGTTCAAAGGGGATACATAAGCAAAGATGATGAAGCAGGAAGAATTGGTGTGTCTCAAATTTCCCAGTCATATTTAGAAATGTGTGATGAATGTTGAATGGGATTGACTGAGAGAACTTCATAGATGTTTTAGGATGATATATATGAGTGTTACATAATTTTGGGTTTTTAATGTTTTCTATGTAACCTATGAACTTTGATTGTTGTTGTTCTTGCTGCTGTTGTCATCATCCTTTTATGTCGGAAATGAATTTTCTTTTTTTGATGGAAAATTTCGTCTGTTTGTTGGGTGAAGATTCAAAGAGCTGAGATGTTTTCTGTGACATAGGTAAATGCATGAGAAGAAATGCAGATAATATATTATACATTGTTAAAATCTAAATGTCGATAGTGGTAATGTAGAAAGATTGCAAAGAAAAAGAAAGAAAAATAGAATATACAGATTTTATGTGGAAACCCTTTTGAGAAAAAACTACGAGTAGTGAAGAAGAAAATTCACTAATGCTGAATTTGAATGATACAAGAAGAGTTTCTACTACACCTATTTATAGGTTGAAAAAACCTAATTCTAATCGATGTCAAATATATTATGCTAATAAATGCTAAATATATTATACTAATAAATACTAAATCTTCTAGAAAGAAAATATATTTTGTTTAACTTGACTTACAAGCAATCTCTTAGAATTTGGGTCACACAACTCTAACAATCTCAACATTGACACGAATTCTCAACGAACAAGTTCTTCACCACGAACTCTCAATGAACAAGTTCTCCACCTCTTCCACGAAACCCCTTAAGGGTATTCTTCAACAATGGATACCAACCAAGTCCAAGCAATGCTCGAACTTGGTTATAGGAAGTGACTTAGTCATTATATCTGCAGAATTATCATGTGTATTAACTTTGCTCACAACAATATCACCACGAGTAATAATATCATGCACAAAATGATATTGAACGTCAATGTGCTTTATTTTCTCATGAAGCATTTAATTCTTCGTAAGAAAGATGACACTCTGACTATTACACAATATTGTACTGATCTGAAGGTCTTTGCTAAGTTCACCAAAGAGTCCTTTTAACCAAATAACTTCTTTACAAACCTCGGTAATTGTCATGTACTCAGCTTCAGTAGTAGACAAAGCAACTGTAGTTTGCAAAGTGGCTTTCCAACTGATTGCGCAACCTCCAATAGTAAAGACATACTCGGTGAGAGATTTTCTTTTATTAAAGTCTCCAGCAAAATCAAAATCAACATACCCAATGATTCCATCTCTAGTTCTTCCAAAATATAAGCAAACATTAGTAGTACCTCCTAAGTATCTGAAAATCCATTTAACTACTTTCCAGCATTCTTTACCAGGATTCACCATGTATCTACTAACTGCACTAACTGCACTAACTGCACTAACTGCATATGATAAATCTGGACGTGAGCAAACCATAGCATACATTAAAGATCCCACTGCACTAGAATATGGAACACGTGCCATGTAGTCAATCTCATCATTTGATTGTGAAGAAAAAACTGATGAAAGTCTGAAGTGGGTTGCTAATGGAGTACAAACAAACTTGGTATTTTGCATATTGAACCTACGAATAACTTTCTCAATGTACCCTTTTTGACTTAGGTACAATTTACATACTTTTTTTATCTCTGAGAATCTCCATCTGAAGTATCTTTTAAGTATGTTCTTGACCATAGAATATTGTGGTAAAGAAACAACTCTACTCTGAGTTTTTGTACTACCATGAAGAGTAGACTCTACAGTAGATTCTAGATCAATCTATAGCTCTACTTGCTTCACATGTGTTCTTGGACTTCGCTGGTATTTATTTGAAAAGTCTTTAAGAGATAAGTTAGGCAGCATAGTAGTTTCATAAAAAATAACATCTCTGCTAATCATAACTTTTCTATTTTCAAGACAATAACTTATATCGTTTAACACCATCCTTATAACCAAGAAAAACACATTCAATTGATTTAGGTTCCAATTTCCCATTATCAACATGAGCATACGTAGGACACCCAAAAATCTTCAAATCAAAATAATCAACAGGATTACCAAACCATACCTCTTGTGGAGTCTTTTTCTCAATGGAAATGGACGGAGACTGGTTAATAAAAAAACATGCAGTAGAGGCTACTTCAGCCCAAAACGACTTCGGTAAACAAGTATTCGACAACATACATCGAACATTTTCCATGATTGTTTTATTCATCCGTTCTACAACGCCATTTTGCTGTGGAGTATGACGAACTGTCAATTGTTTCACGATCCCTTCTGATTTGCATAATCTATTAAACTCATCAGAACATGATTCCAAGCCATTATCTGTACGGAGGTGTTTTATCTGTTTTCCTGTCTATTCTCGATCATAGTTTTCTAAGCCTTAAATATGGAAAACATATCAAGTTTTCGTTTCAGGAAGAATGCCCAACCTTTCTGGAAAACTCATTAATGATCTTTAGCCTATAATTAGTGCCACCCCTCGAAAGCACTCTAGATGGTCCTCAAAGATTAGAATGAATATAATCCAGCATTCCCTTCATGTTATAGATTCCTCTAGTGAATTGAACCCTCATTTGCTTCCCAAAACACAGTGCTTATAGAACTTCAGTTTTCTAATGCATTTTCCATCAAGAAGTCCTCTTTTGTTCAATTATGTCATGTGGTTCTCTCTCATATACCCTAGATGCATATGCCAAAGTCTAGTAACATCATTATCTGACAAGGAAGAGGAAGCGACAACTACATCACCAGTAACAGTTGAACCTTGCAAAACATATAACTTGTCAGTCTTTCTCTGCCCTTTCATCACAACGAGGGAACCCTTGTTAATCTTTAGAACCCTACTTTCAGCTGTGTACTTGTTCCCCTTTGAATCAAGAGTACTTAACGAAATCAAATTCCTCTTCAATTCTAGTATATGTCGTACGCCACTAAGTGTTCTGGCGGCTTCGTCAAACATCTTAATTTTGATTGTGCCAATACCTGCGATTTTACATGAAGCATTATTTCTCATCAAAATAACACCTTTAGACACTGTTTCATATGTTGTAAACTAATTCTGTAGGACTCATATGGAAAATGCAACTAGAATCAGTAATCCACTCCTCACTCATTTTAGGGTTGTTGGCAGAAGTAACTAGGAGTTCACCATCGCTGTAGTCTTCTACAACATCAGCTTCACCGGATTATTCTGGTTATTTTCCCTTTTGATTCACTGCCTCCCTTTTGATCTTATTCTGTAACTTATAGCACTCAAACTTAATGTGCCCTTTTTTCTTACAAAAGTTACAGGTTTTACCTCTATTTGAAGATCTTGATCTACCCTTAGATTTACCGTGAGGATTTTGTTCTTATGTCCTCCCACGATTATCATCAGTATTTCGTTCTTATCTCTCACAAATAATGAGACCCTCTCCCTAAGAGTCAGATCCAGACACAAGATGCTTTATCTTGTCATACGATGTTAAGGAAGCATAAACTTCATCAACTTTGAGAGATTTGCGGCTATAAAAAATCGCATATCTAAAGGTTGAATAAGACGGGGGCACCAAACAAAGTAGAATTAACCCTAAATCTTATTTACTGTACTGAACCTCCATGGCCTCTAGGTATGAAAGAATTTCTTTAAACACAGTTAAGTGTTCGTGCACAGACGCGCCTTCCTTCAAACGATGAGCATAAAAGCGTTGCTTCATATGCAACTTGCTAGTTAGGGTTTTCGACATGAATAACTGATGCAGCTTTGCCCATAATGGAGTGGCCGTCTTCTCCTTCATCACATCCTGTAGAATTTCATTCGACAGATACAGATGTAATTACGTTAAAGCCTTTCGATCTTTATGCTTCTTCTCTTCCTCCGTTAATGTTGAAGGCATCTTATCTACCCCTAGCAGGGCATCCTCCAAATCCATCTATACAAGAATCATCTGCATCTTTATCTGCCACAACGAGAATCTGGTATTGCAATCCAACAACGAAATATTATATTTCATTGTCGCCATTACTGCAATCGAAACAAGCAACCCGAAAATACTCTGATACCAATTTGTTAAAATCTAAACATCGATAATGTAGAAAGTTCGCAAAGAAAAAAAAGAAAAATATAACACACAGATTTTACGTGGAAACCCTTTCGAGAAAAAACAACGGCATGAGGAGAAGAAAATTCACTAATGTTGAATTCGAATGATATAAGAGGAGTTTTGACTACATCTATTTATAAGTTGAAAAAACCTAATTCTAATCAATGTCAAATATATTATGCTAATAAATGCTAAATATATTAAACTAATAAAATACTAAATCTTTTAGAAAGAAAATATATTTTATTTAACTTTGCTTGCAAGCAATCTCTTAGAATTTGAGTCACACAACTCTAACATATCTAATATTACAAGTTTAGTAACTGATAAATTCCTGAGCGTTGGCCCAATAAAGCTTAAAAGGAGACCTAGGAGACCTACACTTCCATGTTTTCTTTTGTTTAATATTTTGTCTATGGATTAGGCAAATAATAATAAAAATGATTTTTTTTTTAAATTTTGAAGTCTCAAATTTAAGTTTTTAAGAAAGAGTTTTGTGCTCATATTGGATTTGTTCTATATTTTAGTATGTTGATTTGATAATTTTTCATTTACTTATTCCATTAGTGATAAATTTATCAATCTATACCTATAATAAACATATATTTTTTTATCATATTACTAAATTTATATTTAAAATAATTATATTATTTAAATTAGAATTAAAGTTAATAGAAATTGTAATAATTACATATTAAAAACTAACTAGAAATTAAACTACAATTATTACTTAAAAAAAGATTTTACTAGTTTTAAAATAAAGTTGTCAATTGAGTCTTAACTAGATTGACATGGCCATTGTTGACAATATATGAGGATGTGAGTTTAAGTGCGTTGAAGCGCATTATCCTCCTATTTATGGGTTTGGGGAGGGGCTATGGATAATTTTAAGTATTGTGTTAAAAGAGTAGATACGATAATTTAAAATAAAATTATCACTTGAATAGAACTTTAAAAATAAAATTTAAAAAAAATTGTGATAATTGTAATTATAAATTCAATTATTAGTTAAAAGTTTTGATATTATGCTAATTTTATTACTATAAAATAGAGTTATTACTTAAATAGAATTAAGCATATTAAGTATCACTTATTTAATATTAGAGTTAATTATATTAATTAGTTATTATTTTGAATAATGTACTTTGCATTAATTACAAGTAAACTATATTGTATGTTGAATATGTTAAAAGTTTTAATTATTGTTGCAATTTTATATTGTAATATTGAACGGATAAGTTAATATATTTTAGTTATATTCAATAATTCAAATAAGAAATATGATTTTACGCTAACTATTGCAATTAAAAATGGGGTAAACTACACAGATAATCACTGAACTATAAAAGTTTTTTTTATTTTAGGCACTGAAAGTAAAAAGTTTGAAATTGAAGCATCCACGTTACATAGTGTGGTCGTTTTGGTCACTCCTGTTAAAATCACAAACAACAAGCTGACATGGCAGTTAAAAAATCGATATAATAACAAATTTAGTCCTAAACTTTTACATATTATATCGAAAAAATAACTCTCAAAATTTACAAATGTTCTTCATTTAATCCTAATTCTAAAAAAAAAAAAATCAAAGAATTATATAAAATACATAAATATTTAAAAAATATATAATAATAAATTTTGAATTTTATATTAATATTAATATTAAATAAAATAAAAAATTCTCCCCTCCCCTCCCCCACCATCATCCCTCTTTTGCATACACGAGAGCCTTGTAGGTAGGGGTGTGCATTCGATCTGTTCAGTTGGTTCGGTTTTTTTTTATATAAAAAATCAAATAAATTGAATTAATCACCTAAACCAAATAAACCGAACCAACCTAAGAAACAAAATTGAATAAAATGAACTTTGGTTCAGTTCAATTTAATTTCAATTTTGATTTTTTTTTTAGTGGGAAATAAAATGATCTTCTTTTAGTTTTTTTTTTTCACATAATTATGTTCTTTATTCAATTTACTATATCATATCATATCATATCATATCATTTTAATTTTATTTTAATTTTTATTTCAAATTCATTAAAAATATATATTAAAATTAAATAAAATAATTTTTAATGAACTCAAAATATTATTTTCTTATATGGCAAAGGTATCCTTACTTTGATATATGCTATTGCTACCATTTGCTTATATTAATTGGTAGGATATTAGGTTTAAAGGGTTTGAGGTTGAAGAGTATTAAGTTTAAATTTGAGCTTGAATATGTAAAATGAGTTATGAGTTATGACTTATGGGTTGTGGCGGTTGACTTTGATTTTTCGATTCTGAATTTTTTTGCATACCTATAGGCAGCCATTGCTTCCACCTTTGCAGATTCTTATCATTGCTTTGCAATCTTCATCTTGTCCCTTCTTTCAACCCCAGAGAACACGGCACAGATCCCGATTCCTCAAACGAAATCAACCCATCTTTGTCTATGTCAAACACATCGAAAGCCTCTTTCAGTTCCTCTTCTTCATTCATTCCATCATCTTTGAATTTGGTACCACTTGCATCACCACCATCCATGGCCTGACATAAGATGCAAAACTCATCGAAACCAATCAGCCCATCTCCATTAGCATCAACTTTCACTACCATATCTTCAACCTCTTTCTCCGTCATCAACACCTTTATATTCTTGAGTGATTCCCTCAATTCTTGATTCATTATGAACCCATCATCGTTCTTGTCAAAGGTGGCGAAAACCCTTTTCAGCTCCACTGCCTTGTTTGAATCTCTCTTTCCTGAGTGGCAGCCTTGGAATCAGATGTCACAACTGATCCTGATGATGAACAGGTTTAGGGAAAAAAGATTGAAGCCATGCATGAAACTTCTTGCAGGAAATATAAAAGTAAACAGTAAGGAAGCTAGCTGTAAAAAGAAGGGGCAGTAACAGTAGAGATGTCACCATATTTCTTGTCAGTGAGGTAGAACCAAAAAGAAGATTTAAAAAACAAATAGCTAATACACTGAAGAAAAAAAGGTTGTTTCACCATCCCTCTTTTGCGTACACGGGTATGGGGGAGAGGGAGAGAGAGAGAAAGGGAGAGAGAGGGAGAGGGACGGTGGTAGGGGAGGTCCGGTGGGGGATGGGAGAGGGACGGGTTATTATTATTATTTAATATTAATATAATTATTTATATTTAATATTAATATAAATTTAAATTTATTATTATGTATTTTAAAAATATTTATATATTTTCTTTGAATTTTTTATAATTAGGATTAAATTGATAATATTTGTAAATTTTGAGCATTAATTTAAAATTTTTACTAAACCCATATGATATGTAAAAGTTTAGGGCTAATTTTGTTATTATACTAATTTTAACTGTCAAGTTAGCTTATCTTTTTTATTTTAATGGGAGTGATCAAAATGACCGAATTATATAACGTGAGTGCTTAAAATTTCAAACTTTTTACTTTTGGTGCCTAAAATAAACATTTTTTATAGTTGGGTGACTATTTTATATATATAGTTTACCCTTAAAAAATATGATATTTAAAAAACTAATTGAATATCAAGTGTGTAAAAGCACATGCAACGCATGTAATACTAGAAGCTAATATATATAAAAGCACGAGTTTTAAAGAAACTTTTGTAATTGGTGAGAATATCTTTTATCATTAAACACTAGAATAATAATTTATTAGTATTATTACATGATAATAAAAAAAATAGCATTAATTAATACGATAATATACTAATGTGAAATTAATTAATTTGGTCATAAAAGTTCTTCTAAAAAAATAATATAATAAATTATTAATTAATAAAATTATAAATCTATAAAATCATTGCATTGGATAAATTGAAAATAATAAAAATCCAAGATTTTAATTAAATGAATATAATTTATATATATAATATGATTTATTTTAAATATAATAATTAATAATATTAAAATCAATTTTTTATAATTAATAAAATTAATTGAGTGAGGTTAACATTATATAAAAAAGATAATAGCAATATATTGGTAATCTAATCTATAATGTATAAATTTATATGCAAAGACGCAAAAGAAATAAACATATTTATAATTAAATTAAATATTAAATTTTTATAAATACTAATTGCATCTAATCAAATCGGTTCAATTCAACACAAGTTCTGACTCAACAAATAGTATAAAAAAGAGGCTTTTAGCGGCACTTTTAGTGGCATTTGGATAAAAAACGCCGCTAAAAATTGAGCACTAGCAGCGCTTTACATAAAACGCCGCTAAAGATCGAGCATTAGCGGCGCTTTAAGGAAAGCGCCGCTAAAAATGAGCATTAGCAGCGTTTTCTGGAAAGACGCCGCAAAAAACCTAAGCCCAACGGCATCGCTTTTTGACCTTTCGGGGCTTTAGCGGCATTTTTGGAAAAGCGCCGCTAATGATCGAGGCTTTAGCGGCGTTTCTGGAAAAGCACCGTTAATGCTCGGGGCTTTAACGGCGTTTCTGGGAAAGCACCGCTAATGCTAGGGGCTTTAGCGGCATTTTGGGAAAGCGCTGCTAATGCTCGGGGCTTTAGCGGCGTTTTTGGGAAAGCGCCGCTAATGCTCGGGGCTTTAGCGAAGTTTCTGGGAAAGCGCCGCTAATGCTCGGGCTTTAGCGGCGTTTCTGGGAAAGCGCCGCTAATGCTCGGGGCTTTAGCGGCGTTTCTGGGAAAGCGCCGTTAATGCTCAGGGCTTTAGTGGCGTTTTTGAAAAGCGCCTCAAAAAAATTTTATCTGTCTAATTACTATTTAATTTGTTTATTTATATTAATTAAAATTGAATTTATTTTTAATTGAATATTTTCTAAAAATGGATAAATTTGAAATAATGACACATAGAAATAAATTGAAATAAAAAACATGGAAAAATATTTGTTAAAAATGGAAAAATTAAAATACTATTTTTTAAAATAAATTAAAATATTTTGGGTACATGACTGATTGATTTTTAATTTATATATTAAATAATTTCATATATAATTATAAAAGATACGATAGTATTAATTTTAAAATATTTAATTAATTATCATTATAGTTTAGGGTTTAATATATATTATTTAGGGTATATGGTTTGGGGTATATGGTTAATTTAGGATTTAAGGTCGGTTTAAGAGTTATAATTTAAGGTTTATAGATTATGGAATTGGGGATTATGGATTAGGGGTTCTGGTTTAAGTGTTGTGATTTAAGGGTTAGGGGTTAAGGGTTAGAGATTAAGAGTTAGGGATTTAGGGTTTATAGATTCGGTATCAGGTTAGGGTTTAAGGTTTAGATTATTAGTGTGTTTTAATTTATATTAAATAAGGTTTAGGGGATAGTAGTTAGGGGTTAGGGGTTTGGGGTTAAGGGTTAGAGATTAGAGGTTAGAGGTTAAGAGTTAGTGATTTAGGGTTTAGAGATTTAGAGTCGGGTTAAGGTTTAATGTTTTGATTAATTAGTATTTTTAATTTATATATTAATTAAGTTCTTATATAATGTAAAAGAGGGGTTAGGGGTTAGGGGTTAAGGATATATTAATTAAGTTTTTATGATTTAAGGTTTAGGATATATGGGTTAAGGGTTTAAGGTTTAGATTAATCGGTGTTTTTAATTTATATATTAAATAATTTCTTATATAATTGTAAAAGAGGTAATATTAATTTTAATATATTAAATTATTATTATAGTTTAAATTATTTATAAATAAAAGTAACAGATTGATATGGATAAGTAACTATCTATTTTGGATAGGACTAAATTATAACAAATAAAAATGAAATACAAAAACTAAAAATTATAATTCTATCTAATTCTTTTAAATATTACTTAAAATTTAAAAATTATTTATTTAAAATTTATATGAAAGATACAATAGTTTAATTTAAAAATTGTAAAAAAGTAGAGCGTTCAAAAGGTAAGAATTAGCGGCGTTTTTGTTGAAAACGCAGCAGCAAAAAAGAGCAATAGTGGCATTTTTCTTTCAAACGCCACTAATATTTTTACAAAACGAAGTCCTTTTTGTGTTTATATTTTTTTATCCAAAATTTCAAATGAAATATTTTTTTCCCCTTCTTTTTCCCAAAATCGATTCCCCCATTCCAAAAATCTCTTCTTCTTTTTCCCCCATTTTATTTTTCCCAAGCCATTTCTGACCTACCCCGATTCCCTTTATTTTCCCCCTAATTTCCCCAAATCGGCAGCCCTCTACATCTCCTTCACTTTCACATCATTTGAGCTCCACATCCCTTTTCCCATAACTCTCTTCAAGAAAGCAAGTTCCAAATATTGTTGGTGTGTTGCCTATGAATCCCGGATAGAATGATAAATTTTAGAGGTAAATGTTTCGCGATTTTTAGCATTGAAGATGGTGGTTGTCGGGCAGCAGTTTATGTTTGCGTGTAGATTTTTTTGCTGTATATATGATTTTTGTTTGACCATTGTTTTTGTTTTTGCTTTTTTTCTGGAGATAGGGATATTTGGTAGTATTTTTAGCTTTGAATTTGAATTTGTGGTATATATTTACCACATATAATTTACTTGCTGCATGGATGGATGAAATCTGGGTCCTTTGTTTGAGGCTGAATGGTAGGGTCAGTGTTGTCAAGGCATGTACCTAGGTGCGTCTGTGCCTTGCCTCAGACCTTTCCAGGCGAGGCCCATTTAATGAGGCATAGACGCCTTGTGTGCCTTGGTGCTTTTTTTTTGTAAGGCAGCAGACTTAGATAAACCTGGATGATTGAACTTTTTACTAATAAGAAAGGGATAATGTCAAACTTGACTTGCCAATATATTATATATAAGCTTTATACTTCTAAATATTGTTTTACATGTGATGGAGAAATAAGAAAGGGATAATGTCAAACTTCTAAATATTGAACATACTTGCGTCAGAGGCATACTCGTATCAAAACTTCAAAATGGCATGGGTTTGGTGATTGTGCTTCATGTGTTGGTAAGTACATTGAATATTTTTAGCTTGACTGCTGAAGCTACACTGGCTATTTTATTCAATTCGGCCATATTATGCAGCCACCTTGATGATATATATTCAAGATGAGTCGACATCAATTCCTTTGGAATGTTAAGGTATTCTGCTCTACATTAATTATTCTGCAAGCAAAAGCTTTAGTTTAAACAAGTCTAATCATTTATTTTGTACTATTTTTTTTGCGCATATTAGTTACTCCTAGAGTTTTACACCGTATCGAAGTCAGTTCACGACTTCCTGGAAAGCAATTACTCCCAGGTTTTGTAATTGAGCAGTTTGTGCTAGAGGTGAGACTTTGTTATCATTTTAATGCCAATTGTTTGGTTCTACACACAGAAGGAGAGCCTCTTTTTATTTTTCTCTCTTTCTTATAACCTTTTTCTGTGGTTGTGAGTGGAAACAGTAGCACATAGGCCATAAGATTGTAATATGAAATTATACACTGAACATGTGGTCTTCATATTACTAATACGATAATGTGCTTTTGTAGATGTTCGATGTGTATGGAAATCATGTTGAAGAAGGATTAGAAGGTCAATTCCAATTGGATGATTTTAGCATCCTAGGTCTAATAGGCTCAAAGCATAAGGTTGGTTCTTTAAACAGCTCTTTGTCGGCTCTCAAAGGGGAATAAAAGTGTCATTCTAATTTATACTGCATGTTCAATATTTTCATGAATTTGATGCTAAAACTTGTAGTCAAAATTACACTTTTTGAGATATGAGCATGATGGTGTTCTTAGGTGTCAGTAATTATTCACTCTTGTTTCATTTTCATCATTGATAAAATAAAAGCAACAATTTCCTGCTCTTCTTCTACTAGAGTTTATAAAATTGATTTCCTTCACATTTGAGTCTAGAGTTTATAAAATAGATTTACCATTACAGATTTCCACCTCTATATCAAAACTTCAACCTGCCACCTCCATTTGTGTTGCACACTGATTTCCCTCATTACAGGCTTATATTGATAATAATGAACACGGCTTTGCTAATGTAGCATTGTCAAATACCATGCAGGTACAAGCTGTTGTGAAAAAATACGACATACTTTTCATTGCAGACGAGGTATGTTGCTAAATCTCGATCTCCGGCTCTTCATTTTGCTTGAAATATTTCCTATCACCGTTTCCACCGACATTCGTGCTCAAGTCCAAGTAACATATGAGAGATGTTTGGATGGTTTGTTCATAAGTGAGGTTTTGTGCATTGCATTGTAGGTTATTTCTGCATTTGGGAGGCTTGGGACAATGTTTGGATATATGCCGATTGGAGCAGTAATGGTGAGCCTTCAAGTAACAGAAGTCGTTTATTCTCAAAGCAACAAGCTTGGTAAGTTAAAACCTGTATCCAACACTCATGAATGTTGAGAAAATTGGTAACTCTCATTCTTGACTTTATTGAGGTCACCTTGAGGCTCTAAGTACCAACTATTTCTACTCGTCCTTTAGCTTTCAAGTAACTGATGCACAAAAATTAGGTTTGAGATTCACACTATGAATCTTATGTCACTCCTTGATAGAGAACTTAGTACACATTTTACAGCACGGGCCAATACGAACATGTATTATTTTTCATACTAGCAGTGGACTCTTGTAAAATTTATTAGTAGTAGGATTTTCTAAGATTTCCCCGAATCCTGATCTTTATTCCATCCTATGGTCACATTACAGTGTGACAAGAGAATTGGTTTCCCATTCTTAGTGACTTCTTTCCACTACTCTATACTATATGTACTGAGTTTAGTCTTTTTTCATGGTGCTTCATTAGTTGAGCAGAATATTTACTAATGATTCTGTTCCACCTATGAAAATTTTATAATGCTTAATTATGAAATTTTTGTTGAGCTTTTTTTCTTTTTCTTTTTCTTTGGTCTTGATCGTTAGTTCAGGTCATTTGATAACCCAAAGCGCGTCATTATACGTGCACCTGTTAGGAGCAAAAGTGTGTTGTCATCTTTCTTTGTCAAACAAAAACAAATGAAGCTAAAGGTTGCATATGTTGCATGAATCTCCTAAAACAAACTTACGACAATGATGATGCCACACTATGTAAAATCCCTCCTTTATGCGGATGGAGTTGCCTGTAATTAGCCACCCTCGATGTTTTTAGGTTGTCGGTTCCTTCATCAGTAGTAGTATATTAATTTGCCCCAGGTGAATTTTTTTTTTTTTAGTTTATGTGCCATGTGATGATTGTGTTTTAAAATTTAACTTGTTTTAGTTCCTTACATTCTTATAGGATTCACATTCAAGGAGCAAGAAACATCTCAGCAACTCATTGGGATTGAGCAGTCAGAATTCAGAATCAAGTGACACACAAGAGCTAGATTTGGAGCTTAGACTGTCACTGTAATCATTATATTTTTTTTCTACTTTAAATGCATGCTCATGGAACTACATTTTATGCTTTCCTAGAATTGTAAGTTCAAATAAGTTGTTGATCTGCAATTTATACATACAACTTGAGAAAGTTGATATAGTGAAAAACATTCATCTTCTTGTTCATGAATTTCTATTTTAATACGTCTTCAAATTAAATTATACATTTTTAAATTGGTGGAATCCCACTTCTGCTGCAATCTCTAACCAAAGAATGGAGTGATATATATACTGATAACATTTCTAAAGGATTTGCTTAAGCAGGTAAAGGGATAAGAATGAATTTGTGGAATTTTTAAAAAATTTTAATTTTTTTATTTTAGTGACCTTTAGTGGCGTTTTTTGGAAAAGCGTCGCTAAAAGTCATGGTCTTTAGCGGTGTTTGTGGGAAAAAGCGCCGCTAAAGGTCGTAGTTTTTAGCGGCGTTTGTGGAAAAAGTGCGGCTAAAGGTCGTGGTCTTTAGCGGCGTTTGTGGTAAAATTGCCGCTAAAGGTCGTGGTCTTTAGCGGCGTTTTTGGTAAAAGCGCCGCTAAAGGTCGTGGTCTTTAGTAGCGTTTGTGGAAAATGCGCCGCTAAAGGTCATGGTCTTTAACGGCGTTTGTGGGAAAGCGTCGCTAAAGACCACGATCTTTAGCGGCGTTTATTTCTAAAAACGCCGCTAAAGTTAGCGACGCTATCATTAGCGGCATTTTTAGCGGCACTACTTTTAAAGGTCTAAAAAAACGCCGCTAAAAGCCTTTTTGGTGTAGTGTATGACTCATATCTTTTGAGAAATTAAGATAAACAAAATTGATCAATTAAGAATTAGTATTTTGTATTATCTATTTTTCATATTTTTTAAATCTATAATATCAATACTATAATATAATATAATAATTTTATTAATAATATTTTTTATCATCAATGTAATAGTTATTATCACTTAATTAGACTTTGGATCCATATTTTGAATTATCTCATGTTCCTGCGACAGAAAAGCTAAAAGGGGGGAAATCGACTTACCTAGAGGGGAATGCTTCTTCGACTATTGATACTAGGAGGGTGAGGGGGAGGCCGAGAGAACCGAATTGAAAGAGGAGGAGAAGTAAATTGACTAGGGGTAAGGAGTTTTTCAGACGTTTGGTCTATCTGTTGGATGCTCCTTTGTTTTTTGTGAAACTGTCAATTATGAACATTGAAGACCTGTTGGGACGGGGAAAAGCAACGTATTTGATTGGGTGTGAGGGTCCGTGTCTTTTTGCTTCCAGATTCTTCCTGCTTTAGCTTTTGCGTAATCTTTCTGTTATTTGTGTTTTCAATTCCTGTTTCTTTTTGGGTTTTTTTTGGGCTGTGATTTTGTTACTTTTTGGACCTGTATCTGCATTGTTTAATTTTTGTTTGGTTTTTGGATCAATGAAAGCAAAAATCCCAATCTGTTTATCAAAAAAAAAAAAAAATCACATAATTAGTGTTATAGTTATATACTGGCCTTTTTAGGAATCTGACCTTATAAGTTAAAAAATTATGAAAATGACCCAACTTCAAGATTAATTATGGGAATGACATGATTTCTACAAATGAGTTGGGTGCTTCTACTTTCCCAGCTGCACCACCCTAAAAATCCTCCCCAAAAAAGCAATTTTTTGTGTGCCTCCTTAAAAATTGGCGGCACACTTTGGGTCTATTTGCATGTTAGGTTTGTCCTATTTTAAAATTAAATTTAAATAGCCCTTAAAAGATATAAGAATAACAAAAATAAACCCTTTTTATTTTTTTATTTTTTTAAAAATAAACTTAAAAAACTATATAAAAATATTATCTAAATTACCTAATATGTCCCTCAAAAAATTTCATCAAGTTTATTTAAATTTAAACCCTTCTTTTTGGGTGAAACTAATTAGTTCACCACATGTAAGCTTTTCATATGGAATAATACTTCTGTAATTTTCTCTTATTTGATTTCTAACTTTTTCTCCTAATAAAGTGGTAAGTCCTGCTAGAAACTTTTCTTTCCAAAACGGTTGTTGGTTATCAGATCTTTGCATAACTATAGTTATAAAGACATCTTTATACCATTTAAAATCGGTTAATTTTTTGCATTTTAAATTTGATAATAGTTCTGAATTTCTATCTTTAACATGAGAACACTACACCAAAACAGGTATTTAGCGGCGTTTTATTAGGCCTTTAGCGGTGCTTTTTTCCAACAGTAGATACGACTTACCGTTATGCCTGAACCAATCCATGTAATTTGGAGATGTTTCCAACTTTGGTGTGAGAAATGGTTCACGTGTTGGCAAGAAATCATACCTATGCTCCCACATCTCGATATACTTCTTGTGGAATATTGGTCAATCTCCCTCGAGTCTCCCCCACAAGTTGATCTTGTAGAGGTCATCGAGCTTCTGGGGTGGCGGCGGAATACTTTGCATGCACCTGAATTACCACATGACTTGGTCAGATTCATGCATCTTGACCTTTGCAAAAACAACCAATGACACTGTGACGTGCCAGATGTTGCGATTGGCCAAAAATTTAGTCGGGACGCATTCCTGAATCATCAGGTCCACATATGGCATCCATACAAACTACATTACGAATTTATAATTTTTTGAACGTGCGTAATATTTACTTTCAAGTGCTACAGTGCATATTATATAACTTTGAAATTTATAAGCTAACCTCCTTTTTGGCTTCTTGATCTAGAGCTAGTCAGATATCCTCAAGCTCGGTCGGTTATACCGTCGTGTCTCACGGGGTTATTCCACCTATTCAAACAATATGTTATTTCAAAATAAAACAATGAAAAATAAAAACGGTAATGATATTGTGGAATGAATTTTACCATATGACAAGTGTGAATTCATAAGAGAGTTCCACTCGGGGGCGTAGAAATGGTTGTCAAAACCATGCCCACGATTGGAGAAGGAGCATGCAATCACCGATTTTGGCTTTATCCGGTATCGTGGCTTGACACATTTCTCGGTATAATATCATTAGCACCCTTGATCCTCAACTAAGTAGTCCTGATTCCTTCAAGTCGGCTAGTAGTAGTAGCCACCTCAAATGCACCAAATTGTGAGATTTATCTAGTATTGGCGAACCCCTAATCAACCTCAAGATGAATGTGTGCGCGAATTATTCCTTTTCGATGATGCTTGCTAAAGCCTTGATAGTTTGGAAGTTGTTCTCCAACCATCTCATCTCAATTCGATTACCCCTAAACTTGTTCGGCACCTTCCCTAGTAGTTGCTTGCATGTTGCACTCCAATTGGCATTAACAACTGGCCCCGTAACGACATCCCCATCGACCAGTAGATCTAGTTGTAAACTGATGTCCTCAAGTGTAATTGTACACTCACCGCAGGGGAGATGGAATGTGTGCGTGTCCGGTCTCCATCTCTCGATCGAAGCACTGATAAGTGGGGAATCCCATTTAGTCCCCTCGAGCATGTGAGACGGGTATAAAAAGGTTATATCTCGCAAGTGTCCATGAACGACCTCCAGTGCACCTTCACTTAAGTTAGTTATGTACGTCTCCAAAATCCGATCTTCAGGCTGAGTATATAAACATAAAAAAATTAATAATCTAAACATCATAATGTTTAACTATTTAAATTTAAATAATTTAATAAATTTACTTACCATTTGTAATTGAACACCAGCGATATGCTTGTCATCCAAACGAATAAGTTGATTTGCCATTTAAAATTTTATAAGAATAAAATAAAATCGAAAAGAATAAAATTAAAAAAAGAATTTAAAAATTTTTGAGGATTGAGGATTGAAAATTGGAAATTGGAAATTGAAAATTAAAATTTGGAGATTGAACATATAAAATTGAAAATTGGGGATTGAAGATTGAGAATTTAGGAAGAAAGAATGAGTATGGACTATTTGGGTGAAAAGAATGAATGTTTGAGGGATTTATATAGGAATTTTTATAGCTGTTGGACCCCTACTAGCCATTGAAAAACTTACCGTTGGAATAGTACCTTAAAGGAAAACGCAACTTGTATGACCTGTTTTTATTCTCTCTCATAAAAACGGGTCCTACGTGGCGCGTTTTCTATTTTCTTTCCAAAATCAGCGTAGATCAAATTTTTTTAAAAATATCAGCCTAGTTTTTTAAATATTTTTTTCAACATTTTCATATAAATTAACGGTATATATATTATTTATGAATATTTGTTTTTGCACTTATGATGGAAAAACCAAACTAGAGCTTATCACATAATTGATCTGCTTTTGTTTATATCTTGGATTGCATTTTAATTCCTTTACTGAAAAAAAAGAAAAGAAAATTAGCCCTTATACGTTAGATGAGTAAACAAAATGACCTCTTTGTTAAAATTGCACCATTAAATATTTGTTCGGATATTTATATATAATGTATAATAACAAATTTAGGCCAAGACCTTTACCTATTTATTCAATTTGACCCTACTATTTTATTGGAAATAAATTAGAAATTTTTGAAACTAAAAAGGCTAAAATGTAAAAAAAAAAAGTCTTAGTAAAAAAAGTAAAATGAATCAATTAAACCCTTTTGAAAATTTAAAATTATTCAAAAAAATCATAAAAATTGTAAAAAAATAATAAAAAAAGTTTTAAAAGTTTTAAAATTATAAAATTTTTATTAAAAAATAATACTGGCCCAATAAAAAAGTAGGGATCAATCTTTTTAAAAATCTTATAACTATTAGATTTTAATGGGTTGATATTGTTATTTTCTAATAAAATTTTTATTAAAAAATAACAATACCATTAGATTGTATAAATTTTATAAATTTTGTTTATATTTTTATGGTTTTTTCAATAATTTTAAAATTTAAAAGGGCTTAAATTTTTTTTAAAATTTGTTACTAATGTCTTTTTAACACTTTAGCCTTACTAGTTTTAAAATTTTCTAATTTACTTTCAATAAAATAGTAGGGTCAAATTGAATAAATGTGTAAAGGTTAAGGGTTATTTTTTTATTCTTTATATATAAACACCAAACTTTAACAGATGGACTATTTCGCTCGCTCATCTAATGTACAGAGACTTATTTACCTATTTTTCAATAGAAGGGTTAAAATGCAATTCAATGTATAGTACAAGGATTTTGTGGTGCTTTCACCACTTTTCTTTTCCATTTTTCACCCATTAATACAATGGTCAAAGTAGGGGTGAGCGCTTAATTGAATCGAGTGACAAAATTTTGAGTTAATTAAAGTTAACGAGTCTCATTTTATCATCCTAACTCGATTTGAAAATTTTTCGAATCAAGTTGAGTAAAATGAAATTCGATTATTGAATCGAATGGAATTATTCGAGTTAACTTAAAAAAAAAATTAAACATGTCAAATTAAAATCTTGTTACAATATAACTAATTCCATTTTAAAGCACATAAATTTGAAACCATATATTTTTTTAAAACTCTTTCAAAGAAAAATAAGAAAAAAATTTAGTATAATAAACTTGAATCATTAATTTACTTATTCAGGTCCTAAATAATATTATTTTAGAATTTTTAAATTTTTTATATATTATTTACATTTTTAATATTTTTTTAGAAAATTATAATTTTTTTAAAATATAAAATTTGAAAACTTCATAAATATTTTGAACTCTTTTTTATAATTTTTGTTAAGAAAAATCAATTTGCTTCAATAGGTCCTCCATGCATGGTGGATCCCCGCTGACGTTTGGCCTCGAAGGCTTGCGCATGTAAACAACGATCAAGCTGCACCAGACCCTCTCTGTTCGGTTGCTGACGCCCACTCGAAGGTATAAAATTGACATTATATAATTAAGTTATTTAGGAATGTTAAAGAAATTTTATGTTTAAGTTGGTAGATATATTTTAATTGTTGTGAAATTGTTATATTTAATTTGTTTGAATTTTTAATTAATTAATTACTTAATTAATTAATTTGTATTAATTTGTTTTAATTATTAATAAATTTTATTTAAAATTATTTTTTATTTGATTTTATATTATTTTGGATTTTAATTTTAATTTTTACATATTTGAATATTCGACATACAATTGAAAATGTTAAATTTAGATTTTGTTGTAGATTTAAATTTGGATAATAATATTCAAATAATTTAACTGTTTATATTTATAGAGTCAAATATGAATAATCTAAAAATTACATATATTTGAACTATAATTGCTGCATTTTTTTTTTCATGTTCATATATTTTTTTATGAGAATTCACTTTGAGACTCCTTTAGTAAGCCAACAAATATTTCAGTTACGTTTGAATATATGTGTAGAAGGCCCAACTTGAATCCGGTCTATTATTGATTATATTTCAGTTACGTTTGAATATATATTTCTTTACCTCAAATCCTTATTTATTGTTGGTTATATGTCTAGCTCATATTCCCCTATTTATTAGAGTTAATAAGCAGCACATATCGGTGGAACAAATGAAAATGATAAGCGTTAAATTTAATTTTTAAATATTATTTAAGAATTTTTTATTTATACATTTTTAGATAATTATTAATTTATTATTTGTTATAAAAGTCTGTAGATCGGATATTGGAATGCAATATACGGAATATGCATGCTCCTCCATCACCGTTGGTAGAGAACTACCCGCTTGAAGCGTTTTTTTAAACTATTTGCTCAGAAACGTCAACTCAAAATTATTTCTTCCAGGACCTACTGTAGCAAAAGCGCGTCCACGAGGGCGGGATTTCACAAATTCTTCTCATAAAGAATCCTGCTTGAAGCGTTTTTATACTATTTGCTCAGAAACGTCAACTCGAAATTATTTTTCCAGGACCTACTGTAGCAAAAGCGCGTACACGTGGGCGCGACTTCAGAAATCCTTCTGATAAAGCATCCTGCTTTGATTTTATCTTAAAAACCCATAAACACGAAACGTAATCCAATTTTAAATATATTATAATTAATTTAATTAGAAAACCCTAAACCTTAATCCCTTATTTATTTATTTTTATCTCCAAAACCCTAAAAACCTTAAACCCTAAACCCTAAAATCTAAAAACCTAACATGGGAAAAACGGGCAAATCGCGTCCCCAGGGGCACGCTACGTGGCAACAAATCGCGGCCACGTCAGCGCGCTTTGCTGATGTGGACACAAATTGCGCTTTCGTGGATGCGATTTGTTGCCATGTCAGCAAAGTGCGTTGACGTGGCCACGATTTTCTGGCACGTCCCCTAACATCACGCTGACGTGGACACGATTTAGGGAAAAAGGGCCCATTCCGGTAAATAATAAAATACCGGTCCCATTTCGATAAATTTAAAAAAAGTGGCTTTTTTTGGTATTTTTGCCCCTTCAAATCGGACACCAAATTATTTAAAACCTAATGTAAATTTATGTTATAAAATAATGCAAATGACCAATGATAAGATGTTAATAAGGAGAAAAGAATTCAATTGTTTGATGTAAATTTAAATTCCAAATATCAGAACAATGCAATCAGAAAATATTTACAGAAAAAGAACTTAAAATGTACTGATAGCGTAGATGGAGATAAAATTAAGTCTCGAAATTTGAAATAAGAACTTTTAAAAGAAAGGAGCTATTTAAATAATATTAAAATAACTTACACTAATAAGAGTTTAAGTGAGAAACTAAAAAACAAAGTTTAACTGGGAGAAGAAAACCTGAAAAATACGAGACATAACTCATCAAATCTCCACATTGACTCGTATTTCCACAACGCCTTCTTTGCCTAAGCTCATCACGGGCTTATCTCAAACTATACAGGATATTAACTGAGTCGAAGTTGTACTTAGAAGCTGGAAGTCTTTTAGTTTTCGATTTGTGCACAGTCAAATAAAAAATGACCCAGTCTGATTTCTACGAACACAGTGCCCTATCTTTTCAAAACCTGCATTCAAAAGAGAACTTCTTTTATACGAAACAGTCATACTTTTTTCTCTCCTATGACCAAGTTGTCTCTACTTCAGATGAGTAGACTTCGACTCCTTAACAGATGAGGGATGTCATGTTTCATCGGTCACCGTTGATCCTTCCAGAACATAAAGACTGTCAATCTTTTTACGTTTCATCAAAATGAGAGCCACACGGGATGCCTTAATGCCTCTTGACTCGATCTTAATTCTACAACCCTTTAAGTCCAAAATTCTCAAGGAGATGAAATTTTTCTTAAAGTCAAATACATGCTTGACATCTGACAGTGTCCTAATTGTCCCATCGTGCATCCTGATCTGAACGGTACCAATATTGGTTACCTTACTGGGTAAACCATTCACCATGCACACAATTCCACCTTTAACTGAACTGTATGTGGAGAACCAGTCCTTGTTGGGATACATGTGGAAAGAACACCCGAATCTAGGATCTACTTGGACGTAAGCTTGGAGCTTTCACTTGTTGACACCAACAAGAAAACATCACCATTGTCATTGGCCAAATTAGCACCAGCTAAATCTTCCTCGTTACTCTCAGCAGCCCTTTTATTTTGCACTTTGTAACTGTAACACCCCTAAACCACCTTCATTGTCGGATTAGGGTCACAGGCATTACTAAACAATCAGAACATTTAATTTCAACATAAGCAATAATGCAAATTAACTGTTATCATTCATTATTATATAGAAATCAGGACACACTTATTTGATGTTCCCATTTCATTAACTTGAACAATAGAGACTGAGAATCGCTATGCAATGCTAAACTTAGTTTTATACAAACTAAACTCTTATCACTATTTATCCCATTTTGAAAGTTAGAAGTTGGGTTCGCAACAATATTATTCCAATTATTTGCATTTGTGCAATATATTATACTCTGCCTACTATCATGGACAATATTAGTAAAATGACCTACTTCTCCTAATTTAGATTCGCTACTTCATTTAAAATCAGAGTAAAAATACTCTTGCAGCCCTTAAAACTAATTTATGGGACCTTAAAAATAGTTTGAAAACAAACAGGGGCTAAATTGATACAATTTAAAAAGTTTATGGAAAAATTTCAAAAAATTAGAGACAGGGGTCACACAGCCGTGTGGCTTTCGAAGTTGGGACACACGATCGTGTCCTAGCCCATGTCTCTCATTGATTGGGTCACAAGGCCGTGTCGTAGGCCGTGTTCTGGACCTTGTGAAACTTGTACTTAAATTAACAAGACATACGTCTGTGTGTTCAGGCTGTGTGTGCCACACAACCGCGTCTTAGGTCGTGTTTACCTAAATGTACCTTCAAATGCAAGTTTACTATATCGTGCATACTTGGACACTAAACAACCCATTTACCAGCCATTTAACCTATTCAAATCACCATTAAATATGCTCAAAACATACCAAAACATCCATCTTAAGTGCCTAACCAATGTCTCTCATTGGTACCACATTTTTATACTTTCAAACACATTAGTAAGGCATCAACCATCCAAACATTTATTCATACCAAATGACCATAATTGAACCAATGTTTTAACTATTTAAGCTTCCAAGCTTAAAACTAAAACACATGCAAAACATTAAGCTTG
Organism: Gossypium turneri; assembly: GCA_008044935.1. Taxonomy (NCBI): domain Eukaryota; kingdom Viridiplantae; phylum Streptophyta; class Magnoliopsida; order Malvales; family Malvaceae; genus Gossypium; species Gossypium turneri. The sequence goes on from CP032583.1 coordinate 19,743,036, forward strand.
ACAAACATACCAAAACATAGCTTAAACTTCAACTTTTTGAACACATAAATACCATCACACATAGATTCATAAGGTCATCACATAACAAAACAACTAACATCCAAAAGACCTCCTAGGCACATGTCTTTACAAAATAAAACATCACCACACTTGAGTCTGGGATTGTTGTTGGATGCTAAGATTGTCGATAAGCTGAGAAGCACCTAACATGCGCACAGAAAATAAAATCGTACGCTGAGTATAACTCAGTGGTATTTCTATAACCCGAACAATTAAAACTTGATGTAAATATTTAAGATCTAATATGCAATTAAGAAATGTTATATAGTATATCAAGTTCACTATGCTAATTTATTCATTCTTGTTCACATCCATCAAATCTTTCAAATTCTAATACATGGCAATAACATTTCATAAGGCATTTGATAAATCGACTCATACAATGGCATTAATTAATCAGAATTCATCAATATTCACAAAAAAATCTACCATTTCATATTTCATTTCACATCTCATTTCCATTTCTCATCCTTTGCCATTTCAATATAAAAAACATCTATTTTTATCATTTATTTTCCCTATTAACACGACCCAGACTTGGACAGATACACGGATCCAACCAACAGACTAGTTTGGCACCCAATGCCTCATTAGATAAATCTGAAGTAAATAATTGCGCTCAATGCTATAACAAGTTGACGCCCAGGGACTCATTGGTTAAACCGAAGAAAATTGGCACCTAGTGCCTCATCGACTCGAAGTCGAAGTAATCCCAGTACTCTTCCTATCCTATGGCATGCCATCTATATCCGACTTTGCTCGAAACAGTTAATTGAGTTTCATTTTACTTTTCAATACAACCAATGTCTCTATTTCATATATGTACATTATAACATATAAGCATATATTTAAATTTGATAGCAACCACATTTTCTCAATACATATATTCAATTCAACAGTCATAAAAATATCATATTTCTTGATATACATAATTAGGACATTCTAATCATTAATTGACTCAATTTAGCCCAAATGTACAAGAGTTCTCACCTCAAATACTTGCCATACACAAACAATTAATTATGCAATAATTTATAATTTAGTTCAGATTATAGAAACACAAACCATATATCCGAGCTACTCGACGTCGACCTTATCTTTCCCCTTCTTACTCGAGGATTTCGGAGCGACGTTCGCTACAAAATAAAATAATTAAAATAAATTAATAATACACAACTCAATCCTTATTAAATTTTAAATTTTATACTACATTTGCTTAATTTTCAATTTAGTCCTTAAATCGAGACAAATTTAATCTCCACATTTAACCTCAAATTTTTATACTAATTTCACTTTAAGCTAAATTTAACTCCCTATTTTCAATTTTACTCATTAATTTTGAATTTGTCATAATTTTAGTCCCTAAAACACAAATTCATGAATTAACTTTACATTTTTGTCATTTATCAATTCTAAGCTTAGAATCTATCAAATTAATCCCTAAAGCTTTAACTACTCAACAATGGTAACATTTAAAATCTTAAGCAGTACCGAAAAAGAAAACACGGGTTAACTAGATTGTAGTATCGGGATTCCAAAAACATAAAAAATACAAAAAAATGAACTAAATCAACTAACTAATTGAAGCTTGAATGTTAAACCCCTAATGTTGAATATGTCTTCTTCGTCTTTTAGCTTTCATTTCCTACTAACATGTTTTATTATAATATTATTTTTATATTATAAACTATTTATAAACTATAAATTTTTAACATTTAATGCATTATAAGCCTCCACCACCGTCCATCAACATTCAACTAGTGGTGTAATTATTACTTTAGTCCCTTTTGATTAACTTCAATCTATAATTAAACTTTTAGCAGCTACACGATTTAGTCATTATACCTTAATAACTTTTAATTTCACAAAAATTACTTATCCAAAATTTAATTCACCTATAATATAACTCCATTAATATTTATAAATATTTACGAGTTCGGTTTATAGAAACAGAGTCCTTAAAATACACTTCTCGACACCACTGACTTTTGGGTCGTTACAATTTTCCCCTAAAATAAATTTCGTCTGCGAAATTTACCTAAAAAGATATGGGGATATTGGGATCACATCGTCTCATCTGGATCCTAAGTCGCTTCATCGACACTATGACTATGCCACAGAACTTTCAGTAATGGAACACGTTTATTACGTAACTTTTTCACCTCGCGAGCTAAAATTTCCACCGACTCCTCCTCATAGGATAAATTAGGTTGAATTTCTATATCTTCCGCCGAAATAATGTGAGATGGATCCAATTGATACCTCCTAAGTATTGACACATGAAGGACACCGTGCATTTTCTATAATTCTATAGGTAATGCCAACCGATATGCTACTTGTCCAATTCTTTTTGTGATTTCATAAGGCCCAATAAAATGAGGACTTTTATTTCCCTTTTTGTCCGAAGCTTGGGATTTTCTTTCATGGTGAAACCCTTAGAAATAGATTGTCTCCAACAAAAAACTCAACATCTTGACATTTCAAGTCTGTGTACAATTTTTGTCTATCAAAAGCTAGTTTAAATCTATCTTAGATTATCTTAACGATATCTTCCGTTTCTTGAATCAATTCTAGCTCAACTTTTCTTTCACACAATTCCAACCAGCAAATAAGTGTTCGACACCTACGCCTGTACAAAGCTTCGTACGAAGCCATTTGAATGCTCAATTGGAAACTATTATATATACGAATTCGGTCAAAGGTAAATAATGTTCCCAACCTGATTCAAAATTGATTACATAGGTTCGAAACATATCTTCCAAAATCTGAATAACATGCTCAGATTGTCCATCTGGTTGCGGGTGAAAAGCTGTGCTGAAATTGAGTCTCGTACCAAGAGATTCATGTAACTATTTCCAGAATCTTGAAGTAAATCTTGGATGTCGATCACAGATAACTGACATAGGGACATCGTGCAACCTAACAATTTCATGAATGTAGACCTCAGCTAATTTTGGAAGCAACCAATCTATTTTGACTGCAATAAAATGAGCTGATTTCGTAAGTTGATCAACTATTACCCAAATTGCATTTTCTTACTCGGAGATAATGGTAACCCTGTTACAAAATCCATCGTTATGCGTTCCTCTTTCCACTCAGAAATAGAAATAGGCTAAAGTAATCTTGTGGGAACTAGATGTTCTCCCTTAGCTCGCTGACAAGTTAGGCATTTAGCTACGAACTAAACTATTTCTCTTTTAATTCCAGGCCACCAATACAATTCTCACAGATCGTGATACATTTTCATTCCCCCAAGATGTAAGGAAAAATGGCTATCATGAGTTTCGCGAAGTATCAACTTTTTTAATTCTACAACATCTGGAATACAGATTCAATTATGAAACTTCAGACAATCGCAATCATCAATGCTGAAATCTTCTATTGAGTCCTTTTGAACCATTTCTCTTTTCTTCGCTAATTTGACATCATCTAACTGTGATACTTTAATTTGATCAAACAACATTGACTTGACCTTCAACTTAGCCAACCAGCTTCCTTCATTATTGATACTAAGTTGAGCAAACATCGCTTTTAACACAACAACTACCTTTCTACTTAACACTTCAGCTATAACGTTAGCTTTACTAGGATGGTAATCAATAACACAATCATAATATTTTAGAAGATCAACCCAACGACGTTGTCTTAAATTCAACTCCTTTTGGGTTAGGAGGTATTTAGGACTCTTTTGCTCGGTATAAATGTGAAAATTTTCACCATACAGATAGTGTCTCTAGATCTTTAGAGCAAAAACTATAGCAGCTAGCTCTAAATCTTGCACTAGATAATTACGTTCATGCATTTTAGTTGACGAGACGCATACGCAATCACCTTCCCGTCTTGCATCAAGACACAATTGAGACCACTCAATGAAGCATCACTGTAGACCACAAAAGCTTTTCTCGATTCTGGTAAAGTTAGAATTGGCCCTTCAGTCAACATCTGTTTCAATTTCTCGAAACTTTCTTGGCACTGATTGCTCCAAACGAAGTGAACATTTTTTGTAACAACTTTGTCATCGACAATGCTATTTTTGAAAATCCATTTACGAATCATCGGTAATAACCAACTAAACCAAGAAAATTACAGACTTTCAACACATTTCTCGATGCTTTTCGCTGAACAATGACCTCAATCTTTTTGAATCAACTATAACTCCATCTGCCGAGATAACATGCCTTAGAAACACAACTTCCAATAACCAAAATTTGCACTTGCTAAGCTTTCCATATAATTTTTCTCTCGCAACAATTGTAAAATGATTTTTAGGTGTTGCTCATGCTCGGATTCATATTTCGACTAGATCAAGATGTCGTCAATGAAAACTACCACTAATTGATCCAGATAAGGTTGGAAGATACAATTCATGAGATCTATGAATGTCGTCGGGGCGTTAGTCAACCCAAAAGGCATTATCAAAAATTCATGATGGCCATAATGCATACAAAATGCCATTTTAGGTATGTCACTATCTTTTACTTTCAGCTGATAGTACCTAGATCTCAAATCGATTTTAGAAAAGACTAAAGCTCCTTTTAGTTGATCAAACAAGTCATCGATACGAGGTAGGGGGTATTGATTCTTAATCGTCAACTTATTTAATTACCAATAATCTATACAAAGTTGCATTAAGCTGTCTTTCTTTTTAACGAGTAATACTAGAGCTCCCTAGGGCGATATACTAGGGCGTATAAAGCCACAATCCAGTAAATCTTGCAATTGCACTTTCAATTCCTTCAGCTCTATAGGTGCTATACGATAAGAGGATATTGACATCGAAGTCGTACCAGGAAACACTTCAATTGCAAATTCAACCTCCCGATCTGGTGGTAATCCTAGTAATTTCTCAGAAAACACATAAGGGAATTCAAAAACAGTTCGAATCTTATTGACCTAACAATCACTAGCATTCGAATTAATAATATATGCCAGAAAAGCTTCACAACCTCGATTGAGAAGTTTATTAACACGAACTGCAGAAATGATACGAGTTGAACCACTCGTTTGAACACCATTCACCTCAATCATGCTACAGTCTGCACTCTGAACCACAACTACTTTTTACGACAGTTTAGAATCACTCCGTGTTCAGTGAGCCAATCCATATCCAAAATCAGATCAAAATCACAAAATGACATTATCAGCAAATCAACAGGAAAAGATACGTTCTGAATTTCTAACAGGCATCGGCTACACAATTGGTCAACTAATACGGATTGCCCCAAAAAACTTGACACAGTATAGATACTCTAGATGTCTCAAGTTTTAAACTTCTCGATTTGACTAACTCAACATTAATATAAGAGTATGAAGATCCCAAATCTATCAAAGCGTAAACAGGCTCTGAATGTAATAAAAAGATACTTGCAACAATGTCGGTAGCTTTACCTTCCTCGCGTGTCCATACAAGATATGCTCAAGTTGGCCCTCTGGCCTCTAACTGATGAGTACAAGCATTGCTCCCCTTTCTAACATCACTTCTGGCAATAAAACCACCACGACCTCTAGATGTAGGTACAAACCTCTGAGAAGAAACAAGGGTAGCATTATCATTTTTCAAACACTCTCGAGCAAAATGCTCTGTCGATCCACAGTAAAAACAAGCTCGTGTTAGTTTTTAACATTACCCTAATACTTTTTCCCACAGTGTTCATAGTTCGAAATTTCAATATCTCAGGACAAGCCTCGTACACAACCAAAAGACACAGTTGATTGTCGATCTCAGTTTCTATAAGATTTGTCAGACTTAAAGGTCAATTTCCAACTACCATGAAAATCTTTAGTTTGCTTAGATTGTGGATGTGAACTAGTGGCTCCTAACTGTTTCGTAATAGCGTGAGTACTCTCAGCCTTTTTATCAAGACCCAAAGCTTGTTCTACCATTTTTTTCTCATTCAATTAAAACTCTAAAATTCAATGCGATATCAACTGTACTCAGAGCTCATCAAGTAACCCATGTAGAAATCGTTTGTAACTTTCAACTTTAGATGGCACAAATTCAACAACATGTTTACTAAGTCGTAAAAACTCTCGTTCATAATCAGCCACTATCATCCCACTCTACTTTAACAATAAAAACTCTTGTTTCCTATCTTTGAGATACAATTCTCTAACGTATTTCTTTTAGAATTCCTTTTGGAAGAACTCCCAATCAGCCTTTTCTGTATATATGTTGTAATACCCCGAAAAGTACTATAGTAAGAAAGAAAGATAATATCCTTGATATAGTAAAATAAGGAAATAAAGTGATAAAAAGGGTAATATTGAGTTATGTCAGCATTGGGAGGTATATTATGACATATTAATTCAAGAAAGGATTAAATTGCAAAAGTGAGAAAAGTTTTGTTGCCCAAGAGTAAATACTTAAAATTTGAGGGGTTAAAGTATAAATACAAAAAATTGAAGGACCAATAGTGTAAATATTTAAGGGTGGAATAATCTAGAAACTAAGGAAAATGGATGAATTAGGACCAAATTGAAAAGGTAAAGAATAAGGTAAAGAATTTTGAGGGACTAAATTGCAATTTTACTAAATTAAGTGATGACTCAAGGATGGAATTTCAAAAGATTATAAAGGGCAAAATGGTCAAATAGAGAGAGAATTCTAGAAGGTAATGATGATGTTTGTGATATTTTTAATTAATTAATTAGATAAATGTTATTTAATTAATATTTTATTAAAATTTTTAGTATTATTTTATTATTAAATGATTAATATAAAAGGGAGGAAAGATGATGAAAAATCATCATCTTTCCATTCAACCAACGTTAGAAGAGAAGAGAAGAAAGAAAGTTTTGCTTTCTTTACAATTTGGTCCTTTCACCAAAAATTCACTATTTTCACCTAGCAATCAAAAGAATTTCCATAGCTTCCAAGAGAGAAAAATAATAAGGAGACAATGGGGAGCTAGAATGTCAAGTTAGATTCAAGAAATAGAAGCTGGAGGAGAGAGAAAATCAAGTTAAAGATAGAAATCAATAGCATAAGGTAAGAACATCAAGATTTCAATATATTTTTAAGTTTGTTATTGTTGAAAAAGTATGGAAATGATGTTATAGTATAGTTTTCTTAAATATATTCTTATGTTCTTGATATATTATGAAGGGAAATAAGTGAAAATGATGGGAAATATTATAGAGAAAGGGAATAAGGGAGTTATAAATTTAGTAATCAACATCTTGCACTAAAACAGTTTTGGACAGCAGTAGTAGGTTAACTTTGAAAAATCTCCATAAATTGTCAAAATCAAATTAGAGGATGAAAAAAATATTGAATTAAATCTTATTAAGTCTAGTTTCTCATAGAAGAAACCGTGTAAGTAATGGAATTGTAAATCATGAGATATAATAAATTTTGTGAGACAAGGTCAGAATGAATTTGGGTTCCCCTATTTTGACTTTGGAAAATCATAAAAAATTGAATAAAAATAATTAGAGGCTTAAATTTATATGTTTAAAATCATGAATGAGTCTATTTTCAATAGAAACAAATGGAAACATCATTCAAATTCTTTACAAAGAGATAATTAATTTTTAGTGAAGAGGGGTTGAAACTGTCAAACAGTGAAACAGGGGAAATTTAAAGAATAAACTATACTTATTGGATAAACCAAAAATTCTGAAAATTTTATGGTACGAAGATATGTGAGTCTAGTTTCATAAGAATTTATCGGATCTTAATTTGGAGTTCTGTAGCTCAAGATATAAATAATTTAGTAACTATGACTCAAGTGGATAGCTTTGAATTAATATATAAATAAATGATGGAATTATAGATAATGTTACATATAAGCATATTATACATTAAGGATGTGAAATGGAGAGGAGGAGGAGGTAAATAAATGATTATTCAACTAGCATGAGTTTTCATTAAAAATGGCCAATTTGCATGGTTTAGGTTCAAAGACTAAATTGAATAAAAGTAATATTTTAAGGGTAAATTGGTAAAAATGTCAAAAAGTGACCAAATTGCATGAAATGAATTGTTTTATTATTTAAATTAATAAATTGAATGAAATATTAATTTAGATCATGATTGGGTGGAAATTCGAGGAAAATAGAAAATTACCAAAATGTCCCTGAATTTTTGGTATTTCTGCAATTTAGTCTGGTAAGTTCGTGTAACTTGAATTTTATTCTTAAATGCTTGAAATGTATGTTATTGATGTGAATATGATTTGAATGTTCATTGTATGAAAATTGATGAAACATTGATATATTTGATAAAAAGGGGAATAATGCATTGAATGGATGTATAAATGTTTATCACACTATCCATTAATTCTACCGGTAATTTTGGATGTTTTGATTCTGGTTATAATGACATGTATGAGTTAAATTGGCCAACGTTAGCTCATTAATGTTTTGATTTTGATTGATTTTAAATATGAATGCTTGATGAAATGAAATGTCTGTAAATTAATTTGTAAACTTTGATAATGCTCTATAACCCTATTCTGGAGATGGATACGGGTTAGGGGTGTTACATATGTGGTGCGTTACTGTCTGCCACCAAGTATACGCTTTTCCTTGCAGTAGAGAAACAACACAAATTACACTCTCTTGAGGTTCGCATTAAAGTTTTAGTAAGACGCATTTCGTAGATTCAATACAAACTGCAACTATTGAGGGGTCAACCCCTTTCAATCCCAAAATCTCAGTCGCACCATATCTCTGCAATTCTTTTATCGGAGTCCGTCGAACTATAGGTGCAGTTATTGTAGTTGAAGTAGTTTTTGCAACATGCTGAAGAGCATCAGTGATAGCTTGAAGTAAATTTGAATCACCTAATCCATCATTATTACCCCTCTCAACATTAGGTTGTTGAGCACCAGCTAGGTTAGCACTCAATGTCATCAATTCAGTTCCATCTAACTAATTAGAAATATCATCACCAGTATACATCTCTTGATCAAATTCATTATTATATTCATCTGACATCGTTCAACTATAAAACAGAAACAACTATAATCAGTATCCAAATCCTAACTCAAACTTGACTCAACTTTGGCATGTACCTCTACACTCGATTTTTGAGCTAGATTTTGTCCAGGAATCGGCTAAACCTGTAGCTCTGATACCAATAAATGTAACACCCCTAACCCACCTTCGTCGTCAGATTAGGGTCACGAGCATTACTTAACAATTAGAACATTTAATTTCAACATAAGCAGTAATGCAAATTAACTATTATCATTCATTATTATACAGCAATCAGGGCACACTTATTTGATGTTCCAATTTCATTAACTTGAACGACTGAGAATGAGAACTGTTATGTAATGCTAAACTTGGTTTTACACAAACTACACTCTTATCACTATTTATCCCCTCTTAAAAATTAGAAGTTGGGTTCGCAGCAGTACTATTCCAATTATTTGAATTAGTGTAATAGATTATACTCTGCCTACTATTAGCAATGATATTAGTAAAATGACCTACTTCACCTAATTTAAGTTCGCTACTTCATTTAAAATCAGAGTAAAAATACTCTTATAGCCCTTAAAATGAATTTATAGGACCTTAAAAATAGTCTGAAAACAAACAAGGGCTAAATTGATCCAATTTGAAAAGTTTAGGGAAAAATTTCAAAAACTTAGAAACAGGGACCACACGACCGTGTGACTTTTGAAGTTGGGACACACAACCGTGTCCTAGCCCGTGTCTCTGCTCATGTAACTCACTAACTTGGGTCACACGGCCTTGTTCTGGACCTTGTGAAACCTGTACTTAAATTAAAAGACATACGTCCGTGTGTCCAAGCTGTATGTCAAACTGTCTCAAGTCGTGTTTACCTAAATGTACCTTTAAATGCAAGTTTACCAAATCGTGCATGCTTGGACACTAAACAACCCATTTACCAGCCATTTAACCTATTCAAATCACCGTTAAATATGCTCAAAACATACCAAAACATCTATCTTAACTGCCTAACCAATGTACCCTCATTGGTACCACATTTTTATACTTTCAAACACATTAGTAAGGCATCAACCATCCAAACATTCATTCATACCAAATGACCATAATTGAACCAATGTTTTAGCTATTTAAGCTTCCAAGCTTAAAACTAAAACACATGCAAATTGAGCTTGACTAACATACCAAAACATAGCTTAAACTTCAACTAATTGAACACATAAATACCATCACACAGAATTCATAAGGTCATCACATAACAAAACAACTAACATCCAAAAGACCTCCTAGGCATATGCCTTCACAAAATAAAACATCACCACACTTGAGTCCGGGATCGTTGTTGGATGCTGAGATTGACGGTAAGCTAAGAAGTACCTAACCTGCACACGAAAAACAAAATCGTATGCTGAGTATAACTTAGTGGTATTTCTATAATTTTAACAATTAAAACTTGATGTAAATATTTAAGATGTAATATGCAATTAAGAAATATTATATAGTATATCGAGTTCACCATGCTAATTTATTCATTCTTGTTCACATCCAACAAATCTTGCAAATTCTAATACATGGCAATAACATTTCATAAGGCATTTGATAAATCAACTCATACAATGGCATTAATTAATCATATTTTATCTATATTCACAACAAAATCTACCATTTCATATTTCATTTTACATCTCATTTCCATTTCTCATCTTTTGCCATTTCAATATCAAACACATCGATTTTTATCATTTATTTTCCCTATTAACAAGACTCAGACTCGGACGGATGGATCCAATCAACACACTAGTTTGGCACCTAGTGCCTCATCGGATAAATTTGAAGTAAAAATTGCGCTCAACGTTATAATAAGTTGACACACAGTGTTTCATCGATTAAATTGAAGAAAATTAGCACTATCGACTCGAAGTCAAAGTAATCCCAGTGCTGTTCCTATCCTATGGCATGCCATGTAACACCCCGACCCGCGTCCGTCGCTGAATTAGAGTTACGAGGCATTACTAAACAAAGCACACATTCGAAAACACATAAAACCCAATTTAAACAAAATTATCATGAACAAACCATTTTTTTTAAACCAAATTGATCACAAACATAGAAATTAAATCATTTTCGCATGGCTATTTATATTTTATGATCCAAAACTAACCAAAAACATACTCATGCCTATACATGCCATAAGATCGAGTTCAAATTTTAATAGAATACCAAAAGAAGTTGATAGTGTGATAGACTATGCTGATGATCCCCGAGCTCGTAACGCGTCTCCAAAATCAATAAAACAAATGGACAAAAACAATCAAAGTAAGCTTTTATTGCTTAGTAAGTTTATAGCATATCTAAAATACATATAAACGAACATATGTATAAACATTATGTGCTTATAATCAAGTTACATACGTAATCATTAATTGCATATACTAATTCCAAATATACTTATCATTTGCATTTCATCGAATACATATCTATGATCTTTCAAATACATATGTCAAAAGCTTGTATTTTTACTTATCAACTACATGAACCAAATGCCCATTTATACTTCTAATCCACATGAGCCGATTTCATACATGTATATTCAACAATTTTCATATCAACCAATATCCGTGCCTATTCACTAAACATATAGATCCAAACATTTATATGCTCATCGAACACATATAAATGAATATTCATATACTTATCCATTATATATAACCCAAAATCATTTATATATTTATATATATATCAAATGCATATAATCACTTAATTTAACATATTCACCGGCACTTAGCCTGCTAGGCTTATAGACTGATTCAGATCACCGACACTTAGCCTGCTAGATTTATAACCTGGTTCAGATCACCGGCACTAGCCTGCTAGGTTTATAACCTGATTCAGATCACCGGCACTTAGCCTGCTAGACATAAAGTCTGAAATAATTCCCCGGCATTACATCTGCTAGGCATCGAGCCTGAATACACAGATATGAAATTGGTCTTTCACAAAAATCTTTATAAGAAAATCTAGATATTCTTTATATCTCACATAAATCTTTTCAATAATCGTATCTCAGCAAGAATCGAATTATATTCCAATCTTCGTAGCAAACATACATTCGAATAACATCTCTATAGTTCATATCATTAGATTCAGCTCATAGAACTCAATACCTGCATTCGATTATTTATATATTTTCTTTTATATTATAAGCATCAACTTATAAAACTCAAAGCAAACCTTGACTAACATACATATAATTCATGTGATTAATTTCAAATTATCGAATTCAATACATACATTTGGCTAACATATATGTAATCCATTAAATTTCATCCAACTTACAAAATTCAGCATATATATATTCCGCTAAATATATATATATAGAATCTATGTAATTTGTTTTAACTTATAAAACTCAAACATACAGTAACTAACACATATATATATATACTATTCATACATTTTATTTTAACTCATATACTTACACTTATACGAAATAACTATATATGTATATTATTACCTATTCGATATTTCCATATATATAAATATACTTAACATTTAAACCTTGAAATATGTTCAGAACTTATTCGAAAATATACATGTATATTCTTCAATTCACACAGAGACATTCATTCAAAATTATTAAAGTACATACAATATATACCCTTAATCAAACTCAAAGATTATACTTAATTATACATATATATATTCATAAAAATTATTTTTACAATTATAGCCCTCATATCATCAAATATTTCCAAATGAAGTTTCAAACATATAGCTATACTATATATAATTATATCCATCTACGCACCATTCTTAACTACATTTAATCCCCAAAGCATAATTAGACTTATATTCATATAGCCGAATATAAGTGTACACATATAAGCCATCCATATATCAACTTAATTAATCAAAGTATATTATTTTTTTTATACCTTAACATAAAAATACAGTAGATATTCATACACACAAATATATATCTTTATATTGAATTATTAACATTAAATAGCTAGTCGACTTACCTCGGATATTAGCGGACACGAACGACTATTCAATTACTTTCATTTTCCCCCGATCCAAATCCTTTTTCTTCGTTTCTTGATCTAAACATTATCAAATTTAACCTTTTTATTCATCAAAACATTCAATTAAGTCCAAAAATACATAAATGGGAAAATTACCATTTTGCCCCTAACATTTTGCACTTTTTACAATTTAGTCCTTTTTGCACAAAACACAAAATACACAAAATTTGCCCACACTAAGCTAGGGCCGAATATTCCTCATCTTCATACAAATCCACACATTTCATTTATTTCACATTTTAATCCCTAAAAAAATTCATTTTCACAATTTAGCTCTAATTACTCAAATTCACTAAAAATTCAAAAACAAAACATGTTAATCTATCACATTTCTTTCATTTTTCATCATCAACTATCACAATGTTCAAGCATTCATCAATGGCACATTTCAAAATCATCAACAATTCACAAAATTAAGACATGGGTTTTGAAGTATTCAAAGCAACGATCTCAAAAACGTAAAAATTATCAAAAACCGAGCTAAAACGAACCTTAAATCAAGCTCAAGTATGGCCGAACCTATACTTGTGTTTTTCTTTTCTTTCTTTTCTCTAGTTTCGGCTAAACAAGATGATAACAATTCCATTTTTCTTTGTTTTTAATTAGCATATATTAGTATTTTATTTATTTACCTTATTAACCTTTAATAAATAATTTATAATTCATATAACATAAGGACATAGTTGTCCATAGCCACCCACTAACATTTAAATGGTCTAATTGTCATTTAAGACCCCCATTTTAAAAGACAACAACAATTAGGTATTTTTTAGATTTAACCCCTAAATTTTCATTTTACGCAATTAAACCCTTTTTTTTCGAATTGAACATTCAAACAATTAAATTTCCACACAAATTTTTCATACCTATAACTTAACATATAATAGACACTAAAAATAATATTAAAACATTTTTCTAACTCAAATTTGTGGTCCCGAAACCACTATTCCGATTAGGGTCAAATCTGGTTGTTACAACTCTCTCCCCTTAGGGATTTTCGTCCCCAAAATCTTACCAGTGAATAGGTTTGGATAACGCTCTTTGATTGTATCTTCTGAATCCTAAGTTGCTTCTTCAACTCCGTTTTTATGCCATAATACTTTAACTAACGAAATTTTCTTATTTCGTAATTCTTTGATCTCACGAGCCAGAATGCTAATCGGTTCTTCTTCATATGACATATCAGAGTTAATTTCAATCTCCGTTGGACTAATCACATGTGAAGGATCAGATCGGTATCTACGTAGCATCGAAACATGAAATCTTTTCTAGCTCAAGTGGTAACATCAATCTATAAGCAACCGGTCGGACACGTTCTATAATCTCATACGGTCCAATGAATCTCGGACTCAATTTGCCTTTACGACTGAATCTGAGTACTTTCTTCCACGGTGATACTTTCAAAAACACTTTGTCCCTGATCTGAAATTCTATATCCTTTCTTTTCAAATCCGCATAAGATTTCTGACGATCCGATGCTGATTTCAGACTATCCCGAATCACTTTCACTTTCTGTTCAGTCTCTTTAATCAAATCAACCCTGTGTATCGTATTTTCACTGGGCTCGGTCCAATACAATGGTGTACAACATTTACGACTGTACAAAGCCTTGTAAGGTGCCATTTTGATACTAGATTGAAAGCTATTATTATAAGCAAATTCAATCAAAGGTAAGTATTGTTCGCACGTACCTTCAAACTCGAGAATGCAACATCTCAACATATCCTCAAGTATCTTAATGATTCGCTCGGATTAACCATCTGTTTGTGGATGAAAAGCTGTGCTAAAATGTAGTTTCATACCTAAAGCATCTTGTAGTTTCTTCCAAAATCGCGATGTGAATCTCGGGTCTCTATCCGAAACAATAGAAATAGGCATACCATGCAATCTCACAATTTGAGAAACATACAATTCAGCAAGTTTATCGAGCGGGAAATCTGTGCGAATCGGCATAAAGTGTGCCATTTTTGTCAACCTATCAACAATAACCCAGATTGCATCTTTCTTGCTCGGTGTCAACGGTAAACCAGATACAAAATCCATCGTAACTCTGTCCCATTTCCATTCAGGTATCATGATAGGCTGAAGTAATCCAGAAGGTACCTGATGCTTGGCTTTTACTTGCTGACATATTAAACATTTCGAAACAAAGTCAGAAATGTCTCGTTTCATACCTTGCCACCAATAGTGTTGTTTCAGATCATTATACATTTTCGTGCTACCCGGATGAACAGAAAATCGACTATTATGGGCTTCATTCAAAATCATCTAAATTAACTCTGGATTTTTCGGAACACATAATCGGTTTCTGAATCTCAAACAATCCTCACCATCAACTAGAAATTCTGAATCAACATTTAAGTCACACTAAGTTCGTTTTACAATTAAATCATCATCAGCTTTCTGAGCTTCACAAATCTGTTGAACAAATAACGGTTTTGCTTTCAACTCAGCTCCTATCGCTCCATCATTAGACATAGCCATATGCGCGTTCATTGCACGCAAAGCAAACAATGATTTTTGACTTAGGGCATCAGCAACAACATTAGCCTTTCGTAGATGATAGTCAATCAGAAGCTCGTAATCTTTTAGCAATTCTAACCATCGGCGCTGTCTCAAATTCAAATCTTTCGGAGTCATCAAATACTTCAGGCTTTTGTGATCTGAATAAACATGACATTTTTTGCCAAACAGATAGTGGCGCCATATTTTCAACGCAAATACGATAGCGGCCAATTCCAGATCGTGAGTCGGATAATTCTTCTCATGCGGCTTTAACTGTCTCAAGGCATAGGCTATAACTTTGCCTTCCTGCATCAAAACATAGCCCAAACCATTTAAGGATGCATCACTATAAATAACAAACTCTTTACCCGATTCTGGCTGAACTAAGACTGGAGCTTCGGTCAAAAGAACTTTCAACTGATCAAAACTTTTCTGACACTTTTCTGACCACTCAAACTTAATGTCCTTTTGTAGTAACTTTGTCATCGGGATCGCAATCATAGAGAACCCTTTCACAACTGTCTATAATAACCAGCGGGCCCCAGAAAGCTTTGAACTTCTGAGACATTTTTCGGAGGTTTCCATTCAAGTATAGCTGAAATTTTGCTCGGATCAACCCGAATACCCGATGCTGATACAACATGACCTAGAAACATGGCCCAGAAAACTAACTTCACGTAACCAGAACTCCCATTTACTAAACTTTGCATACAACTGTTTATCTCGCAAAGTTTAAAACACAAGTCTCAGATGTTCGGCATGCTCAGTTTCGTCACGAGAGTAGATCAAAATGTCATCTATAAATATTACCACAAACCGATCCAGATACTGTCTAAAGATCCGATTCATCAAATCCATGAAAACAGCAGGTGCATTAGTAAGTCCGAAAGGCATAACCAGAAACTCGTAATGTCCGTACCTCGTTCGGAAAGCTGTTTTTGGCACATCAGAGTCTTTAACTCGCAATTGATAGTAACCGGATCTCAAATCTATCTTCGAAAACACTGAAGCCCCTTTTAGCTGATCGAACAAATCATCAATACGTGGCAACAGATATTTATTCTTTATAGTCACCTTATTGAGTTGCCGATAATCAATACACATTCTCATCGTTCCGTCTTTCTTTTTCACAAATAGAACTGGTGCACCCTAGGGAGAAAAACTCGGTCGTGTGAAACCTCTATATGTCAATTCTTGCAACTGTGTCTTCAACTCTTTAATTCAGTAGGTGTTATACGGTACGGAGCTATTGAAATCAGAGTCGTCCCCGGTACTAGCTCAATTCCAAATTCTACCTATCGGATAGGTGGCAAACCCGGTAATTCTTCGGGAAACACATTTGAATACTCACACACAACTGACAAAGATTCAATCTTCTTTTCGGTCACTTTACTATCAAAAACATATGCAAGATAAGCTTCACACCCTTTCTTCACATACTTTTGAATCAACATCGAGGATATCACTGCTGGTAAACCATTCAGATCATTAGATTCAATCCGAATAATCTCATCATTCAGGCACCTTAAATCGATAGTCTTTCTTTTACAGTTAACCACAGCATCGTGTAAAGTCAACGAGTCCATACCCAGAATTATATCGAACTCGTCAAATGGTAACAACATCAAATCAGCCGGGAAGCACAAATCTCGAATCATCAAGGGACAATTCTTACACACTTTGTCGACCAAAACACACCGGCCCAGGGGGTTTGATACTTTAATTACAAACTCAGTAGACTCAACAGATAGAGTCTTACTGAATACTAAGGTCTCACACACATAAGAATGAGTCGAACCAGGATCAATCAACGCAATAACATTAGTATCATAAAGAGTGAAAGTACCAGTAATAACATCTGGAGAAGAAGCCTCCTCTCGAGCACGGATCGCATATGCTCTGGCAGGTGCACGAGCCTCAGATCGAACTGCCGTGTCCTTTGTCCCTCTCTGACTACTACTTACATTACCCAAATTCCTTGGCGGTCTACCTCGTACTGACACATTACTCGGTCTGGCATTCTGCACAGTGTTTTGCTCAGCTACCATCGGACACTCTCGAATGAAATGATCCTTTAAACCACACTTAAAGCAAGACCGATCATGTAATCTGCAATCTCCAGGATGCCATTTCCCACAATGCTTGAACTCTGATCTATTTTGTCGAACACTACCAATGCTAGCAACTGAAGTAGCTCGTGAACTCACTGGGGGTCGATCTCGATCATGGTTAAGAAACCCTGCAGTAGCTTTAGATCGGCTATGATCTTCTCTGGATTTCCTTGAGGCCGACTGGAATGATTTACTAAATGATCGTTTACGAGAATCTCGAGCTTCATAGTCAGCTTTTCTCATCTCTTTCCCGAGCTCCTTGGCTTTACAAGCTCGTTCAACAAGTACTACGAACTCTTTTATCTCAAGTATGCCAACTAACAGTTTAATATCTTCATTCAGCCCATCTTTAAATCTTTTACACATAATAGCTTCAGTCGAAACACACTCTCGAGCTTATCTACTGAGTCTCACAAATTTCCGCTCATATTCTGTCACTGTCATCTGACCCTGCTTCAATTCAAGAAATTCCTTGCGTTTCTGATCAATGAATCTCTGACTGATGTATTTCTTACGGAATTCAGTTTGAAAGAATTCCCAAGTCACTCGCTCTTTTGGAACCATAGATACTAGTGTATTCCACCAGTGATACGCAGTGTCCTGTAGCAAAGATATGGCACATTTCAAGCACTCATCAGGGGTGCAAGATAACTCATCGAATACTCGAATAGTATTATCGAGCCAGACTCGCTCAGCATCATCATCATCAATAGCTCTGAACTCATTGGCCCCGTGTTTTCAAATTTTATCAACAGGAGGCTTAAGTAATCTTATCGGATCACTTACTTGAGGTATAACAGGAACCAAAGATGGATTAGTCGGGGGTGGAGGTTGTTGTGCAACCGGATTAGTTCGGACATATTGAGTAAACCAGTCATTCATCATTTGGAAAAAGGCTTGTTTAGCCTCTCCCTCCTGGTTACTCGAGGTCGGTCGAGAGTCCACCGGTTCTATCCCTTACGCGGGAGCAAGCGCTATACTCTCAATATCATCAACTACGGCTCGATCGGGATCCATTACTATACAAAAACACATTTTTAGATGTCAGCAGTCATCACACTATCTCAGTATAAAATATGGCATGTATAGCTAGACTCATACACGCTACGTTAGTCCGAGAATCGACTAAATCGTAGCTCTGATACCAATAAAATGTAACACCCGACCCGCGTCTGTCGCCGGATTAGAGTTACGAGGCATTACTAAATAAAGCACACATTCGAAAACACATAAAACCCAATTTAAACAAAATTATCATGAACAAACCATTTTTTTAAACCAAATTGATCACAAACATGGAAATTAAATCATTTTCGCATGGCTATTTATATTTTATGATCCAAAACTAACCAAAAACATACTCAGGCCTATACATGCCATAAGATCGAGTTCAAATTTTAACACAATACCAAAAGAAGTTGATAGTGTGATAGACTATACTGATGATCCCCGAGCTCGTAACGCGTCTCCAAAATCTATAAAACAAATGGACAAAAATAATCAAAGTAAGCTTTTATTGCTTAGTAAGTTTATAGCATATCTAAAATATATATAAACGAACATATGTATAAACATTATGTGCTTATAATCAAGTTACATACGTAATCATTAATTGCATATACTAATTCCAAATATACTTATCATTTGCATTTCATTGAATGCATATCTATGATCTTTCAAATACATATGTCAAAAGCTTGTATTTTTACTTATCAACTACATGAACCAAATGCCCATTTATACTTCTAATCCACATGAGCCGATTTCATACATGTATATTCAACAATTTTCATATCAACCAATATCCGTGCCTATTCACTAAACATATAGATCCAAACATTTATATGCTCATCGAACACATATAAATGAATATTCATATACTTATCCATTATATATAACCCAAAATCATTTATATATTTATATATATCAAATGCATATAATCACTTAATTTAACATATTCACCGACACTTAGCTTGCTAGGCTTATAGACTGATTCAGATCACCGGCACTTAGCCTGCTAGGTTTATAACCTGGTTCAGATCACCGACACTTAGCCTGCTAGGTTTATAACCTAATTCAGATCACCGGTACTAGCCTGCTAGGTTTATAACCTGATTCAGATCACCGGCACTTAGCCTGCTAGACATAAAGTCTGAAATAATTCCCCGGCATTACATCTGCTAGGCATCGAGCCTGAATAACACAGATATGAAATTGGTCTTTCACAAAAATCTTTATAAGAAAATCTAGATATTCTTTATATCTTACATAAATCTTTTCAATAATCGTATCTCAGCAAGAATCGAATTATATTCCAATCTTCGTAGCAAACATACATTCGAATAACATCTCTATAGTTCATATCATTAGATTCAGCTCATAGAACTCAATACCTGCATTCGATTATTATATATATTTTCTTTTATATTATAAGCATCAACTTATAAAACTCAAAGCAAACCTTGACTAACATACATATAATTCATGTGATTAATTTCAACTTATCGAATTCAATACATACATTCGGCTAACATATATGTAATCCATTAAATTTCATCCAACTTACAAAATTCAGCATATATATATATTCGGCTAAATATATATATATAGAATCTATGCAATTTGTTTTAACTTATAAAACTCAAATATACATTAACTAACACACATATATATATATACTATTCATACATTTTATTTTAACTCATATACTTACACTTATACGAAATAACTATATATGTATATTATTACCTATTCGATATTTCCATATATATAAATATACTTAACATTTAAACCTTGAAATATGTTCAGAACTTATTCGAAAATATACATGTATATTCTTCAATTCACACAGAGACATTCATTCAAAATTATTAAAGTACATACAATATATACCCTTAATCAAACTCCAAGATTATACTTAATTATACATATACATATTCGAAAATTTTTTTACAATTATAGCCCTCATATCATCAAATATTTCCAAATGATGTTTCAAACATATAGCTATACTATATATAATTATATCCATCTATGCACCATTCTTAACTACATTTAATCCCCAAAGCATAATTAGACTTATATTCATATAGCCGAATCCATATATCAACTTAATTAATCAAAGTATATTATTTTTTTTATACCTTAACATAAAAATACAGTAGATATTCATACACACAAATATATATATCTTTATATTGAATTATTAACATTAAATAGCTAGTCGACTTACCTCGGATATTAGCGGACACGATCGACTATTCAATTACTTTCGTTTTCCCCCGATCCAAATCCTTTTTCTTCGTTTCTTAATCTAAACATTATCAAATTTAACCTTTTTACTCATCAAAACATTCAATTAAGTCCAAAAATACATAAATGGGAAAATTACCATTTTGCCCCTAACATTTTGCACTTTTTGCAATTTAGTCCTTTTTGCACAAAACACAAAATACACAAAATTTGCCCACACTAAGCTAGGGCCGAATATTCCTCATCTTCATACAAATCCACACATTTCATTTATTTCACATTTTAATCCCTAAAAAAATTCATTTTCACAATTTAGCTCTAATTACTCAAATTCACTAAAAATTCAAAAACAAAACATGTTAATCTATCACATTTCTTTCATTTTTCATCATCAACTATCACAATGTTCAAGCATTCATCAATGGCACATTTCAAAATCATCAACAATTCACAAAATTAAGACACGGGTTTTGAAGTATTCAAAGCAACGATCTCAAAAATGTAAAAATTATCAAAAATCGAGCTAAAACGAACCTTAAATCAAGCTCAAGTATGGCCAAACCTATGCTTGTGTTTTTCTCTTCTTTCTTTTCTCTAGTTTCGGCTAAACAAGATGATAACAATTCCATTTTTCTTTGTTTTTAATTAGCATATATTAGTATTTTATTTATTTACCTTATTAACCTTTAATAAATAATTTATAATTCATATAACATAAGGACATAGTTGTCCATAGCCACCCACTAACATTTAAATGGTCTAATTGTCATTTAAGACCCCTATTTTTAAAAGACAACAACAATTAGGTATTTTTTAGATTTATCCCTAAATTTTCATTTTACGCAATTAAACCCTTTTTATCGAATTGAACATTCAAACAATTAAATTTCCACACAAATTTTTCACACCTATAACTTAACATATAATAGACACTAAAAATAATATTAAATATTTTTCTAACTCGGATTTGTGGTCCCAAAACCACTATTCTGATTAGGGTCAAAACCGTGTTGTTACATGCCATCTATGGCTGTAGGCTTCATCTCTGTAAAGACCTTTTCAAGATCACTCTGAATCAAAGTTGCCCTCATCTGAACTTGCCATAAACTGAAATTTGTGATGCCATCGAACTTATTAATATCTAACCTTGTTGTTGCCATATCTGAACAGGTTGATTGTGAAAATTTAACTAGTTCTGATACTAGTTTGTTGGGGATAAACCCGATTAAACAAAGAACAAATAAAATATCAAAGAAATTGAAAAGATCGAACACACATAATTTACGTGGAAAAACCCTTTCGAAGAGGATAAAAAACCACGGACAAAGATAATTTCACTATAACAACGAAAAAAAGAAGAGTACAAAAGATGAAGATAAAACTAAACCTAAAAACACGAAATAAGAACCCAAAAAACGTAAACACAAAATTCTCTGAAAGCTTATAAAAGCTAATATCTAAATGTGTAATGAGTTATTTTTCTAGGGTGGAAAAAGGGCCTATCTATAGGCTAAATTTGCAGGTCAAATAATATTAAAATAACCTACACTAATCAGAATTTAAGTGAGAAACTAATATTAAAATAACTTACACTTATCAAAGTTGAAGTGGGAAACTAAAAAAAAAAAGTTTAATTAGGAGGAAAAACTAAAAAATACGAGACATAACTCCACAGAAAAATACTATAAGTAATTACCTAAATTTATTGTATAGGGTATATAAATATAGATTTAGCAATTTATAAATATTTAAAATGCATAAAGAATAAAAAAATACTTTAAAAAGTTAGGAATTGATAATTATAAATAAAATTATTGTATTCTAATTGTAAAAAGAATTATTGTATTCTAAAATCAAAGCCTTTAAATAAAATTGAATAGCCATTATTAATTTTAAGCTGAATTTAAATTGGAGTAATAAAATGATAAAAATATATAATAATTGATTTTCTCTAGTATACATTATTTTTAAAAATTAAAATTAAAATCAAATATAAATACTTGTTTTACCTTAAATTGGATATATAATATATAATTGAATTTAAACTAAATTAAGAAATGATAGAATAATAGAATACATTAATTTCAAAATTAAATTAATAAATGTGATTTGAAAATATGCAAAAATTTTTCTTTTTTCGGCTTAGTTTAGGAATGATTCTCAAAAATTTTTTAGGAAAAAAATTAATTTTTAAAAGAAGTACTTTTGAGCCAATTCTTTTACTAAAACGCTTTGGAGAAACATTCTTAAATTTGATCCTCCATTTCATAAAAAGGATTGACATTGATTTTTTAAAAATACAACTCTTTCACTATTTACTTTTTTAACTTAAAAAAATTATTTTGATTTTTTTTAAATACAACTCTACCACTATTTACTCTTTATGACTCCAAAAAGGTAATTTTTTTTTATTTATTGAAAAAAAAGCTATTTTGACCTTGATTTTTTTTTTTTAAATACCAACTCCAACCGTAATTACTCTTATTGATTCCAAAAACAAATTGGTTTTATATTATATAGATATCTCTTTTACTATTATAATATTTTTTTTCTTTTATTAAAGGGTAAATTGCAAAAATAATCACTTATGTATGACTTCAATTATGTTTTGGTAACTAAACTTTAATTTGTTTCAAAATGAGCAGTGACATTATTAATTTGTAACATTTTAGTTGTTCTGTCATTACTCGATATGAAAGGCGTGACAGAAGTTTTATGTGGCATAGATATTACCATTAAATGCCAACATGCATTCCACATCATAGCCACCTCCCTTAATTTAGGGTTTTTTTGGGGGTAAATTACATTGAATGTTACTCTAAAATAGCGTTATTCCTATTTTAGTTACACTAAATTGTTCTGCAAAAAAAGAAAAAATTGTTCCTTTAGTCCTTTTAAAAATAACAAAATTTCAATTAACACCATTGCTATACCCACGAAGTTTTAATTTTTTTTATGCTTAGGCAAAGGAAAAGACATCGATTTATTGTAGCTCCTCCCTCTATGATGTTGCCACCGTCTCCGCTTTGCCATCTTTCACTTGAACAAGAAAACTTCATCATGGTTTCAATGATTGGGTTAGCAAAAAAGTTGTGCATATTATTTTTTATTCATTTTTTGGTTTGATTTAACTGGAATGCAATTATTGTGTGGTTTCAGTGTTTAGGTTAACAAAAGGCTTTGTATTTAAAAAAAAAAAAAAAACCTTATTACATATAGTTTCTGGGTGAAGGGTTATCATCTTTTCATAAATCATGGTGCATTTGAATAAATGGAACAACTAAACTATTTAGTTGAAAAATAAATGAATTGGAATACATGGGTAATTAAAAATTTTACCTCAATGTCGAGATTGAAGTAGGAAATAGAGGAGATAGTGGGGGAAGATAGCGATAGAAGTATATCGAAGGCTACATCTAGCATTTTTTTGATGTTTTTTAATATGGGTTTTGATGGCAATTCAATGGATTAACTTGAATTTTTATTAATTTTTAAAGGGACTAAAAGAATAAATTTCTTTTTTTTTTTGCAAGTCCAGTTAGCCGTTTGTTAAGGATTTAACGACCGAGTGACCATTTTGATCAATTTTTTTAACTATAGTGATTAAATTGACAAAAAAAAATTTTAAAGTAACCAAAATAATAATTGATATTTTAGGGTGACCTTACTCTTTTGTTTTTTATCCTTTTAATTTTCCCTTTCTTTCCATTTTTCATTTCTTCTCCTCCTCCTTCCTTAAAAAACCCTAGTAGTCGCGACCCTTCATCGTAGGACATCTTCTTTGGCCAAAAACGTCAACAAGCTCTCCTTTTTCTCCCCTTACCTTTTCACTATTTAGATTTCTCGATACACAACTGAGAAAATCATGAAATCCAATACAAATTTTCAATCGATCTTTGTTGCCAATCGTTCGATCATTTTGCAAATCCGACGACAACCTCTCCAAGCCCCACTCGTTATTACAAACTTGAATATGGAAAGCGTGGATTCATTAAAGGCAGAGTCTTTGGTGAAAAAGAATCCAAATGGACGGACGATACCTTAGAGACGTGTGGTGATGGGTTCCTATTTTCATAGTCTCCGAAGTTCTTCAAAACATCTATGTTGTATTCAATGATGAATTCAATTTCTTCTAACATTCTTTCACCGATTCATCTCCGAGTAAAAATAGCCGATTTTGATAATGATAGCTGAAAACTAAAGTAGTTTGTTATATTTTAAGAAGATGCATCATCTACTAAATGTTAATTCCCATTTTTTAAAATATGTTTTTCTAAATCTTACATAATACCGTAAATAAAAGGATCATTGTTTTCAGAATTTCCCCTCTTTTCAAAGTTGTAATAGGGATCAATGTGATAGCTAGATTACAAGTATATACCGAAAAACAAATAAAAAAAACTTGAACAGGGTTTTTGAAAGCTAGAATAAGTAGGTGGTTGGAAGCTTATGAGGACTTGGGTGCCTCTTTTTGAATTCAATATTCTTGGAAATATTGGATTAAAAGTTTGTAGTTTTAATGGAAATGTTACTTGTGAATGTTTGAGTTCATTGGAGAAAGTATAACTTTTTTTTTCGGATAGTAGCAATTTTGAGTCATATAGGCAGATATGCTTCCATATATTGGTTCTTTCCCATTGGTTTATGTTTTTGCGCAAATGTTCTTGCTCTGGTTTTGTTCTTTTATTTCAATTGTTGGGAGCTTAATGTATCTTTACGAACAAAAATAAAAAGGGAAGGAGAAGAATAGAAAGGGACGAGAGGAGAGAAATCAGAGTAAGGAAAAAGAAGAGAGAAATTAGAGAGAAGAAATCTTGTGTATTTTTCTGCTTGGCTTTTTCTGATTCCTTACAGCATAATAAAGGAAATGAAAAAAATAAAATAAAACAAACCAGTTGGTCACAAGAACAAGATAACCCTTGCTGACTAGGCCCTAACCAAAATGCCCCATTTAACTTATTCAACATGCCCCATTTTAATAGACTATCACTACGCACCGTTTCCATTAAAATAATGCCACCGTTTCATTAGTTCAAAGTTTTGTCCCATCAGAAATACTCTCCCCCTAAAATGATCCTTGTCCTCAAGGTTCAAATTGAGGAAAAGGATTCCCAAGTGGCAGACGATCCATTTAGCATGCCTCTTCTAGGCTGCCTTTTCTTCTCTGCCCCGAACACTTGCTGAAGACATGCAACCACCATTCTTGCCCTCAAAGGTTTCATAATCATAGTATCTGCAAAACTTGTTGCCTTTGTTTTCTCGAGTTCAACATTACTAATATTTGTCGCAAGAAGAATCATCTTTGGCGACTTAAACACGAGTCCATTTTTGTTTCTGTCCAACGTTCGTAAGCTGAAACTGCCATCCTCACCAGCAAGCCATGATTCCTTCTCAACAAGAATTATATCCAGTTGGAATTTACTTCCATATGAAGAACCATTTTTACCACAAACAGAAACAACTATTTTGACACTACTTGCAAATTCAACCAGCATGCCAAGCCTCTTCAAGTGGTATCGAGTTACAACCGCTTTAACTGGTTTCCTATCAATTACCACAACTTTCAATCCTTTGAAACCAGATGGAGAAAAAGTTTTAGTCGGCGAATGCAGTCCATTTACTAAAGATTTTCGAGGATTGTGACTCGGTTCTGGAAGTATATACATTGTTGGTGGATGGGACTGGGAAGCCTTCACCAGCTCTAAATTGCTTGAGTTTAGAAATGGCTGAGTGGCAGCAACGTGGCATGTTGATGTAGGTGTTGTAGCAAGAATTAGCTCTCTTGAGATCAAGCCCTGTCCAGATGAAAATAAGACCTCTCTCAATAACTTCCCATTAACAGTTGTTGTCATCAGGAAACCCGAGTCTAAGGCTCCGTCAACTTTTCCACGAACTTCAGCACGAAGCAGGTTGTGAATGGGTCCCGCCACCATGCGATTGTGTTCCACAGCCAAATACTGCAATCTGTTCTACCAGTCTGAACAAAATGTTAATATTGTTCTGGTTTTTGAAGGTTTTGATGTTCTCGTATAAACTGCGGCTCTTGACTAGTGTTGTCACTGTAGCAAAACAAGCTTTTAACGGCATTTTTTTAAAACTATTTGCGGCGCTAAAACTATTTGTTATAGTGTTGTCTATAGCAAAACGCCGCTAGGCGTTTATGTGAAAAAAAGGCCGCTAAAGAACCTGACCTTTAACGGCGCTTTATCCACAAACAGCGCTAAAGAACATGACCTCCAGCGACACTTTACTCACAAACGCTGCTAAAGAACATGACCTTTAACGGCGCTTGACTCATAAACGCCGCTAAAGAATATGACTTTTAGTTGTACTTTTATCACAAACGCTTTTATCACAAACGCTTTTATCATAAAAAATGACTTTTAGCAGCTTTTTTTCACAAACGCCGCTAAAGAACATGATCTTTAACGGCGCTTTTATCACAATCGCTAAAAGTACCGTTCTTTAGCGACGTTTATGAAAAAACGCCACTAACTTTGGTAGATTTGTGACTTCATCCATATGCAACCCTTTCTGTAGCATGAAATCCAACCAAAAACAGCAAATCTAAATGATACTTCAAATTCAACGAAAGATATATGATATAAATTGATAACTAAAGTATAATTCAAAATATTCTTACAATAATGTTAAAAGTTACAATGTTAAAAATATTCTCTTTTACAATTATTGTATTAGTTAATGTTAAAAAACTAACTAATACAATAATGCTTTGATATGCATAAAATACATAAGTAAATAGATATATCAACCTATTGGCACTAATTCAGCAATAATATTTGCTCTCTAGAACGACATTCCTGCCTTTTGGTCCAAGAGTGACTCCAACCAAATCAGCAAGCTTGTTCACACCAGTCTACAACAAAAGAACATGAAGTAAGCTAGAGCAAACATATAAAGGCTGTGAAGTTCAGTTGAATACTTAACCAGTTAGGCAACTTTTTAGCATTTGAAACAAAGACTCACTTGTAATTTCTTAATGGCTGACCCATCCTTATTGAAATGTAGCTCTTTTGCTGAAGAAATCTTGGGCAGACGAGATCTTCTAAGAACAACATTTCGTCTACTAAGAAATGAAGATGAAGAAATGGATGCTAAAGATGACAATCTGTTGGAAGAAGATGAAAGCTTCTTATCCATGACCAGACCATTAGGTGCAACGAATGAGCCAACTGATGACATGGCTATGAAAGTGGATGCCATCTTACTCTTTTAGTAAGCTGAAAAATATTCAAAACCATGGTTTTAGAATCAACGTTATCTCAAATGTAAATTGATGAATAAGCAAATTTTTTTCAAATATTTTAATTTCTACAACTAAAACACAATAAAAAACAAATGAAGGTAAAATTCACAGGTAAAACCAATAATTTTTGAAGCATTTCAAGTTTTAACAAAGTTCAAATATAAACGAAGGTATTTTTCTAATATTTTCATTTTCTAAAACTCAAAAATAATAATTAATATATAAAGCTAAAATATAACCATAAAAAAATTTAAACAATTCGAGATGTTTTTTTAAGAAAACTAGTTAGGGAAACATAGGAATAAATACCTTAAATTTTCTCAAATTCGAAGCAAACTTCTGAAAAAAAACAGAAGTAAATTAGTACCAAAAACAAGAATGAGATAGAAGCCATGAGAGATGGAATATTGATTCCGAATATAGTGACAAGTGGCAAAGCATTTGTGTCAATCAAAGTTCACAGCTATGCGAAGGACAGATGCTCCATAAAATAGAAGTCTAAACTTAAGTCAATTTTCTTTATAGAACAGTTTTAAACAAAATCAATTAGGAAACAAAAGAAAAATGGGGAAAAGAAAGCCAACAACAATTACCAAGGAATAGAACCCATTTTTGGCAAAATGTTAGCAAAAACTAACAGTAATAAAGCAGTCATACAAACTTATTACCCAGATTTGCACACTATGAATACATCATAATCCACAAAAAGCAATCTTTAATAATCTCATAGAGGTAATTTTACTCATTCACATATTGATAATAGAATAGAAAGACACTTACATGCCAAGGGTATCAAATAGGGATGCAAAAGGTAATCTCACAACTGGTCCATTTTGTGCATTCCCCTCAATATCGGCATGATCAACTGCAAACAGAATTCTTACACATTCACCAATACCGTCTAATATGCCATCATAATGACATGCATGAAAAAATAGGAAGAGAAAACTATATAGAAAAAATGCTAGTAACCCTAAAGTATAAAATCATGATCTTTTTCCTATCACAAATATTCTAGCATGCAATTATATTATCAACTGCACGAAAAATACATAAAAGAACTAAAAAGGAAAAAAAAAAAAATTGGCACCAAGCATTCATAATTCAACAAAATTCAGAAATCAAAATATCAAATCAGCATTCAAAAATTTCTAAAAATTCAAACATCGTTATCATCATCATCATAATTTTGAATGAATAGAGAAAGTAAATTATTTACCGATGCAACTGAATCTTCCGAAATTGGGTAACGAAACAGGAAATTAGATAAATTCAAGTAAAACAAATAAAACACAGATTAATGACTCAGTTAAGAGAAACCCAACAACAGAAATAAGGACTTAAAAGCAAAGGAACTAGAAAGATTAATCAATATAACAAAGTAAGGAAACGCATCAAAACCCCAGCAAATCGAAGACACACTTAAAAGAAAAGAACCTTGGCAACAGTAGTTTCAATGCGCTCGTGCTTTACCAACTGGGAAACCATTGTTCTGCAATTGAAGAATAAAAGAAACAATATAAAAGAGAAAAAAATCAAACAACCAATTTTATAAAGGAAAATGAAGAACCTGGGCATGGACATGCGATGACCAGTGGGTCGATTAAGCTTCCTGAACTTCGTCATTTAGGGGAGAAAGAGGGAGAAATCGAGATAGAATGAGGAAGGAAGTACTGAAGTAGGAAAAAGAAAAACCCTAGTTGAACTAAGCAGAAACCTCAATAATGGCAGTTCAACTGATGGGCTTGTGCCAAATCGAAAAAAAACCCAAGCTCTGTTGCGTATATGCTCATGAACGGTGTTAGTCAAATTTCCTCTCTTCTAATACATTCATAGGACAAGTAATCAAATACAAAACCCATAAAAAAAACTAGAGTTAAAATCAGTGTGGATAAGGATACGCGGAAGTGGGAGAGATGTGAATACCTAGTGTCGAGAGGGAGATTGCGAATGAGCAAACCAGACGGGAGAGGGGAGCGGCGACGGTGGTCACGGTGAGATCGCTGGCGATCGCGAGGTTCATCGTCGTACCTCTTCCTTCCACGAGTAGGACTCTGGCTACGACAACGAGGACTGTACCTTTTGCTCCGACTCTGATACCTTCCCATCCCGTACTAAACAGAAAAATGAAACCCTAAACCAAACGAAAACAATGAAAAATGATAATAAATGAAGAGGACGGCTTGTTTGCAAAGTTAGGGTTTCAGGGGAAATTTAGGATAAAACAGCGCCATTTTTTTTAAAATAAAATGACGTGTTTTTTTATAAAAACGTCGTTATTACTTATCTTTTACAGTATTTTTCATAAATTTATAGTAAAAAATTATTTTATTTTGAATAAAACGACGCTATTTTGCTCTACTAAAATTTTTTATTTTGTCTGCTAAAAATTACTAGTTAAGTGATTTTATAAAATATTTATTATTATTATTTATAAATTGGATTTTTATTAAAAAAACCAAGTACTCTCAAAATAAATATCGTATATTTTAATAATAAAACAAATGATTAAATGAATGCAATTAATTATTAAGTTAGAATTATCTAATGTAAGCAATCAATCTCTCATATATCAAATTTCTATTAAAGATTGAGACGTTAATCATGATTTTATATTATTCTTTTCCGATCTAATCTCTATTTTATTAGAGATATTTATTCCTAACTAAAATATAACTATTTTGCTAGATGTTCAATATGGAATGATTTTAGTTTTTGTATAACTATCTAT
This sequence comes from Gossypium turneri, assembly GCA_008044935.1. Classification (NCBI taxonomy): domain Eukaryota; kingdom Viridiplantae; phylum Streptophyta; class Magnoliopsida; order Malvales; family Malvaceae; genus Gossypium; species Gossypium turneri. The sequence goes on from CP032583.1 coordinate 19,773,966, forward strand.
CCATATCAATCTGTTACTTTTATTTATTTATTTATCAATTTTTTTTAAATCTAATATTTAAATATATCAAATGGTTTAGATTAAATATTTTTAAATATAAAAGCATTAATTGATTGTATAAAATTCCATCATTTAACAAATCTCAAGTAAACCTTAAATCCTAAACCATTTAATATATAAAGTTTATTTATTATCTATTAAATAATTTAAACTATAATAACAATTTTAATATATTAAAATTAATATTATCTCCTTTACAATTATATACGAAATTATTTAAATATAAATTAAAAGACACTAATTAATTTAAACCCTAAACCCTTAACCCCTAACCCTTAAACCCTGAATCATAAATCCTAACCCCCTAACCCTTAACCTTTAACCCCTAACCCCTAAACCTTAAACCATAAATCATAAACCATAATCCCTAAATCCATAATCCATAAACCTTAAAATCGTAACTCCTAAATCATAAATCTTAAACCCTAAACCCTAAACCCTAAACTATAATGATAGTTAATTAAATATTTTAAAATTAATATTATCTCTTTTACGATTATATAAGAAATTATTTCATATATAAATTAAAAAACAATCAGTCATGTACCCAAAAAACTTTAAAATTATTTTAAATAATAGTATTTAATTTTTTTCATTTTTAACAAATATTTTTCTATGTTTTTACTTTCAAATTTTTTCTACGTGTCATTATTTTTTTCTGAAGAATTTAAATATTCAATTAAAAATAAATTGTATTTTAATTAACATAAAAAATAGTTAAATAATAAATAGACATATAAAATGTTTTTTGCGACGTTTTTGATAAAGCGCAGCTAAAGCTCGATCTATAGCGGCGTTTTACAAAAAGCGTCGCTAATGCCACTAAAGCTCAGACGGCATCTTATTTAATTTTTTGCGGCGTTCTTCAAAAAGCACTGCTGATGC